>CM035155.1:38748795-39994384 GCA_020205615.1 Panax quinquefolius | reverse complement strand
ATACGATTTACAAAGATCGCTTTATTTCCAGCCGATCTTCTTCCAATTTATCGAGTAGTCCGCCCACCCGGAATATTTATATAATAAATACGAAAGCCTTAATTTATATATAGAGAGAGAAAGTGTGGTGGCGGAAAGTCGCAATTGAGGACGACAAGAATCATGTGGAGATCTAGAGAAAGTATTTGAGTGGGGAATAGCTTATATATAGATAGATAGGGTTTTGCTTTGAATTGGAAACACTGGAGACAAAGTTGGGAGATTCCAGGTGTACGACTAACTAATATATATATATATATATATAAAAAGAAAAAATACGTTGAATTGAATGAAGAAGAAAGGTGACTAACTGCAGTTGTTATAGATGAAGAGAGAGAGAAGAAGTCATGGGTATAACTAATCCATAAATTAAGGAATTTTAATTGAATACTAATTCCTTAAATTAAGGAATCCAAATTACACAAATATTGTAAATAAAGTGGGAAGTGTATTAGTTGTGTAAAAATTTTATGAGTGGACTATTGTTGTAATTATTTTTAAAAATGTAATAGAATATGTAAATCACCCTATTTATTATTATTATTATTGTTAATACCAAGATCTTCTCTCACGCCTCAATCACATAAGACGTTCTGATCCTGCACACTAAACACAGTCAACACCAAAAGCTTGACTTTGGCCAATTGGCTCGAGGATAGTTCAGCGTGAGAGTCAAGACAAAGCGATCACAAGGGTTAACAATGGAGGATAAAATATCTAGTGTATTGAGAGAGATAAAATTATCAGTTACCTTTGCATGTATGACTTCTTTGCTATGATATACTACAAGATCCGATTTTGAGTGCAACCGACCCTCCTGACACCACCTACTGCAGGTAGCTTACCTGTTGATCTCATCCCCTTTGTCCACCGCTGGCCGACTGTCCAATCCTCATTAATGTGATGTAAGATATCAGTCAACCATTATTTTTGTCATCATCAGCGGTCAAAACCTAAGTGAAGATATTTAAATATCCGCAGGGTCAGCCCATTGACCCGACCCAACAAAGAGGACCCAACTAATCGGGCCCGATAGATTAACTAAGTAGCTCGGCCCAAGCCCTTTTGCCCAATATCTAAAATATCACGGCCCAACATTGCCCCCCAGTCTTTTTTTAATGAAAGAGTATAAATGACATCGGTCCAGGGCAAAAGGAATTATAATAAGATCAATAAAGGCCCAAAATATAGCTTACCGAGGCTCAACTGATGAACATCAAATAGCAACACAAAGGGTTCATCTTCGTCAACCTCTACAGAAGTACCAAAACGAGTGCCTCCTCGATAGGCCCCTTGATGAACGGATCCGAGTCCTTCGTGCAAAAAAGAGGAAAATCCAAATAACTCCTCCAATCGCCGAAAAGCCACAAGTACCTCCCACAGAAGCCGATCTTCCTTCGGACACCCTGGTTGAAGTCGTAATTTCTGACAAAGATCCCGAAGAACAAGTAGAGCGCATATCGATGAGATCCCTCACTCTCTGCCAGAATCCAATGAGAAATTCCCGTGTCGACCTCTGTTGCCTCTTTTTCAGTTTTGATAAAAGAACTCTAACTCATGCAAGCATACATGTGTCAACAAGTAATACAGAGTAAGTAGAGTATCGATCCCACAGAGAAAATTGTCAAATTCAAACTACTATGCATCAATTAAATCACTATATTCGTATGCTTAGACTAACGACTATAATTGGCGAATTAAACTAATTGCAAATAACAACTAAAATAAGAATATTAATGGAATAAATCAAATCTAAAAATAATGGGATCCTAACTTCATTTAATATTTCATCTAGCTACCACTGTCATGCAAGACTTGTTCACATATCACAGGAAAATAGCCAAGAGCACTAATAGAGTCATAGCCATTTTTCAATGCACTAGGACCTACTTACACAGCATCCACAGATGATAGATTTTATGTAATCAACAATATAACCAAAATCACTATATGTCTATGTGAAATTGCAATCATACTGAATTGAAGCACAAGCCCTTATTTTAACTCATACGGTGAATAAGTATATGTCTATCTCATTCACGAAATCACGCAGCCATATACAATGTACAAAATATATATACGTATGCTATTATGACTACAATCCATACTCGCATGTTCATTGTCAATTCCATGCAAATACTGAAACGAATGGTGATCAAGCATTCATACATGTAAAACACCCATAATAGAATTCCCATATGATATGTAAAACAGCCCTAGCAATCAAGCATGCAACCAAACTACATATTAAAATCCATTAGAATCCCATAATGGAGTTTAGTTCATGACTGAACCAAAAGCCATTATGGGGTCAACGCTAAGCATGATTATCAAGTAAACAATTGAAAGATGAGGGATAGAACGATCAAACCCAATTGTAGATTGTAAACCAATATCAACGTTCAAATCCTCAAATAAATCCAGAAAAACAATATTATAAATCCACAATGATGGAGAATCCCAAGAAGAATTAGAGAAGATGGAGTTTTGGCTACGTTCTTCGTTGGAATCTCCCCCAATGTAAAAACCCTAGTTACGATATGAAAATACATCAAAAGTTATTCAAGTCTATCTGACACCAGTCAGATATCGTTTTAAAACAAATTACCATCATTTTAATTAAAAATTAAAATAAAACAATTCAAATAGACTCCAATTTATCGCATGATCGCAAGCGCCTTCCATGTATTATTCATCGGCGGGCCGCTGACTTGCGAAGGTTCT
The DNA here is from genome assembly GCA_020205615.1 of Panax quinquefolius. Taxonomy (NCBI): domain Eukaryota; kingdom Viridiplantae; phylum Streptophyta; class Magnoliopsida; order Apiales; family Araliaceae; genus Panax; species Panax quinquefolius. The sequence goes on along the minus strand of CM035155.1, from coordinate 39,991,621 downwards.
ACCTCATCCAGCCGGCCTCTCGCATGCCAAGGCGTCCTCTAAGCTTGTCATGATCGCGGCCGCTCAACTTGCATATGAAGTAACATTTTCCGGTCAAGTGCTCACGCAGCTGCTGCTGCCTCCAGCTCATCTGCATGTCATGGCCGCCATGACTTACAGTTGGTGAATTCTGGTTCTACTCTTAAGTTTGGTTCTGAATTGTTGCTGCTGCTACTGAAATGTCTTTTGTCCATCCATGCTTATCCATCCATGCTCCACTCATTTATCACGCCATGCATATCTCAGCTTGTGCCTCGCTTCATGCGTCCATTAGCCTCATGCCCTCTAATACCACCAAATTAGGCCGATTCCTGCACTTATTCACCAAAAAGAGTTTTAAGTAACCGCAATGCAAAATAACATGAAATGCAATTAAAACAGACTGAAATGTACTTGAGATGGGCATAATTCGCGTAAATTGATATCCAATAAGTAAGTATAAAACCCACTTATCAAATACCCCCAAACTTGAACTATTGCTTGCCCTAAGCATTGCATGATAAATAACAAAGAAAAATGCAAAAGCACTACTATGCAGCTAAACTACTATGCAAACTAGTCTCACATCATTCCAACTCAAACAGAATTTAAGCCCAAAATGCCTCAGCGAATTGTCCAGATTCAGGAATACAAGTTTAAACTAAACGATGGTCATAACATCATACACTTAGATAATTCATCCATGTTATAGAGATGCTGTGTGTGTGTGTAATGTTCACCAAAACTTGATTCAAGCAAAGAATATATATGTTAACATGCTCAAAACAGAAAAGTATAGCCTAAATTGAGAATCACGTATACTTATACAACGCAACTGTTTCAACATATACAAACAAACTAAAGTTCAACAATGGGCTTAATTGCTTAATTGCTACTCACGAGGGCGATTTTCGCTCTTTCCCGCGGTGTTTATTGCTATTTTTCTTTTTTTTTCTCTCTTTTTTTATACATGACTGTGCAATGCCTTATTCCATTAGGCAACACTGTTACCCCTTAGCGAACTTTCAACTAACAACTCCTAGACCATGAAAGACCATAGGGCGCTAGGTGTAGAGACAATCCCCTCGGGCGTACTTACTCAAGTAGCCAGGGCCCCGAAATAAGATTAGCCACGTTATTGCTATTCATTTTTTTTATATATATACATAGCATACCCATGTTTTCCTAAAGTTTGAATGTCAATGTTTGTCAAGTCTACATGCATGTTCCAGATTTTTTTCTTTTTAAAACTACATTTTCTAACAAGCAATGCAACACATAACTCTTATGCCTACAAGTGATTGTGAACATAATCGTGCAAACCGAAAGCATTTAAATAGCAACATGAATTCCATCGTGTAAAATATTATAACTACGTTCATGTTATCCCATATATTCAAGAATCCTTCACAATTCACCATCATCATTGGCTAGGCAAGAAATTCCATAAAACAAGAACTTTGTGAGACATGCAAATTAACTAAAAAAAAATAAAAATCTATCAATAAAACAATAACACCAAAAACAACTAAATTATTAAACTAATCATGCAACATTTTAACTAAACATGCAAAAACTAACTACATGCTACTATACTACTCCCCAATACCCCCAAACTTATAATATTCAATGCCCCATTGAATGAAGGTAAAGGGTACAAGAAAACTCCCCTAATGATTGGCTGTACCACCCTCCTCGGGTGGTGAATCTGGTGGTGGATAACGCACTGCTGTACCGAACTGAAGCCACTCGAGCATTGTTTCTTGTTGTGCAAACGCCACGGCCAAGGCCTTCGTGAGTCCCATAGCAAACGTTCCAAAATTATCATACATGGCATCGACTTTTCGCTCCAACCTTCGGAGCTGTCGATCGCTAGGAACAGTGTGTGCTCGAGTTGACGGCCCGCCATCATCCGCTGGAGGGGGGTCATTGGGATGGCTCTGGAAATGTGGGTCGGAGAATGAATCCTCGTCCACGCGGGTATGGCTCACCACCTGCCCAGTCCTCAAATTTTGCAATGGTGGCATGAGTTATATCTTGGCTCGGGTATTGCATTTGTTCATTGCCCCAGTTGCACCCCTGATGCGCACATAACATGGCTACCACTGATGCGTGTGGAATGCTCCCTGTGGTATTTCCCTTTAGATACTTCACAATATTTTGATGAATCAAATGTCCCACGTCAATATACTTGCCCGTGATTATACCCCACAAAATTATGGCCCTTTCCGCCATGATCTCATACTGATGAGATGAGGGCAATAGCTTGGCACATATGAACAAATTCCATGCCTTGGCATATCGATTCATCTTGGCGTGCTTGGGAATATCGCGAGGTCATCGTGGCGACTTTGTAAGTCCACTTCATGCTTGGCACGCACAACTCCGCAATAACAAGCTCCAAGTCTGTTTCCAGATGTGCCCCTGTGATCCAATTGGCAGCCCTCGTTGGTGGTCTCTCGGTGAGTCTGAAAATGTTTCTGATGGCGGCGGGTCTGTAATCTACCTCGACACCTCGAACCATACCGATATTGTCCATGGTGACTTTGGCATTGGCGTAAAACTCTCAGACTATGCTCATCGGAATGGGCGTGGGAGTGCTAGTGAATCCAACCCATCCCCTTTCGCGAATCATGGCACATAACTAGCCATCTTGCTCCCCCGGTTTGAAACTACGCTCCTTGATAAACGTCTTCGCCACAATTCTGTAATACTCCTGTTGGGCTGCAAATCCAGGAACTTAGTGTGATCAACCACATCCTCTCCTTGACTGCCAGAGGAGGATGAAGAAGAAGATGAAACAGCGCGAGCTCTTTTTGGACCCATATGCTTTGAGAGAGATGGTGCAGATGAGTTCTACTGGAAATGAAGAAAAGCTTACGAATTGATAGCCCCCAAACTTGATTCTGCAAACCCAAATCAGGAACCCTAGCTTTATATAATGGATGAGAGCGTGGGTTGAGATTTGAACGTGGAGAGAATTGTGAAGATGTGATTGAGAGATGCACGGCTTCAATTTGTAACTGATAGAGAGATAGAGACGTGAGTTATGGAGAGTGAGAGGATTTTGTGTCTGTTTTTATTTCAAATGAGAGTCCAAATGGTCCACAACTCGTTTTTTTTAAATCTTCGAATCCGTCTTTATCCGGTTATCGCAGACGGCCATGAAGAAGTTTTTAATGGGTTGGTAGCAGCGCGAGACTTGCAGAATGTTCTGTTATCCTGATTGACTTGATGCGCGGGCGCACGAGTTTATCTTCTTGATAGTCATATGCGCCACACGCGATCCCGATATCTCGCAATGCTAAAGTTCAATTCTACTCGCTTATCGGTGATGCTTTCCAATGATGGTTCCCGCATGACAGATGAATGCACATTGTTAAGGCATGAATTAGTGGCCACATAATGCTAACATCTTGCAAATATTCGCAAAGCAATTCTCATGACACACTCAAGCATGAAAATCGATATCCTATTAAAATGAATTAGATATAACTAACTAAAATAATCTAAAATGAATAACTAAAAATTCAAATGAGGTAGAAATAATGGGTTGCCTCCCATCCAGCGCTAAGTTATAGTCAATTAACTTGACTGTCTCTGAATCTCACGTCATATCAAGAATTGAGGTGCCTTCCTTATTGTCCACCGCACTCCGAAATTTGATGACTTCAGCTTTCGTCAATGGCTCTACCTTCAACTCTGAATTTTCACCTATTATACACCTCAACGGTCCATAATTCCCCGATTTCTGTACCTCATCCTTTAGGCCACAATCCACCAAGTCAACCAGGAAGCATTTTTCTTCATCCGTTGGTAACTTTATTGCTTTAAAGACGTTGAAGGTGATCTCCTGATCCTGAACACGCATAGTGAGTTCACCTTTTTGCACATCTATCGAAGTCCTGCCTGTGGCTAAGAATGGTCTCTCCAGTATTATTGGTATGCTTTTGTCCTCCTCGTAGTCTAAAATGATGAAGTCAGCCAAAAAAATAAACTTGTCCACCTTAACCAACACATCTTCAACAATTCCCTGTGGATACGTGATGGATCTATCAGCTAGCTGTAATGATATGTTTGTCGGCTTTGGAGCCGGCAATCCTAACTGGTTAAACACTGACAAGGGCATCAAATTTATGCTTGCCCTAAGATCACATAAACACTTACTGAAGTTTATCTTTCCAATTGTGCACGGAATTGTGAAGTCGCCTTTGATCCTTCACTTTGGAGGTAATTTACTGGCTGAAGCAATCGCACCGCATTCCTCTATCAAAGCTACCGCCTCTCAACTCATCTAGTCTTCTTCCTTGACAATATACCCTTCATAAACTTTGCGTGAGCTTGGCATTTGTTCCAATGCCTCGACGAACGGTATGTTGATCTGCAGCTTTTTGAATACCTCCAAGAACTTTCTAAACTGTTTATCCTCCCTCTGCTTAGTTAATCTTTGCGGATCACGGTGATTGAGGGTGAATTGGTGGCACCGAACTCTTAGGCTTTTCCTCCGAACTCCGTTGTATCCTTCTCGACTGTCATGACTCAGATTTTTCCAGATTTTCTTCATCAACAATCACCGCTCACGCCTCGCCACGCCGCGGCCTCTTTAGTGTTCTCGAGCACGCAGCCGCAACTTACAAAGTCTCCGCCATTTTTCCCGTGATCTTAATGATATTGTTTGGCATTGTTCCTTCCCGTCTCTTCTAGGATTTGTCTTTGTGTTACTTTGCAAGGAACCTTGGGGCCTGTTGTTAAGCATGTTCGCCATCTGCCCCATCTGAGTTTCCAAATTCTTAATAGCCACTTCTTGGCTTTTAATCATAACTTCCGTGTTTGCCATGTATTTCAACATCATCTCCTCCACTTCTGATTTCTTTTCTGGCTGTGGTGCAGCCGGAGCGTGATGTTGTTGCTGAGAGAATCCCGGTGGAAACGGTGGTTTTAGTGTATATCTTGTATTTGAGCCGGTCATGATCGAAATTGATGATTCGGCTGAAACTGACTTTGTTGATTTCCTTGGTTATTTGACCAACTAAAGTTTGGATGATTTCGGTTGTTGGGGTGTTATGTGTTCTGAAATTGACCTTGGTATTTCCTATAGTTGCTCACATATTGCACCGACTCCGAGCTAATAGAACACTGATCCGTGGAGTGTGACCCCGCACAAATTTCACAAACGAAGGCAACTATTTTCGTCCTGCTTTTTGCCAAAGTGTCTATCTTCTTTGCCATAGTCATCTATCTGTCGGCCGATAACTACGTAATAAAGATCTAGCTCCAACACACTGCTACTTGGCCGGTGTGGCATCCGAGATGTAGGATTCAAAATCGTTAGTCATCATAGTCTCAATAAGGGTATAGGCCTCGTCATATCTTTTTGCCCATAATGCCCCTCCAGCAGCTGCATCTACAATCAGTCTCGATTGCCATCCTAATCCATTTTAGAAAGTATTGATTACCATCCAATCCGGCATACCATGATGCGGACACTTCCTTAGCATCTCTTTGTATCTCCCATGCTTCATATAAGGACTCTCCCTGTTGTTGCTCAAACCGACATATATAGCCGTCATCGTCTTTTGCGCCTCTTAGCCATTGGGAAGAACTTGGCTAAGAATTTCGCCTAAGTCCTCCCATGTAGTGATTGACCACGACGGCAAAAAGAATGAAGCCAACTCCTCGCCTTATCCCTCAATGAGAATGGGAACAATCTGCGATCGATAGCATCCTCCGTCACACCGCTATATCGAATGTATCACAAATCTCTATGAAGCTCAATAAGTGTTCATTCGGATCATCCGTAGCAGCACCCCCAAACTGAACCGAGTTCTGCACCATCTGAATAGTGCCCGATTTAATCTCAAAAGTGTTCACTGCTATTGCCAGTCTGACTATGCTAGACTGTAGCCTGTTTATATTCGACATGGAATAATCTCGTAGAGCCTGGTGCTCTTCTTTTTGCTCAATTCTCTGTTCTTCTGCCATACTAACTGTAGTACTCTCTAACTGAGCTTGTAAATTTCTTCGTACACTAGCTTTCCAACCTCTCCCGTTAATGTTATCCTGCGCTGGTGTTAATTCGGAATTGGAAGATCTTGTGTGAATAAAAATCTACAAGTACCTGAAATCACAAATAAAACAAAAATAGAAATGAGATAAGAATAGATGTGACGCCCCCAAAATAGGTATATATCACCCATTTTGAGTCGTTAATATCATGGTACAGAAACAACTACAACTTTATTAAAACAACATAAAAACTATGAGTTTAAATACAAATATTGCCATCTAGACAATATTCACACCCAAATAAGTCCTCATTACAATTATTGGTACATTATTTTACAAAAATGGTGAGGACTACTAAACAACTTTCTAGAACCTTCATTCCATACCCCGACTAGTACTCGCTACATTCTCGCCTCCTAAGAAGAAAAAATGGAACAAAAAGGAAAAGGGTGAGCTCAACTAGCCCAGTAAAGAATATTATGACTAAGATAATATAGAACAAATTATCGTTAGTCTTCAACAGGGAAAAATCTGATAAAATACAATAAACAACAAGTTTCAGATCAATATTCGCAGCGGAAATAATAATTCATAGAAGAGTTACGTAGAGAATGAAATCTACTATTATCTATAAATTTAAAAGTCCATCATCAATATTTTATCCTTGTAACATCAATCAATATACATCTTGAATCAAATATTCATCTTTGCACTACAGGCCAAAGATATTCATCAGTTTGTCATGTTCATCTCAACACCTGTTCATCTTTGCACTACGGGCCAAAGATATTCATAAGAAAATCAACCATCTTTGTAACAACCCCAAAATAGGTCCATTCCATCCAACCCATTCTGAGTCGCCAAATACATGGTACGAAAAACAACTACAACTTTATTACAACAATTGTCGTGCAAAATACAACAACACATATCTCAGAGTTTGGATACAAATATATACCAACCAGTAGTACGTCACAATGACACCTTACATAAAGGTATAGTCAAAAACCTGCTTTTAGAAATTAGAATCTTTGGGAAGTGCTCAAGAAAACCTTCGTATACATGGGAGGCCATGCTTTTAGGTTATGGTAGATATCATATGGCCACAAATTATCCTTGGTTGATTGAATAAACCCCAAAGAAAAGCGAGAAGATTACTATCATATTCTTCCCAATGGTGAGTCTTCTCTTGACATATCATTATCTCCACTGTCTCTAATTGGGTATTATACTCCAAACAAACACCAAGATTATATAAGTAGTGCTTGTAAATATACTCGACAAGAAGTGGATGAGCACAACCTTGTCTTATGATAACACGAGTTTGTATGTCATTAGACATCTTGTATAATAATAGTGGCAAAACACCCTTCCAAAGTTAAATTCACCTCACCCTCAACATCTATAGACCACCACTCTATTCCTCGCTATTCCCCAGCTCGACTACCATATACACTTTTATTTCCGAAGGAATTGTGAAACAAAAGGGTGAGCACAACTAGCTCAATAAAGAATATTATGACTAAAGATAAATAAATTATCAATAGTCTTCATCAAGAATAAATCGTAGATTTAGAACATATGGTAGATGATAAAACTTTTCAACCATAGTTATAGCAAATGAACGAGCAATCCATTAAAAGAGTCAAATAGACTATAAAGTCTATTGTCTTCTCCACGTTAAAAGTCCACCAACAATGTTTTATCCCCGTAACATCAATCAACAGCCTTTTCCACAATCATATGAATAACTCATAATCATAATTGTGATTCTAAATTTCTCTCTCATCCGGGACGAAGATAATTTCATCACCGCCTTTACCCGAAACATCAAATATCATGGTTATACCAAATCACGCCTTCTGCTCATAATCATACTAATAAATTCATCTTTGCACCACGGCCAAAGATATTCATCAACAGTTCATCTTTACACTACAAAGCAAAGATATTCAACAACAGTCGTCATTGCATTACAAGCCAAAGATATTCATCAATAATTCATCTTTGCACTCAAAGCTAAAGATATTCAACAACAACATTCATCTTTGCATTACAAGCCAAAGATATTCATCAATAATTTATCTTTGCACTACAAAGCAAAGATATTCAACAACAAGTCATCTTTGCATTACAAGCCAAAGATATTCATCAATAATTCATCTTTTGCACTACAAAGCAAAAGATATTCAACAACAGTCGTCATCTTTGCAATACGAGCAAAAATATTCATCAATAATTCATCTTTTACTACTACAAAGCTAAAGATATTCAACAACAAAATCGTCTCTTCATTACGAGCAAAAGATATTCATATCTCAAATAAATACATAATCATTTCGAAGTTATATAACAATAATTATAACCATGTGATCAATCAATTCACCTTTGCACTTAAGCTAAAATATTCAATTGTAAATTCAATGGTCATGATCATACCAACCAACAATTCAACTTTTGCACTCTCGCCAAGAGAACCTATGGTCACGATCATACCAATAATCTACCCATCTTTACACTCAAGTCAAAGAGAAATGTCATCATTAGGGTTATAAGAATGTTAAATAAAACAATATAATCAAAACATAGTTTTAATTTCAAGAGTAAGATTCATAAATCAACGATAATTTGGTCGGAGAAGAAACCAATTTGTTGTGAATAGTACCCGTGTTCGATCGTAGATAGTACCGTGATACGTGCATAGTAACCTCGGCTAATTTAAAAGATAAAAGTTTCATAATAAAATTCATATCCATATTTATAACACCTTAATCCAAATGTTATAAATCACTTAGAAATCTCATAATCTAATATTATTAATATTATAATAATATTTTAATCATTTCTCAAACTTATAAACAATTTAATTAAATTGTTTACACTTTACTAATTAATGCATTTAATCATCATAAAATGCCAAACTCATAAAATTTCATCACCAATAACCAAAACCCTCATCAAAAATCAGCATATACCTCATATATGATTCTCAAACCATAAAATCATATTTTCTAATTTTCTTACTTCACATAACATATTTAATTCATTTACTCATAACTAGAACATTTTCATGAAAAAATACCAAATCAGCCCAAAAATATTTCTTTTAAGGATTTAGCATAAAATAGTCCCATATTGAACATATATTTTTCTCGAAATTTTAAAAATTCATTTACTATTTTTCATATGGCCAAAACCACCGAATATTTAAACATTTATCATAAATTGTACTTTTATCCAAAAATTCAAAATTCACGAGTACAATCGATATTATATAGATGTACTCTCAATAAAAATTTCATCAATTTTGGAGTTAACCGCAAGGAGTTATAAATAGTTACTTTTAAAATAGTCTTTTCTCATAAAATCCATAACTCCTAATCTATACATCCAAAAATACCTCAAAATAATCATAGTGGTGTAAAATTCAAGAATGATCAAAACATGGATACAATCAAAGCTAGTATCCGGAATAGATATTTTAGATTTAAAAGAAAAATTTTCATTTTTTAGGTGAATAGTCTTTATATTGTATTCGTGAATAGTGTCAGATATCGTGAATAGTGGCCAGATACGTGAATAGTAACTCAACACCAAAAGATAGAAATTCCACAAAAAAAAAAAACATCTTCACGTTTACATGAATAGTACTCGTGAATAGTAACTCGTGAATAGTAACTCATGAATAGTAACTCGTGAATAGTAACTCATGAATAAGTAACCCCGACATGAAAAAGTTCCAAATTTGATAAAAACTTCAGATCAACATTTCAGCATAATGATATTGAAGAAATAATATCATTACGAAAAATAATATCCCTTACTATCCCTTACCTCAAAAGAGCAGCACTTCTGACAGGATATCGGATATGATATCAAGAAAACTTGCAGACCGATGAATATCAACTCACCAAGTATCTCGAATACTCACAAATTACACTCAATAATCTAGAGAGAAAAAGAGAAAACTTATGTTTCGGTGTGATTTTCAATTCTAACTTAGCCTCTATTTATAGGAAAATGTTAAGACGCCAAGCGCACTTAACTGCAACCCGATGGCTTTACCTCGCTACTATTCCACCCACCAAAAATCAGCCATCTTCCCCAACAACCAAGAGTGGGGCCCACTCAATTCTAGAATTTTCCACCAAAACCTAATTTCCAATTTAGTTACCTCTTAAAATTCATAACAAATCATACGTCATTTTTAACGGTTCAAAATTTGTGGACATATACTCAACTTATATATGTATAACATATCCAAAATTACAACGATCCAACGGTCGGATCAAAATTTATAACTCACGTTGATAAAGCTATAATAACACCGATTTGATCTTTTAATACCTCCATCCGGCAAAATACAAATAAAACATCTCAAAGATTAATTCCTTCATTAATAACCACATAAATAAATCCATCATTTATATTCATATAAAATAAATATTTCCTTATCATATGAATCAATAATTAATTATTCACAAATAATATTACGTAATCACAATTATGACAACCAAAGTGCCGCTCCTGGAAGAGGGGCTTTCAATAAGGATCTCTCTTCTTTGGCCGCAATTAGGTGACCAAACCTCTCCTTAGATGTAACTTTCTAGACATTGCCAATAATGTTATCTAATAATATTATTCAAATAATATGAATTATTGATCCGATAATGGGAAATATCATGCAAAGACAATTATTGAACAACAATAATATAAAATATCAACCCAACGAATTATTGAATCAATAAAATAAAATATTGAACAGTAATTCCTGTGAAAATTATTGAGTAGTGCCTTTTTACGTAGGAATCAATAATTCAAAATATTGTGTAATACTGGTGTGCTTCTCGCGCAACAACGCCAGATTACTTTATTTTACCAACCGGGTATTCCAACAGTGTTAACGGTAACGATTACGTCGTTATTTATAAAAACTTAATTTTATCATTTTCTTCATCCGAGCGCTTATTACATTATGGGGCCCACAAAATAGTCCTTACCAATAAATACGAATATTCCCAAGCGTAAAGAATATTCCACGACCAAACGAATATTCCCCATAATAATGAATACTTTATACCCCCTTGCGTATTTTGAAAAAAATTTCATATATCACCCTTTAACTTTAACATTTATCAATTTAACCATTTACTAAATAGAAAAATTTGAATACTTTTATTTCATAAAATTCGGGTCTTACAATCTCCCTCCTTATGAAATTTCGTCCCCGAATTTCGTACACTGGTATTTCAAAGAGTTGAGAATACCTTGTTTTCATTTCGATTCTATCTCCCCACCATCATGCGATTTCTCCATTGCTTTCATCTCCTCGTATTTGAGATATCATTCTAGAATACGACTTCAAAACAAAGGTTAATTTAGCAAATTAACATATCACATAATATCTCGATATTATGGTGACCGACCAACAAATAAGCTTAGGTAGGACACACTAGCGAAGGATTTACTCATCTCTCCCTCCTAGTTCTATTCCCGATCTCCGCCGGAGATCATATCCCTAAGCTCGATACCAAATGTAACAACCCCAAAATAGGTCCATTCCATCCAACCCATTCTCGAAATCGCCAAATACATGGTACGAAAAACAACTACAACTTTATTACAACAATTGTCGTGCAAAATACAACAACACATATGTCAGTGAGTTGGATACAAATATATACCAACCAGAGTACGTCACAATGACACCTTACATAAAGGTATAGTCAAAAACCTGCTTTTAGAAATTAGAATCTTTGGGAAGTGCTCAAGAAACCTTCGTCGTATATGGGAGGCCATGCTTTTAGGTTATGGTAGATATCATATGGCCACGTAATTATCCTTGGTTGACCCAATAAACCCCAAAGAAAAACGAGAAGATTACTATCATATTCTTCCCAATGGTGAGTCTTCTCTTGACATATCATTATCTCCACTGTCTCTAATTGGGTATTATACTCCAAACAAACACCAAGATTATATAAGTAGTGCTTGTAAATATACTCAAAGAAGTGGATGAGCACAACCTTGTCTTATGATAACACGAGTTTGTATGTCATTAGACATCTTGTATAATAGTGGCAAAACACCCTTCCAAAGTTAAATTCACCTCACCCTCAACATCTATAGACCACCACTCTATTCCCTCGCTATTCCCCGCTCGACCCAAATTACACTTTTTATTTCACGAAAGGAATTGTGAAACAAAAGGGTGAGCACAACTAGCTCGATAAAGAATATTATGACTAAAGATAAATAAATTATCAATAGTCTTCATCAAGAATAAATCGAGATTTAGAACATATGGTAGATGATAAAACTTTTCAACCATAGTTGCAAAACGAACGAGCAATCCATTAAAAAGTCAAATAGACTATAAAGTCTATTGTCTTCTCCACGTTAAAAGTCCACCAACAATGTTTTATCCTCAGAACATCAATCAACAGCCTTTTCCACAATCATATGAATAACTCATAATCATAATTGTGATTCTAAATTTCTCTTCTCATCCGTGACGAAGATAATTTCATCACTGTCTTTACCCGAAACATCAAATATCATGGTTATACCAAATCACGCCTCCTGCTCATAATCATACTAATAAATTCATCTTTGCACTACCTGGCCAAAGATATTCATCAACAGCTTCATCTTTACACTACAAAGCTAAAGATATTCAACAATGTGTCATCTTTGCATTACAAGCCAAAGATATTCATCAATAATTCATCTTTTGCATTACGGTGCAAAGATATTCAACAACAGTCATCTTTGCATTACAAGCCAAAGATATTCATCAATAATTTATCTTTTACTTTCAAGCAAAGATATTCAACAACAAGTCATCTTTGCATTACAAGCCAAAGATATTCATCAATAATTCATCTTTTTACTACTGAAGCAAAAGATATTCAACAACAGTCATCTTTGCAATACGAGCAAAAGATATTCATCAATAATTCATCTTTTGCACTACTGGTGCAAAGATATTCAACAACAAAAGTCATCTTTGCATTACGAGTAAAAGATATTCATATCTCAAATAAATACATAATCATTTCGTGGTTATATAACAATAATTATAACCATGTTGATCAATTCACCTTTGCATTTAAGCTAAAAATATTCAATTGTAAATTCAATGGTCATGATCATACCAGTCAACAATTCAACTTTTGCACTACTGGCCAAGAGAACCTATGGTCACGATCATACCAATAATCTACCCATCTTTACACTCAAGTCAAAGAGAAATGTCATCATTAGGGTTATAAGAATGTTAAATAAAAACAATATAATCAAAACATAGTTTTAATTTCAAGAGTAAGATTCATAAATCAACGATAATTTGGTCAGAGAAGAAACCAATTTGTTGTGAATAGTACCCCGTATCCGTACATAGTACCGTATACGTGCATAGTAACCTCGACACGAAAAGATAAAGTTTCATAATAAAATTCATATCCATATTTATAACACCTTAATCCAAATGTTATAAATCACTTAGAAATCTCATAATCTAATATTATTAATATTATAATAATATTTTAATCATTTCTCAAACTTATAAACAATTTAATTAAATTGTTTACACTTTACTAATTAATGCATTTAATCATCATAAAATGCCAAACTCATAAAATTTCATCACCAATAACCAAAACCCTCATCAAAAATCTGCATATACCTCATATATATGATTCTCAAACCATAAAATCATATTTTCTAATTTTCTTACTTCACATAACATATTTAATTCATTTACTCATAACTAGAACATTTTCATGAAAAATACCAAATCGGTTCCAAAAATATTTCTTTTAAGGGATTTAGCATAAAATAGTCCCATATTGAACATATATTTTTCTCGAAATTTTAAAAATTCATTTACTATTTTTCATATGGCCAAAACCAATAGAATATTTAAACATTTATCATAAATTGTACTTTTTTATCCAAAAATTCGAAATTCACAGAGTACAATCGATATTATATAGATGTACTCTCAATAAAAATTTCATCAATTTTGGAGTTAACCGCAGGAGTTATAAATAGTTACTTTTAAAATAGTCTTTTCATAAAAATCCATAACTCCTAATCTATACATCCAAAAATACCTCAAAATAGTCATAGTGGTGTAAAATTCAAGAATGATCAAAACATGGATACAATCAAAGCTAGTATCCGAATAGATATTTTAGACGAAAAAGAAAAATTTTCATTTTTCTATGAATAGTCTTGCCGTATTCGTGAATAGTGTCAGATATCGTGAATAAAGCTCGATATCGTGAATAAGTAACTCAAACACCAAAAGATAGAAATTCCACAAAAAAAAACATCTTCACGTTTCATGAATAGTACTCGTGAATAGTAACTCAGTGAATAGTAACTCATGAATAGTAACTCGTGAATAAGAACTCATGAATAGTAACCCCGATATGAAAAAGTTCCAAATTTGATAAAAACTTCAGATCAACATTTCAAAGATAATGATATTGAAGAAATAATATCATTACGAAAAATAATATCCCTTACTATCCCTTACCTCAAAAGAGCAAAGACTTCCGACGGGATATCTGGATATATTGTCTGAAGAAAACTTGCAGACCGATGAATATCAACTCACCAAGTATCTCGAATACTCACAAATTACACTCAATAATCTAGAGAGAAGAGAGAAAACTTATGTTTACGGTGTGATTTTCAATTCTAACTTAGCCCTCTATTTATAGGAAAATGTTAAGACGCAGAAGCGATTTAAACTCAACCAACCCCGATGGCTTTACCTCGCTACTATTCCACCCACCAAAAATCAGCCATCTTCCCCAACAACCAAGAGTGGGGCCCACTCAATTCTAGAATTTTCCACCAAAACCTAATTTTCAATTAGTTACCTCTTAAAATTCATAACAAATCATACGTTCATTTTAACGGTTCAAAATTTGTGGACATATACTCAACTTATATATGTATAACATATCCAAAATTACAACGATCCAACAGTTTGATCAAAATTTATAACTCACGCAATAAAGCTATAATAACACCGATTTGATCTTTTAATACCTCCAATCCGAAAAAAATACAAATAAAACATCTCAAAGATTAATTCCTTCATTAATAACCACATAAATAAATCCATCATTTATATTCATATAAAATAAATATTTCCTTATCATATGAATCAATAATTAATTATTCACAAATAATATTACGTAATCACAATTATGACAACCAAAGTTCTCCTCGGAAAGAGGGGCTTTCCAATAAGGATCTCTCCTCATGGCATGCATTAGGTGACCAAACCTCTCCTTAGATGTAACTTTCTAGACATTGCCAATAATGTTATCTAATAATATTATTCAAATAATATGAATTATTGATCCGATAATGGGAAATATCATGCAAAGGACAATTATTGAACAACAATAATATAAAATATCAACCCAAAGAATTATTGAATCAATAAAATAAAATATTGAATAAAGAATTCATGTGAAAATTATTGAGTAGTGCCTTTTACGTGGGAATCAATAATTCAAAAATATTGTGTAATACCGTAATGCTATTTAATAACAACGCGTATTACTTTATTTTACCATACCGTATTCCAACAAGGTTTAATTCAGAATGAACGATTACGTCGTTATTTATAAAAACTTAATTTTATCATTTTCTTCATCCGATGCTTATTACATTTATGGGGCCCACAAATAGTCTGCTACCAATCGCATTTAATATTCCCACGTAAAAGAATATTCCACGACCAAACGAATATTCCCGACAATAATGAATACTTTATACCCCCTTGCGTATTTTGAAAAAAATTTCATATATCACCCTTAACTTTAACATTTATCAATTTAACCATTTACTAAATAGAAAAATTGAATACTTTTATTTCATAAAATTCGGGGTCTTACAATCTTTGCACTACAGGCCAAAGATATTCAGTAATACCATCATTTAGGACTGAGGATAATGAAAAATATTTTAAAGAAAACGAATCCAAAGGAAACAAAAGAACAAATATTAAGGATTCAGACTTTTAAACAATCCGGAAGTTCAAAAATACTTCATAAATAATCATAGTGAAGTAAAATTCAAGAATGATCAAAACGTGGATACAATCAAACCTAGTATCTATAATAGATATTTTGGACAAAAAAACTAAAATTTAAATTTTACGTGAATAGTGTTAGTATTAAGTGAATAATTATGTCGTATCGTGAATAGTAATCCCGACACTAAAAAGACAAGAATTTCACAAGAAAAATCTTATCAATATTAAGCATAATGATATTAGAAGAAATAATATCATTTTAAAAAAATAATATCCCTTACCTCGAAAAAGACTAGATTGCTTACATTGGAATACTTTGGATATAGTCTTTGAAGGAACTTGCAGACCGTATCACAACACTCAAAGTATCAAAATACTCACAAGAATACGCTCGATAATATAGAGAGAGAAAGAGAGAGAAAACTTCAGTTTCTGGTGTGATTTTTAATTCTAACCTAAGCACCCTATTTATAGAAAAATACTTAGAACACCAAAGCAGAAAATTTAATATAATATTAATATTATTTTTTTAAAATTCTTACGCCCACCTTGACCATCTGAATTCATCCACCACTAATGACAAAAACAAAAAAAACGTTTTTGTTATTAAAAATAATTAAAACTTTCAAAAATCAATTATTTCGGAACTATGGAACTTCAATAATTCATAATAAATAGCCTTTTTATCAGAAAAATTCAAACCTTATGTCCTTCCAATAGGAAATTTCATTCTCTACAACTTTGCAGAAGAAAGTTTTTTCAAATTCCAAACAAAAATTGACCGAAATCCACATACGGACGATTTTACAGGCTATAATCAAATTTCAGTCAAGAAATGGGTCCACAGACATGTTTAACATGTTTTAAACAACTTTTGCAACAAAAATATTCTTCCTCCTCATATATTCATATATCCCACATTCATTATAAAAATATCATCATTATTATATTATTAAAATATAATAATATATTTAAATGAATTATTTTATCGAAAAAAATAAAATATCAATTTTCAACAATTGTCACATTAAAAATTTTGTCCATCTATATCCACATAAAATGAATATTTTCCTTATCATATAAATTAATAATTAATTATTCATAAATAATATTACAGAATCACAATCTTCGTGACAACCAGTCATTCCCCGAAAGAGGGGGCTTTCGAATAAAGATTTCTCCTTCTTTGGCGCATAAATTAGGTGACCAAACCTCTCCTTAGACAGAACTTTCTAGACATTGCCAATAATGTTATCTAATAATATTATTCAAATAATAAGAATTATTGATTCGATAAAGGAAAATACTGTGTAATGACAACTATTGAAACAACAATAATATAAAATATCAACGTAGCAATTATTGAATCAATAAAATAAAATATTGAACAGTAATTACTCGTAACAATTATTGAGTAGTGCCTTCTTACGTAAGAATCAATAATTGGTGCAATCTGGTAATGCTCACGTGTTTTAACCACCAAGATTAATTGAGAATAACTACGCCTGCTATTTATAAATAACTTATATTTGTCATTTTCTTCATCCAATCGCTTTCCGTTATGGGGCCCACACAAGGTTGCGCCATCGTACGAATATTCTCCGACAGCAAGAATATTCCACGATCAAACTAATATTACCCCGATAACAATGAATATTTTATAACCACTTGCTTATTTAAAATATTTGCGCATTTTACCCATAACTAACCACATTAATCAAATCAACCCTTACTATTTCAAAATAATAAATAGATGAAATTTAATTTCATTTATAATAAGTTGGGGTCTTATAATAGATATGTCCAAGTCATACAAAATAGCTTAAAATTGATGATAATTATTTAAACTAAACGTCTTTCCCCGGCAACGACGCCAAAAACTTGTTACCACTTTTTCAGTTCTGATAAAAGAGCTCTAACTCATGCAAGCATACATGTATCAACAAGTAATACGGAGTAAGTAGAGTATCGATCCCACAGAGAAAATTGTCAAATTCAAACTACTATGCATCAATTAAATCACTATATTCGTATGCTTAGACTAACGACTATAATTGGTGAATTAAACTAATTGCAAATAACAACTAAAATAAGAATATTAATGGAATAAATCAAATCTAAAAATAATGGGATCCTAACTTCATTTAATATTTCATCTAGCTACCACTGTCATGCAAAACTTGTTCACATATCACAGGAAAATAGCCAAAAGCACTAATAGAGTCATAGACATTTTTCAACGCATTAGGACCTACTTACACAACATCCACAGATGATAGATTCTATGTAATCAACAATATAACCAAAATCACTATATGTCTATGTGAAATTGTAATCATACTGAATTGAAGCACAAGCCCTTATTTTAACTCATACGGTGAATAAGTATATGTCTATCTCATTCACGAAATCGCGCAGCCATATACAATGTTCCCCATATATGTATGCTATTATTATTCTATATCCATACTCGCATGTTCATTGTCAATTCCATGCAAATACTAAAACGAATGGTGATCAAGCATTCATACATGTAAAACACCCATAATAGAATTCCCATATGATATGTAAAACAGCCCTAGCAATCAAGCATGCAACCAAACTACATATTAAAATCCATTAGAATCCCATAATGGAGTTTAGTTCATGACTGAACCAAAAGCCATTATGGGGTCAACGCTAAGCATGATTATCAAGTAAACAATTGAAAGATGAGGGATAAAACGATCAAACCCAATTGTAGATTGTAAACCAATATCAACGTTCAAATCCTCATATAAATCCAGAAAAACAATATTATAAATCCACAATGATGGAGAATCCCAAGAAGAATTAGAGAAGATGGAGTTTTGGCTTTCGTTCTTCGTTGGAATCTCCCCCAACGTAAAACCCCTAGTTACGATATGAAAATACGCCAAAGTTATTCAAGTCTATCCGACACCGATGATATCGTTTTAAAACAAATTACCATCATTTTAATTAAAATTAAAATAAAACAATTCAAGAACTCCGGTTTATCGCATGGCCATACTATCCCTCCTCCAGTATTAAATGGCGTGGGCGCACGACTTTGCGAAGGTTCTACACATCGGTAGGCCTCTCACAGCGCCGCGCCCTCTAAGCTTGTCATGCTCGCGGTAGCAAGAACTTACAATATGTAACATTATGCATTTGGTGTGCTCACGCTGCCTGCGTCTCAGCTCATCTGTCACTAGCGCCGCGATTTTCAGATTAGTGAATTCGGTTCTACTCCCCGAGTTTGGTTCTGCGCATTATTCTGCCATTCTCAAAAATGTCTTTTGTCCATCCATGCTTATCCATTCATGTTCCACTCATTTATCACGCCATGCATATCCCAGCTTGTGCCTCGCTTACGTACGTCATGATTATCAAGTAAACAATTAAAAGATGAGGGATAGAACGATCAAACCCAATTGTAGATTGTAAACCAATATCAACGTTCAAATCCTCATATAAATCCAGAAAAACAATATTATGAATCCACAATGATGGAGAATCCCAAGAAGAATTAGAGAAGATGGAGTTTTGGCTACGTTCTTCATTGGAATCTCCCCCAATGTAAAAACCCTAGTTACGATATGAAAATACGTCAAAAGTTATTCAAGTCTGTCTGACACCAGTCAGATATCGTTTTAAAATAAATTACCATCATTTTAATTAAAAATTAAAATAAAACAACTCAGCAACTCCAGCTATCGCGCGCGGCCACGCGCCCCTCAGGTGTATTCATCGCGCGGGCGCACGACTTGCAGAAGGTTCTACCTGTCCAGCCGACCTCTCGTGCGGGCGCGCATCCTCTAAGCTTGTCATGCTCTGCGTACAAGAATTCTCGATATGTAACATTATGTCATTTTCAGGTGTTCACGCGCGCGTCTCTCAGCTTCATCTCGCTTGCGCGGCAACCGCCACTTTTACAAATTAGTGAATTCTGGTTCTACTCCTGAGTTTGGTTCTGCATTATTCTTTGCTGTCGCTCTTTGAAATGTCTTTTGTCCATCTATGCTTATCCATCCATGTTCCACTCATTTATCAAGCCATGCATATCCCAGCTTGTGCCTCGCTTCATGCGTCCATGATTATCAAGTAAACAATTAAAAGATGAGGGATAGAACGATCAAACCCAATTGTAGATTGTAAACCAATATCAACGTTCAAATCCTCATATAAATCCAGAAAAACAATATTATAAATCCACAATGATGGAGAATCCCAAGAAGAATTAGAGAAGATGGAGTTTTGGCTACGTTCTTCGTTGGAATCTCCCCCAATGTAAAAACCCTAGTTACGATATGAAAATACGTCAAAAGTTATTCAAGTCTGTCTGACACCAGTCAGATATCGTTTTAAAACAAATTACCATCATTTTAATTAAAAATTAAAATAAAACAACTCAAAGAGCTCCAGTTTATCGCGCGCATGCCACGCGCCCTCCATATGTATTAAATCGCAGGGCGCGCGACTTGCGAAAGGTTCTACCCCATCTATGGCCTCTCGCAAGGCAGCGCGCGTCTTCTAAGCTTGTCATGCTCGTGGTCAAGAACTTGCGATGGGTAACATTATGCGGTTTGGGTGCTCACGCGAGGGCGCCGCTGTCTCCAAGCTCATCTGCCGCCAGACATCTGATTAGTAAATTCTGGTTCTACTCCTGAGTTTGGTTCTGCATTGTTGCTGCTACTACTGAAATGTCTTTTGTCCATCCATGTTTATCGATCCATGCTCCACTCATTTATCACGCCATGCCTATCCCAGCTTGTGCCTCGCTTCATGCGTCCATTAGCCTCGTGCCCTCTAATACCACCAAATTAGGCCGATTCCTGCACTTATTCACCAAAAGGAGTTTTAAGTAACCGCAATGCAAAATAACATGAAATGCAACTAAAACAGATTGAAATGTACTTGAGATAGGCATAATTTGCGTAAATTGATATCCAATAAGTAGGTATAAAACCCACTTATCAACCTCTAATAACATGCGTTCGTGATACTGATGATCATCGGTTCGACAATTATTCCATCATGGACCTGATGGACGAAACAATGAAATATCGGATTAATGGAATTTGATAGTTTGACTTATCCATTTACATCGCTGCCCATCAATTTGAACTGGTTGACTAATAATGATCATTTACAGGCAAACACTATCTTCGGGTGCCTCCGTCCCAAATACAAAGATGCCGAAGAGGATGTCGCCCGAAGGGAGAACGTCATTCTGAAGTCGGGTCATCATTGATATAAATGTCAATCCAAGCTAAAGAATCAAAGCATATGGCACATCTTCAGAAGCTTGAAGAAGAGCTCAAAGAGCTTCGGGCCCTTAGGAATTTTGGTCCACCACTGACCGAAGACCTTCGTAAGGAAATCCAGGCAACATACAGAAAATCATCCGAGCTGAATGATGAGATCGTCCATATGTATGCCAAAGGATATGAAATCTGCTGAAGTAAAGGCAAGAAAAAGCTTATCGCGGTCAAGGTAGATCCATCTCTTCTAGACTCTTTAGACGACGATGATAACAAGGAAGAAGTCTGAAGATGACTTCCCCTTTACCTTTTGTTGTAGAACTTTCTGCAAAAATCCTAACTTTTTGTGAACAGTTAATATTAATGAAATATCAACTTCATGCCTTATTACTTCGGGTGAACATTTCATCATTCATCAACGTGAAAAATGTAACAAGTGCCTCTTATCTTAAACTGTTAGTCAATAATCAAGCAAATTATATAACAGTTAAGAACAATAATAATATAATCCGAACTCAACACTTGAACAAAATAAAGTAATGCATACTTATCGTTACCGAAGTGTGAGACAGATTAGGCATAAGGTGAATTCGGCTGATCCTCCTTGCACCATCGGGATCTTGTTTACCACTCGCGGTAAAAACAAGTATATAAGGACCATGGAATTTGTTTACCATGCGGGGTAAAACAAATTCATAAGGACACACCTGACAATAAGGCTACCATCGAATGGTCAGAGAGTCCGACCGAACTTCCTTACTTCGGTGCATATTGTTTACCACTCGCAGTAAAACAATATTAAAAGGACTATGGAATTTGTTTGCCATGTGGGGTAAAACAAATTCATAAGGACACACCTGACAATAAGGCTACCATCGAATAGTCAGCGAGTCCGACCGAACCTCCTTACTTCGGTGCATATTTTTTACCACTCGCGGTAAAACAATATTAAAAGGACTATGGAATTTGTTTACCATGCGGGATAAAACAAATTCATAAGGACACTCCTGCCGATAAGGCTACCATCGAATGGTCAGTGAGTCCACCCGGTCCTCCTTACACCGATGAAGTTTGCCTACCACGAAAGGCCTGACAAATTCATAAGGACCACCTGCCAAAAAGGCTACCATCGAATTGTCAGTGAGTCCCCCCCGTTCTCCTTACACCATTGTGAATTTAGGACCAATAGGAAGAAGATCAATGGTGAAAAAGTGAATCTTTTGTGCTGAATCTGAACTTGACAGCCTGTCGCACTTATTGTCCGAAGTAGAATATCTGTCTGCACACAGCATCCATGAGCTCTGCTTCTGCCGATTGGGACATAAACCTCCTCAAAGCTTCTTTTGAACAGTCCGGTCCGTTCCATCCTAGCCTGCAACTTTAAATGGATTTCTCCGAAGACAAGTACCCACAGGGCGGTGTGCCCTTAGTGGATTCTCGGGAGTATGATTTTTGGATCTACTTCGGTGGAAATTTCTGTCACTGTGATGAGAATACTCAAGGCAGAATGCCTTATCTGTATTCTGAGGTGTATACTCTCTGGATCAACTCCTTCGACTGCCTCGACCATAATCCCGAGAACCGATTGGGTAGAATGCACTCTTCGGCCTCTCAAGAGTATGGCTTCTTGATCTGCTTCGATGCTGAGCCCTTCCGCTGCTACGAGGACACTCAAGAAGAAATGCCTTCTCCATACTCTCCGGTGAACATCCTTTTGAACTGCTTGTGCCATAACCCCGAGAACCCCTAAGGTGAGGTATCCTCTCCGGATCCTTAGAAATATGGCTCCTGGGTATCCTTTGATCCCGAGGTCCGCCTTGAGACATGTCTTTAAAGTGTATAGACTACTTTCCAACTCGTGATCGTCCATCTTTAAGCTTACTATGTCTTTCAGACTGGACATAATTGGACGCCTCGTCCTTCAGCTTTGTCACCCGAATCCGAAGGATCTGCTCCAGCTCTGCCATCCGAAGGATCTGTTCGGCTATGTCCTCCCTCTGCTTCAAAAGAACCTCTAAAGCCTTATCTGCCTCGTCAGCCATCTTCGTCAACTTAGCAGCTTTATCATCTTGACCACTTCGGTGATGTGTCCTAGGCGGTGAACCTTCTACCCGCCGACCTCGATTAAGGCTCCTTATCGCTAAAGAAAGTTCAATCTTCTTCGAAGCCACACCATGGGCTCTCGAACGAGAACCCCTCAGATCATGTTTGGAAGCCGTACTCTCATGAGCACTTTTGGAAGGACCTAGACGATCCTTAACTGAAACACGAGGCAAGGATGAACTTACAGCCTCTGGCTGTCCTTCCGGTGTATTATCTCTACTCCTCACCATCTTCCGAAGTAGAACAACAGAAAGTTTGTGATTGAAAACTCAAGGACACTAGAACACACCCTCCTTCTAGCGCCAATGTTAACGCCAAGATCTTCTGTCACGTCCCAATCACGTAAGACGTCCTGATCCTGCACACTAAACACAAATAACACTAAAAGCTTGATTTCTTCAACCGTCGAGGATAGCTTCAGCGTGAGAGTCGAGATCTGAGCGATCTCAAGGTTAACAATGGAGGATAAAATATCTAGTGTATTGAGAGAGATAAAATTATCAGTTACCTTTGCATGTATGACTTCCTTGCTATGATATACTACAAGATCCGATTTTGCGTGCAACCGACCCTCCTGACACCACCTACTGCAGGTGGCTTACTTATTGATCCCATCCCCTTTGTCCACCACTGGCCGACTGTCCAATCCTCATTAATGCGATATAAGATATTAGTCAGCCATTATCTTTGTCATCATCACCGGTCAAAACCTAAGTGAAGATATTTAAATATCCGCTGGGTCAACCCACTGACCCGACCCAACAAAGAGGACCCAACTGATCGGGCCCGATAGATTAACCAAGTAGCTCGGCCCAAGCCCTTTTGCCCAATATCTAAAATATCATGGCCCAACAATTATCATATACTTAATTCCTTGATATTTACGAAATGTTAAATCCTGATAATTTCAGTCATTAGACTTATCGAAGGAACATTGCCACAGACAGAGACATGACATCCTGACGGATGGAAACAAGTACATTATATAACTGTCCACCCTCCATCCCAACTCCATCATATGATATGTCGCATGCATTATTTACATAATTGATTTAGGAGTAGAAATATTTAATTAAAGCTTACCGCTAGAGTCAGTTCTTCCAGTTGAGTTGAAGACATAAAAAAACATAACACAAAGTTGGTCAATAAATTACCAGACGTTTTTTAAGTCTCTTAATAAATTACGATTTTTGGCCAATGGAGGGAAAATATTGAGGTGGTGCCACTTTAAGGACTGACTAAGGAGTACGTTGAGTAACTAATGTCCAAAACTGAAACTTACCTATAAATCTTTGCTTAACTTAATCATAATCGCCACATAGTTTGCTTAGATTATTAGCGAACATTTCCAGGTCCTATATATTTTAGCAAACATCCTCATCCTAATAATGCAGCCAGCATGTCAGCCGTCTTTAAAACATCCAACTTAAATTCGGTGAAATCAACATTTTCCCATGTCCAAAAATAATTAAAAAATTCATCCTATACTAAATTAGTAGTTCTATATATAACACATTGTTGCAGCAACTCGAACAAAATTACATTCTCTAGCTAGTTCTTCAATTGCCAAACATGGCTTTATTGTTTATTCTCACAATCACTTGCATGTTAAACCTTCCCTACGCAGCTATTGCCCAGGAAAATATGCACAGTTTAGAGACCTACATTGTACATGTAAAGTTGCCTTATGGCCAAGTTTTCTCTCAATCACAAAGCCTGGAGAGATTTTTCCAATCATTTTTGCCTGAAACCACGGCGAGCTTGAACGAGCAATCACGCATGGTTTATTCTTACCGTAATGTGGTTACTGGCTTCGCAGCTAAATTGTCGCATGAGGAAGCAACAATGATGAAGAACAAGGCCGGAGTTTTGTTCGTGAGGCCACAAAATGTGTTCTCTTTACATACAACACATAGCCCCAACTTCTTGGGGTTGCACCAAAATTTTGGTTTTTGGAAAGGCTCAAATTACGGGAAGGGGGTGATTATTGGTGTTTTGGATACCGGAATTGCTCCGGGGCATCCTTCGTTTAGCGACAAAGGAGTGCCACCTCCACCGGCTAAATGGAAAGGGATATGTGAATTAGATGGCACAGTTTGTAATAACAAGTTGATCGGAGCAAGAAATTTCGTTAGCAGTGAATCCGGCCCACCTATCGATGAGGAAGGACATGGAACGCATACGGCAAGTACTGCAGCTGGTAACATTGTCAATAATGCCAATGTGTTTGGCAATGCCAATGGCACAGCGGTTGGCATGGCTCCTCTGGCTCATTTAGCCATTTACAAAGTGTGTACTGAGAATGCATGTGCTGAAAGTGACATATTGGCTGCGATGGACACGGCTGTTGAGGACGGTGTCGATGTTCTTTCTCTCTCCTTGGGTGGATTATCCGCTCCTTTCTTTGCAGACAGCATTGCAGTGGGGGCGTTTGGTGCAATTCAAAAGGGTATTTTTGTGAGCTGCTCAGCAGGGAATTCCGGGCCAGTCAATTCTTCAGTATCAAATGAGGCTCCTTGGATTCTCACAGTTGGCGCTAGCACAATTGATAGGATCATAAGGGCCTCAGTATTACTGGGCAACATTGACTTACTGGATGGCGAGTC
The DNA here is from genome assembly GCA_020205615.1 of Panax quinquefolius. Lineage (NCBI taxonomy): Eukaryota > Viridiplantae > Streptophyta > Magnoliopsida > Apiales > Araliaceae > Panax > Panax quinquefolius. Next base: position 39,965,561 of record CM035155.1, on the reverse strand, counting down.
GCTTTTCCAGCCTAAAGATTTCCCAGTTACCACATTGTTACCTCTAGTTTTCCCCGGTTCAAGTGGCTTTCAGAATGTTGTATGGTGCGCTGAAGGATCGTTGAATAACACTGAAGTCAAAGGGAAAGTAGTGTTGTGCGAAAGAGGCGGTGGGATCGGGAGAATTGCCAAAGGGCAGGCAGTGAAAGATGCTGGTGGTGCTGCAATGATACTAATGAACGAAGAAATAGACGGGTATAGTACTTTAGCCGATCCTCACGTTCTTCCAGCAACACATGTGGGCTATGCCACAGGATTAAAGATCAAACAGTACATAAACTCAAACTCATCACCATTCGCTACAATCTTATTCGAAGGAACCATAATTGGAGTCGAGTCTGCCCCAGCAGTTACTTCCTTTTCCTCCAGAGGCCCTAGCATCGCCACCCCTGGGATCCTAAAACCAGACATTATTGGCCCTGGAGTGAGCATCCTTGCAGCATGGCCCATGTCAGTGGATAACATAACTGCTCCTAATGCGTCATTTAACATGATTTCTGGCACATCAATGTCATGCCCTCACTTAAGTGGCATCGCGGCCTTGCTAAAAAGCGCCCACCCTACTTGGTCACCCGCTGCCATAAAATCTGCTATTACGACCACAGCTGATCTACTAAACCTCAAGAACCAGCCCATTGTCGACGAAAGACTTGTCCAGGCTGACCTTTTCGCAATAGGTGCAGGGCATGTCAACCCATCTAAAGCCAATGATCCCGGACTCATATATGACATCCAACCTGATGATTACATACCTTATTTATGCGGATTAGGCTACACAGATGATCAAGTTGAAGTCATTGTAGGACGGACAGTAAGTTGTGCTAATGAATCAAGCATTCCCGAAGCACAACTAAATTATCCATCCTTCTCTATCAAATTAGGCTTTTCTGATCAAGGATATTCGCGTGTTGTGACTAATGTTGGCGATGCTAATTCCTCTTACACCGTGCAAATCTTTTCGCCACCGGGTGTTGATGTTAGCGTAACTCCCAGTACACTTGATTTCTCAGAGGTGAACCAACAGCTGACATACCAACTGACATTTAGCAGATCATTAAGTAGCGCAGTTGTGAAGACTCAGTTTGTGCAAGGATATTTGAAATGGACGTCGGGTAAATATGCTGTTAGAAGCCCAATCTCTGTCAAGCTCGAGTAAAAATGGCAATGGCAGCACAACAGAGAGGTTTTATGTTAATTTTCTTTATTAAACAAGGACTGCATTTTGGTATTTAAAAAATAAAATAAGATAGTTTTTTTTTTTCATACAAACTGTATGAATCACATGCAATCAAGGATGAAGGCAGAAAGTTTTCATGCCACATGTTGATTATATTTGTTATTTTCAATCTTATTTTTCCTTAAAAAAGGAAGTTGTGTTTGGGATCGGTTACCATGAAGTTAATTTTACGGTAAGTTGGTTAATTGACCAATACAATGTTGACACGCAGAAGAAGAAATCACCTCTCACCTGCGTGTCAACACTATATTAATCAATTGACCAAAATTATGTTGATGGTAACTACTGTCTTCTATTTATAACCTATTACATTTTTTAGCTCCAGTATAAATGTGAAAAGATATTCCCATCTTGTCTTACAAAAAAAAAAGTGTCACTTGTTGTGTTCCCCAAGAATTAATTTATAAAATTATAAAATTCAAAATTAGTGCATAGGTAATAGTGAATGATTAAAAGTATTGCTAAATATGAAATTGTTATTTTGAAAAGAAAAAACAACGCATCACAATTTTAAATTTTAATATTTCGCAAATAGTATCAAAAGTGAAATGTCGTGTTAGCATTCCTTTGGAAACTCGAGAGTTTTATATTTTTTGTTTATTTTTATCTAAATTGTATTTGTAAGACCCCAACTTATTATAAATGAAATAAAATTTTCTTTATTTATTATTTTGATATAGTAAGGATTAATTTGATTAATGTGGTTAGTTATGGGTAAAATGCGCAAATATTTCAAATAAGCAGTGGTTATAAATTATTCATTGTTGTTTAATATTCGTTTGATCGTAAAATATGTTATTCTTTTCGGGGAATATTCGTGATTTACGACAAGATAGCCTTCATATGGGCCCCATAACGGAAAAACGATTGGATGAAGAAAACGACAAGTATAAGTTGTTTATAAATAACTAGCGTAGTTATTCACAAGTATCTTTGTTGAAATACTTTCGGTGGTTAAAACACAAAGTGGCACACCAGTATTACACCAATTATTGATTCTACGTAAGAAGGCACTACTCAATATTGTTACGGTAATTTACTGCTCAATATTTTATTTTATTGATTCAATAATTCTTTGCGTTGATATTTTATATTATTGTTGTGGCGCCCCCAAAATAGGTATACATCACCTATTCGAACGAATTCGCCAAATATATGAGCATGTAATACAAATACAATCTTTAATATACAACAAAAAAAGTCATGAGTTTTAATACAAATATTGTCTTCTGCATAATATCCACTCTCGAATAAGTCCTTATTATATTTATTGTCACACACCATTTAACGTAATGTGAGGACTACTAATACTATTATCTGGACCGTCACTCCGTTCCCCGACTAGTCCCGGATATGTTCTCATTTTCTGAAGAGAACGGTGAAGGAAATGGTGAGCTCAACTAGCCCAGTAAGAAATATTATGGCTAAGATAATACAGAATAAATTATCATTAGTCTTCAACAATGTTAAATTGATAAAATACAATAGACATCAAGTTTAACTGCAGCGGAACAAGCAATCCATTAAAAGAGTTAAGCAGAGAATACAATCTACTATCTTTTATGATTTAAAAGGTTTTTCATCACTTTTATCACCGAGACTCACAATAAATAATCCACATCATCCTCGCACTACTGACCAAGGATATTCATTAGTATCACGACCACAAATTATCCATGCACTACGGGCCAAGGATATTCGTGTATTCATCAACTGTCCTGATCATGCCATAAAATAATTCATCTTTGCTCCCTTGGCCGAAGAGAATCCATAGCCATAATCATACCAAAAACTGTCCATCAAAGCACTATGGGCCAATGATGACTTTTTTCACATCATTTGTAATATTACGGTCATGATTATACAGAATAATCCCTGGTCATAATCATACCAAGTCCATCTATGCAATACAGGCCACAGATGACTTTCAACATAATATAAACATGAGGATGATGACAATGACATAATAATTCAATAAAACAAGTTCAAGAATTAATTTATCCAAGAACCAATAATGTCCAAATTGTCAACATGGTACTGCTTTGTAGAGTAAAATTCAAGAATGCTCAGAAGAATATTTCCACGAAAAGATACTGGATGAAACGGAAATATTCATGATATTCCACTAATTTCAAGGAATATAGAAGCCAAAGATTTAACCAACTGAGTATAATAAAATATATGAAACTGCAAATGGATTTTCACCCACCATGCGGTAATCCACGTATACAGATCATTTCCACAATTTAATAAGGAATGAATACAAAGGATCATTCACCATGCATGTGATAATCCACATAGAAAGGTTATTCCAACAAAATAATAAAGAATGGAATAACGGAAGAATTCACCATGCGTGCGATAGACTGCACAGATAGGTTATTCCCAACAGAATAATAAATAATGGAACTAGGTCCGACGTAAACGCACAGACAGGAAATTCTGACAGAATAATAAATAATGGAACCAAGTCCCGTAAACGCGCAGATAGGATATTCCGACAGTATAATAAATAATGGAACCAGTCCCACAGAACGCGCATGTACGGGATATTCCGAAGCGAATAATAAAGAACGGAATAATAGAAGAATTTCACCATGTATGCGGTACTTCGCATAACAGGTTATTCCAACATAATGATAAAGAATGGAATAACAAAAGAATTTCACCAAGTATAGGGTAGTCCGCGTATACAGGTTATTCCAACAGAATAATAAATAATGGAATAATAGAATAATTTCACCAAGTATAGGGTAGTCCGCGTATACAGGTTATTCCAACAAAATAATAAAGAATGGAATAACAGAAGTTCTTTTCATGAATACAAAAGAAATAATACCCCTTACGAGTACAACAAATAATATCCCTTACCTTAGAACAAACTGGATATAGGAGTAGTGAAGTAGTAGAATACTTTTCTTCTTTCTCTTTATAGTTTCTCTCTCTAGAGTTTCAGTGAACTCGTAAGAAATAATGAAGGAATGAGCTTCTATTTATAGGAGAATGGATGAATAAGAACTAATTCTGAACAATTACGAGATTGATTTACTTTTAAACGGACGGTCCTGATTACTTTACTATAAAATATTCTAATAAAACAAAATCTTTTAATTAAAATATAATATATTCTATTTATAATCTAATAAAACGAATAACTTTATAAAAGTATTCTATTTTATATAAAAAGATTTTACTATGCAAAATACTATGCAGAACCTATGCAACACTATGCATAATAAAATATAATATATTCTAATTATTATCTAATAAAACAAATAACTTTATAAAAGTATTTATATAAAAATATTTTACTACGCAAAACACTATGCATAATAGAATATAATATATTCTAATTATTGCTTAATAAAACGAATAACTTTATAAAAGTATTCTGCTTTTTATATAAAAAGTTTTCTCGCTTTTTATTACACTAATAATACTAATAAAACAAAACTTATATATAATATAACAATCGACAATAATTGAATCAAATAACGTGAGATACTATGCAAAGAATTCATCAGAAGAATAATTGAACAAAATGGTGACTTCTCACGTAAGCATTAATAATCAATACTGGTATTTACGCAACCACGCCAGACATTATACTTTACTACCGAAAGTAGTTCAACAAGATAATCGGTAAAACTTCCGCCGTTATTTTCATAAAAATATTTTTGTCATTTTCTCAATCCGACAATAATTACATTTGTAGGGTCCACCAATAATCGTGTCATCGTCTTTAATATTTTTTCATTAAAACGAATATTCCCTGATCAATCGAATATTATATAACCACTTGCATACTTTGCAAAATTTATAAATACTACCCACAACTATAACATTATCTTAAATTCACACCATAATATTCAAAAAAATATTTCGAGAAAATTAAATCTTTATTCGTAAAATTTGGGATTTTACAATTGTTGTTTTAATAATTGTTACTACACAGTATTTTCCATTATCGATCAATAATTTATATTATTTGAGTAATATTATTAGATAACATTATTGGCAATGTCTAAAAAATTTCATACAAGGAGGTTTGGTCACCTAATCACACGCCAAAGAAGGAGAAATCCTTATTGGAAAGTCCCCTCTTTCTTGAGAACGGCCTCGTTGTCGATATTGTGATTCTGTAATATTATTTGTGAATAATTAATTATTGATTTATATGATAAGGAAAATATTCATTTTATGTGGATATAGATGGAGAAAATTTTAAAGTGACAATTGTTGAAAAATTGATATTTTATCTTTTCTAATAAAATAATTCATTTAAATATATTATTATATTTTAATAATATAATAATGGTGATATTTTTACAATGAATGTGGGATATATGAATATATGAGAAGGAAGACTATTTTTGTTACTAAAAATATTTAAAACATGTTTTTCATGTTTGTGGACACCATTTCTTGACTGAAATTTGATTATAGCCTGTAAAATCGTCCGTATGTGGATTTCGGTCAATTTCTATTTGGAATTTGAAAAAACTTAAAACTACTAAGTTGTAGAGAATTGAATTTCCTATGAAATGGACATAAGATTCGAATTTTTCTGATAAAAGGGTTATTTATTATGAATTATTGAAGTTCTGGAATAATTAATTTTTGAAAGTTTAAATATTTTATTTAAAAAAAAACGTTTTTGTTTTAAATATCACGTATACGGTACTATTCACGTATACAGTACTATTCACGAATACGACACTATTCACAGAAAAATTAAATTTTTATTTTTTGTCCAAAATATCTATTATAGATACTAGCTTTGATTGTATCCATGTTTTAATCATTCTTGAATTTTACTCCACTATGGTTATTTACGAAGTATTTTTGAACTTGGACTGTTTAAAGTACGAATCCTTAATATTTTTTCTTTTGTTTCACTGGATTCGTTTTCTTTAAAATATTTTTCATCATTCTCAGTCCTAAATGATGATATTACTGAATATCTTTGGCCTGTAGTGCAAAGAGGGTTGAATTTCTTATGAATATCTTTGGTCCATAGTGCAAAGATGTACAGGTGTTGAGATGAACATGACCAACTGATGAATATATTTGGCCTGTAGTGCAAAGATGAATATTTGATTTAAGATGTATATTGATTGATGTTACAGGGATAAAATATTGATGATGGATTTTTAAAATCATAGAAGATAGTAGATTTCATTCTCTACGTAACTCTTCTAATGAATTGTTATTTTCGATGCGAATATTGATTTAAAACATGTTGTCTATTGTATTCTATCAGATTTTTTCCTGTTGAGGACTAATGATAATTTGTTCTATATTATCTTAGTCATAATATCCTTTACTGGGCTAGTTGAGCTCACCATTTTCCTTTTTGTTTCATTTTTCTTCTCAGGAGGCAAGAATGTAACGAGTACTAGTCGGGGTATGGAATAAAGGTTCTAGAAAGTCGTTTTAGTAGTCCTCATTATTATGTAAAATAACGTATCAATAATTATAATGAGGACTTATTTGAGTGTTGATATTGTCTAGAAGACAATATTTGTTTTTAAACTCACAGTTTATGTGTTGTCGTATTTTGCACGACAATTGTAATAATAAAGTTGTAGTTGTTTCTGTACCATGTATTTGTCAACTCAGAATGGGTGTTGTATACCTATTTTGGGGGCGTCACAGTTGGTATCAGAGCTTAGGGATATGATATCTGGCGGAGATCGGAGAATAGAACTATGAGGGGAGAGACGAGTAAATCCTTCGTTAGTGTGTCCTACCTAAGCTTATTTGTTGGTTGGTCAGAATATAGGGATATTATGTGATATGTTAATTTCTTCAATTAACCCTTATTTTATGGCAGTATTTGAGAATGGCAACCGAGAATGTTAACAGTGGAGAAAATGAGACCGTGGAGATACCTTTACCCACCAATGAGGAAAAGCGTGCAACGAATGCCAAGCAATGTTCCTCCCAGTAAATAACACCACCGATCGACGATGAACGATTGAATGTTTAGAAGCTTTTTGCAGTTCATGCAAAATCAGACGAAGGAGACTTGTGTACAAAATACAGGATCCGATTAAGGCGGAGACGTGGGTCAAATAAATTACCAAGATATTTGATGTCTTGGGATGTACGGAGGAACAGAAGGTTCCATTCGCCACCTTTATGTTCCGTAATGAGGCAGATTACTGGTGGGAATCTATGAAGCGTACTCATCCAGCCGCACTCAACATGTCTTGGGAAACGTTTCAAAAACTGTTCAATGACAAGTACTTTCCTGAAAGTATTTGTGTCGCCCCCAAAATAGGTCCATTCCATCCAACCCATTCTCGAGTCGCCAAATACATGGCATGTAAATAACTACAACTTTACTTTATTACAACATATAAATCTGAGTTTAAATACGATATTTCCATCTAGACAATATCCACACGCAAATAAATCCCCATCATAATTATTGATACATTATTTTACAAAATGGTGGGGACTACTAAACGACTCTCTAGAACCTTCATTCCATACCCCGACTAAGACTTCGCTACATTCTCGCCTCCCGAGAAGAAAAATGGAACAACAAGGAAAAGGGTGAGCTCAACTAGCCCAAGAAAGAATATTATGACTAAGATAATATACAACAAATTATCATTAATCTTCAACAGGAAAAAAACTAATAGAATACAAAGTAGACAAATAAGTTTTTAAACCAATATTCGCAATGGAAATAATAATTCATTAGAAGAGTTAAGAGAATGCAACTACTATCTTCTATGTATGAATTTAAAAGTTCGTCAGCTCATCTTTTATCCTCGTAACATCAATCAACATATCCGAATCAAATATTCATCTTCGCACTACAGTGCCAAAGATATTCATCACCGGTCATGTTCATCTAAACACCTATTCATCTTCAGACTACGGGCCAAAGATATTCTTCAAAATCATTCATCTTTGCACTACAGTGCCAAAGATATTCCATAATATCATCATTTAAGATCAAGATGATGAAAAATATTTTTAAAGAAACGAATCCAAAGGAAACAAAATGACAAGGATTAAGGATTAAGGATTCGTACTTTGTTTTATCCACGCCCAAAAATACCTCAAAAAATAATCATAGGGTGTAAAATTCAAGAATGATCAAAACATGGATACAATCAAAGCTAGTATCCGTATAGATATTTTAGATGAAAAGAAAAATTTTCATTTTCTAGGTGAATAAAGTGCCGTATTCGTGAATAAAGTCGATACGTGAATAAATGTCGATACGTGAATAGTAACTCAGACACCAAAAGATAGAAATTCTACAAAAACATCTTCACGCTTCATGAATAGTACTCGTGAATAAGAACTCGTGAATAGTAACTCATGAATAGTAACTCGTGAATAAGAACTCATGAATAGTAACCCGATATGAAAAAGTTCCAAATTTGATAAAAGTTCCAACCAATATTTCAAAGATAATGATATTGAAGAAATAATATCATTTGAGAAGAAAATAACATCCCTTACCTCGAAAGATTAAGATTTCTAAATTTGGAATACTAGGATATAGTCTTTGAAGGAACTTGCAATCGCCTAACAATACTCAAAGTATACTCAAAATACTCACAAGAATACGCCGATAATATAGAGAGAGAACTTGAGCTTCTGGTGTGATTTTCAATTCTAACCTAAGCACCCTATTTATAGAAATCGCTTAGAACACCAAAAGCGTAAAATTTAATATAATAATAATATATTATATATATATTCCTACGCCAACCAAGACTCCTGAAATCAGCATGTATACAACACATGGGGGCCAACCAAAACAATAAAAACGTTTTGTTGATATAAATAATTAAAACTTCCAAAAATCAATTATTTTGAGCTTCTAACTTCAATAATTCATAATAAATAGCTCTTTTATCGAAAAATTCGAATCTAGCGAGTTTTTATAGGAAATTCAATTCTCTACAACTTTGCGTAAGAAAGTTTTTCCAAATTCCAAATGTAAATTGACCAAATCCACATACGGACAATTTTACAAGCTATAATCAAATTTCACTCAAGAAATGGGGTCCACCGACACACAAAACATGTGTTAATCATTTAATGCAACAAAAATACTCTTCATCCTCATATACTCATATATCCCACATTCATTGTAAAAAATATCACCAGCTAATATATTATTAAAATAATATATTTAAATGAATTATTTTATCGTAAAAAGATAAAATATTAATTTTCAACAATTGTCATTTTAAAATTTTTCTCCATCTATATCCACATAAAATCAATATTTTCCTCATCATATGAATCAATAATTAATTATTCACAAATAATATTACATGTAATCACAATATTGACAACTGTGTAGTTCCTGTGAGAAGAGGGCTTTCCAATAAGAATTTCTTCTTCTTGGCGCCAAGAATTAGGTGACCAAACCTCTCCTTAGACGTAACTTTCTAGACATTGCCAATAATGTTATCTAATAATATTATTCGGATAATATGAATTATTGCTTCGATAATAAAAATCTACCGTAATGACAATTATTGAACAACAATGAATATAAAATATCAACGCAACAATTATTGAATCAATAAAATAAAATATTGAATAATTAATTATCGTAACAATTATTGAGTAGTGCCTTCACGTAAGAATCAATAATTGGTGCAATACCGTGTCTTCTTGTCAACAACGCCAGATTAGTGTGTTTTAACCACCGGGTATTCCAACAAAGATAATTGGTAAATAACTACGCCAATTATTTATAAACAACTTATATTTGTCGCTTTTCTTCATCCAATCGCTTTCCGTTATGGGGCCCACAAAAGATCACAGGCCGTCGCATTTAATATTCCCCGACAAAGATTTAATATTCCACGACCAAACGAATATTCCCAACAATAATGAATATTTTATAACCACTTGCTTATTCAAATATTTGCGTATTTTACCCATAACTATCCACATTAATCAAATCGACCCTTACTATTTCAAAATAATAAATAGAGGAAAATAAATTTCATTTATTAATAATTTGGGATCTTACAGTATTCGTCATATGAAGGAGGTAGAGTTTATTAGACTGGAGCAGAACAACATGACGGTGTCCTAGCACGAGGCGAAGTTCGCGGAGTTATCTAGGTTTGCACCTCATTTAGTGGAGAATGAGGAACGATGACGCGGATGTTTTTGAGAGGTTTGAAACCCATATACGTCGATTTCATTTCTCATAAATTTTCTCTATTTCGGATGTTGTCAATAGGGCTCAATTATTAGAGCGAGATAACGAGTATGTTCAACCGAGGGGCCACAACCCGAGGTCATATGGGTGTTAGCAATCATCGGAACAACGATAACCAATGAGGAAAAGAAAATGGGGACAAGAGCCAAACCACTCGGTGGTAATCATGGCCATGAAAATAGAAGAAGCGAGTCGGGGAGATTTTAAAAAAGGCTATTCAACAATGACAATATGAAGACGTCAAACAAAGAAGAATCGGTTCTAAGAGAAGAGAACGACCACCTACGTCAGATGTATCTTATAAATGCGAAAAGAGGGACATATCATTAAACCGTCCACAACAGCTCAAGGTATTCTATAATTGTGGAAAGGAAGGACATATCGCTCGAGATTTTACGGTAGCGAAACCAAGTCCAGTGGGGATGGTGACTCAAAAGACTGTCCCAGAAAAATCAAAGTCAACGATTCCTGGAAGAGCGTTTGTTGTGACTGGTCAAAATGCAAGGAACCCAAACGAGATGATCACAGATAAGCTAATCATAAATTCTTGCAAAGTTTATACATTACTAGATACCAATGCTACCCATTCATTTATCTCTCCTGCTTGTGCTCAACGTTTAAACTTGACTCTAGAGAAATTAGACTTTGACTTATCTGTGGAAACTCCGTTAGGAGAAACTTTCATCACATCCACTGTTTATAAATCTTGTTTGATCCAAGTTGGCACCATCACATTACCTGTTGATCTTATCTCTTTAAATATACTTGCTTTTGATGTGATTTTAGGGATTGATTGGTTAACTACTCATCATGCCAAAATTAATTGTTTTAGTAAGGTTATTAGTTTTCATATTCCTAATCAACCTGTTGTTCGAATTCAAGCAACTAAACCACTAAAATCAATCATTGTTATATCAAGCCATAAAGCCATTCGTTTATTAAAAAATGGATGTCAATCTTTCTTAGCCCATGTTATGAATTTGAATAAATACACGTCAGATTTGAATAATATTCCTATTGTTAGTGACTTTTTCCGACGTATTTCAAATAACTTCCCCGGTTCACTACCCCGAACGTGAAGTTGAATTCTTTATTGATCTTGAACCCGGTACAAAGCCCATTTCTAAAACCCCATATCGAATGGCTCTATTGAACTTCGTGGAGTTAAAGTCCAAGTCACGAGGAGTTGTTGGACATTGGTTTCATTCGTCCTAGTACATCTCCTTGGGGTGCTCCTGTTTTATTTATAAAGAAGAAAGACGGGAGTATGCGACTTTGTATTGACTATCGAGAATTAAACCATGTCACCATCAAGAATAGGTATCCGTTACCTCGCATTGATGACCTGTTTGACCAGTTGCAAGGAGCACAATTCTTTTCAAAGATCGATCTTCGTTCTGGATATCATCAGTTGAAGATTAGAACTGAGGATATTCCAAAGACTGCCTTCAGAACTTGGTACAGGCATTATGAATTCTTAGTCATGTCTTTTGGATTGACTAATGCTCCTGCGGCTTTCATGGATATGATGAACCGAGCATTCAAGGAATATTTACATCAGTTTGTTGTTGTCTTTATTGATGACATCCTCATATATTCCAAAAGCCGTGAAGATCATGAGCCCCATTTGAAGCTGGTACTCCAAAGGCTTCGTGAAAACAAGCTATATGCCAAGTTGAAGAAATACGAGTTCTGGCTTGAGGAAGTAGCATTCCTTGGGCACGTGGTGTTAAAACATGGAATATCTGTCAACCCGACGAAGATTGAAGCAATACAATGTTGTGAGCAACCGAAGAGGGTGACCGAAGTTCGTAGCTTTCTAGGCTTAGCTGGTTATTATCGAAGATTCGTGGAAGAGTTTTCTCGAATCGCTACTCCGTTAACTCAGTTGACTTGGAAGGATACAAAATTCGTATGGAGCGAGGAATGCGAAAAGAGTTTTCAAGAGCTCAAGAGGAGACTCATTTCGGCACCTGTTCTGACAATACCATCTGGATCGGATGGATTTGTTATCTATAGTGATGCTTCAGGCAAAGGGTTAGGATGTGTTCTCATACAGGATGGGAAAGTCATAGCCTATGCCTCGCGACAACTTAAAGAATATGAGAGAAATTATCCTACTCATGATCTAGATTTGGCAGCAGTCGTTTTCGCACTAAAGATCTGGAGGCACTATCTATATGGGGAGAAAGTGGAGATATATTCAGATCATAAAAGCCTCAAATATTTCTTCACTCAAAAGAAACTCAACATGCGGCAACGACGTTGGCTCGAGCTATTGAAAGACTACGACCACACCATTCAATACCATCCTGGAAAAGCGAACGTGGTAGCTGACGCGTTGAGTAGAAGATCATATGCGGGAACGAGTGCGATGTTGTCAATGCAAAGGCCCATTTTGTGTGATTTACAAAAAATGAAGATAGAATTCAAGACTCCGGGAACCAATTTGATGATGTCAAGTATACGCATAGAACCAGCTTTAATCGATAAAGTTAAAGTTGCTCAAGCTACAGACCCGGAGCTGATGCATATAAAGAAGAAAGTACAAGAAGGTGCCATACCAGAAGCAAGAATCGATGAAGAAGGAATACTTCGAGTCAACTCCAGACTTTGTGTTCCTAACGACTCTGATTTGAAGTACAAGATCATGATGGAGGCACACAATACCCCATTTGCAATCCATCTTGGAAGTACCAAAATGTATCGTGATCTTCGACATACATTTTGGTGGAACAATATGAAGAGAGAGATTACGAAATTTATCTCGAAGTGTTTAACTTGTCAACGTGTAAAGGCGGAGCATCAAGTGCCTAAGGGTCCATTGCAACCACTTGAGATTCCAAAATGGAAGTGGTAACACATTACCATGGATTTCGTTACGGGACTTCCCACGGTTTCTCAAGGCATAAATGCTATTTGGGTTATTATTGATAGATTAACCAAGTTTGCTCATTTCTTGCCGATACAGGAGACTTATCTCCTTGAACGTCTTGCTCGTATGTATGTATATGAGATTGTGAGATTGCATGGCATGCTAGTATCCATAGTTTCGTATCGTGACCCAAGATTCACTTCAAGATTTTGGGTTAGCTTGCAAAAAGCTATGGGCACGGATTTATTTATTCGATTCGGCATACCATCCTCAAACAGACATGCACAATCGTGAGAGGACTATTCAAACTCTTGAAGATCTATTAAGACTTTGTGTCCTAGACTTCAAAGGGAGTTGGGATAAGTATTTACCATTGGTGGAATTCTCCTACAACAACAGTTATCAGGCAAGTATAGGTGTGGCTCCATTCGAAGCATTATATGGATGAAAGTGTCATTCTCCAGTATGTTGGGATGAGGTGGGTGAAGCAACATTGTTGGGACCAGATTTGGTACATATTACTACAGAAAATATCCAAATGATTTGACAACGTATATAAATAGCACATGATCGACAAAAGAGTTATGCGGATCTTCATCAAAAGGACGTGGAATTTAGTATTGGGGATCATGTATTGTTGCGTGTTGCTCCATGGAAGGGAGTTACAAGATTCGAGAAAAGAGGAAAGCTCAATCCACGATTTATTGGTCCATTTCAGATTCTTGACCGAGTAGGAAATGTGGCCTATAGACTCGCGTTACCTCCAAGTATGTCTCGTGTTCATAATGTTTTTCACATATCTGTGCTACGTAAATATGTGAAAGACCCGAACCACGTTATTGAGTTAGAACCAGACGAAATAGCTGAAGATTTAACGTACGAGGAGGTACCTGTCAAGATCTTGGATAGGAAAGAGCATGTCCTACGCACAAAAGTCATACCATAAGTCAATGTTTTGTGTAGAAACCATGCTATAGAGGAAATGACCTGGGAGTTGGAAACAGAAATGAAAGCGAGGTATCCTCACCTTTTCGAAACACCAGGTACGTACGTCAATTTTGAGGACAAAATTTTATAAGGAGGGGAGGTTGTAAGACCCCAACTTATTATAAATGAAATTGAATTTCCTCTATTTATTATTTTGAAATAGTAAGGGTTGATTTGATTAATGTGGTTAGTTATGGGTAAAATGCGCAAATATTTCAAATAAGCAAGTGGTTATAAAATATTCATTGTTGTCGGGGAATATTCGTTTGGTCGTGGAATATTCTTACTGTCGGGGAATATTCGTACGCGACAAGAACCTTATGTGGGCCCCATAATGGAAAGCGATTGGATGAAGAAAACGACAAGTATAAGTTGTTTATAAATAACGACGTAGTTATTCTGAATTATCTTGTTGAAATACTCGGTGGTTAAAACACAAGAAGACACTGCAGATTGCACCAATTATTGATTCTTACGTGAAGAAGGCACTACTCAATAATTGTTATAGTAATTCTTGTTCAATATTTTATTTTATTGATCCAATAATTGCTATGTTGATATTTTATATTATTGTTGTTTCAATAATTATCACTACACAAAGATTTTCCATTATCTAGAGCAATAATTCATATTATTTGAATAATATTATTAGATAACATTATTGGCAATGTCTAGAAAGTTCTGTCCAATGAGAGGTTTGGTCACCTAATTGCGCGCCAGTAAGGAGAAATCCTTATTGGAAAGCACCCTCTTTTTCCCCTCTTTTCAAAGAATCTACTGACGATTGTCGATATTGTGATTACGTAATATTATTTGTGAATAATTAATTATTGATTTATATGATGAGGAAAATATTCATTTTATGTGGATATAGATGGAGAAAATTTTTAATGTGACAATTGTTGAAAATAAATATTTTATCTTTTTCTTATAAAATAATTCATTTAAATAGATTATTATATTATTATAATATAATAATGGTGATATCTTTACAATGAATGTGGGATATATGAATATATGAGGAGGAAGAGTATTTTTGTTACTAAAAATATTTAAAACATGTTTTTCATGTTTGTGGACCCCATTTCTTCACTGAAATTTGATTATAGCTTGTAAAATCGTCCGTATGTGGATTTTGGTCAAGTTTTGCTTGGAATTTGGAAAAACTTAAAACTACAAAGTTGTAGAGAATTGAATTTCCTATGAAATGGACATAAGATTCAAATTTTTCTGATAAAAGGGCTATTTATTATGAATTATTGAAGTTTCAGAATAATTGATTTTTGAAGTTTTAAATATTTTTTTTAATAAAAACATTTTTTTTTCATTTTGTGGGCCTCACTAACATGTGAAAAGTGCTAAATACATTTGGTAAAAGTGGGCGTAGGAAATTTATATAAATATATTATTATTTTATTAAATTTTCTGCTTTGGTGTTCTAAGCATTTTCCTATAAATAGGGTGCTTAGGTTAGAATTGAAAATCACACCAGAAACTAAAGATTTCTCTTTCTATATTATCGAGTGTATTCTTGTGAGTATTTTGACACTTTGAGTGTTGCTATACGGTGCAAGTTCTTTCAGCGTTATATCTGATATTCCAGCCAGAAGTACTATTCTTTCGAGGTAAGGGATGTTATTTTTTTTATAAATGATATTATTTCTTTCAATATCATTATGTCGAAATGTTGGTAAGATTTTTCTTGTGAAATTCTTGTCTTTTAGTGTCGGGGTTACTATTCACGTATACGGCACTATTCACGAATACGACACTATTCACAAAAAAATTAAATTTTGTTTTTTTGTCCAAAATATCTATTATGGATACTAGCTTTGATTGTATCCATGTTTTGATCATTCTTGAATTTTACTCCATTATGGTTATTTATGAAGTATTTTGAACTTGGGTATTTGCTTAAAGTACGAATCCTTAATATTTGTTCTTTTTGTTTCAATTTGGATTCGTTTTTCTTTAAAATATTTTTCATCATCCTCGATCTTAAATGATGATATTCTTTGAATATCTTTGGCTTTGTGTAGTGCAAAGATGGTTGAATTTCTTATGAATATCTTTGGCCGTGAGTGCAAAGATGTACAGGTGTTGAGATGAACATAACCAACTGATGAATATCTTTGGCTTGTAGTGCAAAGATGAATATTTGATTTAAGATGTATATTGATTGATATTACAGGGATAAAATATTGACGATGAATTTTTAAAATAATAGAAGATAGTAGATTTCATTCTCTACGTAACTCTTCTAATGAATTGTTATTTTCTCTGCGAATATTGATTTAAAACTTGTTGTCTATTGTATTCTATCAGATTTTTTCCTGTTGAGGACTAATGATAATTTATTCTATATTATCTTAGTCATAATATTCTTTACTAGGCTAGTTGAGCTCACCCTTTTCCTTTTTGTTCCATTTTTCTTCTTAGGAGGCGAAAATGTAGCGAGTACTAGTCGGGGTATGGAATGAAGGTTCTAGAAAGTCGTTTTAGTAGTCCTTACTATTTTGTAAAATAGTGTATCAATAATTGTAATGAGGACTTATTTGAGTGTTGATATTGTCTAGAAGACAATATTTGTTTTTAAACTCACAGTTTATGTGTTGTCGTATTTTGCACGATAATTGTAATAATGAAGTTGTAGTTATTTATGTACCATGTATTTGGCGACTCAGAATGGGTGTTGTATACCTATTTTGGGGGCGTCACAATATGGTCTCTGGCGGAGATTGGGGAATGGAACTAGGAGGGGAGAGATGAGTAAATCCTTCGCTAGTGTGTCCTACCTAAGCTTATTTGTTGGTTGATCAGAATATAGGGATATTATGTGATATGTTAATTTCTTTAATTAACCCTTGTTTTATGGCAGTATTTGAGAATGGCAACTGAGAATGTTAACAGTGGAGAAAATGAAACCGTGGAGACACCTTTACTCACCAATGAGGAGAACGTACAACAGGCCGACAATGTTCCTTCTGTAAACAACATCACTGATCAGACGATGAACGATGGGATGTTTAGAAGCTTTTTGTAGTTCATGCAAAATCAGACGAATGAGACTCGTGTACAAAATATAGGTGGAAATGATAGCAAGGCACGATTTTTCACAGCCAAGCAGTTCAAAGAGTTGGGACCACCAGAATTCTGGGGAAAACCGAATCCGATTAAGGCAGAGACGTGGGTCAAGAAAATTACCAAGATATTCGATATCTTGGGATGCACGGAGGAACATAAGGTTCCATTCGCCACCTTTATGTTCCGTAATGAGGCAGATTACTGGTGGGAATCTATGAAGCGTACCCATCCATCCGCACTCAGCATGTCTTGGGAAACGTTTCAGAAATTATTCAATGATAAGTACTTTCCTGAAAGTATTCTTCATATGAAGAAGGTAGAGTTTATTAGACTTGAGCAAAACAATATGACGGTGTTTCAGTACGAGGCGAAGTTCGCAAAGTTATCTAGGTTTGCACCTCATTTTTTGGAGAATGAGAAACGTATGACGCGGATGTTTCTGAGAGGTTTGAAACCCGACATACGTCAGTATTTCATTTCTCATAAATTTTCTCTATATTCAGATTTTGTCAACAGGGCTCAATTATTAGAGCGAGATAACGAGTACGTTCAACCGAGGGACCACAACCAGGGTCATATCGGTGACAGCAGTCATCGGAGCAACGATAACCAACGGGGAAAGAAAAATGCGGACAAGAGCGGCAACCACTCTGGTGGTAATCATGGCCATGAAAATAGAAGAAGCGAGTCGGGGAGATTTTAAAAAAGGAGATTCAACAATGATGATGTGAAGACGTCAAGACCAAAGACAATGAATCGGTTTTAAGGGAAGAGAACGACCACCGGTCGTATGCTATAAATGCAGAAAAGATGGATATATCAGTCCAAACTGTCCACAACAGTTCAAGGTATTCTATAATTGTGGAAAGAAAGGACATATCACTCGAGATTGTACGGTAGCGAAACCAAGTCCAGTGGGGATGGTGACTCAAATGGCTCAGTTAACGGTTCCTGGAAGAGCGTTTGTTGTGACTGGTCAAAATGCAAGGAATCCAAACGAGGTGATCACGGGTAAGCTAATCATAAATTCTTGCAAAGTTTATACACTACTAGATACCAGTGCTACCCATTCATTTATCTCTCCTGCTTGTGCTCAACGTTTAAACTTAACTCCGGAGAAATTAGACTTTGACTTATCTATAGAGACTCCGTTAGGAGAAACTTTCATTACATCCACTGTTTATAAATCTTGTTTGATCCAAGTTGGCACCATCACATTACATGTTGACCTTATCTCTTTAAAGATACTTGCTTTTGATGTGATTTTAGGGATTGATTGGTTAACTACTCATCATGCCAAAATTGATTATTTTAATAAGGTTGTTAGTTTTCATATTCCTAACCAACTTTGTTATGCGAAATCAAGCAACTAAACCACTAAAATCAATCACTGTCATATCAAGTCATAAAGCTATTCGTTTATTGAAAAACGGATGTCAAGCTTTCTTAGCCCATGTTATGGATTTGAATAAAGACAAGTCAGATTTGAATAATATTCCTGTTGTTAGTAAATTTCGGCGTATTTCTCAGAAGAACTTCCGGTCTACCCCCCCTGAACATGAAGTTGAATTCTTTATTAATCTTGAACTGATGCAAGCCCATTTCTAAAACTCCATATCGAATGGCTCCTATTGAACTTCGGTGTTAAAGGTCCAATTACGAGAGTTGTTGACACACCTGTTTCATTAGTCCTAGTACATCTCCTTGGGGTGCTCTATTTTATTTGTAAAGAAGAAAGATGGGAGTAGACGACTTTATGTATTGACTATCGAGAATTAAACCATGTCACCATCAAGAATAGGTATCCGTTACCTCGCATTGATGACTGTTTGACCAGATTGCAAGGAACATAATTCTTTTCAAAGATCGATCTTCGTTTTGGATATCATCAATTTGAGATTAGAATCGAGGATATTCCAAAGACGCCTTCAACTTCGATGCGGGCATTATGAATTCTTAGTCATGTCTTTTGGATTGACTAATGCTCCTGCGTCTTTCATGGATATGATGAACCGAGTATTTAAGGAATATTTGGATCAGTTCGTTGTTGTCTTTATTGATGACATCCTCATATATTCCAAAAGCCGTGAAGATCATGAGCATCATTTGAAGCTGGTACTCCAAAGGCTTCGTGAAAAACAAGGTATATGCCAAGTTGAAGAAATGCGAGTTCTGGCTTGAGGAAGTAACATTCTTTGGGCACGTGGTGTCAAAACATGGAGTATCTGTCGACCCGGCGAAGATTGAAGCAATACAATGTTGGGAGCAACCGAAGACGGTGACCGAAGTTCATAGCTTTCTGGGCTTAGCTGGTTATTATCGAAGATTCATGGAAGGATTTTCTCGAATCGCTACTCTATTAACTCATCTGACTCAGAAAGATATAAAACTCGTATGGAGCGAGGAATGCGAGAAGAGTTTCCAAGAGCTTAAGAGGAGACTAATTTCGGCACCTATTCTGACAATACCATCTGGATCGGATGAATTTGTTATCTACAGCGATGCTTCAGGCAAAGGGTTAGGATTTGTTCTCATGCAGCATGGGAAAGTCATAGCCTATGCCTCGCGACAACTTAAAGAATATAAGAGGAATTATCCTACTCATGATCTAGAGTTGGCAGCAGTCGTTTTCGCACTAAAGATCTGGAGGCACTATCTATATGGGAAGAAAATGGAGATATATTCAGATCATAAAAGCCTCAAATATTTCTTCACTCAAAAGGAACTCAACATGCGGCAACGACGTTGGCTCGAGCTGTTGAAAGACTACGACCACACCATTCAATACCATCCTGGAAAAGCGAACGTGGTAGTTGACGCATTGAGTAGAAGATCATATGCGGGAACGAGTGCGATGTTGTCAATGCAAAGGCCCATTTTGTGTGATTTACAAAAAATGAAGATAGAATTCAAGACTCTGGGAACCCATGCGATGATATCAAGTATACGCATAGAACCAGCTTTAATCGATAAAGTTAAAGTTGCTCAAGCCACAGACCCGAAGCTGATGCTTATGAAGAAGAAAGTACAAAAAAGTGTTATCCCAGAAGCAAGAATCGATGAAGAAGGAATACTTCGAGTCCACTCCAGACTTTGTGTTCCTAACGACTCTGATTTGAAATACAAGATCATGATGGAGGCACACAATACACCGTTTGCAATCCATCCTGGAAGTAACAAAATGTATCGTTGTGACGCCCCCAAAATAGGTATACATCACCCATTCTGAGTTGTCAATACATGGTACAGAAACAACTACAACTTTATTATTACAACAGTAAAATTGTGAGTTTGAATACAAATATTATCTTCTAGACAATATCTATACTCAAATAAATCCTCATCACATTTATTGATACATTATTTTACAAAAATGGTGAGGACTACTAAACAACTCTCTCTAGAACCTTCATTCCATACCCCGACTTCGTACTCGCTTATTTTCTCGCCTCACGAGAAGAAAAATGGAACAAAAAGGAAAAGGGTGAGCTCAACTAGCCCAAGAAAAGAATATTATGACTAAGATAATATACAACAAATTATCATTAGTCTTCAACAGGGAAAAATCTAATAGAATACAATAGACAACAAATTTTAAATCAATATTCGCAGTGGAAATAATAATTCATTAGAAGAGTTAAGTAGAGAATGCAAACTACTATCTTCTATGTATGAATTTAAAAGTTCATCGTCTATCTTTTATCCCTGTAACATCAATCAATATATATCTGGAATCAAATATTCATCTTTGCACTACAGGCCAAAGATATTCATCAGTTGGTCATGTTCATCTAAACACCTGTTCATCTTTGCACTACGGGCCAAAGATATTCTTTAGAAATCATTCATCTTTGCACTACAAGCCAAAATAATGTATCCGTGGACCCGGCGAAGATTGAAGCAATACAAAGTTGGGAGCAACCGAAGTCGGTGACCGAAGTACGTAGCTTTCTGGGTCTAACTGGTTATTATCGGAGATTCGTGGAAGGGTTTTCTCGAATCGCTACTCCATTAACCTAGCTAACTCGGAAGGATACAAAATTCGTTTGGAGCGAAGAATGCGAGAAGAGTTTCCAAGAGCTTAAGAGGAGACTTATTTCGGCACTGTTTACAACAATACCATCCGGTTCGGATGGATTTTTATCTACGCCGATGCTTCGCAAAAAGGGTTAGGATGTGTTCTCATGCAACGTGGGAAAGTCATAGCCTATGCCTCGCGATAACTTAAAAGAGTATGAGAGGAATTATCCTACTCATGATCTAGAGTTAGCGCAATCGTTTTGCTGCTTAAAGATATGGAGGCACTATCTATATGGGAGAAAGTGGAGATATATTCGGACCATAAAAGCCTTAAATATTTCTTCACTCAAAAGAACTCAACATGCGGCAATGACGTTGGCTCGAGCTATTGAAAGACTACGACCACACTATTCATACCATCCCGAAAAGCGAACGTAGTAGCTAACGCGTTGAGTAGAAGATCATATCACGGGAATGAGTGCGATGATGTCAAGTATACGCATAGAGCCAACTTTAATAGAAAAGTTAAGGTTGCTCAAGCCACGTAACCGGAAATGATCGTATAAAGAAGAAAGTACAAGAAGGAGCTATTCCTAAGGCGAGAATTGATGAAGAAGGAATACTTGAGTCCACTCTGACTTTTGTGTCCCTAACGACTTTCGATTTGAAGTACAAGATTATGATGGAGGCACACAATACACCATTTACAATCCATCCTAGAAGTACTAAAATGTATCGTGATCTTGACATACATTTTGGTGGAACAATATGAAGAGAGAGATTGCAAAGTTTATCTCAATGTGTTTAACTTGTCAACGTGTAAAGGCGAGCATCAAGTACCTAAGGGTCCGTTGCAACCACTTGAGATTCCGAAATGGAAGTGGGAACACATTACCATGGATTTCGTTCACGGGTCTTCCTACTTGCGGTTTCTCAAGGCATCAATGTTATTTGGGTTATTGTTGATAGATTAACCAAGTCTGCTCATTTCTTGCCGACACGGAGACTTATTCCTTGAACGTCTTGCTAGTATATGCGTGAATGAGATTGTGAGGTTGCATGGCATGCCGAAGATCCATAGTTTCGATCATGACCCAAGATTCACTTCAAGATTTTGGGTTAGCTTTGCAAAAAAAGCTATGAGCGCGGATTCTGATTGATTCGCATACCATCCTCAAACCAGACGGACAATCGAAAGGACTATTCAAACTCTTGAAGATTTATTAAGACTCGTTTCCTAGACTTCAAGGGCGGTTGGGATAAGTATTTACCATTGGTGGAATTCTCCTACAACAACAGGTTATCGAGCAAGTATAGGTGTGGCTCCATTTGAAGCATTATATGGACGAAAGTGTCGCTTCCAAAGATGTTGGGACGAGGTGGGTGAAGCAACACTTGTTGGGACCCGAAAGTTAGTATGTATATGACTCACCGAAAAGATCCAAATGATTCGACAACGTATACAAAACGGCAAAAAGATCGACAAAAGAGTTATCACGGATCTTCATCGAAAGGACGTGGAATTTAGTATAGGGGATCATGTATTGTTGCGAGTTGCTCCATGGAAGGGAGTTACAAGATTTGGGAAGAGAGGAAAGCTCAATCCATGATTTATTGGTCCATTTCAAATTCTTGACCGAGTAGGAAATGTAGCCTATAGACTTTCGCGTTACCTCAAAGTATGTCTCGCGTTCATAATGTGTTTCACATATCTCGTACTTCAGTAAATATGTGAAAGACCCGAACCACATTATAGAGTTAGAACCCAGGACGAGATAGCCAAGACTTAACGTATGAGGAGGTACTGTCAAGATCTTGGATAGGAAGGAGCATGTCCTACGCAAGAAAGGTCATACCACAAGTTAAAGTTTTGTGGAGGAATCATGCTTATAGAGGAATGACACAGGAATTGGAAACTAAATGAAAGCGAGGTATCCTCACCTTTTCAAAACACCAGTGCGTCGTGTCGATTTCGAGGACGAAATTTCATAAGGAGGGAGGTTGTAAGACCCCAACTTATTATTAATGAAATTTAATTTTCTCTATTTATTATTTTGAAATAGTAAGGGTTGATTTGATTAATGTGGATAGTTAGGGGTAAAATACGCAAATATTTCAAAATAAGCAAGTGGTTATAAAATATTCATTGTTGTTTGGGAATATTCGTTTGGTCGTGGAATATTCTTCTTTGTCTGGGGAATATTCGTATGCGACGGCCTTTTAATGGGCCCATAACTGAAAGCGATTGAAAGAAGAAAATGACAAATATAAGTTGTTTAAAAATAACAAAGTAGTTATTACAGATTAATCTTGTTAAAATACTCGATTGGTTAAAAACACGATGGCACGTGGTATTGCACCAATTATTGATTCTTACGTAAGAAGGCACTACTCAATAATGGTTACGGTAATTCTTGCTTAAATATTTTATTGATTCTTTGCGTTGATATTTTATATTCTTTGTTGTTTGATAATTGTCATTACACGATTATTTTCATTATCGATGCAATAATTCATATTATCCTGAATAATATTATTAGATAACATTATTGGCAATGTCTAGAAAGTTACATCTAAGGAAAGGTTTGGTCACCTAATCACAATTACCAAGATGAGGAGAAATTCTTATTAAAAAGCCCTCTTTCCTGAACCTGCACGGTTGTCGATATTGTGATTACGTAATATTATTTATGAATAATTAATTATTGATTCACATGATGAGGAAAATATTGATTTTATGTGGATATAGATGGAGAAAAATTTTAATGTGACAATTGTTGAAAATTGAAATTTTATCTTTTTTCTCGATAAGATAATTCATTTAAATGTATTATTATATTTTAATAATATAATAATGGTGATATTTTTACAACGAATGTGGGATATATGAGTATACGAGGAGGAAGAGTATTTTTGTTGCAATAAATGTTTAAAACATGTTAAACATGTCGGTGAGACCCCATTTATTATTGAAATTTGATTATAAACATAAAATCGCCCGCTTTGTGGATTTCGACCAAATTTTGTTTGGAATTTGGAAAAACTTTCTTCTGCAAACTTGTAGAGAATTGAATTTCCTATAAAAAGTCATGAGATTCAATTTTCTGATAAAAGGGCTATTTATTATGAATTATTGAAGTTCAAGCTCAAAATAATTAATTTTGGAAGTTTAAAATATTTTAATTACAAAATGTTTTTTACATTGTTGGGACTCATTTAAAATGTGTTAAGATTACTGATTTCAGATGCTAAGTGTAAGTGAGAGAATTTGTAATATATATAATATTATTATATTAAATCTTCTGCTTTGGTGTTCTAAGCAATTTCCTATAAATAGGGTGCTTAGGTTAGAATTGAAAATCACACCAGAAACTGAAGTTTTCTCTCTATATATTATCGAGCATATTCTTGTGAGTATTTTGAGTATACTTTGAGTATTGTTATACGGTGCAAGTTCAAGTCATAACCTATATCCGGTGTTTCAACTAGAAGTACTGTCTTTCGAGGTAAGGGATGTTATTTTATTCGAAAATGATATTATTTCTTCAATATCATTATGTCGAAATATTGGTTGGAAATTTTTATCAAATTTAGAACTTTTTCATGACGGGGTTACTATTCATGAGTTACTATTCATAAGTTACTATTCACGAGTTACTATTCATGAGTACTATTCACGAAGCGTGAAGATGTTTTTTGTGAAATTTTTATCTTTTGGTGTCGAAGTTACTATTCACGTATACTGGCCTTATTCACGTGATCTGACACTATTCACGAATCTGCACTATTCACCGAAAAATAAAATTTCTTCTTTTGTCCAAAATATCTATTACGGATACTAGCTTTGATTGTATCCATGTTTTGATCATTCTTGAATTTTATTCCACTCTGATTACTTATGAAGTATTTTTGAACTTGGATTGTTTAAAATACGAATCCTTAATAATTGTTCTTTTGTTTCACTAGATTCGTTTTCTTTAAAATATTTTTCATCATCTTGGTCTTAAATGATGATATTATGGAATATCTTTGGCTTGTAGTGCAAAGATGAATGATTTCTGAAGAATATCTTTGGCCGTAGTAGCAAAGATGAGCAGTGTTTAGATGAACATGACCCGGTGATGAATATCTTTGGCACAGTAGTGCAAAGATGAATATTTGATTCGAGATATATATTGATTGATGTTACTGGGGATAAAAGATAGAGCGATGAACTTTTAAATTCATACATAGAAGATAGTAGTTTGCATTCTCTACTTAACTCTTCTAATGAATTATTATTTCAATGCGAATATTGATTTAAAATTTGTTGTCTATTATATTCTATTAGATTTTTCCTGTTGAAGACTAACGATAATTTGTTGTATATTATCTTAGTCATAATATTCTTTACTAGGCTAGTCGAGGCTCACCCTTTTCCTTTTTGTTCCATTTTTCTTCTCGGGAGGCGAATATATAAGCGAAATACGAGTCGGGGTATGGAATGAAAGTTCTAGAGAGAGTTGTTTAGTAGTCCTCACCATTTTTATAAAATAATGTATCAATAAATGTGATGAGGATTTATTTGAGTATAGATATTATCTAGAAGATAATATTTGTATTCAAACTCACAGCTTTATTGTTGTAATAATAAAGTTGTAGTTGTTTACATACCGTGTATTGACAACTCGTAATGGGTGATGTATACCTATTTTGGGGCGTCACACTTAACGTATGAAGAGGTACACTGTCGAAGAACTTGGATAGGAAGGAGCATGTCCCATGCCTGAAAGGTCGTCATACCACAAGTCAAAGTTTTGTGGAGGAACCATGCTATCGAGGAAATGACACAGGAGTTGGAAACAAAAATGAAAGCGAGGTATCCTCACCTTTTCAAAACACTGAGTATCGTATGTCAATTTCGAGGGACGAAATTTCATAAGGAGGGAGGTTGTAAGACCTCAACTTATTACAAATGAAATAAATTTTCCTCTATTTATTATTTGAAATAGTAAGGGTTGATTTGATTAATGTGGTTAGTTATGGGTAAAATCTTGAAAATATTTCAAATAAGCAAGTGGTTATAAAATATTCATTGTTGTTTGGAATATTCGTTTTGTCGTGGAATATTCTTATTGTCGGGGAATATTAAATGCACCTGACAGCAGCGACCTTATGTGGGCCCCATAACGAAAAGCGATTAGATGAAGAAAATGACAAGTATAAGTTTTTTATAAATAACGGCGTAGTTGTTACCGTTAATACTGTTGAAATATTCGGTGGTTAAAATACAGTAGCACACGGTACTACACTAATTATTGATTCCTACGTAAGAAGGCACTACTCAATATTGTTACAGTAATTACTGTTCAATATTTTATTTTATTGATTCAATAATTGTTGCATTGATATTTTATATTATTGTTGTTTTAATAATTGTCACTACACAGTATTTTCTATTATCAGATCAATAATTCATATTATTTGAGTAATATTATTAGATAGCATTATTGGCAATGTCTAGAAAGTTCTGTCTAAGGAGAGGTTTGGTCACCTAATTGCGCGCCAGTAAAGAGAAATCCTTATTGGAAAGCCCTCTCTTTCTTGGGAACGGCTTGGTTGTCGATATTGTAATTCTGTAATATTATTTATTTATTGGAAGGCCACTCTTTCCTGGGAACGGCCTGGTTGTCGATATTGTGATTCTGTAATATTATTTGTGAATAATTAATTATTGATTTATATGATAAGGAAAATATTCATTTTATGTGGATATAGATGGAGAAAATTTTAAAGTGACAATTGTTGAAAAATTGATATTTTATCTTTTCTGATAAAATAATTTATTTAAATATATTATTATATTTTAATAATATAATAATGGTGATATTTTTACAATGAATGTGGGATATATGAATATATGAGAAGGAAAAGTTTTTTTGTTACTAAAAATATTGAAAACATATTTTTCATGTTTGTGGAACCCATTTCTTGACTGAAATTTGATTATAGCCTGTAAAATCGTCCGTATGCGAATTTCGGTCAATTTCTGTTTGAAATTTGGATAAACTTAAAACTAAAAAGTTGTAGAGAATTGAATTTCCTATGGAATGGATGTAAGATTCAAATTTTTCTGATAAAAAGGCTATTTATTATGCATTATTGAAGTTCTGGAATAATTAATTTTTGAAAGTTTAAATATTTTTTTTTAAAAAATGTTTTTGTTATTATTGGTGGGCTCACTTGTTGTTAAACATGTTTGAAATCTGAATTCAAAGGTTGGCGTAGAAAAATTATAATAAATATTATTATTTTATTAAATTTTCTGCTTTTGGTGTTTCTAAAGATTTTCCTATAAATAGGGTCTTAGGTTAGAATTGAAAATCACACTGTAAACAAATTTTCTCTCTCTATATTATCGAGCGTATTCTTGTGAGTATTTTGATACTTTGAGTGTTGTTATTCGAAGTAAGTTTCCTTCAGCACTATATTCAGTATTTTAGTCAGAAGCACTGCCTTTTCGAGGTAAGGGATGTTATTTTTTTAAAAATGATATTATTTCTTCTAATATCATTATGCTGGAATATTGGTAAGATTTTTCTTGTGAAATTCTTGTCTTTTAGTGTAATCAAGTTCTTATTCACGATACTGACTATTCATTCAATAATAAGACTATTCACGAAAAAAATTAATTTTTTGTTTTTTGTCCAAAATATTTATTATGGATGCTAGCTTTGATTGTATCCATGTTTTGATCATTCTTGAATTTTACTTCATTATGATTATTTACGAAGTATTTTTGAACTTGGATTGTTTAAAGTACGAATCCTTAATATTTGTTCTTTTATTTCACTGGATTCGTTTTCTTTAAAATATTTTTCATCATCCTCGGTCCTAAATGATGATATTATGAATATTTTTGATGCATAGGTGCAAAGATTAATGATTTTTTGTTAAATATCTTTGGCTCAGAGTGCAAAAGATGTACAGTGTTGAGATGAACATGACCAACTAATGAATATCTTTGGCCTGTAGTGCAAAGATGAATATTTGATTCAAGATGTTTATTGATTGATATTATAAGGATAAAATATTGATGAAAAACTTTTGAAATTCATAGAAGAAAGTAGATTTCATTCTCTACGTAACTCTTCTAATGAATTATTATTTCCGCTGCGAATATTGATTTAAAACTTGTTATCTATTGTATTCTATCAAATTTTTTCCCTGTTAGGGACTAACGATAATTTGTTCTATGTTATCTGAGTCATAATATTCTTTACTGGGCTAGTTGAGCTCACCCTTTTCCTTTTTGTTCTATTTTTCTTCTCAGGAGGCGAGAATGTAGCGAGTATTAATCGGGGTATGGAATGAAGGTTCTAGAATGTCGTTTTAGTAGTTCTCACTATTTTCTAAAATAGTGTATCAATAATTATAATGAGGACTTATTTGAGTGTTGATATTGTCTAGAAGACAATATTTGTTTTTAAACTCATAGTTTATGTGTTGTCATATTTTGCACGACAATTGTATTAATAAAGTTGTAGTTTTTTCTGTACCATGTATTTGGCGACTCAGAATGGGTGTTGTATACCTATTTTGGGTGCGTCACAGTGTTTCTCCGTCACTTTATTGAAAAAAAATCCACTAATATTAATTTAATTATAGTATTTCTTATTTTGTAAAGTATAGAAAATTATACTTACTATTTATATTTCTACTCATCTAGGAGATTTATAGTCACTAAAATTATTCCAGTAAATAGTAAAATTACAGATAGATAACTATATTAACGACCTATTCAATTTATTATAAATTTTTTAGAAATTAATATAAAAAAAAGTTTGCATAGGACATTTGTACATATTTTCATTTTTACTGTTTCTAACACTTGGTTTCAAAATCTAAAAAATTATATGAACACTTATATTTCTTATACAAACCTTAATTTCTAAAAATCAACCCAAGAAAATAAGAAAAATACACATGTTGACAAATATACGAGGGAGTTGAATTGCATAAAACTTTAAGTCACAAGTTAAAATAAATTAGATTGAGATCACTCTTAATTTCTACCAATCTTATGTATGTATTATATAATTATATATTTGTATTCGATCTAAATTTGTCAATATATATATATATATATATATATATATAAAATATCAATTTTTGGGAGAGAGCATTATGGTATTTGATTGCATCTCGATGCATTTTAACAGCCCACCTCTTAATGCATCTTAACAATTCATATTTTTATATTAAGATATGAATACTTTAAACTCATATTTATATCTTAAATATTCAGAGGATCTCTTAATATAAATATGTGAGTTCATAAGAGACATTAAGGGGTAGACGAAAATATATGGACTCGTAAAAGACATTAACAGATAGACGATTAAGATGCAATAAAAAAAGATATGTCCACTAAAACAACTCAAATAAAAAACCAATGATAAAAAAAAAAAAAAACCAAAGGAGGTGAAAGTCCACTAAAATTAGTCAGAACATCTAGAACAAGCTACACATATAATTCTGAATAGAAAACAGATGGCATTTCTCAGGTAAGCAGCTGCAACAACAACAGCAGCAGCAGCAGCCGCCATAGCAGCACTTAACTTCACTTCTCTCTCCTCAACATCTTCATCTTCACCTTTCTTTCATCTTCCCAAAACCCTAAAATTTCCCCCCCTTTCAACAAATTCAATTGTTACTCCAGTCAATCATCTGGGCCTCGCCAAAACTCTCAATAACCCTCCCTCTGCTCTTCATATGGACGTGCCCACATCAGATTACAAACCTTCACACCAGGTTCGTTTTTGTTATATATCAATCATGTTATCAATTTTGTTTTTCTCTAATTTTGTTGTATTCCCATGAATTTCAATATCAATCTTGACAAATTTCTTTGCTTTATTTCGCAGGTGGGCGATGTTTCGCCGGAATTGTTGGTAAGTTGCATTCCTTCCCCCTCTTCTTTTATCCATCAATATATAATTGGTTATGCTTCTTTTATGACGATTCCATCTGGATTCTCTTTAGAAACGCATGAATGTTATATGGTTTGAAATTAGTTGTAAAAATTACATTTTTAAAATTAATTTTGGGCTTAACTATGTTAAAATTGACTCAAATTATAGAATGGATACATGGTGAAATGGGCTATATCTATATTCTGATATTTTGGTGTTATTTTATGGCAGACAGAGTTTATGGTGGACATGAAATGTGATGGGTGTGTTACCGCCGTCAAGAATAAATTGCTAACTGTTAATGGTGGGTGGCAATTTTCACATTAGTTAGTTAAAAACTGATCAATGATTGTGATTTTGTGCTATATCTCATACTTGAGTGTACATAAATGATCTTTAGGAGTTAAGAATGTTGAAGTAGATCTGAGTAATCAAGTGGTTAGGGTTCTTGGGTCATCTCCTGTAAAGACCATGAGTGAAGCTTTGGAGCAGACTGGTAGAAAAGCCCGATTGATCGGCCAAGGGGTCCCTGAAGGTTAGTTGTCAAAATATTCTCAGTTTGTTAAAGAATGAATCTTTCTCTATGCAGCTTTAATATTCCCAATTTTACTTTTTTCTATTAAATTTATGATTTATTTATGAATTGGATTAGTTTGGCATGTTGGTCTTGAATTCATTATTTGTAAATTAGCAGCCATTTTACCTTGTTTCATACTTCAAAGAGGCTCAAGTTTTTCTGTGAATATCTGTAATGTCAAGAATATAACTTCTGTGACTGTGGAGCAATAGAATGTATTGAAAAAGAACGGCAAAATTAAGTAGTTGGACCGAAATTGGAAATCATTTTTTAGTTTTGACACGATCAGGAATAATATGAGGTTGTCAAATATAATAAAGAAATGACTAATCGAAATGGACTCGTGATCTTGCCTGTTAAAATCATATCCCTTTATTTATTTATTTATTTTTCTGATAATTATCATTATATTCTGGAAGAACCAAATGCAGTGAACTCATGTACAGAAATCCCAACCCTACTCACTATTCTCTGTTTGGAAAGAAGGGAACAGAATTAGTAGAAGAAATTACTTTCTCTGTTATGGCATTTTGTATGTTGTTTTGCAGCAGTTTCATTCGGTGAAAAAAATAATATATGTGGTCTTGATATGCAGATTTCTTAGTTTCTGCTGCTGTTTCTGAATTCAAAGGACCTGATATTTTTGGTGTGGTTCGACTGGCTCAAGTTAACATGGAATTGACTAGGATTGAAGCCAACTTTAGCGGATTGCCAGCTGGAAAATATGGTTGGTCTATAAATGAATATGGTGATCTGACGAAAGGTGCAGCAAGCACTGGGAAGGTGTTCAATCCAACAACTGAAGAGAAAGAGGTTTTTTCTTCTTCTGTATCTTATGTTTCCATTCTTCTTCCTTGAATCAATTGTTGTTAATAATAGCTTGCGGTTTATACAGTTGTTGATTCCTTGTAGCTACTAGGTGTAATATTTAGAATTATACACCATTCTTCCATTGTAAAATTTGTTATTATTTACAATTATGATTTGAGCTCTTTTTCTTGGTGCGGTTTACGTTACAATACTGTATGACAGTTGTTGATATCTTGTAGCTTCTAGGTTTCACCTTTAAAATTATATCTACATCATTCCTTCAACTAAACACCATCTATATTCTACAAATATAACAACCTTTTCCAGTATTGACACAATAAAAGTCTCTACAAAGAGATTATTTACTCCATTATCTTGGGGATGGCAACAAGTCAAGTACTAGAAACAATTACCCACCGTGTTCAAACTTGTTGGAGAGGACCTCTATCCTGACTCTTTCAGATACTTATTACCTGTTAACTGTTTTTAGCCCATCCAGAAACCTAGAAAACTCCTTTTCCCCGTTTCTCCCCTGCCTTATTTTCAGATGGTAAATTGAATTTCCAGCAAACTGCACTAATTCCACATAATAAAATTCCAAGACCAGCAATGACATTTGATGATCAGTCCCCAGGCGGCTAGGCGATGGCCTAGTACCTAGTCGCTAAGGCTGGGTAGTGCCTAGTGCCTAGTGCCTAAGCGGCAGCCAACGTCTACACCTTGTTTTAGAACACTGAATAGGCCATGGTTTTCATCAATAAATTAGAGTTATTATGGTGTGTAGTTGTTTTAAGTTTATATAATAAACATAACAGAAAAAATTTATCAGGTACACACAATCTATTATCAAATCTCCTATACCTTGAAATGCATCTATTCTCATACTAATTCCCTTCGTGATGATAATCAACAACTCATCTACAGTCCCATCAACTCTAATAAGTAAACTACGATAAAGTCCAATTCAAGAGTATTGCCATTCTACGATTAGTGTATTTGATTGTTCTGTTCCTCTGTGTGTATATGTGGTTACACATGCATGCTGGTTGGTCCATCTTGAAGTGTATGTATGCGACTCGATGCCCTAGCTACTTTTAAAACCAGTTTATTATTGGAACAACAGAGTTTACATGTTGTCACCTACTTCATGTTGTTTACTTCTCTTCCCCTAGTAAAGTTTCTGACAATCATCTGAATTAATGGAGCAGTATAGGCATGTCAAGCCTGTCAATGGGTCAGATCAGAGCAAATCATGCTCTGATCCAATATATCCATCAAGTGTGATTATGGATTTTTGATCTGATTTATTATGTAATGGATTATTGTTCTGTCCATGATCCACTTGGTTCAACAATACGGATCATAATCCAAATCGATTTATTTAAAAAATAAATTATTTGTACAATTATATTAATTTGTAAAATATTATTATTTATAAATTATTTTAACTTATGAAATAATATCACTTAATCTCTCTTAACATTTTACTTTGTCACTTTAATTTTTTTGAACTTTCTCTCACTAAGATTTTTCAATTTCTATCTAAAAAATCAATTTTTTCATGTTCAAAAATTACTCTCTAAAAATTTCATTTAATATAAATACGACATACCTTTATAAATTTAGTTAAAGTAAACCAAGATTTATATAAATATATTACCAAAGATGAAACAATTAAATATCAACTTTTTAAGTTTATCCTTTTATTTTCACCGTTTCTTTTTCTCTATATCATTTCCTCTTCTCTCCTGTTCCATCTGCAATTTCTTCAATCTCTTCTTCTATACATATACATATGTATTTGTATAAACATGTCTATTCGCCACCACTGCCATTCACACATAACACTAATTTTTTTTTACTCCCAAACACTTTAAATAATTAAATTTATAGACCTATGGAATTGATTTTGAAAAATATACAAGTTTAATTTTTAAGAAGAATGATGATGGATTGCTTTGGGGAAAGAAATAATGGATTTAATGGTGACATTGATGAGATAAATTGATTATGGTATTAATATTTTAAACTCCATGGATGAATCTGTGAAAGAAAAGAAAAAGAAAAAGAGTTATGCAGATGCAGATTGGGATTCCCCATACATTCACATGAGAAAGAGTTAATGCAGATTTTTATGATTCACCTGCTCTGAAAGAAAAAGTTGAGGGAGAGGAGCGGACGCAAAAAAATTGACGCACAAGTATTTTTTTGTTTCGGTGGATTAGTGGGCCAAATCAAATTATTGATCCAATGGATCAATTTATCACAAATCAGTAAATTAATTTGATCCAATAAAGTATATTGGAGTAGGTCAAATCAAGATCAAGATTTGACTCGTTGAAAACCCTAGAGCAGTATAATTGAATCTTTCTTTCTTCTATGCTCTTTGGTGCAACTTTAGCTAGTAGTTAATGTCTTGATGGATCTACTTGTATATTATTTTTGCAGCCACTTGGTGACCTGGGAACACTAGATGTTGACGAGAATGGTGAGACCTTTTTTTCAGGCACTAAAAAAGGGCTTAAAGTTGGTGATCTCATTGGGCGATCCATAGCAATCTATGGAACTATAGATAAATCTGATCCAGGTCTTACGGCTGCAGTGATAGCTAGAAGTGCTGGCGTCGGGGAAAACTACAAAAAGCTTTGCACATGTGATGGCACCACAATTTGGGAAGCAAGTGATGCAGATTTTGTCACCAGCAAAGTTTGATGATAATACACCTAATATATCCCTACGATTTTCAAATCTTTATGCACCTTGTATTGACATCTTGCTATCTAGTATCCTAAGAAGCTAGAAGTAAAAGTGCAAGACAGTGTGATTGTTCTATCTAATAATGCATATTTTCCAAGAGGAGGGGATCTTTGTTGGGAAATCTGGTATAACTGAAATCATAATTCTTTCAGCACTTTCCAGGGAATGGAACTTATAAACCCGATTGTCAAATTACAGGTAATTTTATTGATACTTTATAACTACACAATTTGCACTTTTCAACCAATATTTGCTAGCTTCCTGGTTAAAATATTTTGAGTACATGAACCTCTGTAACTGGTGAAGTTTGGTTAAGGTATGTGTTATATGTGTTAACTGGTGAAGTTTGGTTAAGGTATGTGTTAAGTTTGGTTAACGTATTGTCCCTTGAAATCCAATTCACTATTCAAAAACCTCTCGGGCATAAAACATGTAGGGTTGAACCAAAACTCAGCATCTCGACGAGCAAATTGCCCATGCGTTCGCCAACACTTGAATATTCTTAGGTTAGGTATAAAGTAACCCTCGTCTTTCTCTGTCTTATGGGGCACAAGAAAAGGCACTGTCAAGTGCAGCCTCATTGTTTCTTTCACCTCGTCTTTATCTGCCTTATGGCCGCATTGTTTCTTTCACCACAGTCTGCAAGTAGGGTAGTCAAAGGATCTCAGCTTCTTCGATCCTTTTGTTCTGACCGTTTTAGTAATTTCCTTGCTTAGCTGACCGTCTTAGTAATTTCCTTGCTTAGCTTAACCTGCAGTATGTCTTGGTGGCGTATTAATCCAAAGTAATCTTCATAATAGTAGGCACTGCATGCATTCTTAAATCCATTCCCATCTTTAGGCCTCAAATTCATCCACATTCAAAGAAAAACACGTATTCGAAATTTAATTCATAGCCGAAGTAATTAGTAAATGCCAACTTGTTAATTCCCACACTTTGTCCATATTTGCTAGCTTCCTTAACATGTTGAACCATTTCTTGAACCATATTGTGCCTAAGCTCATGCAATAACTCCTACTTTTACGTGTTTGTCAAGAAAAAGTGCTAAAACTGTCGAGATAATCACCATTTATCTCCCGTAGGCAGCCATGCCACTGCATGGGAAGGGTGCTCGGTATTATTCTGCCAGAAAAAGACTCGTCGTGTTTTTGAAGGACTTGTCTAGCCATATCTGCCGAGGAAGACACTACGGTAGTAATACTGCCTTGCCGGCCATATTTTTTCGCTAAATTTGCTAATGATTTGAAGGGGTTGGATCCAATGTCAAAGAGGTTGCCAAAAAAAGGGAGGCCATTGGGACCTGGTGGAAGGTTTCTATTTTGGAATAATGTAAGGGCATCTATAATAAGCAAGAAAAAGGAGCAAAGGAGAAAACTGATCAAGAATTCCATTGGGGAAATTTGACCAGTTAGTTCGTATAGTTCTAGTATATCGACTTCTCATATTTATAAATAGGTGTATTTTTTTGGAGTGGTGAAAATTAAGTATATATATTTGTAGCTAAGCACCTAGTTTTCGTATATGTCCTTTGATTAGTCTAAGATAATTTCCACACCCATTGAAACTCATTGTTTTTAGTGGGAAAAGTACAATGGATGTAATTAGTTCTTTTGAATTAATATTCCTTAGGTTCAACAAAAATAGTTCCATTAATTTATAAATTTACACAAAAAAGTTGCATATAAACTAGATTCGTCGCAAAAGAACCTATTTGCAACGGACTTATATCCCATCACAAATGAGATAATAACATGTTAGTTTAGTAACAGTAATACAACTATAAATTAATTATTAAAATAATTAATTTAATTATTACTAAAGCCACCCTTAGTACCTTCCTAGTCACCACTCTTAGTCACAAACTGATCTACTGGCTTGCCACTTGGGGTATGGCTAGGTATACCTCCACACCCTCAAAAACCACTCTAGAACCAATAACTCCTTCATTATTGAGATCTTTTGACTTTGACTTTGACCCTTTTCCTTTTGCCTCGTTCATGTGTGGGTCCATATATTCCTAATCAGGAAAAGTTTGACGTTTACCCAAGTCAAGCTCATGCCCTAGATTTCATCCGCCATGGAGACATTTTCAAACCCATGGATCCGTGTCTTGGAGTTTAGGCCAACCATTGCATCAACTATAGGAGTGTCCCATAAGCATTGGGTTTTGTAGGATGGAGGTTTCATGGATCTTATTATTTCTTAGGCCCAACCCAACTATTTAGCCTGTTTCATAAAAGTTTATCATACCCATTAAAGGGTAATTCATTAGTTTATCTATCCTTTTCCACGTGTACAACTTATAATCAACCAGTCAAATATTCAAATTGTCTTGTTGGCTGTACATCCAAGGCTTAAATGGCCATGACCATTTTCAAGTACCAACAACGATGCACAATAAAATATAAGAAACTAAAACGATTGACGATGTATATACTCTAATTAACTATAAATTTAATTATTAAATTATATTAATTACTATATGAGTATAAATTGATTTTTTTATATTTACTATGACATTTTACATTAGGATAACTATTGACTATCAATAAATATATCTTATAATTATCGTTAATGTTTTCATACTTTATATTCCCGTTTATATTTAATGTTGGATATGATAATTACTAAATAAATGGATTTGCTAATAGAGAGTTTACTCTCACCAGAGTTATTAACCCTCATAAACACCTTACAAACCTACAATTATTATTATTTACATTTAATTCCTTTATATCTTTTTATCAAATTATTTTACTTTATTCTTAATCCAGAAGATATTCACCATCACAACTCAAAACAATATTTTACTCTTTTACTTTACTTCGCTTTGTTTGGTAAAAATATCCAAATTTAACAAAAAAAAATAGATTTTATAACAAAAAAACTTAAAGAAAACATAAATTATATAGATTTTCAAACTAGGAAAAAGATGTCTTTTAAAAAAAGAAACTAAAAGATTGACTTTATATCTAATTAACTAAAATTTAATTTTTTATATTAATTATATGAAATGTAAACTATTTTACAAACATTTATAAATCACGAATGTAGTCTACGTATATTGATCTATAAATTGCTTCAATGTAATTTTATTGAAAATGTAATTTTTATATAATAAATGTATTCTTATTATAGAAAATGTAGTCTTTTAAAAAGTTATTATATTTTGTCTCTCCCATATATATATATATAAAATTATTACTATATATAGGTATAATTTCTTATTAAATATCTGACATTCTAATTTCTCATATTACACATTTAGAAAGCAATTTTATTATTTTATT
The DNA here is from genome assembly GCA_020205615.1 of Panax quinquefolius. Classification (NCBI taxonomy): domain Eukaryota; kingdom Viridiplantae; phylum Streptophyta; class Magnoliopsida; order Apiales; family Araliaceae; genus Panax; species Panax quinquefolius. Next base: position 39,927,714 of record CM035155.1, on the reverse strand, counting down.
CATAATATAATGAAAAAAGTTCACCAAAATTTTTATCTTCACAATTAGGGATTTTTTTTGATAATATTATAGATAAACATACATATATAACCTGTGACAATATTTCTGAATCCAAGGTGGAAAATATATGTAACTCATTGAGTAGTTTACTAGTAGACTTTTCTCGCAATTATTTTAAGTAGTCATAGTCAAAGGTTATGAACTTATGATGATACACCAAAAACTTGATACGGAAACTAACTCAAGAAATTAAATATGTAGAACACATGCACGCAACAATAATGGATGTACTTAACAAGTATAATTAATGTTTATAGCTAGGTAGATCCTTCCTTCAAGATCCTTGGTACAGCAAAAAGTGGCTGCGCTCTTTGTAGTGTAAGTCCAAAAGTTTGGTTCATGTCCAATTCTTCAGGTTTAATTCCATTGGGAAGTTTCCACTCGAAATGGTAAACAAGAGATGCTATCATCAAGCTAACCACCCTGTGTGCAAGAGGAATTCCGGGGCACATCTGACGACCCGAACCAAACGGAAGAAATGCAAAATGTTGTTCCTTGAAATCCAAATCATTATCCAAAAACCTTTCGGGCATAAAACATAGAGGCTTGTCCCAAAATTCGGCATCCCGAGCGATTGCCCATGCGTTCACCAAAGTCTGGGTGTTTTTAGGTATGGAATAGCCTTTCAGTTTTACGTCCTTTTCGGTCTTATGGGGCACCAGAAACGGGACGGCCAGGTGTAGCCTCATTGTTTCTTTTATCACTGCCTGCAAGTAGGGGAGTCGAAGGATCTCAGCTTCTTCTATTCTTCCTTTTGCTCTTACTGTTTCTGGAATTTCATTGCGTAGCTTGATCATTACGTTTGGGTGGAGAATTAATTCAGTCATTGCCCACTCAGTCGTGTTGGTACTAGTTTCAGTTCCCGCCAAGAACAACTCCTAAAAAACAAAGAATATTTTAGATGAGCAAGTTTCATAATCCAAATGTACATGAACAAGTGTTTTAGGTCTAACTCAACTGGTATCAGATTCTCCCGATATAAATAAATAATAATTTTTGTTCTATAAAAAAGTCTAATAATCAGTAAATTCTTTTTTTTTCTGTTTCCTTCATTAAAATTAGTCTCGCGATGACCTTAAATATATCGATGTTATATATATATATATATATATATATATATATATATATATATATATATATATATATAAAAATGATTTACAAGATCATGTTATTAAGGTTATGACTAACATATCATTGTCATATTATCACTACTAAACTAAATATTTTATAAATTTAATTAAGATATAAACATGCAACCAAAATATATTTTTAAAATTTGTTAGTTTTGCAAATGAAACTCTTTCAAAAAAAAAAGAAAAAGAAAAAGAAAAAGGGGGGGGGGGGGGGGCTATATATTTAAATAGAGATAGAGAGGGTTATACCACTAGTAGGACTTGGATATGTTTCAAGCTAAAGTCCGACTCATTTTCTAGACTAAAGTCAATTAAGGAATCCAAGAGGTCCCCATGCCTTGGGAAATTAGTCTCTCTATGCCGCAAACGTTCATCAATAAACTTATCACAAAGTTCCTCAAGAAAACCATAAGCCGCATTTGCCTTCGGCCTTAATCTTTGAGGATCCATAAGTTTAAGCAAAGGAAAATAATCAGCAACATTAAATTTAACAGAAATCTCCATAATAGTCGCCACCGCATTCTTAAATCCTTTGCCTTCTTGAGCCTTAAATTCATCAACATTAACCGAAAAACAAGTGTTTGACATTTGATTTATAGCCGTGGTAAAGGCTAACTTGCTAATACCCACAGCCTCATCTCCTTCAACTTTGCTAATTTGCTAATTTGCTTAACATGTTCAACCATTTCTTGCATGACTTTATGGCGAAGCTCACGTAATGTGTCTAGCTTTTGCGTGTTTGTCAAGAAAGTATTAAGAATTCGTCGGATTAGTCGCCATTGGTCTCCGGTGGGCAGCCATGCCACCGCGTGAGCCAGGTGGTCTATTTCAGAGACGGCATCGGGTATTATTCTGCCGGAAAAAGCATCGTCGTGTTTTTGTAGGACCTCTTTGGCCATCTCGGCGGAGGAAGCCACAATTGTAGTGAGGCTGCCTTGACGGATGGTCATGAGGGGGCCGTATTTTTTGGCTAGCTTGGCTAATGATTCGTGGGGATTCGGACCGATATCGAAGAGATTTCCGAATATGGGGAGGCCATAGGGACCTGGTGGAAGGTTTTTTCTATGGAATAATAATGCAAGGAAATATTGGAGAATAAGCAAGAAAAGGAAGGAGAAAGAAAAAAAAAATTAGCAATTCCATAAGACTATAGAAATTTGACATGATATCAGCTAGGTAGCTAACTTTAATGTGACTTCCATCTCTAAGCCCATTCTCTTATTTATATAGGTATCTTACGGAGAAGTAACAAAAGTTTTGTCGAACAATTCCATGTTTGTTTAATTTTAAATAATACTCTCCCCCTTCTCTGAAGGATATAGTTTTGAGTAATTCTTTATTAGGTAGACCCAAAAGTTAGGGTAGAATTTAACATAGTTATTACTTCAAAATTATGAGACTCAATTGAAAAATTTGTAAATATTAAAATATATTTTTGTTTCATGTTTACATCCTAAAACACTGTATTATTAAAATATAGTTTACTAATGAAGACAATTAAAATAAAATTATGAATTTGTGAAGACATTGTATGCAATTTGATAATTTATGTAGCAATTAGTAAGTCCAATTACTTTAGGGGATCAAATTATGAATTTGAAAAAATTAATGTAACATAAATATATTTAACATTTTTAAAATGATCAATTTGACCATAAAACTCATACTTGGTTGTTTATTATGGGCGAGGGAGTATAAGGTATTGGGATAATATTTTTTCTTTTTTTGTCATTCTTTAACCAACTAAAAGTCACTAAATAGCTGTTTATATATATATATATATATATACACAAAATGTGAAAGGACTGATAATAAAATATGAAGCAAGATACATTGATATAAGAACAAAAAAAAACACAGTAGTAATATAGGAGAATTTGAGGAGTCGTACGATAAATTTATGAAGCAAGAGCAACAAAAATACAGTAATATAGGAGCATTTGATTTACGAATTTGAGGAATCATACAATTAATAAATTTATGAATTTGAGGAGCAATGCAATAAATTTATGACACGTAAAAATAAAAAAACTAAAAAACCCTTGAAACTTTTGGGCTGAACAAGTCCAAGTCAAAGGATCTTAACAATAGAGTGTACATATGAAATATTATTACTTTTTTTATTTTTTAATATATATTGTTTTAGATGATTTTTTTTATTTTATATAATAAAAAAAGTAATTATAATTTTTTTATAATTATTACTCATAAAAAAATATTACATATATAAAATAATTAAGATAAATATAATAATTTAAAAATATTATAAATAATTAATTTTATATTTAATACTATATAATTATTTTCTTAATACTTATTTACAACTTTAAAACATTAAGATCCGGATGGAGTATATCCGACGACAGTGATAGTACGCTATCCGAGATTATTTCGCGGAACTTTCAGTCTGAGCAAGTCCATTTTTTTTTATTTTAGTCCACCCATTTAGTTACATTTTTTTAAAAGTATTTTTTTCTGATTTTTTCTTTTTCTGTTTTTTATAAAGTATTTGGTTACATATTATGTCTCTTTTTTGATCTTATTTTTTTGTTTCATACTCTCTCAACCCCAAAATAAAAATTCTTATTACTATTTTAAAGTTTAAGTTAAAAGGTTTTATCTTAAATAGTTTATTTTTTTATAATAATTTACTTATAATACTCTTAATATTAATTGTTATATTTTAATTATCTATGCGTATTTATAGAGTATCACTAATCATATACAAAAAATTATACAATTAAATTCAAATTAATTTCATTTTATTCTCTTTCTTAATATATATGCGCAGAAATGGACGGATGTAGTATTATGTATTGTTAATAAATGTAGTTTAATTATCTTTCGATCGGGTGTTCAAAATATTTGGTGTGGGTATATGTTTATTTGGGATGTGAATCATAATCTTGTTACGTACGTAGTGTCTCCTTTGGCTTTGGTTCTAGTAGTGTTATAATGGACTAATTAAATCTACTCATATCATGCATGTCAATATTTTTAGTAATGCTAATAATCTGATCATGCAATTAACAGTCTGAATTATACTCTTAATTATGTTGTATGATATTTGTAATATAGGTTAAGATAGGATACGCAGATAAAGATCGAACACTTGAAGATTTAAGGCTCGAGGTTTAGCTAGCTTATTATGATGTAAAAGCTCAACAAGTTTGCATGGAAGCCTCGATCTTTAAGTTGCTCTTTAGGTTTTTGTTTTGCTTGTTTAGTAGCTAGGTTTTAATGGGTTGTGTGGGCCGGGTGCCTTATTATTTGTAATAGTAAGGTTTGAACTATTGTTGTACGTACCTGTTATATGTAAGTTTGTTAATGAAGTTTTCTGTGTTAAGTTTGTACATGACTTTTAGCAAATTTAATTACCCAAAAGAGAACTTTTAGCAAATGTGTCGCAACATCCTCCTTTGTCCAAGCATGCATCAGCAAGAGCAACTTCAACAAATAAGCCAAGATTTTGATATATAAATAAAACCCAAGTTTGAATTGACAACCTTTTACTAGTTTTGAAGTGATCTTTTTATTAAGTCGATCAAAAAATAAAAATAAAATAAAATTACCTTATGACATTTTTCGTATTGCACCAGGTGTCATTTTACACAAAAATAAATTACGTACCAATGATTTTGCTCACTCTTTGATATTCAAGAGAGTGAATTAGGATCCTCTCATTTTCAAATGAATCAGAGAGTCTCTTACAAAGAACAGCAATCATAGAGAGAATTTTTAATCCATAGCAAATAGATATTACGGATCATTGGTCATATATATATATATATATATATATATATATATATATAGAATCATGATCATTAATTGGGCATACAAATTTTTATTTTTATTTTTATTTTTTCATTTTTGGTCTCACATTCCTTTCATTTCCTATATATCTTTCTCTCCATGCGGTATTAAATATATGTTTACGGTCCATTAAAGTAAAATGAATTAAGATCAGTAGATACAAACGTACGTTCAAAACTCCATTAAAATAAAATAGACTACAAACAGTAGTTGCAAATGAAAAGTTAGAACATACAAGACAGAGACCTTTGAAACATGCATTGTAAGTACGTATAAACCTTTTATTTTCTACATTTCATCTTATTTAAAAAATCAAGCAGGCGAAACATGCAATGAACTTGTAGTGTAGGAGGTTTCTACCTCATGGCTTAGGTAATTAAAGGTATTAACTCAAAATAACTCGGCTAATTTTGAGATAATTTCACCTCATGGCTTAGGTAATTAAAGGTATTAATTGGTAGGACTGTAGGAGGTTTCTACCTGGGACCCAATCCTAAGACTATATATATATATATATATATATATATATATATATATATATATATATATATACACTATAATTCATGCCGCCTCCCCCCTTTTCAACTACCAATAATAGAAAAAATTATATAAAAAAGCTACCACTATTGTATTTGGCAAACAAGAAAACAATTATTACTTCATCCGTTTTAAAATTACATATACAATTTGAATTTTGAGGTTAATCATCGACATATTAATTTTTAAAATTGATATTATTTATAAAAGTTTATAATAAAATAAATTTTGTGATTAATAATTTTTGTTATATACTATACATTTGTAATTATTTTATCAACTAAAATTAAGTAAATTCACATCAATTTAAAATTCAATATGTGGTCGTTTGATCTCAACAGTTAAACAATTGAAAAAAAATTCATGTTTGTGAAGTTTTTAGGATAAATTTGGATGTTAAAAAAGCTTCAAACAATTGTTTACACCAAAATAATACCTTCTTTGTGAGTTTTAAAAAATTAAGGAAATGATAGGAAAGCTAAGAAAAAATGTAATTTTCTTTTGAAATTTTATGTTTGTGAGTTTTTTAAGTCTAGAGAGATAACGAAAGTTAAGAAAAATTGAACCCAATTTTTCTTAGATATTTTTCTACTAAAATGGTACGTAGTAACGGTAAGGAAAGAAAAATGAGGTTAATGAATTTAGTTTTAATTTCATAAATGCCCTTACTTGTAATACATAAAACAAATTTTAGATATCCATGCATTGATTTCTTTACTAAAATCACAAATAGAGAACTAAAGAAATTAATTAAGCTACTTTCCTATCATTTTCTTTCCTATCATTTCCTAAGTTAAAAATCCTTAGGAATAAGAGATATTGGTAATTATTTAATTATATGATAGTAGAATATATATAAAATTTTTTTGAAATGAAATAAAAGATGAAAAATATTTTCTTTTCCTAAATTTTAGGTTTTCATTCTTAAATTTTATTTTTGAATGATCATTCCTAAAATTTAGGGCTAAAAGACGATTATGTGCTATTTATTGTGTACCTATATATATATATATATATATATATAATATTAGATTTTATATATTTTGGGGTTAATTACATTTTTATTACACAAAATATCAACAGATTCATAATTTGAACTCTAAAAAATTGGACTAATAAATGCCTATATTGTTATAAAACTTTAGCAAAGTGTATAAAGATACTCTTATAATTGCTGCATAAATTTAGAGAGAATAAGCAAGAGAAAAGAGAGAAAATCTCCTTTCTTTTCCTTCAGATCATCTCCTTTATATAGGCATGAGGAGGAGGTTCACGGGGGGAGGAGGAGAAGAAAGGAGAGTCACGGATTGAGGGGAAGGAAGGTTCCCTCCTGAGGAGGGAATCACATGCAATATAACACTTCCCCTGATTCCCTACGATAGAAGATTATGTCTCATTAAAAACTTTGTTAAGAAAATCCAGTGGGAAAAACTTAATGAAGGAAAAAAGAGTACATATCTTTTACATAAATATCTTTAATTGACTGCCTCATTAAAACCTTGTCAGAAAAAATTCATTGGGATAAAAACCGTGACTAAGGAAAAAGAGTACAGTCTTCCCCTCAAAAGGAATTCATTACTCCTTGATGAAATGTTGTCATAAGTCTTTCAGTCGACACATTCCGATCTTTTTTCGAAGTTTTGCAAACGTTGCACTTGGTAGCGACTTTGTGAATAAGTCGGCTAGATTATCACATGATCGAATTTGATGCACATCTATATCACTCTTCTTTTGTAGCTCATGTATGAAGAAGAATTTAGGTGAAATGTGTTTTGTTCTATCTCTCTTAATGTACCCACCTCTAAGTTGAGCAATGCATGCAGCGTTATCCTCATACAGAATTATAGGAATGTCTTTGATTGATGGTAATCCACATGATTTTTGAATAAGCTGAATAATTGATCTCAACCAAACACACTCTCTGCTTGCTTTATGTATAGCGAGAATCTCTGAGTGATTTGAAGATGTAGCTGTCATGGTTTGCTTTGTGGATTTTCAGGATATAGTCGTGTCACAATATGTAAATACATAACCTGTTTATGATATTCCATTGTGTGGATCTGATAAATATCTTGCATCGGCATATCCAACCAATCGCGAAGTTGAATCTCTTGGATAGAATAACCCAAGATCTATACTTCCACGGAGGTATCTCAAAATGTGTTTGATCCTATCCCAATGTCTCTTAGTCGGAGAAGAACTATATCTTGCTAACAAGTTGACAACAAAAAAGTAATATCGGTCAGCAGACATACAGTTTGCAAGATACATAAGAGCACCTATTGCACTTAGGTATGGAACTTCTGGTCCAAGAACTTCTTCCCCACTTTCTAGAGGCCGAAATGGATCTTTATCAACTTCTAAAGATCGAACAACCATCGGGGTAGTCAAAGGATGAGCTTTATCCATATGAAAACGACTGAGAATCTTTTCAACATATGTGGATTGATGAACAAAAATTCCAGATGCTAAATGCTTCACTTGTATTCCCAAACATAATTTTGTCTTTCCAAGATCTTTCATTTCAAATTCATCTTTTAAATAAGTAGCAGTTCTTGTGAGTTCTTCAGGAGTACCTACAAGATTCAAATCATCCACATATACAGCAATGATGGAAAATCTACTTTGTGATTTCTTAATAAAAACACATGGACATACTTGATCATTTATATATCCATCTTTTATTAAATAATCACTAAGTCGATTATACCACATACTGACCGTGATCGCTTTCAACCTATACAATGAAGCGCCAGAACTTGATTGAATATACGTGACGTGACCTTTGTGATTCAGCCATTTTCAATCCTTTAGGGATTCTCATGTAAATCTCATTGTCAAGTGAGCCATATAGGTATGTTGTTACAACATCCATCAGACGTGTTTCTAAACCTTCCATGGTTACCATACCTATCAGAAAACGAAAAGTGACTCCATCCATTACTGGAGAGTATGTATTCTGATAATCAATACCAGGTTTTTGTGAAAACCCTTGAGCTACAAGTCGGGCTTTGTATCTCATAATTTCATTTTTCTCATTTCGTTTTCATACAAATACCCATTTGTTTCCAACCGGATTACACCCACGTGTTTTGACTCATCGGTCCAAATACTTCTCTTTTCAATAGAGATTGTAGCTCGGTTTGAATAAATCTTTCCATTTTGGCCAATCTTTTCTTTTCGACATTCTTCCACGCTTTGTGGTTCAGATCCGTGTCGTGAATCAAAGTAATCTCGATGCTATAGAAAGCAAATATGTCATCAATCATGACTTTGCTTCGATCCCATATTTTTTCATCATGTACATAATTTATTGAGATCTCTTGGTGTTCATCTCTTATCCCTTCACTGAGATTTTGAACCTCTTCTGGGGCTATTCCCACTCTTGAAATATGTGCTACTTCTGGAGCGAGTATTCCTTCTGGGATTCCCTTATTTGCTTTTGATTTTCTCGTGGTATAGTATCTTTTGCATGAACCAGTCTTCCACGCTTCTGGCGTGGTTTAGATTCTTCTATTACCTTATTTGTAAGACCCCGACTTATTATAAATAAAATTGAATTTTCTATTCATTATTCTAAATTAATAAGGTGTTAATTTGATATAATACTTTGGTTATGGGTGAAATGTGCAAATTTTGTAAAATAAGCAAGTGGTTATAAAATATTCATTTTGTTTTGGAATATTCGTTTGGTCGTGGAATATTCTTGTTGTTTGTGAATATTCGTATGATTTGCTACGACCATTCGTGGGCCCCATAATGAATAATTATCGGATGAAAAAAAATGACAAAGTATGAGTTTTTATAAATAACTACGTAATTATTACCGTTAACACCGTTGGGTTACACAGTGGTTAAAATATACGTGATGTCTGCGTGGTGGCACAAAGAGTTACTATCACTGTGATTACCTTAATATTGTTGAATTATTGATTCAATGCGTAAGAAGGCACTACTACTCAATAATTTTTACAAGAGTTACTTGCTTAATATTTTATTTTATTGATTCAATAATTGTCGTTGATATTTTATATTATTATTGTTTCAATAATTGTCACTTTGCATGATATTTCCCATTATCGATCAATAATTCATATTATTTGAATAATATTATTAGATAAAGCATTATTGGCAATGTCTAGAAAGTTCTCACATCGAGAAAGGTTTGGTCATCTAATTGTGCGCCAAGAAGAGAAATCCTTATCTGAAAGCCCCTCTTTCCGGAACTACTGATTGTCATAATTGTGATTCTGTAATATTATTTGGGAATAATTAATTATTAATTTATATGATAAGGAAATATTTATTTGATGTGAATATAAATGATGGATTTATTTATTTTATATGGTTATTAATAAAGGAATTAATGTTGAGATGTTTTATCAGTATTTTGTTAGATTGGAGGTATTAAAAATTACTAGTTTGTGGATTTTGGATATTTTATGTTTGGAATTTAGAAAAACTTTTTTCTGCAAAGTTGTAGAGAATTCGATTTCGTGTGGAATGGACATAAAATTCGTATTTTTCTGATAAACAGGCTATTTTCTATGAATTATTAAAGTTTCTGATTATTGTTTAAATGATAAAACATTTTGGAAAATTCTAGAATTGGTTGGTGAGAAATGTGCTCAATTGAATTTCAAATGTGGTGGGTGGCAATTGTAGCAGGTAAAACCATCAGGTAGCAAGTCAAGTCTGCTTCGGCGTGCTAACATTTTCCTATAAATAGAGAGCTAAGTTAGAATTGAAAATCACACCAGAAACAAGTTTTCTCTCTTTCTCTCTCTATATTATCGAGTGTATTCTTGTGAGTATTTTGATACTTTGAAGGTTGCTATACTAATGCAAGTTCCTTCAAAGACTATATCCAAAGATTCCAAATGGCACTGCTCTTTGAGGTAAATGATACTATTTTCTTCTTAAATGATAATATTTTCTTCAATATCATTATGCCAAAATATTGGTGAACTTTTTAATCAAATTTGGAACTTTTTGTGTCGGATTTACTATTTACGTATACGGCACTATTCACGTATACAACACTATTCACCGAAAAATAAAAATTTTCCTTTTTGTCCAAGATGTCTATTTTGGCTACTATCTTTTATAGTATCCATGTTTTGATCATTATTTTTGAATTCTGCTTCACAATTGGTTATTATGAAGTATTATTGATCTTGGATAAACTATTATACGAATCCCTAATATTTGTCCTTCTGTCTCACTGGATTCGTTTTTTTTAAAATATTTTTCATCATCCTCAGTCTTAAATGATGATATTACTGAGTATCTTTGGCCCAGAAAGGCAAAGATGAATGATTAATCGATGAATATCTTTGGCCGTAGTGCAAAGATGAACAGTGTTGAGATGAACATGACCATCTGGTGATACAAATGAATATCTTTGGCTTCAGAAGTAAAAGATGAATATTTGATTAAAGATGTATATTGATTGTTGTTACAGGGATAAAATATTGATGATGAACTTTTAAATCTTAAAAGATAGTAGAATTCATTCTCTACGTGACTCTTCTAATGGATTGCTGTTTCCGCTGCAGAATATTGATCTAAAACTTGTTGTCTATTATATTCTATCAGATTTTTCCCTGTTGAAGACTAATGATAATTTGTTGTATATTATCTTAGTCATAATATTCTTTACTGGGCTAGTTAAGCTCACCCTTTTCTTTTTTGTTCCATTTTTCTTCTCGTGAGGTGAGAACATATAACAGATCGAAGTCTGGGTATGGAGTAATGGTTTTAGAAAGATGTTTTAGCAGTCCTCACTATTTCTGTAAAATAGTGTATGAATAATTGTAATGAGGACTTATTTGAGCGTTGATATTGTCTAGAAAATAATATTTGTATTTAAACTCACAGTATGTGTTGTCGTATTCTGCACAACAATTGTATTATTGAAGTTGTAGTTTGCTTTCTGTAGCATGTATTTGGCAACTTAGAATGGGTGTTATATACCTATTTTGGGGGCGTCACAGTTGGTATCAAAGCTTAGGGATATGGTCTCTGGCGGAGATCGGGGAATAAAACTAGGAGGGGAGAGATGAGTAAATCCTTCGCTAGTGTGGCCTAACTAAGCTTATTTGTTGGTTGGTCATAATATAGGATATTATATGTTATGTTAATTTGTTTAATTAACCCTTGTTTTATTGCAGTATTTAAGAATGGATGCTGAGAATGTTAAAAATGGAGTGTATGAGACTGTGGAACAACCTTTAGTCACAAACCAGGAGAACGTGCAACAGGATGGTAATATTCCTCCTGTAAACAACATTACCGAGCAAACGATGAACGATGGAATGTTTAGGAGCTTTTTGCAGTTTATGCAAAATCAAACGAGGGAGACTCGTGTACAAAATACGGGTGGAAATGATGACAACACGCGGTCTGTCACAGCCAAGTAGTTCAAGGAGTTGGGACCACCAGATTTCTGGGGAAAGCCCGATCCGATTAAGGCAAAAACATGGGTCAAGCAAATTACCAAGATATTCGATGTCTTGGGATGCACGGAGGAATAGAAGGTTCCATTCGCCACCTTTATGTTCCGTGGAGAGGCAAATTACTGGTGGGAATCTTTGAAGCGTACCCAGCCAGCCACACTCAACATGTCTTGGGAAAGATTTCAGAAACTGTTCAATGACAAGTACTTTCCTGAAAGTATTCGTCATATGAAGGAGGTAAAGTTTATTAGACTAGAACAGAACAACATGACGGTGTCTCAGTACGAGCCAAAGTTCGCGGAGTTATCTAGGTTTGCACCTCATTTGGTATTGAATGAGGAACGTATGACGCGGATGTTTCTGAGAGGTCTAAAACCCGAGATTCGTCAATACCTTATCTCTCATAAATTTTCTCTATATTCATATGTTGTCAACAGGGCATAATTATTAGAATGAGATAATGAGTATACTCAACTGAGGGACCACAACCAGGGTCATACCTGGGATGATGCAAAATATCGTGAGCGATGATAACCAAATGAGGAGGAAAAAATACGGACAAAGGCGGTAACCACTCGGATGGTAATCGTGGCCATGATAATAGGAGAGGTGAGTCAAGTAGAAATTTCAGAAAGAGGAGATTCAACAATGATGGGAAGACATCAAAGAGCAAAGACCAAAGACCAAAAACAAATTCTAGGGGAGGAGAACGACCACCAGTTAAATGTTACAAATGCGGGAAAGAGGGACATATCAGCCCAAACTGTCCACAACAATCCAAGGTATGTTATAATTGTGGAAAGAAAGGACATATCGCTCGAGATTGTACTATAGCGAAACCAAGCTCAGCAGGGATGGTGACTCCAAGGGCTGCCCCAGATAAGTCGAAATCAATTGCCTCGGAAGAGCGCTTGTCGTGATCGGCCAAAACGTGAGGAACCCGAACGAGGTGATCACGGTAAGCTAATCTTGAACTCTTGCGAAGTTTATACCTTACTAGATACCGCCTCTACCCATTCTTTTATCTCTCCGCTTGTGCTCAACGCTTAAACTTGACTCGGAGAAATTGGACTTTGACTTATCTCATTGAAACTCCGTTGGGTGAAGCCTTCGTTACATCTACGCTTTATAAATCTTGCATGATCCAAGTTGGCACTATCACATTACCTGTTGATCTTATCTCTTTAAAGATACTTTCTTTTGATGTGATTTTAGGAATTGATTGGTTAACCACTCATCATGCCAAAATGATTATTTTCGTAAGGTTGTTAGTTTTCATATTCATAACCAACCTCATACTGAATTCAAACAACTAAACCACTAAAATCGCCATCGTCATATCAAGCCACAAAGTTATTCGTTTATTGAAAAACGGATGCCAAACTTTCTTTGCTCATGTTATGGATTTGAATAAAGACAAGTCAGATTTGGATAATATTTCTGTTGTTAGAGAATTTCCTGATGTATTTCCTGAAGAACTTCCCTTGCCTACCCCGTAACGTGATGTTAAATTCTTTATTGACCTTGAACCGCATAAAGCCTATTTCTAAAATCCCATATCGAATGGCTCCTATTGAACTTCGTGAGTTAAAAGTCCAACTACGTGAATTGTTAGACATCCGGTTTCATTCGGCCCCAAGACATCTCCTCGAGGTGCTCCTGCTTTTATTCAGAAAAGAAGAAAGATGGGAGTATGCGACTTTGTATTGACTAATGAGAATTGAACCATGTCACTATCAAGAATAGGTATCCGCTACCTCGCATTGATGACCTGTTTGACCGATTCATAAGAAGCACAATTCTTTTCAAAAATCGACCTTCGCTCGATATCATCACCAAGATTAAAACCGAGGATATTCCAAAGACCGCATTCGTAACTCCCAGACGGCATTATGAATTCTTAGTCATTTCTTTTGGATCGACTAATGCTCCCGCCGCTTTCATGGATATGATGAACCGAGTATTCAATGAATATTTGATCATTCGTTGTTGTCTTTATCGATGACATCCTCATCTATTCCAAAAGCCGTGAAGATCATGAGTACCATTTGAAGCTAATACTTGAAAGACTTCGTGAAAACAAACTTTATGCCAAACCAAGAAATGCGAGTTCGCTTGAGGAAGTAGCATTTCTTGGGCACGTGGTGTCAAAACATGGAGTATCTGCTTGACCCGGCCAAGATTGAAGCAATACAAAGTTGGAGCAACCAAGTTGGTGATCAAGTACGTAGCTTTCTCGGCTTAATGGTTATTATCGGAGATTCGTGGAAGGATTTTCTTGAATCGCTATCTGCTAACTCACCGATTCGGAAAGATACAAAATTCAGATGGAGCGAGGAATGCGAGAAGAGTTTCCAAGAGCTCAAGAGGAGACTCATTTTGGCACTGCTCGAAATACCATCCGGTTCTTGATGGATTTGTTATCTACAACGATTCTTCAGGAAAAGGGTTAGAATGTGTTCTCATGCAACATGGGAAAGTCATAGCCTTTATGCCTCGCGACAACTCAAAGAATATGAGAGGAATTATCCTACTCACGATCTAGAGTCATAGCAGATCATTTCGCGTTAAAAATCTGGAGACACTACCTGTATGGGGAGAAAGTGGAGATTTATACGGATCATAAAAGCCTCAAATATTTCTTCACCCAAAAAGAACTCAACATGCGACAACGACGTTGGCTTGAGCTATTGAAAGATTACGATCACACTATTCAATATCATCCTGGAAAAGTAAACGTAGTAGCTGACGCATTGAGTAGAAGATCGTATGCGGGTACGAGTGCAATGTTGTTAACATAAAGACCCATTTTGTACGATTTACAAAGGATGGAGATTGAGTTAAAGACTCCAGGGACCCACATGATGATGGCGAATATACGAGTAGAACCGACTTTAATCGATAAAGTTAAAACTGCTTAAGCTATGGACCTAGGGCTGATACGTATAAAGAAGAAAGTGCAAGAAGGTGCTATTCCGGAAGCAAGAATCGATGAAGAAGGAATACTTCGAGTCAACTCTAGACTTTGCGTTCCTAACGATTTTGACTTGAAGCATAGAATCATGATGGAGGCACACAACACCCTGTTTGCAATCCATCCTGGGAGTACCAAAATGTATCATGATATTCGACATACATTTTGGTGGAACAATATGAAGAGAGAGATCGCGGAGTTTATCTCGAGGTGTTTAACTTGTCAACGAGTAAAGGCGGAGCATGAAGTGCCAAAAGGTCCATTGCAACCACTTGAGATTCCGGAATGGAAGTGGGAACACATTACCATGGATTTCGTTACAGGTCTTCCCAAAGCTTCTCAAGGCATAGATGCGATTTGGGTTATTGTTGATAGATTAACCAAGTCTGCTCATTTCTTACCGATACGAGAAACTTATTCCCTTAAACGTCTTGCTCGTATGTACGTGAATGAGATTGTGCAATTGCATGACATGCCAATATCCATAGTTTCAGATCGTGACCCAAGATTCACTTCAAGATTTTGGGTTAGCCTGTAGAAAGCTATGGGCACGGATTTACGATTCAGTTCAGTATACCATCCTTAAACGGACGGGCAATCGGAAAGGACTATTCAAACCCTTGAAGATCTATTAAGACTCTGTGTCCTAGATTTCAAAGGAAGTTGGGATAAGTACTTGCCACTCAGGAATTCTCCACACAACAACAGCTATCAAGCAAGTATAGGCATGGCTCCATTTGAGGCGCCAGATGGACGAAAAGTGTCATTCTCCAAAGATGTTTGACGAGAGGTGGGAGAAACAACGTTGTTGGGACCAGTAATTAAGACGCATGACTACGTAAAAGATCCAAATGATTCGACAACGATTCAAACCTCACAGGATCGATAAAAGAGTTATGCCGATCTTCATCGAAAGGATGTGGAATTTAATATTGGAGATCATGTACTGTTACGTATTGCTCCATGGAAGGGAGTTACAAGATTTGGGAAGAGAGAAAAGCTAAATCCACTATTTGTTGGTCCATTTGAGATTCTTGACTGAATAGGAAATGTTGCCTATAGACTCGCATTACCTCCAAGCATGTCTCGTGTTCATAATGTTTCTCATATATCATTGTTTCGTAAATATGTGAAAGACCCGAACCATATTATTGCGTTAGAACCAGACGAGATATCCAAAGATTTAATGTACGAGGAGGTACCTGTTAAGATCTTGGATATGAAAGAGCATGTCCTACGCACCAAGGTTATACCACAAGTTAAGGTTTTGTGGAGGAACCATGCTATTGAGGAAATGACCTGGGAGTTGGAATCAGAAATAAAAGAGAGGTACCCTCATCTGTTCGAAACATCAGGTACATACGTCAATTTCGAGGACGAAATTTTATAAAGAGGGGAGGTTGTAAGACCCCAACTTATTATAAATAAAATTGAATTTTCTCTATTCATTATTCTAAATTAATAAGGTGTTAATTTGATATAATACTTTGGTTATGGGTGAAATGTGCAAATTTTGTAAAATAAGCAAGTGGTTATAAAATATTCATTTTTGTCGGGGAATATTCGTTTGGTCGTGGAATATTCTTGTTGTCGGTGAATATTCGTGCGGCCAAGCGCTGCCCATTCGTGGGCCCCATAATGTAATAATTGTTTGGATGAAAAAAATGACAAAGTATGAGTTTTTTATAAATAATCGGCAGTAATTATTACCGCTAACACTTTGTTGGGTTACCCGGTGGTTAAAATACGATGTCTACGCTGGTGGCACAAGAGTTAGACACTCAGATTAAGATTGATATTGTTGAATTATTGATTCGTGCGTAAGAAGGCACTTACTCAATAATTTTTACAAGAGTTACTTGTTTAATATTTTATTTTATTGATTCAATAATTGTTGCGTTGATATTTTATATTATTGTTGTTTCAATAATTGTCAACGCACAATATTTCCCATTATCGATTAATAATTCATATTATTTGAATAATATTATTAGATAAAGATTATTGGCAATGTCTAGAAAGTTCTCATCAAGGAAAGGTTTGGTCATCTAATCGTGCGCCAAGAAGAGAAATCCTTATCTGAAAGCCCCTTTTCCTCGAACTACCGATTGTCATAATTGTGATTCTCAGAATATTATTTGGGAATAATTAATTATTGATTTATATGATAAGGAAATATATTATTTGATGTGGATATAAATGATGGATTTATTTATTTTATATGGTTATTAATGAAGGAATTAATGTTGAGATGTTTTATCAAGATTTTGTTAGATCGGAGGTATTAAAATTACCGCCAGTGGATTTTGGATATTTTATGTTTGGAATTTAGAAAAACTTTCTTCTGTAAAGTTGTAGAGAATTCGATTTCGTGTGGAATGGACATAAAATTCGTATTTTTCTGATAAACAGGCTATTTTCTATGAATTATTAAAGTTTCTGATTATTGTTTAAATGATAAAACATTTTGGAAAATTCTAGAATTGGTTGGTGAGAAATGTGCTCAATTGAATTTCAAATGTGGTGGGTGGCAATTGTAGCAGGTAAAGCCATCAGGTAGCAAGTCAAGTCTGCTTCGGCGTGCTAACATTTTCCTATAAATAGAGGGCTAAGTTAGAATTGAAAATCACACCAGAAATAAGTTTTCTCTCTTTCTCTCTCTATATTATCGAGTGTATTCTTGTGAGTATTTTGATACTTTGAGCGTTGCTATACGGTGCAAGTTCCTTCAGCACTATATCCAGTATTCCAGTCAGAAGTACTGTCTCTTTGAGGTAAAGGATGTTATTTTCTTCTTAAATGATATTATTTTCTTCAATATCATTATGCCAAAATATTGGTGAACTTTTTAATCAAATTTGGAACTTTTTGTGTCGGATTTACTATACGTATACGACACTATTCACGATACTGATCATTATTCAAGAATATGGCACTATTCAATCAAAAATAAAAATTTTCCTTTTTGTCCAAGATGTTCATTTTGGCTACTATCTTTGATAAGATCCATGTTTTGATCGTTATTTTTTGAATTCCGCTTCACAATTGGTTATTATGAAGTATTATTGATCTTGAATAAACCGTTATACTGAATCCCTAATATTTGTCCTTCCGTCTCACCGGATTCGCTTTTTTTAAAATATTTTCATCATCCTCGCCTTAAATGATGATATTACCGAGTATCTTTGGCCGTAGTGCAAAGATGAATGATTAATCGATGAATATCTTTGGCCCGTAGTGCAAAGATGAATGAACAGTGTTGAGATGAACACGACCAACCGGGTGATATAAATGAATATCTTTGGCACAGTAGTGCAAAGATGAATATTTGATTAAAGATGTATATTGATTGTTGTTACAGGGATAAAATATTGATGATGAACTTTTAAATCTTAGAAGATAGTAGAATTCATTCTCTACGTGACTTTTATAATGTATTCTTTGCTTCATTGTAGAATATTGATCTAAAACTTGTTGTCTATTATATTCTATCGATTTTTCCCTCGTCAAGACTAATGATAATTTGTTGTATATTATCTTAGTCATAATATTCTTTATCGGGCTAGTTGAGCTCACCCTTTTCCTTTTTGTTCCATTTTTCTTCTCGTGAGGTGAGAACATAAAGCAGATCGAGCCTGGGTATGGAGTAATGGTTCTAGAAAGATGTTTTAGCGAAATTCTCACTATTTCGTAAAATAGTGTATGAATAATTGTAATGAGGACTTATTTGAGTGTTGATATTGTCTAGAAGACAATATTTGTATTTAAACTCACAAAGATGTGTTGTCGTATTCTGCACAACAATTGTATTATTGAAGTTGTAGTTTGCTTTCTGTACCATGTATTTGGCGACTCAGAATGGGTGTTGTATACCTATTTTGGGGGTGTTACATTATTCGTCAATTCTCTAGGAATTGATTTTTCAATAGGTATTTCTATCCTTGCTGGAGTATTCACTGTAGGTGTATGTGACTCTAACATCATTAAATGCATCTGGCATTTGATTTGCAATATTTTATAAATAAATAATTCTTTGAACTTCAATTTTACATTGTCCTGTACGAGGATCAAGTGAATTTAATTCTGATGCATTCCATGATATTTTCAGAGGGTTTTTTTATTTAAAACTTTCCCTCCTCCTAATGTTGGAAATACAGATTCATCAAAATGACAATCTACATAACGTGCAGTAAAAACATCTCCAGTTAAAGGTTCAAGATATCTGATAATAGAAGGAGAATTAAAACCAACATAAATACCTATTCTTCGTTGGGCTCCCATCTTAGTTCTTTGTGGATGTGCAATTGGAACATATACTGCACTTCCAAAAACTCGAAAGTGTGATATGTTGGGTATCTGTCCAAGAACTAACTATAGAGGAGAGAATTTATGAAGAGCCGTTGGTCTTACTCGAATGATGGCTGCAGCATGAAGAATTGCATGACCCCAAACTGAGGTAGGTAAGTTAGCCCTTAACATTAATGGTCGTGCAATTAGTTGAAGTCTTTTTATTAAAGATTCAGCTAAACCATTTTGTGTATGAATATGAGGAACAAAATGCTCAATAGAGATTCCAATAGTCATACAAAAATCATTAAAAGTCATTGATGAAAATTCATCTGCGTTATCAAGTCGAATTGACTTGATTGGATGATCCGGGAACTGAGCCCGTAACTTGATTATTTGAGTAAGAAGTTTTGAGAAGGCAAATTTCGAGAAGAGAGAAGACAAACATGAGACCATCTAGTTGAAGCATCTATTAAAACCATGAAAAATCAAAATAGGCCAGACAATGGTTGAATAGGTCCACAAATGTCTCCTTGAATTCTCTCTAGGAATTTTGGGGCTTCTTTATAAACTTTTACTGGTGATTGTCGAACAATTAATTTTTCTCGAGAACACGCAGCACAAGGAAATTCACTACTAGGAAAAACCTTCTTATCTTTGAGAGGATGACCAAAAGAATTTTCAGTAATATGACACATCATAGAAGTACCTGGATGACCGAGTCTTTCATGCCAAAGCATAAAGGATTTGGGATCTAGGATTTTTGGAATCATAATAGTATGAGACTCAATTGCTCTAATTTTCATAGTATATATAATCCAGAAGAAATTGAATGAAGTTTTTCTTGGATATTCTATTTTTTAGAAATAGTAGAAGTGATGAGAAGATATTTAAAGATGGTCTGACACATGTAAAAACATAAATAAGAAAAGTTACATTTCATATATAATTTTATTCATGATAAACACATACCACTTATAGAATGAAAACTAATAATATTATACATGCAGGATGTTTAATTAAAACAAAAATTAAACGATATCCCAAAAGATACTTTCAGAAGGTTCAGTAATATCAACAACATTTTTTTCATTGTTGGTCATTGGTGGAACATAAACAATATTCAATTGATGATTAACAAAGTTTGTTTCTTCCTCCATTACTTTGTTCTTTTGAGACTCCTGGAATAAATTAACCAGATGCTTCAGCGTACGACAGGTACGTGACCAATGCCCATTCATTCCACACCTAAAACAAACATCTAGTTTGTTCTTTATCTGTGTTGCATTTTCTTTATTTTTACCCGACTCAGACACTTGCCACTGATGTTGGCCTGAATTGTCGCGGTTCTGGAATTTGTTGTTATGATGGCCTCACTTATTCTTTCGCCCCCAAAGCTTCTTATTATATGGTCATCTATTGTCATGTTTATTTTGCTGGAATGACGTGCTATTAATATCTGGTAATGGGGTAGCACCCGTTGGCCGTACTTGATGGTTTTTCAACAACAATTCATTATTCTTTTCTGCAACAAGGAGGATAAACAATAAGTCACTGAATTTTGTGAACTTACTATGTCTATATTGTTGTGACATAATCATGTTGGTGGGATGGAAAGTTGAGAGCATTTTTTCTAACATTTGGGTTTCAGAAACTGGATCTCCGCACAAAGCCAAAGTAGAAGTTATTCTATAAACATTGAAATTATACTCAGTAATTGATTTGTAATCTTGTAGCCTTAAATTAAGCCACTCAAATTTGGCATTAGGGAGAACAACCAATTTTTGGTGGTTAAATCTTTCCTTTAGTTGTGTTCATAAAGACAAAGGATCTTTGACTGTTAAATACTCAGTCTTTAATCCTTCATCAATATGGTGACGAAGAAAAATTATGACTCTTGCATTTTGTGTCAAAGTTGTTGTATATCCTGATTCAACGGTCTTTTCTAACTCATTTGCACTTAGGTGCAATTCTGCATCAATTGCCCAAGCTAAATAGTTGTCTCCAGAGATTTTCAAAATAGAAAAATCTATTTTTGCCAAGTTGGCCATCTATTCTGGGTTAAAACATAATTATTATTTATTAAAATAATAAATAATTACATGTATGATATATATATAAAAATAAACTAAATCACGACTTCAAGTGGTGATAAAATGCAAATATAAATAATATAAATATTCTTATATTTATGTTATTAGCATATTATCTTAGTAAAAAAGAATATGCAATCGTTAATGTATATATACAATTACAAATATATATATATATATATATATATATATATATATATATATATATATATATATATATATATACAAATCTTCTTCACCCATATGCCAGTAGTTCGCATGTATGCATTATTTCAATGTAATAATAAAGAATGGAACTGTGTCATGCGTAATCCGCATGCATGTGATATTCCAACACAATAATAAAGAATGTAATCCGTGTTATGCGCGTAAGTCGCAGACAGATAGGATATTCCAAATGTAATAATAAAGAATGGAATAATAACAGAATTCACTAGGCATGCGATAGATCGCATGCATAAAAGTTATTCCAATGTAATAATAAAGAATGGAATAATGTAAGAATTTCACCAGTACGCGCGGTATTCGCATATATACAAAGTTATTCCTACAATTTAATAAGAAATGAATACAAAGGATATTCACCGTATGCATTGAGTCAGATATACTGAGTTATTCCCACAAATTAATAAGCGGTAAAAAAGTTCCCACCAAGTCTTGTAAGATCAACAAGGATAGATGGTACCTCTGTAAATAACATAATTTAAAATGGACAATAAAACATAAATATAACTTGACAGTTAAAGAATATAATAGGCAGCAAAGCCAGGCCAATTGCATGTAAGAATAACATTATATTATTGGTGGCATAGCCAAACCGGTAGTATAATAATAAATTGCAAGAATTTAATTATACCGTCTTAGTTGGTTAGAGCTTCGTGCTGATAATGTGTTATAAAACTTTAGCAAAGTGTATAAAGATACTCTTATAATTGCTGCATAAATTTAGAGAGAATAAGCAAGAGAAAAGAGAGAGAAAATCTTCAGAGAAAATCTTCTTTCTTTTCCTTCAGATCATCTCCTTTATATAGGCAGAGGAAGAGGTTCACCGGGGAGAATAAAGGAGAGTCACGGATTGAGGGGAAGGAAGGTTCCCTCCTGAGGAGGGAATCACATGCAATATAACATATATCAAGTTCTATAATTTTTACAATGCCAGTCCCAATTGCAATTTACAACGGAAATTGACCAAATTATGCATGTATAGGTCATGTGATGTCAGAAATACGTGTTGACGTTATTAAATTACAATTTGATCATATATCTGTAGTAAAATTATAATAATTCATCGTATTTTGTACACTTTGTCTCAGATAAAAATATTATAAAAAGGTATAAGAATGTATGATAAAATACAAAAAAAAAAATATTAATAAAAAAATATTAAAATACAAAAATAAATATAAGAATGAATGATAAAATAATAAAATAAAATAAAATATTAATGTGGCATATTACATGACATTTTAACTCAAAAAATAATTAATTACTTATATTACTTAATATTTAACTCAACAAAAAATAATTTAAAACAATTACAAAAACTAAGATAGTAATTCCAATTTCTGATTTGAATTGATAAATAATAAAAGTTAATTTAATGTAGAAAAACTCAAAGATTGAAAAAAAAGGAGGACGAATTGAACCAAACCAAAAAAGGAGAACGAACCAAATTGTGTATTTAATTATAATCAATCCTTATATATAAAAGCATCACAGGCGATCCACTCAATTTGAAAAATAGGTGAGTTAACTCAGTTAATTATAAAATTAACTCGGTCAATTTGAAAATCAAGTGAGCCATCTCGAATAAAAATTAAATCGATTCCTTTTCCTTCCTTAACGAATTCCTTCTCCCATCTACCACTTCCTCATCTATTTCTTTTTCACTTAAATTCATCACTCTTCTACTCTTCTCACTTTTCAGTCTCCTTCATTATGTTCTTTAATATTTTAGAGCCTAAATCTGAAACACTCTGCAAGGCCACCCTCTAATTCTTCGGATGAGATTATCAGTCGAAGAAGAGAGCGATCCCTCACCCACAAATGATCGTCTTTCTTTCACTTCCTCTTACGCTTCTAATTTCTCTGTAACCTCTATCAAAATGGTTCAATTGCCCCTTCGTTACTTAATTCAATCACTCGCCTCTTGCTCTAATTCTATGGCAGTGAAGAAGCCCCATTTGACGACAAAACGATTTGCTCTTGCTAACATCACAGACCAAAGGGATGCCTCTCTGAATGTTGTACAGACCACAATTCTATCAAAAACTTTGGTAATTCCCTCCCTCTTTTATATATGGGTTTTACAAATAACACATTGACAACAGTAATGTTACCATCCACGATTTCTTTTATATTCCTTAGTGTAAGTAAGTATTCTCTTTATGAAGAGTATTATTATTTGGTGCAGTTAGCACATCAGTAATGGTAACTTCCTCTTATTAAGCATTTTCAAACTCTTCTGATGAAAATTGTATTGGCATATTCAAAATGATCTTTGTTCAAGGAT
The DNA here is from genome assembly GCA_020205615.1 of Panax quinquefolius. Lineage (NCBI taxonomy): Eukaryota > Viridiplantae > Streptophyta > Magnoliopsida > Apiales > Araliaceae > Panax > Panax quinquefolius. The sequence continues at coordinate 39,903,847 of CM035155.1, read as the reverse complement.
TTAATTTCTCTTCCCCATAATGAAATTTTAGATTCCTATGTTCTTTTTTCTTTTCCTTCTTTTGGTTTAAGATTCAAGTTCTACTTGCTTTTGTTTCTATTTGGACGCCGATGTATGATGGAAATATTGATGAACAAATAATTAATTGGAAATGGTAAATCAATAAGCAAAATTAAAAGAAACAGCAGGGGTAGTAAGGAGGAAAAATGTAAGGCCCCAAATTTTATGAATAAAGATTTAATTTTCTCGAAATATTTTTTTTATATTATGGTGTGGATTTGAGATAATATTATAGTTGTGGGTAATATTTATAAATTTTGAAAAGTAAGCAAGTGGTTATAAAATATTCGATGGTCGGGGAATATTCTTTTTGTCGGGAAATATCCGTACGACGACACAATCATTGGTGGACCCCACAACGGAATTATTGTCGAAATGAGAAAATGACAAAAATATATTTTTATGAAAATAATGGAGGAAGTTTTACCGTTAACTGTTGAAATTACCGGTGTTAAAAGTACAGTAATACGCGTGGTTGCATAGTAGCACACGGTATTGATTATTGATGCTTACGTGAGAAGTCACTCAGTTTTGTTTAATTATTGTTACAGTAATTGTTGCATAGTATCTCACGTTATTTGATTCAATTATTATCACAGTATCATCTGCATAATATTTTATATTATTAAATCAAAAATTGAGATGACAAGTTATTCATATTATTATTTGCATAATTAACAATGTCTAGAAGTTCTGTTAAGGAGTGGTTTGGTCACCTAATTGTGCGCCAATAGGGAGAAATTCTTATTAGAAAGCCCCCCTTTCCTGAGAACGATCTGGTTGTTAATATTGCGAATTATAATAATAATGAATAAATTTTGTTAAAAGTATTGAGGGGATTTTTATGAAGTATTTGATATAAATTTTGCTTATTTTATGGACCCCCATTTATCCATTTTTTAAAATAATCGATAGAAAATTATTTAATATAATAAAGGTGGGGCCACATGTGGGGCCCACATGTGTTGAAAGAAAGGAATTGAATGTCACGGGTGGTTTTCACAGGTTATGTTTATATATATAAAATATATTTTATTAATTTTGTTATATATATATATATATATATATATATATATATATATACAAGAAATTGAAATTGGGGGAGTACTTTTTGGGGAGGAAGGGAGTATTATTATTATTATTATTATTATTATTATTATTATTATTATTATTATTATTATTATTATTTTATTAGTTTTGTTTTTTTTTGAAAAATAGAATATATTATATTTTATTATGCATAGTATTTGCATAGTGCCTAGATATTATAACATAGTAGAAATCATGTGATTTTTAAAAACTTGCCCGTGAATTTTGATTTCGTCCGAATATACATTGTGCGTCCGTGATTTCTAAAATTCAAACAGTATCCTTTCCATTCTCCTATAAATAGGATGCTCAGTTAGAATTGAAAATCACACCAGAATCAGAGAATTCTTCTTCTATAATATTGAGCGTATTTCTTTCGAGTTTTAGGAAGCTTTAAGTGTAGAAAATAGTTAAAGTTTTCTTCAAAAATATATTCGCTATACCAGTTAGAATACTCTTCTTTTTGAGGTAAGGGGTATTATTTATTTCACATTCTGAAGAGATATTATTTTTCGTATTCGTATGAATATTATTTCCGTTTAATATTCATAAGAAATTTTATTTCGTTCAATATTCGCAAGAAATATTATATTCGTTTAATATTCGTAATGAATATTATTTTCGTTTAATATTCGTAATGAATATTATTTTCGTTTAATATTCGTAAGGGATGTTATTTTTGTTCAATATTCGCTTGAAATAATATATTCTTTCATACTCTGTAGTATGTAAGTAATATTATTTCGTTTCAGATTTCGAATCCTATACTCATTTTGATAAAGTTTTGACTTCTATACTCCTTGAAATTAGTAGAATATCCTTGATATTTGCGCTTCATCCAGTATCTTTTCATGGAAATATTATTCTAAGCATTCTTGATAAGTTTTAACTTTTTCATGCCAGAATACTATTCACAAAGTACTATTCACGGGGTACTATTCACTCGAGTCCTATTCACCCGGGGTACTATTTATGATAAAAATTGATTCATTTTCGGTCCAAATCATTTTCGGTCCAATATTATTCTTGAATTTTACTCCACAAAGCAGTATCATGTTGACAATTTGAACGTTATTGAATTCTGGATAAAATAAATTATAAATCTTTAAAATTTATCCTTGAACTTGTTTTATTGAATTATTATGTCATTGTCATTGTCATCATCCTCATGCTTATATTGTTATGAAAGTCATCTTTGGCCCGTAGTGCATAGATGGACTTGGTATGATTATGACCAGGGATTATTCGGTATAATCATGACCGTAATGTTACAAATGATGTGGTAAAAGTTCTCATTGGCCCGTAGTGCATTGATGGACAGTTTTTGGTATGATTATGGCCATGGATTCTCTTCAGCCAATGGTGAAAAGATGAATTGTTTTATGGCATGATCATGACCGTTGATGAAAACACGATTATCTTTGGCCCGTAGTGCATGGATAATTCGTGGTCGTGATACTAAAGAATATCCTTGGCCCGTAATGCAGGGATGATTCGATGATGTGGATTATTTATTAAACTGACTCTCAGCGATAAAATTGATGATAAACTTTTTAAATTATAGAAGATAGTAGATATCATGCTCTATTTGACTCTTCTAATGGATTGCTTATTCCGCTACAGTTGTTGATCTAAAACTTATTGTCTATTATATTCTATCAGTTGTTATACTGTTGAAGGCTAAGGATAATTTATTCTGCATTATCTTAGTCATAATATTTCTTACTGGGTTAGTTGAGCTCACCCTTTCTTTCAATGTTCTCTTCAGAAAATGAGAATATAGTTAGGACTAGTCGGGGAATGGATTGACGGTCCAGATGGTTGCATTAGTAGTTCTCACTATTCTGTGAAATATTGTGATAATAGTTGTATTAAGATTGAATTTGAGTGTGGATATTGTCTAGAAGACAATATTCTTATTAAAACTCTCAGGTTATGTTTTGTCGTATTTTACACGACAGTTGTATAATTAAGTTGTATTTAAATTTTTTACCATGTATTTGGCGACTCAAGATGGGTGATGTATACCTATTTTGGGGGCGTCATAAAAAGTATTGATCGCATCCAATAATTAAGAATGTCAAAGTGTGTCCAATTACATGTTTATTATAATAATAAAAAAAAACTCCCATTAACAATTGGGTCTCTAAATAAATAACAAGTAAATAAATAGACACTGATAAATAAATACCTTTAGAATCATCCACGACCACGCCATGGAACCATCCCTATCAGATGCTACTAATCGTAATGCATGCGCAGAAACTGTATCGTAGTGCTTAAATGAGTATTGATAATTTATATGTGATAGGCATATTAAATTAGCTTTGTTTTATGGATAGCAATTTTTATTAGTATTCAAAAAATAGATAACACAATTAATGACAGTGAGGTCAAAAGCTTTGGTGTTTTATATTTCAACAGTTTTGCTCTTCAAAATCCAACCTCACATTCTAGCATATATATGAGGTCTTAAGCTTCCTATTCTTATTTCCAGGTGTTGCTTGCAAACTTACTCAACACAGATCACTAATCTTTCTTACACCAAGGTATATATTATATTTTAATATTCGTATTTAATTGGATGTGTTCCACTGCAGATTTGATTTTCTTTCACAAGTGGGATCATCCTATTTGCCACACTTTAGATATTGGAAATTCACCATTGTCCACTACTTTCTACTGGGGTACTCTGGTAGTTGTCTTCTCCTACAGTTAATTTAATCTCGAAGAGATAAGAGACATGTACTTTTCATATCCCATATATCTATATTCTTTTGTATGGACATAACTTTTTGGTGTATGTAACAAGACTCTTGATAAAATATATTTGCGTGTTTTCCAAAATCGAAATGTTGATTTTGTTACAAAATTTAATTACCTGTTAATTTAAGTAATGAATTCAAAAACCCTAAATACCCACTCGACATTTGAGATTAGTTTACTCAGTGTTTCATTTGATTGGATTATTATCGTTTTTATAAATCCCTTCAAATTTGTTAGCTTTGTTGAGGTGTAAATGTGTGTAGGTGCACACATGGGCCAAGAGTTGAGGTATTGGTATTCCAAAATTGGAGGACTCTGAATATGTAGATAATATTAACTTCTGACTTGATTTTACTGACCTTCTATTTTGTTAAATAGTGTAATTGTTTGAAATGTTTTTTTGGTTTATGCATGGTTGGGTAATGCATTTTAAGTGATTGATAAATTGAGTTTGAGAAAATGTTCGTAAGTTTTAATGTATTGACACGTGAGAATACATGAAGAAGACATAGACAAGGTCCTATGTGGATACTTCAGTTATGTCATAATTCTGGTAAGGTTATATATTGTCATTACTTACTTCCTTCTATTTATATCTCTCTTTCCACGATTTATACTCATACAAAAGACATAAATTTGATCTTTCAGATATTTGAACAAATCCATATGAATCTTTTTAGGGTTCAATGGAAGAGGTTGTTGAGGAACTAGAGGAAAAGTGGGCACAAGTTCAAGATAATATGTTAAAGCAGCTTACTCCAGGTATCTTCTTTAACTTGCTTTATTAATATTTACATGGATGATATGTGGTCAGCTCAATACATCCTTATAATTTTTGTTTATACATTGGTATTATATTGTCTGTCCGATCGTTAATCTGAATTTCCACATCAACGCAACAAAACCCGCCTCTTTACCGGTGTCAATCCCTCAATCCACCTTCTCCTTTGCGGTGTCAAGAGAGATTTTGGTACTCTCCATCAGCAATATATGAGAATCTATGGCATTGTTTGAAAAAGTCTCATGATCCGTTCAAACCCAGTTGTTCCAAATTGTTGGCTTCAATTATTATTCATTACCCTCGAATGAGCAACCTCCTTTATATTTTCTCTCAAACAGTGATTCTACCATTCTCTAATCCATATTTTTTGCAAAAGTACCCACTTTTCTTCTCATCAATTAAATTCATCGAATAAAGGCTTTTATGTCATCAATTAAAGGCTTCAACCTTTGAGCTCCCCTTTTATGTCTACTTGCTTGCCTTTGTTATCACTACTAGTGTTGTTGTAAGCTTCCCTTTATAAGTGTACATATTTTTGTGTTTATATTTTTGTTTTGGAGATGTAAGAAATATTTTGTGTGTTGATGCAAATTGGCTCTGTTTTTTAAGTATATAAATTAAAAGCCTATTTTTGGAGTACATATATGTATATGTTTGATATACATATATCATTTTGTTCTGTTTGGTTATTTACTTATATTGTAGTTGAAGTGCAATTGAAAGAATCACTTATTGGATCCAAGTATTGAAACTGTTTCCTTTACAACCAAAAGTATTGAAATTATTTGGTGGTTTCTTATTTATGTATTCAGATGAATTTAATCTGCTTGATTGGTATTTTGTGATTTATAATTTTTGGAGTCATGGTGAGTTGTGTTTTTATGACCCCATCAAAGGGAAAATACAATTGTGAGGATTTTTTTTTATTGAATTTAGTTATATTGCTTTCTTCTTTTTACCATTTATCTCACCACTTGTATTATTGCTCATAAGTACCAAAGGGCCACAGTTTGGTATTCTTCTGTCAGTGTGGGATCAATTTGTTTGCACTTCTGTATTAGATTTGGCAATTATATCGACTCAGACAATGAAATATTTTTCTGAATTCTATCTTCATTTTATAAATTATTATTCATACTTGGGAGTTTATTTTTGAATTTTTTAAAATCTATTTTTTGTTCTTCCAATGGTCGGGGTTTAGTTATTTTCTTGCAATAATTGTAAGGTTAGTGGGAAGCTTGAGATAATTGCTTTATAGAAAGAGTTACATATTCGCTATTTTGCATCTTAAATGATACTAAAGTCAGAATCTAAATTGCTCTATTTTCTAATGGATGTGGTATAGAATATTCACAGTGAGCATGACAACAATAGTGTTCTCATAATAGAAGGCGCTAATGCTCACATCAGATCACTGCTTTGGTGTGTCAAAGTTGCAGTTCGTTTCTACTGATGCAATGCTTTTCTGTTAGTGATGTTATAATAATTCTCATTTTAATAGCAAAGTGTTTATTTTTAATATTTTTAAACAATGTCAAGATAGTGCTTGCAAGAATATATGTTCTTGATATTTAAACTATCAATTTTGTCTATTGTCAATTGCCTTCAAGGTTGTAGTTTTTGTTCTATACTGAAATAATACCTATTATGTTTTGATTGTTTATATAAGCATATCAGGTAGTTGAACTCATTAATGTTGCTTAATATAGAATGTATTTTGTTTTTATTGTTTTTGAGTTTTTATTCTAATAAATTATATAATCAGCTTTTCCAACTAGACCGTGCATTGCATGGGCTACCAACTAGTATATATAAAATTGCTAAAACTAAAACTAAAAATTATTTTAGAAGTTTCTTTTTCTATTAGAGATTGGTCGGGTCTTTTGAATACTTCAAAAAATTGGATAATATATATTCAATTATTATAAATTAGTTTTTTCTATTAGAGATTGGTTGGGTATTTTTTGAATGCTTTACAAATTTGGGTAGTATATATTTATTTATTATAAATTTGTATAATACTTGTACTAATTTGAATATGAAAGGAAATAATATATTTATCTTTTTTTCTATTTCTCTTACGGATAAAAATATTTTCAAACATAAATAAATAATACTAATAATAGAATCTAACACACTTAATTCATGCTATACCACTTTGCAAGACGTGAAGCCAACTACTACTACTAGTACTACTAGCACCAAATAATCTCAATTAGTACGTACTCTTACCTTTAAAATGAAAACAACTACTTAATTCTAAAGCAATACTAATTGGATCATCCACAATTCCACACTCTTTTTCTCACCAACCGTCATTTCAACCTCTTCTCTTAACTTAACTGAAAGCAACATCAATATATCGTCCAAATATCTCCATTCCTTCCTCATTCAATATGAAATTCAGATTTAAAGTCAAGAAGCTTCTGATCAACCCATGCAAAAATGTACTCCGTATTTTAAAATTTAAATTCAAGAAGCCCCTCCTCATAAAATCTCTCCCCTTTCGTCGTCAAAAAACAACTAAGAAGAACACTATTTTCACAAGATTGCTTAGAGTTTTAGGTTCGCTAAGAAAATCAAGAGAGATGGACCGTGTCATGGAGCTCAAGAGCTTTTCTTCAGATATTGCATCTGCTGCAGGAGGACATCAGAAGGCACCCTGTCCATCGCCTCTTACCCCGGCCTATGTGAGGTTGAATACAAGCGGTGCTGGTCACAAAGACGACGTGGAAGACGCATGCAGAAGTTTTGAGAAATACTTGGTGGAGATGATTGTGGAAGAAGGGAAAATGAAGGATTTGATGGACGTTGAAGAACTTCTCTATTGCTGGAAGAACCTTAAATCTCCTGTTTTTATTAATTTGGTTTGTAGATTTTATGCGGAGCTATGCAAGGACTTGTTCTCCAACAATTAATAATGTGAACAAGAAATCGATCCATCGATGGTCTTCCCATACAACAACATGCATTTCTGCTAGAACTGGTGCGCGAGTAGTGTTACACACATGCATACTCATACTCAAAAGCTTTGTTTGTTTACGAAAATATACATAATATATTACTATTTTTACTTCTTTATATCTTTATATATAGGTTATACGGAGTATTTGATTGCAAAAATCAGCAAAAGAAATTTCATTAAAAGCCCCAAAAGGATACTTATGCCTTCCCTTATCGACTCCCAAATCATGGGATATAGATATGCCTTTTAGCTAGGGTTTCTTTACACTGACATTTTATTAATCTATTAAAATTATTTTTTATTTGTTTTGTGAGTTCATTATTCTCCTCATAAATTCAAGAGTTTTATCTTGTTGGTGCTAGTACAATAACTAATCACTCACATTTGTGTCTGACTAACCGTATTCTATTGGAGAGCAGATCCTCTGTCCTTAAATTCTCTGTTTCCCTTGTGTCTCTCACTTAAATTTTGACACATGTCCTTTTATTTATTTTTAAAATTAATTAGTGTTAAGTAAGAGACTAGATGTCAAAATTTAGATAGAAGGACACAAAAAGACAAAGAAATTGGGGACAGAAGATCTGCCCTCGTTCTATTGTGTCAAAGTTCTATGTTTTTTGTCATAAAGTCGAACAACTTATTTAATTATGATCGAGTTATATAGTAACAAGAAAATTAATAGTTTAATCATTCGGTAAATTGTATAGTTGGTAATAAAGGGTGGGAAAAAGTGCAAATTAATCGTCTTCTTATATTATACTCCCTCGGTTCCATATTAAGTGTCGCTATTACATAAAACACGCATATTAAGGATATCATTACTTTATAATTAATATAGGTCCCAATTTCTATATTTACCCCTTATGTGTTGGTAGTCTCTCTCCTCCAATTAAGGTGCAAACTAATGTGTATCTCTCCTTAAATAAGAAAGAGAGAGAGAATAGAATGGAGTAAGTAGTATTTTTATAGGAATAAATTTCTTGGAAAGTGGAGAGGAATTAAGTGTTGTATTTTTATGGAAATAAATTTACTTGGAAAGTGTTGCACTTGAAAAGAGAGATTTAGGGGTAAATCAAGAAAATATGAGAAAATTTCTCCTAAAAATCTGCAAACGACACTTAATTAGGAATTAGTTTTTTTCTCTAAAACGACACTTAATATGGAACCGAGGGAGTATTGTATTATAAATCGAAAGAGTCGGACAAAAAAATTAAATGAGTTTGAAGAGCATAACATCAAAATTTAGAACTAATCACTTTAATTTTTCTAGCTAGGTAGATCCTTCCTTCAATGTCCTATTGGTAATTGTCGACGTCGAAATTTTTATTTGTCCCTTTTCGTTTCTTATTCTTTGGTGTTCTCATGTTATGTGAGATTTGTTTGAAAAAACAAGTGAAAAAGGTCCGACATGTGTAATGTCGACGATTTGACTGTAAGAGTCGCCAGTTGGTGTTTTTAATTGGTTGCACCAACGCAATCGAGAAAAGGTTCGCACATTGACCCAATGATGTGACACTACTAAACGGGTCTGTGAAACTGAGATTCATTTGGGTTCGGGGGTTTGATTATGCGGAGGGAAGGTGTTAGGCACCCCCCAACATCCGTGTTGCCACGGTGACCGCCACTTTTTAAGAGACTGTTATATGAATGTGTGCGTGTGTGTGGATCAATGTGCAATTTATTTGGAAGTAGTGTGAGGCCTCGTTCGCACCTATATACAAAGGGTTTGAATTTATGTGAAAATTCAGTTTTAAACATGATATAGCAGTGAAGTTTTGTAAAAAGATGTTTTTCAAACCCTGTGCTCAATAGTAATTGAGACATTTTCATACTTCCGTTTTATTATTAAATGTTCGGCTTGCTTGCTTTTATTTTCGAGATGCGAAGTATCTTCGAGAAAATAATATACAGCGATGCCAAACTCCTCATGGGCATGACAACCATCTAAGGAAATTCAGACACCGTAAATAATGTACAAGCTGCCTACAGCTTGTACATATTAGCAATAATACTCTTATTAAAAATAGGAGTTCTTCCTTTCCATATTAGCAATTCTTTTCTTAATAGGATTCGAGGATTAAACCAACAATTCCTCCCTCGACTTGAATTTCTGAATACTTCAATTTTATATCTGAATAGGATTTGATGAGTATCCTAACAATTCCTCTCTCGAATCGATTCCACAAACATTTTAACTTCATCATTGTCACTGTTGTTGTAGTCGTACCATCTGCATTATCTGCGTCATCTGTAACATACACAATATCTGGATCATTCGGTTCATCCGTACCATCTGCATTATCATCATCATCATCATCATCATCATCATCATCATCATCATCATCATCATCATTGTCTTTATCTTCATCAGCATTTTCATGATCTTCATCTACCGATTGGAACGGTGATCCTCCATAAACGCAAAATCTCTTATTCATAAACATCACGATAAATACCAACTCCTTCAATCTTCACTCTCTTTACGTGCCACATCAATACGACTAATTCCCCTTCTACCTTGGATCCAATCAACCTAGCTCTAATACCATTTGTTAGGAATTAAGTCAACGCAAACCACATAATAAAATAAAGAGAGATAAAACAACACAAAATTTAGTGTGGAAAATCCTTAAAAGGAAAAATCACATGTCAAATTCTGAATCTCCATTATATCAAAATAATGGGCTTACAATAATCCTCCCAAGTTTTACTCCCTGTACTTGAGGTTCTATAATATCGTGACAACTTTTTTGCACGGAATATAAAAGTTGTAAGAACCCTCTCCCTCACATAAGCACCAAACCCACTCACACCCTCTCTAAACTCTTAGGAGCTATATGACTTTTGATTGGGGTTAAATACATTTTTACCCACTCTACTAGGGGTCGGTTTACAAATGCATCACTGTCGTGAATTTTTTTATGGTCAACTCATTGAACTATAATTTTTTTACAAAAATTGAAATTTTTGTCTAAAAGTGTTAAAAGTTAACAGAATGTTTATGTGGCACCACGTCAGATGCTTAGATGGACACATCAGATGCTTAGGTGGATATTCAACAATTAAAAAACACAACAATTGTCAATTCTATAACAAATTATTAACCAAAATATAAATCAAATTAATGTACATAACAAATAATTAAATTAATTAAATAAATGAATAATAAATACATTAATGTATAATTTTTACAAATATATTTATATAAATTAATGAGTTCATATTTTTTTTAATTTTTAAATATTTTAAGTTCATTTTAAAAAAATAAAATTATCTATTATTATTATTATTATTATTAGTGGAGAATTAACAACCCAAACATCAGAGCACAATTAAAATATTTTCAATTTAAACCTCCAATCACAACCACCGCCACCATCATCCATAAACTATCAGACATCAGAATCAATTTCCATCAGAGTACTAATATTACTCGAGCTCAACAGACCTTACCCCTTTGGTTTAAAAAAATTCATGAATATGTTCCATATTAACGCCAATGAATGTTAAGAAAATGTATATTCTAAAAATAACTAATTCCAGTACCAAATCAAAACTGAAATGCATGAGGTGGACCTCCGATCACAACCACCGCCACGTTCCACCCACCGTCGCCGCCGCCACTACGCCTATACCGAACCACCTCCTCCTCTATCGCTAACGCCAGATCTAGTCTACTTAGACCTAGCAATTTAGGCCCATGCCCACGGGCCGGGCTGACCCGCCCGTAGAAACATGGGCCGCAATATTTCAGCCCAGGAAAATGCGGGCCATTTTGGCTCGTCCCGGCCCGTGGTCCGCGAATTATTTTTTTTAAAACAAAATGTTGTTACTTGTGAGTTATGAGGCTTGAACACAAGACTTGTAAGTAAATAAATAAGAGTTCAAACCAACTGAGCTACAACAACTGTTTGTTTTAATGCAATCTTCAATATATTATTTCTTTACTTTTATTCAAATTTTACTATTCTTAAAAAGTAAAACTTAAATCATGCCTAATTTATAATATTTATGAGCATTACCATTTTTTAAAAAATTTTAATTGATTGAGATATGTATTTTTCAAAAAATATTATATTCATAAGTTTTTATAATTTTTTATTACATTATTTAATACAATATTTTTTTATAATTAATATAATAAAAAGTATTATAAAATTATTATGTGTCAACTTCGATTCCATAAATAGAAATATAACGTGGGCGGATGGTACATACACGTTTCCATTAGTTATGTAGTTTTATTTTATTTCTTTATGATTTTTACCTTATCAAAGTCAACATCTCAATACATTAATTTAAGATTTTATTTTTATTTTTAGTTTTATTTTTGAAAGCCAAGTACGAATATAATGAATTCCCCTAATAATAATCCAACCAAATTGTATAGAGTCTCCCATAAAGCTGAGCTGAGGTTAAACTAAAAATTTAAAATTTATTGGACCTCAGACTAGATCATCGCCTGCAGTTTAAGATCTCATTGGCGGGGTCTATTTTAATAGTATGTTTTTATTTATTAAGTAGGAATTTAATTGGTATTGTTTTTATGATGTTTTGATTAATAATCTCAATGCATGCACATATTTTATTTTTATGATGTTTTGTTTATTATGCAGTACCATCTAATCATATACATTTGTTTATAAATCTCAAGTATTCAAGTCTATCAGACTTCAATTTATAAATGCATCATTGAACTGGTGTAGCAAGATTTTGCAAAAAAAAAAAAAAAGCCTGCGGCTCGGCCCGGCCCAACACGGGCCTCACAATATCAGCCCATCAAAACCCGGGCCATTTTGTTCGGCCCGCCCGTTTACCAAGTGTAAGTCTACTTAAATCGGATCTGGTCAGATCCGACTTGATTAACGCCATCAGAGCACAATGGAATCTGGCGAAAAGGAGAGAATATCAACAAACCAAGCCAAATCTGATTATTCGTGGAGAATTCGAGTTCTCAAGGCCATAATTCGAAGAGCTAAACAAAGATTTTTTTTCGACGAAGATGGAGATAATAAAGGAGAGAGAGAGAATCCAATTGAGAATTCTTTGTTTTGATATCAAAATCCCCAAGGGACATCGAAGGATCAACATTAAGGTAAATAACAGAGGGAGGCAGGTCTGAAGATGAATTAATAATTTTTATTTTATCTGAAGATGGGTTAATGAAATTAATAAATTTAATGAGTTATTTAAATTAAAAAAAATTATATATTTATGTGTAATTTATATAATTTATTTAAAATTATACCAAACTGAAAAAAGAAGATTTTTTGTATGCTATAATACCAAAGTTTTACCATACCAACTAAATATTAATGATTAAAATAAATTTAAATTTTTTTTATTGTACTTTTATTTTGATTGGATTATTTACTTTTATTTATTTAATTTTGATTAATTTAACATTAAATTTATACAAGTTTCTATCTAGGCATTCCACAAAGAAAAATGTTTTGACACGTAGGTTTTTTCTCTCTTATGTGGCAGTTCGTGTAAATTTTCCGTCTAATGTCAAACAATTTAACAAAATTTGTAACAGTTTGTAAAAAAATTAAAGTTCAGTAAGTCGAATGTAAAAAAAATCAGTTCGATGATGCATTTGTAAACCGACCCCTAGTAGAATGGGGAAAAGTGTATTTAACCCCTTTTGATTGTGCTACTCCTCAACAACTCAGCATAATACTTGTGCCGCCCCCAAATTCGGGTACTTGAAACCCTCATTTAGTGTTTCACGATATTAAACATCCAACATAATATAATATCAAACTTAATAAATTTATTACATTAAAGTTCTTCAAATCCCAGGTACGTAGACCTTTAAGTGCTCATTACATGATAGTTAAATATTGACAAACATATAAACTATCTATTACATCATATTCTAACTACTCAGTAGCTTTTCCTTTTCTTTTGTCTCTACTAGACCTCTCTGCTGGAGTCTGATTAGCTGAACATATCCCTAAGCTTTGATACCAACTGTGACGCCCCCAAAATAGGTATACACAACCCATTCTGAGTCGCCAAATACATGGTACATAATTTAAATATAAACTTAATTTATACAACTGTCGTGCAAAATACGACAACACAATAACTGAGTTTCAATACAAATATGTTAGGAGATTGCATATTTAAAATTTGATGTTGAAAGTTAATAAGTCATGATTATATGTAAAGTCCTTCAAAGGAACACATGTACAACGACTTAATGATAAATCAAAATTTTTAGGTTGATCTGAACTTTAATGTTTATCATTCTGTAAATGGATGTATAGAAAAAGAGATCAAAGCTGTTAGGTTGATCTATATCTTAGAATGTTCAGCTTCAACTGAATCGTAGTCTATCAAGATGATCAAGAGATTGCAGAAGATAAGGTAGAAACATAGAGCATTGAGGATCGTAGTGTATCTGCTTTAAAAGGCCCCTCTGAAATCGCAGAGTAGTCCTAACGCTTATCGAGCCAAGTCAGAATTTGTAGAGTGCTCTCGAAAGCGTAGAGTCTGCAAGACAAGCAAGTGAAGATCGTAGTGTACCAGTCCTTAAGAGAAATCATAGTGCTCTCATCTATCAGCACCAGACTAAGCACCAAGGTGTCATGACACCACGATCAGAATCGTAGAGCTTCATCTGTCTGTGTCAGAATCATTAAGCCTCGACCACGTGTTTAAAGATTAATCACAACAAATGTAGAATGAGCTGTAGATGTTGAAGAACTTGGGAGTCCCAATTACACAACAATCATCCTTAGTATATAACAAAGAAACGTATTGAAGAAGCTAAGGAAAGTACCATGAGTCAGTAGAAAACACCTTTTCAGGTGTTAGGTGAGATAATAATCTGCTGTGTTAGTGGGCCAGTCTGCTGATTAGAAGTTATGCAGAAAGTCTCCATCAAAGCTCAGAAATGTCAAATACATTTGATGCTTCAACGGATGTCTTCAACGGATACATTTTCAAAGGCATCATACATACAAAACATTAGAAGATGAAAGAAGTCAAGCAAGCACAAAACAAAAAGCTGAAGAACACTTAACGATCAAACTCTACAATCTAAAAAAGAGAAAGCTTGCTCAGCTACTCAGTTCTTTCGAACAAAAGCTTAATGACAACTGAGTAGCACCATTTAAGAACTCATCAATTACTATTAAGTGAAGTAAGAAGTTCCAAGTCAGAAGGACTTGAAGAGTTCTAAGTGAACTGTGAAGAAGCAAGTCTGCTGGACTTGAAGAGTTCAAAAGTGAACTGAGAAGTGTCAAGACTGCTAGTCTTGAAGGAATCTGTGAGATTCAGAAAGTGTAAAGATATCCTTAGTGGATTTCCTACTCGAGGAGTAGAAGAGTGGACTAGGAGCTTTAAGTGCTCTGAACCACTTAAAATTATCATGTCTGTTACACTCTTGATATAACTACTATAATTGTTATAACTGCCTCACTCTCGTTAACTTACTATATCTTAAAGGGAGAACAAACAAATCTTAATTCAGTTGTGTTTGAACCATTATCAAAACTAACGAAGCATTTTAAAAGAAGAATTTAAAATATATATTCACCCCCCCTTCTAGATAACTATTGTGCCTCCAGGAACTAACAAAATATTGTCTTGTAGACAATATCCAAACTCAAATAAAGTCCTCATTACAATTATTTTCACACTATTTTATAGAATAGTGATGACTACTATAACAACCATCTTGGACCGTCACTCCATTCCCCGACTAGTCCTAGCTATATTATCATTTCCTCAAGAGAACAATGAAAGAAAAGGGTGAGCTCAACTAGCCCAGTAAAGAATATTATGACTAAGATAATGTAAAATAAATTATTCTTAGCCTTTAACAGTGTAAAAACTGATAGAATAAAATATACAACAAGTTTAACTGCATCGGAACAAATAATTCATTAGAAGAGTCAAGTAAAGCATGATGTCTACTGTCTTCTATGATTTAAAAGTTTATCATCAATATTTTATCTCTATAACACATCTCAATAAATTATCCACATCACCAAATTATCCATGCACTTCGGGTCAATGACATTCATTAGTATCACATCCACGAATTATCCATGTACTACGGGCCAAGGAAATTCGTTATTATTACTAGTGGTCATGATCATGCCAACAACTATCCATCAATGCACTACGGGCCAATGAGGACTTTCACCACATCATTTGTCTGTAACATTATAGGTCATGATTATACTGATACATAATTTTTGGTCATAATCATACCAATCAACAGAACATCTATGTACTACGGGCCAAAGATGACTTTCACCACAAAATAAGCACGAATATGATGGCAATGATATAAGAAATCAATCAAGTGAGATCAAGGATAAATGTTAAAGATTTATAATTCAATTTATCCAGAGTTGTCCAAATTGTCAACATGATAACTACTTTGTGGAGTAAAATTCAAGAATATTATTCATGTATCAAAAATAATTAGGACAGAAAAGAAATTAATTTTTGTCGTGAATAGTACCCCGGGTGAATAGTACCCGAGTGAATAGTACCCCATGAATAGTACCATATACATGAATAGTACCGTATGAATAGTGTTTTATGTAAGAATAGTACCCCGACATGAAAAGATTTAAATTTAACAAGAATGTTCAGAAAAATATTTCGGTGAAACGATACTAGATGAAGTGCAAATTTTAAGGATATTCTACTAATTTCAAGGAGTATAGAAGCAATACTTATCAAAATAAGTGTAGAATTAGGAATATAAAACGAAATAATATTACTTACATACTACTGAGTATGGAAGAAAATATTATTTCTTACGAATATTGAACAAAAATAATATCCTTATAAATATTGAACGAAAATAATATTCCTTACGAATATTGAACGAATATAATATTCCTTACAAATATTGAACAAAAATAATATTCCTTACGAATATTGAACGAAAATAATATTCCTTACGAATTCGAAAGATAACATCTCTTATGAATATGAAATAAATAATACCCCTTATCTTAAAAGGAGAGTACTTCTGACTGGTATAGCAGAGATATTCTTGAAGAAAACTTGCACTATTTGCTACACTCAAAGTTTCCTTAAACTCAAAAGAAATACGCTCAATATTATAGAAGAAGAATTCTCTGATTTTGGTGTGATTTTCATTTCTAAACTAAGTATCCTATTTACAGGAGAATAGCAGGATACTATTTAAGAAAAATCACGGGTTCATAGGAAAGAAAATTCACGGGTGCAGTCACGGGAAATTCGACAAAAATTTTGATTTTACTATGCAACACTATGCAATATTATGTAATATAAAATAAAAACTGAGATAAATTTCTACCCGTAATTTTGAAAAATGAGTAAGTGGGGGTTCATGTAATAAGCCAAATTTATAATAAATACTTCATGATAAACCCCTTTTATTTATATCAAATCAATTAACTAAACACATTTTTAATCTTTCAACATTTATTCATCATTAATATTATAACTCACAATATTAACAACCAGATCATTCCCAAGAAAGAGGGGGCTTTTCGATAAGGACTTCTACTTATTGGCGCACAATTAAATGACCTAACTCCTTTCCTCGACAGAATTTTCTAGACATTGTCAATAATGTAAATAATAATATGAATAACTATGTCGTCTCATTTATTGATTTAATAATATAAAATATTGTGCAGATGATACTGTGACAATAATTGAATCAATAATATGAGATACTATACAACAACTATTGTGGCAATAATTGAATGAACTGAGTGACTTCTCACGTAAGAATCAATAATAAGAGATACTGTACAATACCGTGTGCTACTGTGCAACCACGCGTATTACTGTACTTTTATCACCGGGTATTTCAATAGTTAACGATAAAAGTTTTGCCATTATTTTTATAAAAAGGTTATTTTTGTCACTTTCTATATCCAACAGTAATTACGTTGTGGGGTCCACCAATGATTGTTCCGTCGTGTGAATATTCCCACATAAAACGAATATTCCCCGACCAAACGAATATTTTATGACAACTTGCTTACTTTTCAAAAGTTGTAAATATTACCCACAACTATAACATTATATCACATCCACACCTTATTATTCAAAATAACATTTAGAGAAAATTAAATCTTTATTCATAAAAGTTGGGGTCTTACAACCTCCCCTTCTTATGAAATTTCATCCTCGAAATTGGTGTACGTACCTGGTATATCAAAGAGGTGAGAATACCTTGTTCTTATTTTAGATTCTAACTCCCAGGTCATTTCCTGAATATCGTGGTTTCTCCACAAAATTTTGACTTGAGGTATAACCTTTGAGCGTAGAATATGTTCCTTCTTGTTCAAGATTTTAACAGGTTCCTCTTTATATGTTAATTCATTCGCTATCTCGTCTGGTTCTAATTCAATAACGTGATTCGGGTCTTCCACATATTTACGTAACATATATATGTGAAAAATGTTATGAACACGAGACATACTTGGCGGTAAGGCGAGTCTATAGGCCACAGTTCCTACTCGGTTGAGGATTTCAAATGGCCCAATGAATCGAGGGTTGAGCTTTCCTCTCTTTCCAAATATCGTAACTCCTTTCCATGGAGCCACACGTAACAACACATGATCTCCAACATTGAATTCAACGTCCCTTCGATGAAGATCAACATAACTCTTTTGTCAATCTTGTGAGGTTTGTGTACGTTGCCGGATCATTTGAATCTTTTACGTAGTCATACGTAACAATTCTGGTCCCAATAACATTGCTTCACCCATCTCGTCCCAACAAACTGGAGAACGACACTTGCGTCCATACAACGCCTCGAATGGAGCCATGCCTATACTTGCTTGATAACTGTTGTTGTAAGAGAATTCCACTAATGGCAAGAACTTGTCCCAACTTCCTTTGAAGTCTAGGACATAGAGTCTTAATAGGTCTTCAAGAGTTTGAATAGTCTTCTCCGACTGCCTGTCCGTCTGAGGATGATATGCTGAACTAAATCGTAAATCCGTGCCCATAGCTTTCTACAAACTAACGCAAAATCGTGAAGTGAATCTTGAGTCTCGATCAAAAACTATGGATACTGGCATACCATACAGTCTTACAACTTCTTTTATGTATATACGAGCAAGGCATTCAATTGAATACGTTTCTCGTATAGGTAAGAAATGAGCAGACTTGGTTAATTTATCGACAATGACTCAAATTGCATCTATGCCTTGAGAAACCTTGGGAAGCCAGTAATGAAATCCATGTTAATGTGCTCCCACTTCCATTCTAGAATTTTAAGTAGTTGCAATGGACCTTTTATCACCTGATGCTCTGCCTTGACACATTGACAAGTTAAATACCTTGAGATAAACTTCGCAATCTCTCTCATCATATTGCTCCACCAAAATTTATGTCGAAGATCATGATACATTTTGGTACTTCCAGGATGGATTGCAAACAGTGTGTTGTATGCCTCCATCATGATTTTATACTTCAAATCAGAGTCGTTAGGAACACGAAGTCTGGAGTTAACTCGAAGTAGTCCTTCTTCATCGATTTTTTCTTTATGAATATCACCTTCTTGTACTTTTTTTCTCATACGCATCAGCTCCAGGTCTGTTGCTTGAGCAGCTTTAACTTTATCGATTAAAATTGGGTTTACTCGTATATTTGACATCATCATGTGGGTCCCTGAAGTCTTTAACTCTATCTCCATCCTTTGCAAGTCATACAAAATGGGCCTTTACATTGAAATATCGCACTCATACCTGCATATAATCTTGTACTCAACGCGTCAGCTACCATGTTCGTTTTTCTATAATGGTATTGAATGATATGATAGTAGTCTTTCAACAGCTTAAGCCATCGTCGTTGCCGCATGTTGAGTTCCTTTTGGGTGAAGAAATATTTGAGGCTTTTATGATCTGTATAGATCTCCACTTTCTCCCCATACAGGTAATGTCTCTAGATCTTTTGCGCAAAAACGACTGCTGCCAACTCTAGATCATGAGTAGGATAATTCCTCTCATATTTTTTGAGTTGTTGTGAGGCATAGGCTATGACTTTCCCATGTTACATGAGAACATATCCTAAACCTTTACCTGTAGCATCGTTGTAGATGACAAATTCCTCCGAACCAGATGGTATTGTCAGAACAAGTGCTGAAATGAGTCTCCTCTTGAGTTCTTGGAAACTCTTCTCACATTCCTCGCTCCATTCGAATTTTGTATCTTTTCGAGTCAGCTGAGTTAATGGAGTAGCGATTCGAGAAAATCCTTCCACGAATCTCCGATAATAACCAGCTAAGCCCAAAAAGATACGTACTACGGTTACTAACTTAGGTTGCTCCCAACTTTATATTACTTTAATCTTTGTCGGATCAACTGATATTCCATGATTCGATATCACGTACCCAAGAAATGCTACTTCCTCAAGCCAAAATTCGCATTTCTTTAACTTGGAGTATAACTTATTTTCACGAAGCTTTTGGAGTATCAGTCTCAAGTGTTGTTCATGATCTTTGTGACTTTTGGAGTATATGGGGATGTCATCAATAAAGACAACCACAAATGATACAAATATTCCTTGAATACTTAGTTCATCATATCCATGAATGTGACGCTCCCAAAATAGGTATACATCACCCATTATGAGTCACCAAATACATGGTACATAACTTAAATACAAACTTAATTTATACAACTGTTAAGTGTCGTGCATGTTAGTTCCTAGTAGGCACACAATGGATCTAGAAGGGGGGGTTGAATAGATCCTTTTTCTTTTCAAATACTTTTCCCTTTTATTTGATTATTGCTAATGAATTAGCATATGACAAACATAAGAATCTTTTCAAGCACAACGGAATAAGTGAAAGATCCCCTTCATTAATATATTCTTAATCATACATATATTGTTCTTAGAGTTAGTTAAGTTGTAAGCAATTAATACATACATAGCAGATATAGCAGTTAATTTCATAATGTAAATGACATAAAGTAAAAGACACAATGGATTTTAATTGGTTCAGAGACTCAAGCTCCTAATCCACTCTTTTGCGTTCAACTAGCAGGATTTCCACTAAGGAAGGGCAGCACCCTGAATCACTAATATTCCTTCAAGGCCAACAACATTGGGACTTCAGTTCACTAAGAACTCTTCAAGGCCAGTAGTCTTAGAACTTCGTTTAGTCCCTCCAGATAAGGACCCCTCAAGCCCTGACTTCTTGTTGATGTAGTTGTTGTTATTGTTGGTGCTGAGATGCTAAGATGTCTTTAAGCTTGAACATCTTTTGTACTTAGCAGCTTGGTGTGGTCCTATTTATATTCAGCTTCGAGTCTGGACCACATCTTCTCTGGTGTAGCTGATCTTCACTCTTTTTTTCTTATCTTCATCTAATGTCAGTTGTGCACCATCACCATTTGGATTTGCTAAGTCTCTGAGCTTTTGGTATACTTCATCTAGAAATTAGCAATCCCTGAACCCTTCTTTAATTTTTTTCAGATATGGTTCTGCACTTGTTCAGTTTCAGCTTTAGGTTCATGGTGATTCGAAGAGTGGCTCTCCGGATCTTCTTTGTGCTCTGCCACTCTTCTGAATGCTATCTATTTGTCCTTCTCGGCTCTTAGCTTAGCTGTCATCTTTAGTGAAATTCTCATCTTTGTTGAGTGAAGCTTTAGTTTGTTTAAGTCCTTCTACAAAGCTGCTTCACTTCCACCTATATAGTCTTACTATCACTGAGACTTGATCTGTTAATCTTTTATGGAACTCGTAGTAACAATAGCATTTAACAACTCAACGATTCTGCAACATAGCAATCGTCAACAACTTTTGATCTTTGAAGCTCTGTTGATTTATACTTGTTCCCAATCTTTTCGTTAGAAAGCAGCCATTGAAAGCTTTTTGAATTGCTTCACAGATCTCGAGTTATTTGGTGTAGACTGCAGATGTGACGTGACATCCCCTTTTCTGACTTTCTGACACTGCAGTCTACTGTTTCACCTAACCCATCAGAGATGTCACTTTGATGTCTTGGGCAGGGAGTTAACTTTATTTACCCCTTCTGATTTCTTGATCAGAGATTGTCCTTTTGCATCGATGCTCTCAATAAGCTCTATTCGAATATCAATCTTTAGATTGAACCGTTGCCAATGCTTCAATCTTTAGCTGTTCGAACTCTATGATTCTGATGCATGTCTTCTTGGACCTGATCATAGTATCTTGTTGACTGTTGCTCATTGTCATGTAGAGTCAACACTACGATCTTTGAAGAGTGTTCATTTTATCTTTAGTGTAGAACACCTCTTCCTTCTATTGTGCAGTGCTTCAATACTTCTTGTTTGTTTTGACTGCTCTCAGATACTGATGGCTTGACTCCTTGTTTTGGCCTTTTCTGAATATCAAGACACTTCAGATTTATGGTGTGTCCAGCTCGCTTTCTCCTTGTGATCTCCCGTTCACTTATCATCAATGGACTGACCCAATGCTTAATCACTTTAGTCTTGTTCTTCAGAAGTTGACCAGTATCTCTGTGTACACTCCATCAGTTCTTTCTTTGTTTGGCAAACACTACGATCCTGGTTACTTCCAAGATCGTTGTCACCTTACCACTTGACAGCTACTGCACCTGCTAACTTTCCTTAGTCAGCTACTGAAGTCTTCTTATGATCAACTTGTGGAAGGCTTCATCTCGAATGGCTTCACAACTCAATCTGGATGCTGATTGGGTTGATGCTTAGACCTTCTATTAGCTTGCATGCCATTCGTTGAGTGTTCTCTGGTTTCCTTCAGGTGGGATATATCTTTGCAGCATCAACCAGAGGCTTCATTCCTTTGGATATTCTAGGAGTGCTCATTTGTTGAGAATCATATTTACTCTATGATTCTGCCTTGGCGTTGTGAGCACATCTGTTGAAGTCTTACTTCTACACTCTACGATTTAGCTTCGGCTGTTTAGACACTACGACTCCGAGATCAGATATTGACACTCTACGATTTCTGACTTATGTTTGTTGTCTTCATCTGATCTTGCTCGACTACGATCTCTTCCTCTGATATGATCAGTAGACTATACGACTCTAAGTGTAGTCTACGATTCTTGACTTGGCTTTTGTAGATGCTCGAACAGCTTGTAGGCAGACTGTCTCTGTAATTCTGAACATGACTTCCTCAGTAGACTACGGCTCCGAGGAAGCTCTACTCAACACACTACGATCATTCCTCGTCTCTCCTGGCAGTCTACGAACTCCGAGATCTACTATCTTGCAGACTACGATTCTTTCTTGATAGCTCTCGAGTTTTCCTTAACTCTCCTGGAAGACTACAATTTCTGTTACAGTGCGCGACGATCAGACAAGCCTATCTATTACATCATAAGATCAACCTAACATGCTTGATCTTTCTATATTTATTGTCCTTGTACATCATTTCTCTTTAAGGACTTTACAAAGCTGTTTTACTTATGTAGGATCAACCTAACACATTTGATCAATTCATTCTAAGTCCTTGTACATATGTTTCTATTATCTATTAAAAGACTTTACAACTTTTCTTAATGCAAGCATACTTGCATATTTATTCATATATATCATAATCAAATCATATGTAAATAGGAATATCATTCACATTCTTATTCCTGACAATCTCCCCCTATTTGATTATGACAAAAATAATAAGTGCATATGCATGTTATGAATGAATCTTATATATAGTGAGCAACTGTATTTCTAAAGTAGATAATCATTAATGTCAGTTATAATAATATGGATTTTAATACACTATGACATTTCTATATCCTGGATCCAGAACATACCTAATGGTTAGAGATTTACCTCTTTGGCTCCATGTGTGTTTCCAGGATGTCTGTTGATCAGCTATTCATCTGTTTGTTCTTCTTGCACCTGCTTACCCTGGGATGTTGACTTCATTTCTTCTTTCTGCTCCCCCTCAGATGTATGCTTCTCTTTTTCTACTTCTGGCTCTTTTGTCTGCTCCCCCTCAGCCTTTGCAAACACAGGCTCATCATCCTTTGGCTCCCCTTCAGATGATGACCCAGCTTCTTTTTCTGCTGTCTTCTTCTCTTGTTTCCTTATGCTCTTCTTGCCCTTTCTTAAATGCCTCTTACTGTGCCTCTTTCTATGCCTCTTTTTCTCCCCCTTTTTGTCATTAATCACTTGAGAGAGCTGTTCTATGTTGGACATAAGCTGCTCCATCAGATAAGAGGAGTTACCAACTTCAATCTTGAGTTCTTGTTGGCTTAACTCAAGTTGCATAGAGAAGGACTGATTCATGTTGTCAATTTTGTCAAAGAGGATTTGGAGTTGTTCTTCATTGGCCTTCTGTGCTCGTAGAGCTTTTGCCTTCTGATCATGTATGGCCTTCAGATAGATGTGATCTCTCTCTTTGATTTTGAGAGATACATCAGCCATAGTAGCTTGAAGTCTATTTTGAACTGACTTATCTCCTGTTGCAGTCAACACCATCTTTGACTCGTCATTGATTTGAGATATCTTCTCAATAAGTTCATCAGAATTCTTAAATAGTTCCTACTCCATAGGGATTTGGTCATCTGATTGGGCAGCCTCCTGTTGAACACTAGATTGGACTCTACGATTTTCATCCTTGGACAGATTTTCGAAAGTATTGAGAATCTAAAAAATCGTTGAATACCAATCGCTATTGGAGGATGAAGGAATGTTAGATAGTTGTGCTTGGGCAGATGGAGCCTTCTTATTCTGGACTTGAACACCATCAGTGGTAGAGTGAACAGACTCTACGATTATCTCCTTGGTCATAATCCTTTTGCCTTCAGAGTCCACTCTACGATCGTAAGGAATATAGTGATTGCCAGCATGTCGGTAGACTTTGTAATGGGGCTGGTCAATGATCATCATGGTTGCAAACTTCTTTACCCTTGGAAAGTTTTGTGACACCAGCTCCAGATTTAGAAACTGAGAGTAGCACCAGCTGAAGTAGCTCTCATCTTTATCAGTATGTGCCTTTAACCACGGCATCCACGAGAAGAACCATCTCATCAGAAGATCTTCAGAGTTATACAGTATTGTTGTGCAATCTAACTCCATATTTTTCCAATTATGAAGCACTTCATCTGTAGTCATTCTTACAACTCAAAGTTGTTCATTTCCATGACTTATCCATCTTGCTGCTGGTTCAGCTGGCGGTTCATCAAAAACTTCCACCACTATTATTCTGCTAATTCTAGCTGGAGAGAGAACAGGATAGTCTGCTGGTTCCTCTGATTCGTGATTTGCAGAACTAGAATCTTTTCCCATTTCTTCACCTTCTGAACTGGAATCATGTTGACTTCCTTTATCTAATTCATCAGTGAATCCTTCTTGCTAATTTTTATTACTAGTATCATCTTCAGCATCGTCTTCATTGGATTCAGATTAATTATCACTTACATCAATGATTGCAGTAGAGTGATCACTTTTCTTCTTCGGGGCAAATTTTGCAAGTAGTCTGTAGCTCTTTCTTCTCCTTGGAGGTTCAGCTATAGGAGAGTCAGACTCTTCTTTCTCTTCAGATTCTGAGGCCTTTGAATCATCAGACAAACTTCCTTGACATTCAGCATTGGCAGGGGCAGGTCCTTCTTCTTCCGAATCAACATCATTTGACCCATCATCTAGGCTTTTTGGAGAATTTGCATTTGGAGATGCAGTTGGGTCATCTTGTAGCTTTTCTTCATCATCAGAGTGAATACTCTGAGAGTTAGCCATAGGGCTTGCATATTCTTTTTCATCAGCAGGGTTTACATTTTCTTTTATGAATCCAGCTCCACCTTCATCGCTGGATTTGTTCTTTGGGGACTCAGTCTTGAGACCATCAGTTCCCTTCTCTTCTTCTGACTCTACGTTCTCCTCTTCATTAGATGTAATTTCTTGGGAAACTGGGGCTTGCTTGTTTACCACCTTAGCTTTCTTCCTTGATGGCTCTTGAGGCAGTCTGTTGCTTCTTCTCTTTGTGGTCTCTGGTGCAGTTAAGACCTTTTCACCTTTATCATTGTCTTCGGTGGAGAGACTTCTTGGTGGGGCCTTAGTTTTCTTCACACCCCTGGATCTCTTCCTTACTGGTGTGGCTGCTACTGGTGCAGAGTCACCAAACTCAGAACTTTCCACCTCTTTCTCCTTTCTCTTCTTTATAGAGATCTTGCTTCTGCTCCTAGTTGTTATTAGCCTCCTGTTTTCCTTTGGGTTCTTCTTCCAGTTCACGAACAGCTGTGGAGACATTACTTTTTGAACATTTAGAGGCTTTCCTTCATCATCCTTGATTTTGCCTCCCAGCTTCTTCTTCATTACAATAATCAACAGTCTTCCATGAAAGACCTTAGTCAGGGGTCTATTTGTAGACTTCTTTATCTCAGCCTTTTCTACCCATTTGGAGATCTGATCGAACAAGATAGTTCCAAAGTTGATTTACTTCTTCAGAACTATTGTAGACATTATCTTCAACTGTAGATCAAGTACAGTGTCATGTGCATTGTTGTCGCATAGTATACATTTACCCACTATCTCAGCAAGGAACTCAAATTCTTCTGGAAACTCCTTTTTCTTCATGTCCTTCAGACTAGGGTTTCTTTGGTACCCCATAATTTTCTTCACGTGTTCAGTGTTGATCTCATCAAGGCTCTTTAGTCCTTGGTCAGGAAATCTTAAGCATTGATTGATGTCAGATGATTTCAGCTTAAGAGACTAACCTTTAACCTTGGTAGAAAGAATTCCAGAATTTATGGATGCATTTGAGTAAAACTCCTTAACTAGTTCAGTATATACTCGAGTGCTTGCCTCAAGGCATTCTGAGAATCCAGCGTTCCTAACTGAATACCAGTGATTACTTGTCAGTCTGCCATTAGAAGAGTTCAAAGAATATGGGTATATTGATTTAGATAATCTTATGAGAGATTGATGAATGTGATTTGAGCAATGCTTAGGAGGGTTAACGATTCTGTCTTAGAAAAGGATTCTAGGGTTTGAAAAACTGGAAGGGAGAAAGGTTCGATAATTTTTTATAACTGTTTGCAGATTTTGAATTTTCCTTTATGACGGTTCCTTCTGACTCTGCATGCGCTATGATGTGTCAACTAGACATTGGTTGCACGATGCCCAATAATGAGCTGTAACTCCCCATAACCTTTTTGGTTTTATATTCCTTTTAAGAGAAATAGGCATCAATGACGTAGATTGACCATTGACATTTTTGGTTCGTAGAGTAGCATGGTAAGGCAGCTGTGGACTCTAGATTTTCCTTTGTTGACTCAACGATCATCTTTTGAGAGATGCTGTAGTGGATGGTTTTGACCTTACTCCTCATTTTGAATGGTTGAGAAATTATCCCGTTCTTCCAAGTTCCTCATGAGCTAGAGTATCCTCTTGTAAGACTTCGATCGTCGAGTCTGCTTCTACGATCGTTGAGTTTGGGTCTTCATTTACTCTACGATCGTTGACTATCTTGGTCCTTGAGATGAACTTGACTAAGCAATCCTTCTGGGTTAAGGTAGCTCAGGAAGGGCCAACCTGTTAGAGTGAGCTAAGGGTCAGGTTTGTCCCTGAGGCGCTTTCCAGATGAAATACTTTAGAAGTGAATTGTGCTGATATCTCATTTAGCCATTTCTGCTGGGGAGTTCCTCTGCTAACTTTAGACATTTGCATTTGCTGTCATCGTGGTGTCCTCCAGCTCTTACACTACGATCAGATGTTTGATCGTAGGCACTCCACGATTTTGAGTCATGTGGTCGATAGGTTATCGATGAGACGCTTTGAGACGTTCCTACTGACTATGGATCTTCATTTGGTTCATCAGCCATAAAGTTTTGGGACTCTATAACTGGTGTATTTCTTCATAGTATATCTCAGTGTTGTTGTTCCTTAACAGATCATTGCTTCCCCATGTTTATACTAACTTCTCAGTAAGGTGTAATTTCCTTTTCTTCATGTGCATTAAGAGGCATCCTTGCATATCTCCTTCTGACTGGAATCACCATTGTCAAATAAATCTATTTACACCGTAGACATGGAAATCTCCAGGGCTGATCATTCTATTATCATTTGACAGCACTACGAACGTAGTCTTCTTTGACAGTTTGTACTTGCTCAGTTCGGCTTCCATAATGAGTTCCTCATGATTGATGCTCGATGATCCTCTGATGTCAACTTCCTTAAGGATTCTTCTCATATGACATGCTTTTCATGATTAAGAATATATGACCCTTTTTATCTTTGGTTTAATGGCATGCTTCCATATAGAGATCAACAGCCATGTGAGCTTCATTTAGATTAGCTCAGCAGGTCTTCAAGGGCACACTTTGACATATAGGAATTTTATTAGAATCATTTCTGAACAGTCTTAAGCCTTCTGCTGGTTGAGTCTTTCTTGACTGAATTCATCTACTTCAGCATTCCTTAGTGTGGCCAAATAGACCAAGTACCTGTAGGTTATAAATTTTTATTTTTGGTACCCATGGTTAAATGGGTCCGACTAGGTTAGTTTTCTAGACCCTTGTTCCTCATATATTTTGATAATCATCATATTTATCACCAACAGTCATATTCATGCGTGTAACTAATTTAGATAATACATTTTGAGATACATGATGGTGAGTGTGTGTAAGATTTGCTATTTTGATAAAACACTCTTTTTATGTTCACAGGGTTTAAATGTTCACAGAGTGAGAATCAACTCTAAAATTTATTTGTATCTAGTTGATTCGTGAAGGTGATCAGTTTCTATGAATCTTCAAGATACTCTTGTAGAACTGATTATACTTTGTGTGTTATTAAACACTTAGAACATAGGTTGTACATACATACTAACCCATCAGCAAAGATTACTTCTCATAAAATTAATTTAACCTGTGATGCTCTTATGACCCATTTCAGATTTATTTCAAGATGTCATCTTCAACCTAAAACTTGGATGGAGAGAAAGTTTATAAGCATTTGAGTTTCTACCCTCAGTGTACTTTCTCTCATCACCTTTTTAGGTAGATTATGATTCCTTGAAAGAATATTTGACATCATCACGTGGGTCCCTAAAGTCTTTAACTCTATCTCCATCCTTTGCAAGTCATACAAAATGGGCCTTTGCATTGACAATATCGCACTCGTACCTGCATATAATCTTGTACTCAACGCGTCAGCTACCACGTTCGCTTTTTCATAATGGTATTGAATAATATGATTGTAGTCTTTCAACAGCTTAAGCCATCGTCATTTCCGCATGTTGAGTTCCTTTTGGGTGAAGAAATATTTGAGGCTTTTATGATCTGTATAGATCTCCACTTTCTCCCCATACAGGTAATGTCTCTAGATCTTTTGAGCGAAAACGACTGCTGCCAACTCTAGATCATAAGTAGGATAATTCCTCTTATATTTTTTGAGTTGTCGTGAGGCATAGGCTATGACTTTCCCATGTTGCATGAGAACATATCCTAAA
Source organism: Panax quinquefolius (assembly GCA_020205615.1). Lineage (NCBI taxonomy): Eukaryota > Viridiplantae > Streptophyta > Magnoliopsida > Apiales > Araliaceae > Panax > Panax quinquefolius. The sequence continues at coordinate 39,874,778 of CM035155.1, read as the reverse complement.
CCTTTGCCTGAAGCATCGCTGTAGATGACAAATCCCTCCGAACCAGATGGTATTGTCAGAACAGGTGCTGAAATGAGTCTCTTCTTGAGTTCTTGGAAACTTTTCTCACATTCCTCGCTCCATCCGAATTTTGTATCTTTTTGAGTCAGCTGAGTTAATGGAGTAGCGATTTGAGAAAATCCTTCCACGAATCTCCGATAATAACCAGTTAAGCCCAAAAAGCTACGTACTATGGTTACTGACTTAGGTTGCTCCCGACTTTATATTACTTCAATCTTCGTCGGATCAACTCATATTCCATGATTCGATATCACGTACCCAAGAAATGCTACTTCCTCAAGCCAAAATTCGCATTTCTTTAACTTGGAGTATAACTTACTTTCACGAAGATTTTGGAGTATCAATCTCAAGTGTTGTTCATGATCTTTGTGACTTTTGGAGTATATGAGGATGTCATCAATAAAGACAACCACAAAATGATCCAAATATTTCTTGAATACTCAGTTCATCATATCCATGAATGTGACGCCCCCAAAATAGGTATACATCACCCATTATGAGTCGCCAAATACATGGTACATAACTTAAATACAAACTTAATTTATACAACTGTTAAGTGTCGTGCATGTTAGTTCCTAGTAGGCACACAATAGATCTAAAAGGGGGGTTGAATAGATCCTTTTTCTTTTCAAATACTTTTCCCTTTTATTTGATTATTGTTAATGAATTAGCGTATGACAAACATAAGAATCTTTTCAAGCATAGCGGAATAAGTGAAAGATCCCCTTCATTGATATATTCATACTCATACATACATTGTTCTTAGAGTTAGTTAAGTTGTAAGCAGTTAATACATAAATAGCAGATATAGCAGTTAAGTACATAATGTAAATGACATAAAGTAAAAGACACAAGGGATTTTAAGTGGTTCAGACACTCAAGCTCCTAATCCACTCTTCTGCTTTCAACTAGCAGGATTTCCACTAAGGAAGGGCAGCACCCTGAATCACTAAGATTCCTTCAAGGCCAACAGCTTTGGGACTTTAGTTCACTAAGAACTCTTCAAGGCTAGCAGCCTTGGAACTTCATTTATTCCCTCTGGACAAGGACCCCTCAGGCCCTGGCTTCTTATTGTTGTAGTTGTTGTTATTGTTGGTGCTGAGCTGCTAAGATGTCTTTAAGCTTGAACGTCTTTTGTACTTAGTAGCTTGGTGTGGTCCTCTTTACATTCTGCTTCGAGTCTGGACCACATCTTCACTGGTGCAGCTGATCTTCACTCTTTTCTTCTTATCTTCATCTAATGTCAGCTGTGCACCATCACCATCTGGATTTGCTAAGTCTCTGAGCTTTTGGTAGACTTCGTCTAGAACTTAGCAATCCCTGAACCCTTTTTTAATGTTTTGCAGATATGGTTCTGTACTTATTCAGTTTCAGCTTTAGGTTCATGGTGATTCGTAGAGTGGCTCTCCGGATCTTCTTTGTGCTCTACCACTTTTCTGAATGCTATCTTTCTGTCCTTCTCGGCTCTCAGCTTAGCTGCCATCTTCAGTGGCATTCTCATCTTTGTTGAGTGAAGTTTTAGTCTATTTAAGTCCTTCTACAAAGCTGCATCACTTCCACCTATATAGTCTCACTATCACTGAGACTTAATCTGTTAATCTTTCGTGGAACTCGTAGAGTCAACAATAGCATTCAACAACTCAACGATTCTGCAACATAGCAATCATCAACAACTTTTGATCTTTGAAGCTCTGTTGATTTATACTTGTTCCCAATCTTCCCGTTGGAAAGTAGCCGTTGAAAGCTTTTTGAATTGCTTCACAGATCTCGAGTTATTTGGTGTAGACTGTAGATGTGACATGACATCCCCTTTTCTGACTTTCTGACACTGCAGTCTACTGTTTCACCTAACCCGTCAGAGATGTCACTTTGATGTCTCGGACAGGGATTTAACTTTATTTACCCCTTCTGATTTCTTGATCAGAGATTGTCCTTTTTCATCAATGCTCTCAATAAGCTCTATTCGAATATCAATATTTAGATTGAATCGTTGTCAATGCTTCAATCTTCGGCTGTTCGAACTCTATGATTCTGATGCATGTCTTCTTAGACCTGATTGTAGTGTCTTGTTGACTGTTGCTCATTGTCATGTAGAGTCAACACTACGATCTTTGAAGAGTGTTCATTTGATCTTAAGTGTAGAACACCTCTTCCTTCTATTGTGCAGTGCTTCAACACTTCTTATTTGCTTTGACTGCTCTCAGATACTGATGGTTTGACTCCTTGCTTTGACCCCTTCTGAATAGCAAGACACTTCAGATTTGTGGCGTATCCAGTTTGCTTTCTCCTTGTGATCTCCCGTTCACTTATCATCAATGGACTGACCCAATGCTTAATCACTTTAGTCTTGTTCTTCAGAAGATGACTAGTATCTCTGTGTACACTCCATCAGTTCTTTCTTTGTTTGGCAAACACTATGATCCTAGTTACTTCCAAGATCGTGTCATCTTACCACTTGACAGCTACTGCACCTACTGACTTTCTTTAGTCAGCTACTGAAGTCTTTTTATGATCAACTTGTGGAAGACTTCATCTCGAATGGCTTCACAACTCAATCTGGATTTTGATTGGGTTGATGCTTAGATCTTCTATTAGCTTGCATGCCATTCGTTGAGTGTTCTCTGGTTTCCTTCAGGTGGGATGTATCTTTGCAGCATCAACCAGAGGCTTCATTCCTTTGGATATTCTAGGAGTGCTCATTTGTTGAGAATCGTATTTGCTCTACGATTCTACCTTGGCGTTGTGAGCACATCTGTTGAAGTCTTAGTTCTACACTCTACAATTCAGCTTCGGCTGTTTAGACACTACGACTCCGAGATCAGATCTTGACACTCTACGATTTCTGACTTGTGTTTGTTTTCTTCATCTGATCTTGCTCGACTACGATCTCTGCCTCTGATATGATCAGTATACTCTACGACTCTGAGTGTAGTCTACGATTCTTGACTTTGCTTTGGCAGATGCTCGGACGGCTCGTAGGCAGGCTGTCTCTATGATTCTGAATATGACTTCCTCAGCAGACTACGGCTCCGAGGAAGCTCTACTCGACACACTACGATCCTTCCTCGTCTCTCCTGGCAGTCTACGAACTCCGAGATCTACTATCTTGCAGACTACGATTATGCCTCGATAGCTCTCGAGTTTTCCTTGACTCTCCTGGCAGACTACGATTTCTGGTGCAGTGCTCGACGATCAGACAAGCCTATCTATTAAATCATAAGATCAACCTAACATGCTTGATCTTTCTATATTTATAGTCCTTGTACATCATTTCTCTTTAAGGACTTTACAAAGCTGTTTTGCTTATGTAGGATCAACCTAACACATTTGATCAATTCATTCTAAGTCCTTGTACATATGTTTCTATTATCTATTAAAGGACTTTACAACTTTTCTTAATGCAAGCATACTTGCATATTCATTCATATATATCATAATCAAATCATATGTAAATAGGAATATCATTCACATGCTTATTCCTGACAGTGTAGAATACGACAAAACATAAGCTGTGAGTTTTAATACAAATATTGTCTCCTAGACAATATCCAAACTCAAATTCAATCCTCATTACATTTATTATCACACTAAATAGGGAGGACTACTAAAACAACCATCTCGGACCGTCACTCCATTCCAGACTAGTCCCGGCTACGTTCTCATTTCCTGAAGAGAACAATGAAAGCAAATGGTGAGCTCAACTAGCCCAGTAAGAAATATTATGACTAAGATAATGCGGAATAAATTATCCTTAGCCTTCAACAGTATAACAACTGGTAGAATACAATAGACAACAAGTCTTAGATCAACAACTGCAGCGGAATAAGCAATCCATTAGAAGAGTCAAGTAGAGAATGATATCTACTATCTTCTATGATTTAAAAGTTTAATCATATATTTTATCGCTGAGACTCAGCTTAATAATAATCCACATCACTGAATTATCCATGCACTACGGGCCAAGGATATTCATTAGTATCACGACCACGAATTATCCATGCACTATGGGCTAAGGATATTCGTGTTTTCACCAATGGTCATGATCATGTCAAACAACAATTCATCTTTGCACCCTTGGCCGAATAGAATGCATGGTCATGATCATACCAATAAATGTCACTGAGACTCAACTCAATAAATAATCCACATCATTTGTAACATTACGGTCATGATTATACCGAATAATCCCTAGTCATAATCATACCAATCAATAGTTCATCTTTGCACCATTGGCCGAAGATAACTTTCATCACAATATAAGTTTGAGGATGATGACAATGATATAAGAATTCAATTAAAAGAAAGCAAAGGATAAATTTTTAAATATTTATAATTTAATTTATCAAGAATTCAATAATGTCCAAATTGTCAACATAATACTACTTTGTGGAGTAAAATTCAAGAATAATATTGTATCAAAAATGATTTGGACAGAAAAGAAATCAATTTTTGTCATGAATAGTACTCCGGGTGAATAGTAACTGAGTGAATAGTATTCCATGAATAGTACTTCGGGAATAGTACCCCATGAATAGTACTCTGGCATAAAACTTAACAAAATGAGTGTAGAATTCGAAATCTAAAACGAAATAATATTACTTACATACTACAGAGTATGGAAGAAAATATTATTTCATACGAATATTGAACAAAGATAATATCCCTGACAACTGTTGAACGAAAATAATATTCCTTACGAATATTGAACGAATATAATATTCTTTATGAATATTAAACGAAGGTAATATTTGTTGCGAATATTGAACGAAATAAAATTTTTTACAAATACGAAAAATAATATCGTAAGCGAATATGAAATAAATAACACCCCTTACCTTAAAAAGAATAGTATTCTGACTGGTAGGGCGGGGATATTCTTGAAGAAAATTTGAACTGTTTTCTACACTCACAGCTTCCTAAAACTCAAAAGAAATACGTTCAATATTATAGAAGAAGAATTCTCTGATTCTGGTGTGATTTTCATTTCTAAATTAAGCATCCTATTTATAGGAGAATGAAAGGATACTATTTGAAAATAAAAATCACGGGCAAACAGTGACATATCACGGGCGCCAAATCTTTTGGCTGAATTTCTAAAAAATTTGATTTATTATGCAGCACTATACAATAAAATATTCTAATAAAATGAAAACTTTAAATAAAATATAATATATTCTATTTATAATATAATAAAACAAATAACTTTATAAAAACTTTATATCGTGGGTTTGTTATTATAAATTGAATGTAGCTTTATCATGCCAAAAACTTTTAAGCAGATTGCAACAAATTTTGTATTTAAAGGTTCAATTAGTTATGGGAAAAATTCAAACTTTTGAACTATACATGTTTGCTTTTATTATGCATTTGATTGTATAAATAGTGTCGACGTCAGGATTTTTATTTGTCCCTTTTCTGTTCTTGTTCTTTGGTGTTCTCATTTTATGTGAGATTTGTTTGAAAAAACAAGTGAAAAAGGTCCGACATTTATATGTCGACGATTTGACTGTAAGAGTCGTCAGTTGGTGTTTTTAACTGGTCCGACATCCGTGTTACCACGGTGACCGCCACTTTTCAAGAAACTTTTATATAAATGTTTGTGTGTGTGGGTCAATGTGTTGTTATTTGGAAGTAGTGCGAGGCCTCATTCGCACCTATATACAATGGGTTTGAATTTATATAAAAAATTCAGTTTTAAACATGATATAGCAGTGAAGTTTTGTAAAAGAGGTTTTTCAAACCCTGTGCTCAATAGTAATTGAGACCTTTTTATACTTCCATTTTATTATTAAATGTTCGACTTGATTGCTTTTATTTTCGAGATGCGAAGCATCTTCGAGAAAATAATATATAGCAGTGCCGAACTCCTCATGGGCATGAAAGCCATCTAAGAAAATTCAAACACCGTGAGTAATTTACAAGCTGCTTTCAGCTGAAAATGTCCATCACGAGAACTGAATCTAGATTCAATGAACTGAATCTGTGATCACATGATTCCTAGGCTCACATGATGCCAAAATTTATATGAAAAGTAGTAAGCAGTTATATATATAAAAGCTGTAAATATATATATATAGACATGATCAACCACCACGAAGCACCTCCATGGGGGATCAGAAATGTAAATATATAAAAGCGGTAAATATATATATAGAGACATGATCAACCACCACGAAGCATCTCCATGGGGGATCGGAAATGTAAATATATAAAAGCGGTAAATATATATAGAGAGACATGATCAACCACCACGAAGCACCTCCATGGGGGATTAGAAATATAAATAAAGCAATAAATGCGATCAAACGCCACGAAGTAAACTCCAGGCAGGACTAAATGTAATTAAAGCATTAAAAATGATCAACCGTCACGAAGTAAACTCCAGGCGGGACGGAATGTAAATAAAGCAGTAAAAGGCTACGAAGTAAACTCCAGGCCTGACAGAAATGTAAATATATATATATATATATATAAAAGCGGTAAACGCACAGGATATTTCTCAATCCCGGCCCGATTTATCATTTCAGCGATTTGTCGCTATATATATATATAAAAGCAGTAAACACACCGGATATAAAATCAAGGCTCATCGAACATAGTCCGACAATAGTTCATATATATATATATATAAAAGCAGTAAACTCTCCGGATGTAAAATCTAGGCTCATCGAACATAATCCGACAACAGTTATATATATATATATATATATATATATATATATATATATATATATGGACTATCATTAATCGAGGCATAACTCGATAATGATAGTCCTATATATATATATATATATATATATATATATATATATATATATATATATATATATATATACAGAAATAAAAACCACGGACCGAAGTCCGGACATACACACACAACACGACTCTTAATGTGAAGAATAATGTGTGCAAAGATGAAGAGAAAGACTTTATAGAGTGTAAGAAGGCTTACAGTGGGCTGCCAAAGAAGACTTCTATGACTCTAAGTGGATGAACACTCGGCTCCCACCAATAAAAATATAGCTATATGTGAGCTAACAAGTGTTTGAAATGAGAAAACACTTAATATGGAGTGTGTACAGAGCAAATTTGATAGGGCTTCCTCGCATTTTCCTCTTTAATTATGGCCACCCCAAGCTCTATATTTATAGAGCTAGTGGCCGAAGGTGTACCTGCGGCTGCCCGGGGTTACCCAGGCTTCGCGGGTCCCACCGTCTCAAAGTACGTGCACTCGTGCACTATGATGTCTGCTCTAACTTGTAGAACTTCAATCCGAGCATCCGATTGAGGTGTACAAGACCTTTTTTAGACCGCTGTTGTCGAGAGTTACGCAATGACATGGGATTGGATGTAAGACCACAACTTTTATGAATAAAGAATAATTTTTATCGAAATATATTTTTGAATATTATGGTGTGGATTTGATATAATGTTATAGTTGTGGGTAGTATTTACAAATTTTACAAAGTAAGCAAGTTGTTATATAATATTCAATTGGTCGGGGAATGTTCGTACGACGACACAATCATTGGTGGACCCCACAACGGAAGTTTTGTCGTAGTTAAAAAATGACAGAATTATCTTTTTATAAAAATAACGGTTAAAGTTTTACCGTTAAAATGTTGAACTACTTATGGTAAAAGTAAAGAATACGATGTCTGGCATAAGTTGCGTAGTAGCTGCAGTATTGATTATTGATGCTTACGTGAGAAGTCACTCAATTATACTCAATTATTGCTACAAAGAAATTCTTTGCATAATATCTCTCATATTATTGATTCAATTATTGTCACAGTATCAATATTCTATATTATTAAATCAATAATTGAGACGACAAAGTTATTCATATTATTATTTACAATATTGACGATGTCTAGAAAGTTCTGTCGAGGAGAGGTTTGGTCACCTAATTGTGCGCCAATAGGGAGAAATCCTTATCGGAAAGCCCCCTCTTTCTTGGGAATGATCTGGTTGTTAAATATTGTGAGTTATAATATTAATGATGAATAAGTTCGTGTTGATTAAAGATGAATTTGATAGTTCCATTATGTTGGGATTATTAGTGTTAGTGAAAATCGACATTTATTTCGATAATAATTGATTTCTGGAGGTTATATTGACCAATTGGGTAATTAATCGGATAAATGAGTAATTAATTGCTATTAATTCACATGCTTATAACTATTTGTTCACATGTGTGTACTATTGATTCACATGCATGTACTATTAGGGGAGGTGGTGCAAGATTGATAATACTTACATGTCTAAATTAAAAATAGAGGTATAGATAAATGTACTATACTGTAACTATTTTTTTCACATGTATAGAACTATTGATTCACATGAATGTACTATTGATTCACATGATGTACTATTAGGGGAGGTGGTGCAAGTTTGATAATACTTGCAGGACTAAATTAAAAATGAAAAAAAAAGATGAAGGTATTATACTGTAATATTTTGAGCCCCAAAACGTGCAATTATCGAAACTATATTTTCCTATAAATAGAAGCTCATTCTTCTTCCATTCTCACCAATTCACTAAGACTCACAAGAGCAATTATAGAGAGAGAAACTATAGAGAGAAGGAAGAAGAGAAGTCTGCTACCTCACTATTCCAGTATCTAGTCTTCTTTTGAGGTAAGGGATATTATATTTTTCAGTATTCGTAGAAATAATATTTTCTTCCATACTCTGTAGTATGTGAGTAATATTATTTCGTTTCATATTTCCTAATTCTACACTCATTCTGTTAAAGTATTGCTTCTATACTCCATGAAATTAGTAGAATATCCTTGATATTTGCGCTTCAACCAGTATCTTTTCATGGAAATATTATTATGAGCTTTCTTGATAATTATTGATCTTTTCATACCGGAATACTATTCATGAGTTACTATTTATGGGTTACTATACACTCGGTTACTATTCACTCAAATATTATTCACTCGGGTATTTGGGGCACTTTTTATCTTAGGGGTACTATTCATTTAGGTACTATTCCCAAAATATTATTCACGGGATACTATTCACGGGTACTATTCACCCCAAAATATATTTTTTTTCCTCATCCAAATTATCTTTGATACATGAATATTATTCTTGAATTTTACTCCACAAAGCAGTATCATGTTGACAATTTGGATATTTTTAAACTCTAGATAAATTTAAAGTCTTTAAAATTTCTCCTTGATTTCGTTTGATTAATGATGATTCGATGATGTGGTTTATTTATTAAGCTGAGTCTCAGTGATAAAATTGATGAAAAACTTTTTAAATCATAGAAGATAGTAGATATCATACTCTACTTGACTCTTTTAATGGATTGCTTATTTAGCTGCATTTAAACTTGATGTTTATTGTATTTTATCAGTTTAACACTGTTGAAGACTAATGATAATTTATTCTGTATTATCTTAGTCATAATATTTCTTACTGGGCTAGTTGAGCTCACCCTTTTGCTTTCATTGTTCTCTTCAGGAAATGAGAACGTAGCCGGGATTAGTCGGGGAACGGAGTGATGGTCCGAGATGGTGTTATAGTAGTCCTCACAATTCTATAAAATAGTGTGACAATAAATGTAATGAGGACTCTATTTGAGTTTGGATATTATCTAGAAGACAATATTCGTGTAAAAACTCTCAGCTCATGTTGTATAATTAGTTTGTATTTGTATTCAGTACCATGTATTTAGAGACCTAAGATGGGTGATGTATACCTATTTCGGGGGCGTCACATTAGAGGTTGTACGAAGTCAGGAAGAGGGGACCATGCCCATGGTTTTTAAGCTTCAAATTCTATCTGGTGTGCTGCCCAACGTAATAATCACTCGGGATTGTAACTTCTTGGCTCTTGTGGGACATTGTTGTGTAGAAATGTATGTGTGAGATGTTGAGACGGCACGATGTGGGGTTGAGGTGTCAAGATGATGATTTTGCCCCTCACCGGGGTTATCTCCGGTTTGGGCTGATAAATCAGACGTTGCTCAGGGTTATCTTTGAGATTGGACTGCTGCAAGTGTTCGAATTCCTCAAGGTCATCTTTAAGTGTGCCTATCTTCCCGGTGTTATCTCCGGGTCTTTGGAATGAGTGCCTCGGCGGGAGTTCCGAGGTTGAAGCTGATTGTATGCATTTGAAACAAGCATTTCTAGGGTTATCGCTGGAACTTCAACGGCATTCCTTGGGGTTATCTCCAAGGATGAAACTCGAGGTTATCTCTGAGGTTGGAACTGATACTTCCGGTGTGTGTTCTGGGGTTGAGACTGAACTTTCGGTGGTATCCGAAATGGATATGAGTTGTCTTCCAAGGTTATCTCCGAAAGACGAATCTGCCCTCCTGCAATATTAGTAACAGGTGTGCAGAAAATTTCGAGTGTCTACAGATGCCCCTCTTTATCATATTCATGTAATGCAAGGCATGGATAGGATAAAGAATCCTAGACACTTGAAATGCAACCAGATAAACATGATGTCATGTGCAGGAACATGATGCATGTATTTTGTTGGATTATTTTCCAACATGATGGAATGATTGCCGGTTCCCTGTTAATCCTGTCGGGGATGACAATCAGTGATGTCTTAGACGTGTGATCTAAGTCTTCTAGGATGTTGACGTTGGGGTTATCACCAAAGTCCTGAATCCTTGATACAGACTTTACTATGAAGATGTGCCTCTCATGTGCAAGAGATCTGTGGGGATAAAGCTTTGTCTGTTTGAGGATGTGTATAACATATTCCATCATCGGTCCTCTCCGATGAGGATGGTTTTCTTTGGTTTGTGTCACCTGTATATACCACGGTCCTGTTGGAGTTACTGCCAACAGTATGTATTAATAGGGTTGCCTAACCTTCACTGATGTGTGTATCACTAGATAGATCCCTATTGGGCAAACTGTCAAGGTTGGTTGACCTTCATTGATGTGTGTATCAACGGATAGATCCCTGTTGGACAAACTGTCAAGGTTTCTTGACCTTCATTGATGTGTGTATCAACGGATAGATATGCGTTGTAACCCCCGTCGGGGATACGTGGATATGGGTACCACTCATCGAATAGTTTTCGATGCTTCGATGGGTTTACTTGCCATTGGCTGAGATGACGTCAAGGTTGCTTGACCTTCATTGACATGTAAGGCTGTAAACGAGCCAACACAGTTCGGGCTCGATTCAAGCTCGACACGAAAAAATACGAGCGAGACTCGGATTCGTTAATAATATGATCCAAATCTGAGCATTAAAAATAGTTCGAATAAAACTATGAGTAGAATTTGAGCAAGGTTATACTCGACTCGTTTAAGATTTAAACTACTCGAATTTTTGATTATGATTCCATAAATACTCGATTAATACATATTCGATTAGATGTTCGATACATTCTCTTATAATATATACAAATTTAAATCAAATTAAGATAATTAGTTTTTTTTTTCATTTTAATTGTGATTTTATATTTGTAAAGTGTAATAATAAATATATTTTCTCATTTTTAAGTAAAATAGCAAATTTAATTTATAATTATATTTATTATAAAACTAGTTATTATGTAGATATTCGAATTCGAGCTTGAATTTAAAGCTCGCGAGTATTTTGAATAAATATTCGAGTCGATTCGGATCGAATTCGAGTAATAAATATTCGAGTCGAGTCAAATCTGAGTATGAAATTTTAAATATAATTCGAATTCGAACCGAATTCGAGTACGAATTTATCATTTCGAGTCGAATTCGAGTAGCTCTCTGTTTGCTCCTGTTCGACTCGTTTACACCCTTATTGACATGTACATCAATGGATGAAAATGTGTTGTAACCCCCGTCGGGGATACATGGATGATCGAAGAATGCATTGTAACCCTCGCTGGGGATCCTTATCAATGAATGAAATCTGCATTATAACCCCTGTCGGGGAAAGGCTTTTAGGGTTACGAACCTGTATTTGGCGGCATCGAACCTGTGTGAGGCATTGTCGAGTATGATTTGCAAAAGCTGAGTTTATCGGTATAGTGTACCTTGTATTTAGATGAATACCAATGAGTGACATGTAAAGCCATAATTTGACTTATGACAACCAGAATTCCAGGCTATTCCGCTCAATCGCGTAGCATTTTTATTCCTGATTTGGCCTTTTCATCTTGTGAGACCTCATTTGCAACTCGAACTGGACTGAGCCGGAGGGGTGGGACCCATGTAGGGGTGTTGCAGGTACACCTGCGGCAGTCACATGTGGACCTACGACCAACCGTGAATATGTAAAGCCTGCAGGTTGCTTTCATAAGTCATTTTCAAGTTGCACCGCGAAGGAAATCCGAGAGCTCTTCTTCAGATCTGCTGAGTTTGGGCGACTTTCTACAAATTCTGCTACCGTACAAGTGTTCTACAATGTCTTGGTAACGTATGCATGTATTTGTTTCCAGTTTTTATCTGTTGAAAAATGACTTGTCAAACGAAATGCATCTAAACACATAGTAGTGAATATGCATGCTGATATCTCTTTATAAAAAATATTCAACATAGTAAATGTTAGTATTAAACCATATTAATCATAATGATGTGAAAAAATTTCACTTTTGAAACAGTCAAATTGGCACCTTTTACTGTCATTTCTTATCCTATTTGAGGACAAATGAGTAAAGGTGGAAAAGCAAAATAATCCTGGTAATTAGAATACATGTACGGATTTTTTACTATGATGTATTAATGCATGTAGGATGTATATGACTGTGGGTAGGTGTGCTACTAAATGGCCACCTAGTCATGCCTATGTGCATGTGGATAGTCCTATTTACAAAGGGGACTATGACAAAATTTTCCAAAATGTAGGCATTGGGTAGTATGCATTTTTCTACTAAATGTATGCATGCATGCATGTAGTCATAAAAATGCATTTTTGAAAAGCTCCAAGTCAGAATTTACCACACCCTTTCTGAGGTGATTTGGAGACTTATTGTTCAGATATTATGGATCCGGATCAGTCGAGTAGTTCCCACAGGACCACTTCTAGTGTACGGAGAAAAGCTTCTGAAGTTCCTCGACCCCGTTTTGTTAGACAGCCTCGTCGTTTGGTGGAGGCGATGATACGTCCAGTCCAGGTTGATGTTGAAAGTAGTATGCACACAAGCCAATCATGTTTGATGATAAAGCATATACTTTGTAACAATCTTATTCATTTATTAATAAAAAGTATTAATTTATTAAAGGCTTTTAATTATCTACATGATGTCGTTTTTATAATATGTGATAAACCCATAGTTTTAAGCAATGCTTTTAGAATAATGATGATGATCATTCTAATGAGATTTAAATTCTTAGAAAGCTTAAAACTAAAATAGTTCCCAATCATTGGATTACTAAATTGGGGATTAGTGAATTCGGATAGATTGGTACATACGTTGCTTGCTCATTGGATGAGGATGATTGATCTCATGATCATTTGTGTGGAGACACTAAAGCAAGTAAGTATAGGTGCTTATTAGAGAATAAGTTCAATTGACGCATTGGCTCGCTAAGGAATACCTAATGGAGTTTTACATGCCCTCGTCAATAGGAATTCTCAGAGTGATAGTAGTACAAGTAATCCTTGACTTGAGATCATCATAGTATCTTGTGTATGATGAGTTATACTTTGACTTATTCCTTAAGACCCTTAGGGTATATCAAAGGGTATGCTTGGGTATAATAAGTTGTACATGGAGATAATGTATGATCAATAAAGAATCTACCACTTCTAATAAAAGAAGAGAAATGTCCTATGTGATTCGATAAATGACAACCCAAAGAGTCCTCGGGTTAAGGTAGAATGAAATTAGAAAGGAGTTTCTAATTTGCATTATTTGAGTCAGGCATTTAAGAGTCAAAATACATATAATTAAATAAAATAAGACTTGACAAAGAATTCCATGTCTTATATTTAATTGGGACATCAGATGGTGGAAGGATTGAATTGTTTGGTAACTATTTACTCAAAGGTTCTTTTATGATTAATGTTGAAATCTATATTATCCGGAAAGTCGTTGATCATTAGGGAGGTTTATCCTATCAGAGAATAAATATTATTTATTTAAATAAATTAATTGTTTAATTTATTTATTTAAATAAGATTAGAATTGTTCTAATTGATTTATTCACAACCTGCTTTAATATGGAGAACCTAAAGGGTCACACCACAAAAGGAAGAATAATTATTTAAGAAGTTAATGGCATAATCGTAATAATATATTATATATATTTAATTTAATCTATGGTGATAGAATAAATTAAATAGCTTAATATTTATTATTTAATATTTTAGAAATATTAAATATAAATTAATAAGAGGAGTCTTATTAATATTATTACAATTATTATTATTTTAATTTCTAAAAGAGTTTAGGAATTAAATTAATATAAGTACTCTCATTTATTCCTAATAAGATTAGGAGGTTAAATTAATTAAAAGAGTTTAATTAATTATCCCTAATAAGATTAGGGAGCTTAATTAATTAAAAGAATTTAATTAATTAAATAAAACCCAATTCCTTAATTGTTAAGGTGGGTTGCCCACATCTATTAATAAGAGGAGTCTTATTATGGGTGATAGGGTGGTTGACTTTTACAACTACGCAATAATTCCAATTTGTTGGAGAGTATGTTCCTTTCTATAGAGATAGAAAACTAGGGTTGAGCCAATACCCCTTCTTCTTGAATCTTTATTTTTCCTTGGTGGATCACCTCTAGAGGCCAAACATATGGGTGGCTAACGTTGATCAAAGGAAGGAACCAAACCCGGTGGATTCAAGTTGAACGCGAAAGGATTTGGAGGTGAACTTGTACACTGGAGGAAGCTCGATCTTCAAGGGTATGATTTTATTCTTTATCTTTTCGTTTTAATTAATAATTATGCATAAAGGGTGATCCGGGTATATGGTTTGTAAATTTTTTAAACTCGATTTTACACGCTTTAGCACTTTTTATGCAATTTGATCAAGTTCAAGAATTTTACAAACCTAACGGTGGCATCGAGCCAAATCTTTTATCGCAATTATTAATTATTCAAATTTGATATGTATATTGATATGTGTTTAGAACAATTTAATTGGGCATAATTTTATTGTATAAAATTTAAAAAAAAAAATAAAAATCTCGCGGAATCAAGTTGCTAACATGCACGGAAATCAAGGTGGTTGGTATCCAAATGATTTCGGCAGGAGCTTATTTTTTTTTATTAAAAGCAGCGCACGGAATAAAAGGAAGTCAAGATAATATATATATATATATATATATATATATATATATATATATATATATATAACGTAATTAAGCTGAAGTTTATAATATATATTATATTAACTTAATAAGTCACGCCCACAAAGGTCTCCAGCCACGCCAAACAAATGGTTACTTAATATATTTATATTATATGATTGATTATAATGGCCACGTGCTTCTTTTTTTTTAAAGGAAGGTACGGTTTTATATATATATATATATATATATATATATATATATATATATATATATATATTCGGTTATTTTATAATATATTATATATATATATAATATATTATTTTCAATAATTTTATAATTAAAATAAAAAGTTTATTTTAATCTTAAAATAAAAGGTTATTTTAATTTTAAAATTAGAATTTCATGCTAACTAATTAGAGTTGGAATTGGATTCCATGATAACTAATTGGAGTTGAAATTGGATTTCATGTTTTCTAAAATAAAGGAGTTTATTTGTGAATAGGAAAGTGAATCCATGTTTCCTTAAATAAAGGAGTTTATTTAGATATGAAATAGGATTTCATATTATTCAAAATAAAAGAGTTTATTTGTGAATAGGAAAGTGAATCCATGTTTCCTTAAATAAAGGAGTTTATTTAGATATGAAATAGATTTCATATTATTCAAAATAAAAGAGTTTATTTGTGAATAGGAAAGAAAATCCGTGTTTCCTTAAATAAAGGAGTTTATTTAGATATGGAATAAGATTTCATATTATTCAAAATAAATGAGTTTATTTGTGAATAGGAAAGATAATCCGTGTTTCCTTTAATAATTTTTTTTTTTACATGGAATTGGATTCCATAATTAATTAAAATAAAGGAGTTTATTTTGATTAAGATTTTGATTAAAATAAAATAGTTTATTTTATTCAAAATAAGATAAATTAAAATAAAATAGTTTTATTTTGATTTAAATTTGGATTAAAATAAAGGAGTTTATTTTGATTCAAAAATAGATTTTATACTAACTAAATTTGCCCATTAAAATGATATCAATATATATATTAAATGTTTATTATTCATAAGATGAATGTTATTTATTGATGCATATGATGATGTGTATGATAATAAAAATGGATTGATTATGGATTATTAACCAATGTGATTGGATTTTATTTTAGTTGGATGCATGAATGTATGGGTTTTATTAAATGGGGTCTCACAGACTGCGCTTCTCTAATTTTTTCTCAATGTAAATTTCTATCTCCTCCTATGTACTTCCCTCGATCACGATCAAGGTTTCTATTTATTTTAAATAGTTTTGTAATAGGAATAGTTAGAATTAATTTTGAAGAATTAGAGATCAAGGAGCAAGGAGCAAGGAGCAAGGAGCGCTTGAAGACCCGTTTGTAATGGAGCCCGGGTTTAAATGTAATAGTTATATTTAAATATTATTTCTTGCACCCCTAGGGTTTGACCTTTTGGTTCACTTGGTGGCTCTAGTGAACCAAACTAGAATAAAAGTCCATAATCAATCCGGGTAGAATATAGTATTCTATATGTGTATGCTTATACTATATATATTATATATTATGCAAACATGTTTCGCATGTTAATTAATATGATGCGTATTTTATATATATATGTGCATGCGCGCTAAACAAGATGAGACAAATTAATAACAAACCCCTCAATTTTTATATTAAGTCCTAAGCATTCAAAGATATTTGGAATATCGAACGTCGCCTTCTAGCATGATAAAATTAATAGAGTATTAAATATTTAATATAAGTTTGTTGTGTCACCACAAGGCAAGTATTAAGTATTTAAGATGTTAATTTATCACATTTGATGCATATAAAGAAAATTGAACAATATTGTTTTGTTGTGTCACCACAAGGATGATATTTTTCTTTTTGAATATATGGAGTGCTAGGTCGGACTTAACTTGGATAATTTTGATTCGGATGTGCCACCACTTGATCAAAATAATCTAAGAGGCAAAAGAAAAGGAGTTGCATAGTTGATGTAATTGACAAAAGTTGTCTACCTATTTATTTATATATAGTTTGTTGTGTCACCACAAGGCTATATACATTTGAAATGGGATCCTTATTCTCACTAGCAAATCTTTAATTAGATTTTACCGAACTATATAAGTGAGGGTAATATAGTTTGAAGAAAATAGTGGGAGATACCAATTTAAAACAAGACCTAATTTATTTTGGTAATTAATAAAAGAATGTATGTTAAAATGTTGTTAATTACAAATTCATTTACAGAATTTTACAATGTCTAAAATTACTATCACTACGAAACATAATTGATGTTAATTAACCGGACCGAATTAAACGGATTGGTTAAGGAATTTGAGAATAGTTCTCATAGCTGAAAAGCTATCTTATGTCCTTAATACGCATATCCTCAAGAATGGTTGCGCATAATGCCTCCGAGGAAGACATTGCTACTTTTAGAAAGTGACAAGATGATGTACAATTGGCTCAATGCATCATGCTCGCATCTATGAGTAACGAGCTTCAAATACAAGATGAAACTATGGATGCTTCTATATTTCCCGCACATCAAGTAGTTGATGGTGAGAGAAAGTAGGACCGATAGATATCGATATCTAAGGAGCTCTTCCGATCTAGAATGGCCAATGGCACTTTAGTACGCATAAAAAAAGTTCTTAACATAATCAATTTGATTGATCAATTAGACAACGAAGTTTTGTCATGGATGGAGAGTTGAGCCAAGATTTGATCTTGCCCTCACCCGGACTTTTTTCACAATTGTTGTGAATTTTTCATATGAACAAGCTAGATATCGCCTCACCGATTTGCTTAACATATTGAAAAATATTGAGTGTCACTTTCCAACCAAGAAAGACCAAGTCTTACTCGGGTAGGGGCCAAAGGATCTTCTGAAAAGAAGAACGATTCGAAGAAAGTATAAATAGAAAGGGCAAAAACAAGGGATAATAAGAACAAAACTGATATGGATAGCAAAGGAGTTTACTTCCACTGCAATAAGCATGGACACCGAAAGAAATCTGCGAGAAGCACCTTCAAGAGTGGCTAACCAAAGAAGCTTAATGAAGTTTCTACATAATACGCTTTTGTTCATGATTGAAATAAATTTTTCTTTAAGTCAAGGTTCTACTGGGTATTGGATACCGACTTTGGTTATCATAAATATAGATTTATGAAGGACCAAGCGAAGTAGAAAGCTAAACAAATATAAGTAATCCTATGCGGAAATGTAGCAAATGTTGCCATATTAGCCATAGAAACTTATAGTTTAGCAATGCCTACATCTTAAATCAATTAAGTCAATAAGTTGTTATTGTATTCCGATTCTTGTTAAAAAAATTATTATTTCCATTTCATTGTTGGACAATGAAATTTTTGGTATTATAATTAAGAACAATTGTTATTCTATTTATAATAATAATGTTTTGTATAGAATCGAATATTACTTAATAAATTTTGTATACTGACTTACATAAAAATATATTTTGTAAATTGAACAAACTAGTATAAGAAAAGGAGATGATCATTCAAAGAGTTGAATGTGTGTATTTGCTGAAATACAAGTGTGAATTATTTGAAAGGTTCAAAGAATTCAGAAGTGAAACAAATTAACAAAGTATTAAGATTCTTTGATTAGATCAAGGAATAAATACTTGAGCAATAAGTTTCTAGATCATCTCAAATGGTTTTCTCATACTGGAAACATCCTGATACGCAATAATTGATTGATGTATCTGAATGGAAAATTCGTACCTTGTTGGACATGGTGCGGTCCATAATGATTTTACCGACATTCCAGTATCCTTCTAGGGTCATGTCCTAGAAATGGTCGTGACATCTCTACGGAAAAGGTAACCTCAAAATCCAAACCAGAGACTCCATAAAAGTTATGGACAAGGAGGATTCCTAATCTTAAGTTTGTTAAGATAAGGGGTTCCAACTTATGTGAAAAAGTTTCAAAAGGATAAGCTTGGGACAAGATTTGACATGTACAGATTTGTGGGACATCCTAAAGTAAGTTTAGGGTATATGTTCTATAATTCTACTTAGCAAAAGGTATTTGTTGTAAAACACTCTGCCTTCTAAGATAAAGGTGTTTATCATTGAAGGGGCTAGTGGGAGGATAATAGATCTTGAAGAGTTCAAGAACCACAAAATCACTATAAGTCAAATAAGAGGAACCTATAGATAGACCTATTGTACCACAACCGAATCGTAAATCTGGAATAGTACCGAAGATACCTAGGAGGTATGGATTCATCATAGATGATGATGATGAGGTACACATCATAGAAGATGATGATGAGGTACACATCATAGAAGATGATGATCCAGTTACATATGATGAGGTAAGAGTTCTAGTGTGTACAAAAGGGTCAGTGGGAGCGTCGTGACATTCCTAGTATTATATGTTGATATACTACGGATAAGGAATGACATACCAATGCTACAATCAATAAAGATAAAGTTGTCTAAACATTCCTCCATGAATGATTTGGAAGAGTATCTTAATTGGGGATATAAATCTATATAGATAGATTTAAGAGGATGCTCGACTTAACCCAAGGAACGTATATTCATTTGATGCTAAAGTCGTTTAGCATGGCAAACTCCAAGAGATGTCTCATGTAGATGAGCTATGGAGTGTATCTCTTAATAGTCCCCACAGACTCTCGAAAAGAGAGGTCGCATGAGTGACTATCATGTATGCAATGAAATATACGAGACCCGATGTCGATCACCATATTCGGAGAAGTTCACTATGAGTCGCTGAAAACATCTTAAAGTGCTTAACCCAAGCACTAAGGATGTGAGCATACATGGTGGGTCCGAATTAAAACTAGAGGGCTTTACAGACTCAAGTTTTTCGATGCACCAAGACGAATGATCAAAAATCCACTTTAAGGTAAAGTGTTACCATGATCGATGGTGCAGTTGAATTGGAAAGGTTCCAAACAAAGAAAGAGTTGAGTTCGGGTTTAGTGATAAAGACAAAGTAAATAGATATAAATGAAGTCGCAAGTTGATTGTTTGGATTAAAAGTTCATTACGTAACTAGGAATAGTTCCTAAGTCTCATCTTGGATCTAAACATGTGTCAGTGGCACTTTCATTTGATTATTAGAATCATCGAAAGATGGGAAATCACTATAGAGATAGTGGACTCTCATGAACAACATTACATATCCATTAATTAAAGCTTATCCAACAAAGCAGGATAATCGCCACTTAGAGAAGAAGAGTATGAGATACCATGACGATTGGCTTTAGTGCAAGTGGGAGATTGAAAGTAGTATGCACACAAGCCAATCATGTTTGATGATAAAGCATATACTTTGTAAATAATCTTATTCATTTATTAATAAAAAGTATTAATTTATTAAAGGCTTTTAATTATCTACATGATGTCGTTTTTATAATATGTGATAAACCCATAGTTTTAAGCAATGCTTTTAGAATAATGATGATGATCATTCTAATGAGATCTAAATTCTTAGAAAGCTTAAAACTAAAATAGTTCCCAATCATTGGATTACTAAATTGGGGATTAGTGAATTCGGATAGATTGGTACATACGTTGTTTGCTTCATTGATGAGGATGATTGATCTCACGATCATTTGTGTGGAGACACTAAAGCAAGTATGTAGGTGCTTATTAGAGAATAAGTTCACTCGAACGGGCTCGCTAAGGAATACCTAATGGAGTTTTACTTGCACCACAATAGGAATTCTCAGTAGTGATAGTAGTATAAGTAATCCTTGGACTTGAGATCATCATAGTATCTTGTGTATGATGAGTTATACTTTGACTTATTCCTTAAGACCCTTAGGGTATATCAAAGGGTATGCTTGGGTATAATAAGTTGTACATGGAGATAATGTATGATCAATAAAGAATCTACCACTTCTAATAAAAGAAGAGAAATGTCCTATGTGATTCGATAAATGACAACCCAAAGAGTCCTTGGCGAGTGAAATGAAATTAGAAAGGAGTTTCTAATTTGCATTATTTGAGTTGTGCATTTAAGAGTCAAAATACATATAATTAAATAAAATAAGACTTGACAAAGAATTCCATGCCTTATATTTAATCGGGACATTATATGGTGGAAGGATTGAATTGTATTTTAACTATTTACTCAAAGGTTCTTTTATGATTAATGTTGAAATCTATATTATCCGGAAAGTCGCTGATCGCTAGGGGAGGCTTATCCCTATTGTAGAATAAATATTATTTATTTAAATAAATTAATTGTTTAATTTATTTATTTAAATAAGATTAGAATTGTTCTAATTGATTTATTCACAACCGGTTTAATATGGAGAACCTAAAGGGTCACACCATAAAAGGAAGAATAATTATTTAAGAAGTTAATGGCATAATCGTAATAATATATGTTATGTATATTTAATTTAATCTATGGTGATAGAATAAATTAAATAGCTTAATATTTATTATTTAATATTTTAGAAATATTAAATATAAATTAATAAGAGGAGTCTTATTAATATTATTACAATTATTATTATTTTAATTTCTAAAAGAGTTTAGGAATTAAATTAATATAAGTACTCTCATTTATTCCTAATAAGATTAGGAGGTTAAATTAATTAAAAGAGTTTAATTAATTATCCCTAATAAGATTAGGGAGCTTAATTAATTAAAAGAATTTAATTAATTAAATAAAACCCAATTCCTTAATTGTTAAGGTGGGTTGCCCACATCTATTAATAAGAGGAGTCTTATTATGGGTGATAGAGTGGTTGACTTTTACAACTACGCAATAATTCCAATTTGTTGGAGAGTATGTTCCTTTCTATAGAGATAAAAAACTAGGGTTGAGCCAATACCCCTTCTTCTTGAATCTTTATTTTTCCTTGGTGGATCACCTTTAGAGGCCAAACATATGGGTGGCTAACGTTGATCAAAGGAAGGAACCAAACCCGTGGATTCAAGTTGAACGCGAAAAGGATTTGAGGTGAACTTGTACCGAGGAAGCTCGATCTTCAAGGGTATGATTTTATTCTTTATCTTTTCGTTTAATTAATAATTATGCATAAAGGGTGATCCGGGTATATGGTTTGTAAATTTTTTAAACTCTGATTTTACACGTTTCCACACTTTTTATGCAATTTGATTGCTTTCAAGAATTTTACAAACCTAACAGATGTGCCGAACGTTGAGGAGGAGGATGTATCGGTTGAGGCTCCCGCTCCTGCTGCACATGTTCCTCGTAGAAATTTGGCAGGCATTCAGGTGGCAAACCCAAAGCTTCTGGGCGATTTGAGTCGATACCCTTCAGTTTACCTGCACGCAAACGAGGTATAAAATTAGATCTTAATCTTCCTTCTTTCCTATTGATGAGGAGTGAAGGATTCTGATGTTGATCTTCATTTTGATGTAGGTTCCTGGCTTTACACAGCCTCGAGGGAACTGGTTCAGCATCCACTCTATGTATCAGGCTCTACATGATGACTATAGAGCGATTGTACACTGCTGGGGATTCGGGACATTCTTTTCCATTCTTCCCCGTCGTTGTCCCAGGGGTTACCTCAGGGCATTGTCTGAGTGCTGGTTTCACCAGACTCAATCACTCCATTTGCTGGACTATGAGGTGATGATGACACCGATGGATTGATAGTTTATCACATTTATAGAGTTTGGAGGGGTACCAGTGCCTTGTATGGCGGATATTACCCCGGCTGTCGTCAGATCCTTGCTAGGAGTTCTGGCAGAGGCGCTCAAGGGTAGGACTATTCATACAGGTCCTTTTAGCGTAGATGCTATGAGTGGGCTATTGAGTGAGCCCATACCCGATGATGTGAGAGTCAGGGATTGCATTCTTCGGCGATTGTTCCTCATGATTATTAGGGGCTACTTCATAGCAGATAACTCTTCTACGGTGTCTTTAGCTTTGATCAGCGCCACTCGACACGTGGACCTTATTGGAGAATATGATTGGGGTTCCTATACCTTTGCCTATTTCCTCAGGGGAATGCGCATGCGTTCGCAGAGCTTGACCGAGGCTTGGCTAGGATTCTACCCGTTTCTGCTGGTGAGTATTTTTCTTGTCTTTTCCCATGTACAGGTTAAGAGTGTTAACTGACAGCAGATGTTTGTCTTTAGATTGACAGTTCTGGGACTATGAGAGCCTCCCATGTTTGCGTCCTGTGAGTGTGTTAGGCTTAGATACCTATCCACGAGGACAGAGATGGCATCATTCCATACTGGCAAAGGTCTCTGTTACGGAGGGTTTCACTCATTGTCGCCTACAGCTGGAGTTATTGATAGCGGATGTCATCACGTGGATTCCCTATTCAGGGGAGCAGTTGAGCATTGGATTTGAGGATAGGTACCCGACTGGTGTCGAGCACGTGATTTCCACCCGTAGGATTCCTCTCTTCATAGATGGAGGATGGGATCTCTACTTAAGAGAACGTGTTATCAGGAGCACCACATGAAAGATTCGTATACCGATCTTGTGACGCCCCCAAAATAGGTATACATCACCTATTCTGAGTTGTCAATACATGGTACAGAAACAACTACAACTTTATTATTACAACAGTAAAACTGTGAGTTTGAATACAAATATTATCTTCTAGACAATATCTATACTCAAATAAATCCTCATCACATTTATTGATACATTATTTTACAAAATGGTGAGGACTACTAAACAATCCTTTCTAAAACCTTCATTCCATTCCATACCCCACTCGTACTCACTATATTCTCGCCTCCCGAGAAAAAAAATGGAACAAAAGGAAAAGGGTGAGCTCAACTAGCTCAAGAAAGAATATTATGACTAAGATAATATACAACAAATTATCGTTAGTCTTCAACAGGAAAAAATATAATAGAATACAATAGACAACAAATTTTAAATCAATATTCGCAATGAAATAATAATTCATTAGAAGAGTTAAGTAGAGAATGCAAACTACTATCTTCAATGTATGAATTTAAAAGTTCATCGCTTTATCTTTTATCCCCAGAACATCAATCAATATACATCCGAATCAAATATTCATCTTTGCACTACGGCCAAAGATATTCATCGATTGGTCATGTTCATTTAAACACTGCTCATCTTTGCACTACGGGCCAAAGATATTCTTCAGAATCATTCATCTTTGCACTACAGCCAAAGATATTCTTAAGAAATCATTCATCTTTTGCACTACAAAAGCCAAAGATATTCCATAATATCATCATTTAAGACTGAGGATGATGAAAAATATTTTTTTTAAAGAAACGAATCCAGTGAAACAAAATGACAAGGATTAAGGATTAAGGATTCGTACTTGGTTTTATCCACGTCCAAAAATACCTCAAAAATAATCATAGTGGTGTAAAATTCAAGAATGATCAAAACATGGATACAATCAAAGCTAGTATCCAGAATAGATATTTTGGACAAAAAGAAGAAATTTTATTTTTCTATGAATAGTACCAGATACGTGAATAAAATCAGATACGTGAATAAAGTAACTCTAGTAACACACCAAAAAGATAGAAATTCCACAAAAACATCTTCACGCTTCATGAATAATAGTACTCGTAAATAGTAACTCGTGAATAATAACTCATGAATAAGAACTCGTGAATAGTAACTCATGAATAGTAACCCATGAATAGTAACCCCATATGAAAAAGTTCCAAATTTGATAAAAACTTCAGATCAATATTTTAGATAATGATATTGAAGAAATAATATCATTACGAAAAAAAAAATAATATCCCTTACCTCGAAAAAGATCAAGATTTAATTTAGAATAATGGGTATAGTCTCAAGGAACTTGCACCGCCTAGCAATACTCAAAGTATACTCAAAATACTCACAAGAATACACTCGATAATATAGAGAGAGAAAACTTCAGCTTTACAAAAGTGATTTTCAATTCTAACCCAAGACCCTATTTATAGGAAATCGCTTAGAACACCAAAGCGTAAAATTTAATATATTAATAATATTATTTTTCCACATCTTCCTACGCACACCATCAGCTGAAATCAACCACTAACACATGTCCCATAAGTGACAAAAAACGTTTTTCATGCAAAAGTTACTTAAAACTCCAAAAAATGATAATCAATTAATCCTAACTTCAATAATTCATAATAAATAGCCCTTTCATCAGAAAAAATTCAAATCTCGCGTGTTTTTATAGGAAATTCAATTCTCTACAACTTTGCGTAAGAAAGTTTTTCCAAATTCCAAATAGAAATTGACCAAAATCCACAAACGGTCGATTTTACACAAGCTATAATCAAATTTCACCAATAAATGGGGTCCACCGACATGTTTAACATGTTTTAAACATTTATTGCAACAAAAATACTCTTCCTCCTCGTATACTCATATATCCCACATTCGTTGTAAAATATCACCATTATTATATTATTAAAATATAATAATATATTTAAATGAATTATTTTATCGTAAAAAGATAAAATTTCAATTTTTAACAATTGTCACATTAAAATTTTCTCCATCTATATCCACATAAAATCAATATTTTTCTCATCATATGAATCAATAATTAATTATTCACAAATAATATTACGTAATCACAATATCGATAACCGTGTAGGTTCAGTGAAAAGGGGCTTTCCAATAAGAATTTCTTCTTCTTCAAGCGCCGCAATTAGGTGACCAAACCTCTCCTTAGATGTAACTTTCTAGACATTGCCAATAATGTTATCTAATAATATTATTCGGATAATATGAATTATTGCTTCGATAATGAAAAATACTGTGTAATGACAATTATCAAACAACAACAATATAAAATATCAACGCAACAATTATTAACTCAATAAGATAATCGAATAAAGAATTATCGTAACCATTATCGAGTAGTGCCCTCTTACGTAAGAATCAATAATTGGTGCAATACCGTGCTACTCGTTCAACAACGCGCGTATTAGTGTGTTTTAACCACCGGGTATTCCAACAAGATAATCTGAATAACTACGCCAAGCTATTTAAAAACAACTTATATTTGTCGCTTTTCTTTATCCAATCGCTTTCCACATGGGGCCCACACATGGTCACTACCAAGTCGCATTTAATATTCCCCGATAAGACGAAATATTCCACGACCAAACGAATATTCCCTAACAACAATGAATATTTTATAACCACTTGCTTATTTTGAAATATTTATGTATTTAACCCTTAACTATCCACATTAATCAAATCAACCCTTACTATTTCAAAATAATAAATAGAGAAAATTAAATTTCATTAATAATAAGTTGGGGTCTTACAACCTCCCTCCTTATGAAATTTCGTCCCTCGAAATTGACGTGACGTACTGGTGTTTCAAAAGGTGAGGATACCTCGCTTTCATTTCCGCTTCCAATTCCCGTGTCATTTCTCTATAGCATGATTCCTCCACAAAACTTTAACTTGTGGTATGATCTTTCTTAGCAGTAGGACATGCTCCTTCCTATCCAAGATCTTGACAGTACCTCCTCATACGTTAAGTCTTCTACTATCTCGTCCGGCTTAACTCAATAACGTGGTTCGGGTCTTTCACATATTTACTGAAGTATAGATATGTGAAACACATTATGAACACGAGACATACTTTGAGGTAACGCAAGTCTATAGGCTACATTTCCTACTCGGTCAAGAATTTGAAATGGACCAATAAATCGTGGATGGAGCTTTCCTCTCTTCCCAAATCTTGTAACTCCCTTCCATGGAGCAACTCGCAACAATACATGATCCCCTACATTAAATTCCACGCCCTTTCGATGAAGATCCGCATAACTCTTTTGTCGATCTTGTGCCGCTTTGTATACGTTGTCGAATCATTTGGATCTTTTCGGTGAGTCATACGTATTTAACTCAAGTCCCAACAATGTTGCTTCACCCACCTCATCCCAACATATTGGAGAAATCGACATTTTCGTCCATATAATGCTTCAATGGAGCCACACCTATACTTGCTCGATAACTCGTTGTTGTAGGAGAATTCCACCAATGGTAAATACTTATCCCAACTACCCTTGAAGTCTAGGACACGTAGTCTTAATAGATCTTCAAGAGTTTGAATAGTCCTCTCGATTATCCGTCTGCTTTGGGGATGGTATGTCAACTAAATCAAGAATCCGCGCCCATAGCTTTTTGCAAGCTAACCCAAAATCTTGAAGTGAATCTTGGGTCACGATCCAAACTATGGATACAGTATGCCATGCAACCTCACAATCTCATTCACGTATATACTAGCAAGACGTTCAAGGAATAAGTCTCCGTGACGACAAGAAATGAGCGGACTTGGTTAATCTATCAACAATAACCCAAATAACATTGATGCCTTGAGAAACCGTAGGAAGACCCGTGAACGAAATCCATAGTAATGTGTTCCCACTTCCATTCCTAATCTCAAGTGGTTGCAACGGACCCTTAGGTACAAGATGCTCCGCCTTTACACGCTGACAAGTTAAACACATCGAGATAAACTTTGCAATCTCTCTCTTCATATTGTTCCACCAAAATGTATGTCAAAGATCACGATACATTTTAGTACTTCCGTGATGGATTGCAAATGGCGATTGTGTGCCTCCATCATAATCTTATACTTCAAATCGAGTCGTTAGGAACACAAAGTCTAGAGTAGACTCAAGTATTCCTTCTTCATCAATTCTCGCCCTAATAGCTCCTTCTTGTACTTTCTTCTTCATACGCATCATCTTCCGGATTGGGCTCGAAAGCAACCTTAACTTTTTCTATTAAAGTTGGCTCTACGCGATATACTGACATCATCACACTCGCTCCTCAAGATATGATCTTCTACTCAATGCGCCGCCTACCACGTTCGCTTTACCGTGATGGTATCAATAGTGTGGTCGTAGTCTTTCAATAGCTCGAGCCAACGTCATTTGCCAGATGTTGAGTTCTTTTTTGAGTGAAGAAATATTTAAGACTTCTATGGTCCGAATATATCTCCACTTTCTCCCCATATAGATAGTGCCTCCATATTTTTAGCGCTGAACGATCACCGCCAACTCTAGATCATGAGTAGGATAATTCTTTTCATACTCTTTTAAGTTGTCATGAGGCATAAAGCTATGACTTTCCCACGCCGCATGAGAACACATCCTAACCCTTTACCTCAAGCATCATTGTAGATAATAAATCCATCCAAACCAGATGGTATTGTTAGAACAGTCTTAAAATAAGTCTCCTCTTAAGCTCTTGGAAACTTTTCTCGCATTCTTCGCTCCAAACGAATTTTGTATCCTTCCGAAGTTAGTCGAGTTAATGGAGTAGCGATTCGAGAAAACCTTCCACGAATCTCCGATAATAACCAAATTTAAGCCCAAAAAGCTACGTGCTTCACCACCGACTTTGGTTGCTCTGACTTTGTATTGCTTCAATCTTCGGATCAACAGATACTCCATGTTTCGACACCACGTGCCCAAGGAATGCTACTTCCTCAAGCCGTAACTCGCATTTCTTCAATTTGGCATATAGTTGGTTTTCACGAAGCCTTTGGAGTACCAAATTTCAAATGGTGCTCATGATCTTCACGGCTTTTGGAATATATGAGGATGTCATCAATAAAGACAACAACGAATTGATCCAAATATTCCTTGAATACTTGGTTCATCATATCCATGAAAGCCACAGGAGCATTAGTTAGTCCGAAAGACATGACTAAGAATTCATAATGCCCATACCGAGTTCTCAAGGCGCCTTTGAATATCCTCGCTTAAATCTTCAAATTGATGATATCCGAATCGAAGATCGATTTTTGAAAAGAATTGTGCCCTCAGAATCGGGTCAAACAAATCATCAATACGAGGTAGAGGATACCTATTCTTGATGGTGACATGATTCAATTCCCCGATAGTCAATACAAAAGTCGCATACTCCCGCCTTTCTTCTTTACAAATAAAACAGAGCACCCCAAGGAGATGTACTAGATCGAATGAAACCGATGTCCAACAATTCTGTAGTTGGACCTTTAACTCCTCAAGTTCAATAGAGCCATTCGATATGGGGTTTTAGAAATGGGCTTTGTACAGTTCAAGATCAATAAAGAATTCAACTTCACGCTCCGGGGTAGACCGGAAGTTCTTCGAAATACGTCGGAAAGTCAATAACAACAGAATATTATTCAAATTTGACGTGTCTTTATTCAAATCCATAACATGGGCTAAGAAAGCTTGACATCCGCTTTTTAATAAACGAATAGCTTTATGATTAGATATGATGTTGATTGATTTTAATGGTTTAGTTGCTTGAATTGCATAAACAAAGTTGGTTAGGAATATGAAAACTAACAACCTTACGAAAACAATCAATTTTGGCATGATGAGTAGTTAACCAATCAATCCCTAAAATCACATCAAAAGCAAGTATCTTTAAAGAGATAAGGTCAACAGTAAGGTAATGGTGCCAACTTGAATCAAACAAGATTTATAAACAAAGTGGATGTGATGAAAGTTTCTCCTAACGGAGTTTCCACAGATAGGTCAAAGTCTAATTTCTCCGAGAGTCAAGTTTAAACGCTGAGCACACGCAGAGAGATAAAATGAATGGGTAGCACCGTATCAAGTAAGGTATAAACTTCGCAAGAATTTATAAATAGCTTACCCGTGATCACCTCGTTTGGGTTCCTCGCATTATGACCAATCGCGACAAACGCTTCTTCCTAATCGTTGACTTTGACTTTTCTCGGGATATCTTTTGAGTCACCGTCCCCATTGAACTAGGTTTCGCTCATCGTATAATCTCGAGCGATATGTCCATCCTTTCCACAATTATAGCATACCTTGAATCGTTAGGGCGCTTTGATCGATATGTCCTCTTTTTCCGTGATTTGTAGCATACGACCGGTGGTCGTTTCTCCTCCCTTAGAACCGATTCTTGTCACGCGCAAGACTGCTATCTTCACACGGTCGTTGTTAAATCTCCTCTTTTTAAAATCTCCTCCCGACTCGCTTCTTCTATTTTCATGGCCATGATTACCACCAGAGTGGTTACCATTTCATCCGTCTCGCTTTTTTCTCCGCAGTTATCATTATTCATTGATCGCTATCTCCGATACGATCCTCGTCAGTGGTCCTCAATGACCGTACTTCGTTATCTCGCCTAATAATTGAGCCTCATTTTACAACATCTCAATAAAGAGAAAATTTATGAGAAATGAGATATCGACGTATCTGGGGTTCAAACCTCTAAGAAACATCCGCGCCATACGCTCCTCATTCTCCACCAAATGAGGTGCAAACCGGATAACTCGCAAACTTTGCCTCGACTCGAGACACCGCCATGTTGTTTTGTTCCAATCACGATGAACTCCACTTCCTTCATATGATTTAACACTTTCGTGAAAGTATTTGTCATTAAATAGCTTCAAACGCCTCCCAAGACATGCTTGAAAAGGCCGGATGGTACGCTTCACGCACTCCCACCAAGAGTCTCGCGCCGCCACTAACATAAAGGTGGCGAATGGAACCTTCTGTTCCTCCGCATCCCAAGACATCGAATATCTTGGTAATTTGTTTGACCCATGTTTCCGCCATGATCGGATCCGCTTTCCCTTAAATTCGTGGTCCCAACTTTTGAACCGCTTGCTGCTATGACAACCCGTGAATTGCTATCATTTCCTCCTCAGATTTTGAACACGAGTTTCCCTCGTCTCGATTTTTGCATGAACCGCAAAAACTTCTAAACATCCCCTCGCTCATCATCTCGCTTCAATGGTGTTGTTCACAGGAGAAGAACATTGTCACTGTTGCACGCTTCTCCTCGTTGGTGAGTACAGCATCTCCACTATGTCTCATTTCCATTGTTAATATTCTCAATTCGACATTCTCAAATACCGCCATAAAACAAGGGTTAATTAAGGAAATCAATATATCACATAATATCCCTATATATCTTGACTAACTAACAAATAAGCTTAGGTAGGACACACTAGCGAAGGATTTACTCATCTCTCCCTCCTCCTAGTTCTATTCCCCGATCTCCGCCAGAGATCATATCCCTAAGCTCGATACCAATCGCGACGCCCCCAAAATAGGTATACATCACCTATTCTTAGTTGTCAATACATGGTACGTAAACAACTACAACTTTATTATTACAACAAGAAAACTGTGAGTTTGAATACAAATATTATCTTCTGTAGACAATATCTATACTCAAATAAATCCTCATCACATTTATCGATACATTATTTTACAAAATGGTGAGGACTACTAAACAATCCTTTCTAAAACCTTCATTCCATACCCCGACTGCACTCGCTATATTCTCGCCTCCCGAGAAAAATGGAACAAAAAGGAAAAGGGTGAGCTCAACTAGCTCAAGAAAGAATATTATGACTAAGATAATATACAACAAATTATCGTTAGTCTTCAACAGGAAAAATATAATAGAATACAATAGACAACAAATTTTAAATCAATATTCATAAGTGGAAATAATAATTCATTAGAAGAGTTAAGTAGAGAATGCAAACTACTATCTTCTATGTATGAATTTAAAAGTTCATCGCTCATCTTTTATCCTCGTAACATCAATCAATATACATCCGAATCAAATATTCATCTTTGCACTACGGGCCAAAGATATTCATCAGTTGGTCATGTTCATTTAAACACCTGTTCATCTTTGCACTACGGGCCAAAGATATTCTTAAGAAATCATTCATCTTTGCACTATAGGCCAAAGATATTCCATAATATCATCATTTAAGACTGAGGATGATGAAAAATATTTTTTTAAAGAAACGAATCCAAAGGAAACAAAATGACAAGGATTAAGGATTAAGGATTCGTACTTGGTTTTATCCACGTCCAAAAATACCTCAAAAATAATCATAGTGGTGTAAAATTCAAGAATGATCAAAACATGGATACAATCAAAGCTAGTATCCAGAATAGATATTTTGGACAAAAAGAAGAAATTTTATTTTTCTATGAATAATACATCAGATACGTGAATAGTCTCAGATATCGTGAATAGTCTTAAGATACGTGAATAAGTAACTTCGACACCAAAAAGATAGAAATTCCACAAAAACATCTTCACGCTTATTTAATAATAGTACTCGTGAATAGTAACTCGTGAATAAGAACTCATGAATAAGAACTCGTGAATAGTAACTCATGAATAAGAACCCATGAATAGTAACCCCGACATAAAAAAGTTCCAAATTTGATAAAAACTTCAGATCAACATTTCAGTATAATGATATTGAAGAAATAATATCATTACGAAAAAATATAATATCCCTTACCTCGAAAGATCAGTACTTCTAGCTAGAATACCGGGTATAGTGCTGAAGGGAACTTGCACCGTCTAGCAATACTCAAAGTATACTCAAAATACTCACAAGAATACGCCTTCGATAATATAGAGAGAAAACTTCAGCCGTGTGATTTTCAATTCTAACCTAAGACCCTATTTATAGAAATTGCTTAGAACACAAAAGCGTAAAATTTAATATATTAATAATATTATTTTTCCACATCTTCCTAAGCACACCATCAGCTGAAATCAACCACTAACACATGTCCCATAAGTGACAAAAATGTTTTTCATGCAAAAGTTACTTAAAACTCCAAAAAAATGATAATCAATTAATTCGGAACTTCAATAATTCATAATAAATAGCCCTTTCATCAGAAAATTCAATCTCGCGAATGTTTATAGGAAATTCAATTCTCTACAACTTTGCGTAAGAAAGTTTTTCCAAATTCCAAATAGAAATTGATCAAATCCACAAACTATTCGATTTTACAAATTATAATCAAATTTCACCAATAAATGGGGTCCACCGACATGTTTAACATGTTTTAAACATTTATTGCAACAAAAATACTCTTCCTCCTCGTATACTCATATATCCCACATTCGTTGTAAAAATATCACCATTATTATATTATTAAAATATAATAATATATTTAAATGAATTATTTTATCGTAAAAAGATAAAATTTC
Organism: Panax quinquefolius; assembly: GCA_020205615.1. Classification (NCBI taxonomy): domain Eukaryota; kingdom Viridiplantae; phylum Streptophyta; class Magnoliopsida; order Apiales; family Araliaceae; genus Panax; species Panax quinquefolius. The sequence goes on along the minus strand of CM035155.1, from coordinate 39,841,513 downwards.
AATTTTTAACAATTGTCACATTAAAATTTTTCTCCATCTATATCCACATAAAATCAATATTTTTCTCATCATATGAATCAATAATTAATTATTCACAAATAATATTACGTAATCACAATATCGACAACTGACGGGGAGTTCCTGGAAAAGAGGGGCTTTCCAATAAGAATTTCTTCTTCTTGACGCAATTAGGTGACCAAACCTCTCCTTAGATGTAACTTTCTAGACATTGCCAATAATGTTATCTAATAATATTATTCAGATAATATGAATTATTGCTTCGATAATGAAAAATACTTGTGTAATGACAATTATCAAACAACAAAGAATATAAAATATCAACGCAACAATTATTAACTCAATAAGATATCGAATAAGAATTATCGTAACCATTATTGAGTAGTGCCCTCTTACGTAAGAATCAATAATTGGTGCAATACTGCAGTGCTACTATTCAACAACGCCAGATTAGTGTGTTTTAACCACCGGGTATTCCAACAAGATAATCTGTAACAAACTACGCCGCTTATTTAAAAACAACTTATATTTGTCGCTTTCTTCATCCAATCGCTTTCACATATGGGGCACATACATGGTCATGCGTCGTCATTTAATATTCCCCGACAAAGATTTAATATTCCACGACCAAACGAATATTCCCCGATAACAATGAATATTTTATAACCACTTGCTTATTTTGAAATATTTGCGTATTTAACCCTTAACTATCCACATTAATCAAATCAACCCTTACTATTTCAAAATAATAAATAGAGAAAATTAAATTTCATTAATAATAAGTTGGGGTCTTACAGATCTTGCCTCCTGCCAGGCGTTATTAGCCTGTTTCGCAGTCACCCGTCATTGATATCCCATTATTGGGTGTTGACGGTTTTACATTATCAGAGGGTCTCTCGCGCCAGAGATATTCCAAAGATTGGTGGTTCCTCGTACCATTGGAGCCTGCACCACGCCACTCGGGCTTCATGGGGATATGGTTCCGTGATCCGCGATGATGATAGGATTAGGCGGCTCGTGTCTCGAGATCCAACTCATTTGACACAAATTGACATTTGACCTTGCAGTTGGATCGGGCACATTTCTTTATCCGCCTTGGGTAGAGATCCTTTAGAGGCGAATACTTTTGATCCTTTTCGGCTCTGGCTGGCCCTTTCAGTGATCCATATGGTTTTGCTTAGGCAAGGATCCTCCCTCATATAGGCTCGACATCCCCAATGGATAGAGATCCAGTGACTCGGGAAGAGTTACATCAGGTGGACAAGATTGATGATGTAGAAATTGACACCATTATCTTCTTCTGATATATATTCTCGTTATTTCATTTGATAGGCCTTTGTTAGACATTGAGTATCTTTGCCCCATTCTCGATATCTCTTTTGGTAGGTCGCTGTTAGTTGTTGGGTGTCGGTGCCCCATTTCCCTGTATTGTAGTTGTATAGAGATGTATTAGATGATGATATACTTAGGAATGTATGTACAGTTTTCCATTCCCTCTATCATATTGCCATCTATTGTATCATGCATGTTATGATGTTATGCATATGTATGTATGTCCAGAGATATTCAGCATTGACCCTTGGATGGTCTTATGACACAGCCCATACAGATGTCTTCTTTAGACAGTTAGCCGTATTGATCATACTCCACCATTATTGGTGGCATCTGGTATGCGATCGTGGTATGATAGTATGTCACCATCGAGACGGGATCAGTAGATTAGTCGCTATTCTGATATCTTATGACCCTCTTGATGTTTCAAGTTCTCGTAGGATTCGTGGAGGGCATGCTGGAGCACTGGGTATCGATGAGGCAGGTTTTTAGATTTGGGACCCAGGAGTTGACTCCTACTCTAGAGGAGTATGCACGTTTGACGATGAAGCCAATGGACAGACCTTGCGTGCATATGGCGATTGGAGACATGAGTCGGCAGTTCATGACCCTCACTTGATTGAGGCGTAGGGTGGTGCAGGATGAGCTCACATCCGGCCACGTTATATCCCAGCATTTTTTGTTAGACAGATTTGGCTCTGAGGATAGTTATACATGGCATTCTAGGGATTTCACCACACTGGAGGATCATTGGCGTTTGGCCAGAGTGGATGTACTGCTATTGTGCATATTGTCGTATGTCTACATGCCACGGTACATGGATGAGTTGGATATAGGGAGTTATCATGGCAGTGAGAGCTCTTAGGGATGGTCACACCATTGTACCGATGATTATTGCAAAGACTCTGAGGTCGGCCACATACTGCTGCACTTATTCGACGGGAGTGTTTACAAGCAGCTCAGTCATGCTGTATGTGTGGTTTATGTCACACTTGAGACCTATTGGCACTTTCAGACGACATGGGTATTGTTTCACCCATGATGTAGCCATGTTGTAAGACCCCAACTTTTATGAATAAAGAATAATTTTCTCGAAATATATTTTTTTTGAATATTATGGTGTGGATTTGATATAATGTTATAGTTGTGAGTAATATTTACAAATTTTGCAAAGTAAGCAAGTGGTTATATAATATTCGATTAGTCGGGGAATATTCGTTTTAGTAGGGAATATTCGTACGACGACACAATCATTGATGGACCCCACAACGGAAGTATTGTTATAGTAAGAAATTGATAGAATTATCTTTTTATAAAAATAACGGCGGAAGTGTTACTGAATTATCTCTTGTTGAACTACCCTAGTAAAAGTAAAAGAATGTCTGGCGTGGTTGCATAGTAAGCTACGGTATTGATTATTGATGCTTACGTGAGAAGTCACCAGCTTATACTCAATTATTGCTACAATGAATTGCTTTATCATATCTCTCATATTATTGATTCAATTATTATCACAGTATCATCTGCATAATATGATATATTATTAAATCAATAATTGAGACGGTAAAGTTATTCATATTATTATTTGCAATATTGACAATGTCTAGAAGTTTTGTCAAGGAGAGGTTTGGTCACCTAATTGCGCACCAATAAGGAGAAATCCTTATTGGAAAGCCCCCTCTTTCCTGAGAACAACCTGGTTGTTAAATATTATGAATTATAATATTAATGATGAATAAGTTCGTGTTGATTAAAGATGAAATTAATAGTTCCATTAGGTTGGAATTATTAGTGTTAATGAAAATTAACATTTATTTCATAAATGATGTTTGGAGGTTATATTGACCAATCGGGTATTTAATCAGATAAATGAGAAATTAATTGCTATTAATTCACATGATTATAACTATTTGGTCACATGTATGTATTATTGATTCACATTCTTGTACTATTAGGGGAGGTGATGCAAGATTGATAATACTTTCATGACTAAGTTAAAAATGGAGGTATAGATGGAGGTACTAAACTGTAATTAGTTTTTTCACATGATTATACTATTGAGTCACATGAATGAACTATTAATTCACATGATTTACTATTAGGGGAGGTGGTGCAAGTTTGATAATACTTTCAAGACTAAATTAAAAATGAAGAAAAAGAGGGAAATATTATACTGTAATATTTTGAGCCCCAAAATGTGTAATTATTGAAACTATATTTTCCTATAAATAGAAGCTCATTCTTCCTTCATTTCTCACCAATTCACTAAAGCTATAGAGCAATTATTATAGAGAGAAATTATAGAGAGAAAGGAGAAGAGAAGTCTGCTACCTTACTATTCCAAAGATTATCCATTTTTCTAAGGTAAGGGTATATTATTCTTCAGTATTCATGAAGAGAGTTATTTTCTTTCAATACTGTAAGGGTTGTTATTCCATTCTTTATTATTATGTTGGAATAACATGTCTATGAGAAGTACCGCATACATGGTGAAATTCTTCTGTTATTCCATTCTTTATTATTCTATTGGAATAACCTGTTTGTGCGGACTATCATATGCCTGGTGAATTCTATTGTTATTCCATTCTTTATTATTCTATTGGAATATCCATGCGTGTGGATTACATACGACCGGTTCCATTCTTTATTATTCTGCTGGAATATCCATGCATGCGGATTATGCGTGACTGGTTCCATTCTTTATTATTACATTGGGAATAACTCATGCGTGTGATCTATCGCATACATGGTGAATTCTTCATTATTCCATTCCTTATTATTACATTGGAATAACTTTTGTCATATGGATTACCGCATGCATGGTGAATGATCCTTTGTATTCATTTCTTATTAAATTGTGGAAATGATCTGTCTACGTGGATTACCGCATGGCGGGTGAAAATTCACTTGCAGTTTCATATATTCTATTATACTCAGTTGGTTAAAGTTTTGGCTTCTATACTTCATGAAATTAGTATAATATCCTGGATATTTGCGCTTCATCCAGTATCTTTTCATGAAAATATTCTTCTAAGCATTCTTGAATTTTACTCTACAAAGCAGTATCATGTTGACAATTTGGACGTTATTGATTTTTGGATAAATTAAATTATAAATCTTTAAAATTTATCCTTGAACTTGTTTTATTGAATTATTATGTCATTGTCATCATCTTCATGCTTATATTGTGATTAAAGTCATCTTTGGCTTACGTGCATATATGGACTTGGTATGATTATGACCAGGGATTATTCAGTATAATCATGACCGTAATGTGACGAATGATGTGGTAAAAGTCCTCATTCGCCTGTAGTTCATTAATGGACAGTTGTTGGTATGATTATGACCAGGGATTATTCGGTATAATCATGACCATTGATGATTACATGAATATCCTTGGCCGTGGTACAGGGATGATGTGGTTTATTTATTAAGCTAATTCTCAGCAATAAAGTTGATGAAAATCTTTTTAAATCATAGAAGATATTAGATTTTATGCTCTACTTGACTCTTCTAATGGATTGCTTATTCCGCTGCAGTTGTTGATCTAAAACTTGTTGTCTATTATATTCTATCGGTTGTTATATCTTTGTTGAAGGCTAAGGATAATTTATTCGCATTATCTTAGTCATAATATTTCTTACTGGGCTAGTTGAGCTCACCCTTTGCTTTCATTGTTCTCTTCAGGAAATGAGAATATAGCTGGGACTAGTTAGGGAACGGAGTGACGGTCCAGATGATAGCATTAGTAGTCCTCACTATTCTGTTAAATAGTGTGATAATAAATGTAATGAGGACTCCATTGAGTGTGGTTATTGTCTAGATGACAATATTCTTATTAAAACTCTTAGATTATGTTTTGTCGTATTTTACACAACTGTTGTATAATAAAGTTGTATTTGAATTTTGTACCATGTATTTGGCGACTCAAGATGGGTGAAGTATACCTATTTTGGGGGCGTCACACATGTCATACTCTTTTCAGCCTGCAAAATGTATAGATGTTGCATCTTGGTCAACTTTCCTGGCAGGGATAGGAGATCCGTTTGCTATATTACCGTGTTCAGGGCTTAGCTCACCCTATAGCTTCATCACTCATGCTCCGGGAATGGATTATCTCCCTCTAGCTGATTTGAAAGGCATGATTACTTACCACCCACTGGCCGTGATGTGTCAGTTTAACCAGTTCCAGGATTTTCATCCTTTTGAGGGGGCATTGAGTTAGCGCTTCGCTTCTTGCCACTTATTAGCAGAGGATAGATCCAGGTTGTATGCCTGTTGGGATCAGCATGAGCTAGCTAAGTTTTTCGTCAGCCATCCGGGTTGTTCTGCAGAGTATTTCGCATAGATGGAGACAGAGACTGCATCGGCTGCGGTAGTATCCACAGTACAGGGGATTGATTCCGACGATGAGGAGCCTATGGAGGAGACTGATATTCCTATAAATGAGGATTTGACTACTGAGTTACCAGCATTTGTGATGGATTCTCCCACTATAAGTGCTATCGTGATTCAACATTCAACACAATATCTGGAGCAGAGTCTACATCTAATGACTTTTGAGAGAGATCATGCTAGGGCCTTGATATTGACAGCTCTTGATGGGAGAGACGCAGCTCTATTAGAGAGAGACGAGGCCAGATCAGCCAGAGATGCATTGATTATAGAGCGGGATGTTGCCCTATCTTCCCGAGATGTAGCCGCCATAGATAGTACTTCAGTGAGATCCCTTACGACTGGCATTCTTACCGATATGAGTGCATACATTGATGAGGATCATGCGACCAAGTAGTTAGCCTCGGATCTGCTAGCTCGTGTAGATACCATTGGGCAAGAGCTTGAAGTGTTACCTCCTTCTTTGGAGAGGGATGCTATGTTAGATCTGATAGTCTGCATACATACAGATCCATAGATAGACTTGTATTTTCCTGCACAGACTAGCTTAGCCATTTTGTCATGTACAGAACATATTGTATATATCAAACAGTATTATATATGGAAGGGAAATATATTTTTATTCACTTCTCTTTCAGTTGTGCCTTGATACTTGCTTGATATTTGCCTGTTTCTTCAAGGCTTATGATCTTGATACATTCTGAACTCATCCTTGATGTGTAGACATTGAGATATCGCAGGATCTTTTAGAACGGATCATTGATCTGTGTGTATCCCTACCATCTTTGGTGTCTTGGGACTGGTTTCTGTATGTAGATGTGGAGAGGAGTGTGGTTTTTCCTCTCTGAGATTGACCGCACCACAGATGGTTGCCAGTACTCTTATTTAAAAAGAGCCCAGTTAGTTCCATCTCTTATGGATTGGTGTTGCTCTTAGAGGCACGACCGCAGCTTAGATGGTCGTTGAATCTCCTATTGGTAAGGAGAGGTTAGGTAGTTCCATCCCTTTGGTCTGAAGCCGATGAAATGTGGTGGATTGAAGTTTGATCTCAGTACCGTGTGACAAGTATTTTTGTTCTGGTAGGGGATTAGACCGAACCATGAATGCCTGCCTACGTACTCCTATTGAAGAGGAGATCAGGTCTGCGTAGTTCAAACCTGGTGTAAGAGGTTCAACGCTGAATGTAAAAGGGTGTAGGAATGTTTTTGTTATTTTTGTTTATATAGAGAAAGGGCAGAAGTGTTTTTTTTGTAGAGAAAGGGAAGAAATGTTTTTGTTTGTTTGTTTTTTATTGCGACCGGGCCATATAGAATATGGTTGCTTACGTACTCCCGGGTATCAAAGAGATCAGGTCGACGTAGTTCGCCCCTTAGGACAATTTGTGATCGAAGAAGTTGAATCCAATGTGCAGAATGAACTGCGGGGAAATGAAAGTTTGATCCCATGCCTGGGACAAACTGCAGGTGTGAAAAGTTTAATCTCGTCTTCAGGACAAACTGCAGGTATGAAAGGTTCAATCACTGATGGGATAACCAGAGTTGTATGAAGTGAAACCAGGCTGTTGGTTTGAAAAGTGTGTTTTTTTTTCTGAGGGGCAGATGGATAAAAAGGAAAAGGTTGTGTGTAATGAGGGTTAAAGAACCTGAATGACTGGTGATCTGATGATTCAAAACCAGGATGTTCGGTTGATGGTAACCTCAGACATAGTACCGTTTCATGGTGTCCGAATTGATAAGCTGTGGAAATTCATCGTTGTCCATTTCCTACAATCTGAGAGCGCCTCCTGTCAATACCTCCTTGACAACAAATGGGCCTTCCCAGTTAGGAGCAAATTTTCCCTTGGATTGATCTTGGTTATCAATGATCTTCTTTAAAACCAAGTCGTGCTGTTTAAAATGCCGTAGCCGGACTTTCTTGTTGTAGGATCTGGCGATCCTTTATTAATATAACTGACCATGAAAGAGAGTCGCGGTTTGCCTTTCGTCTATTAGAGACAATTGGTGATACCTGTCTTGTACCCATTGGTCTTCATCCAGCTGAGCGTCTATCAACACTTTGAGGGATTCCATTTCCACCTCTATGGGGAGCATTGCTTCCATCCCATAGGCTAATGAGTAGGGGGTTGCCCCAGTGGAAGTACGCATTGAAGTTCTATAGGCTAATAAAGTCAGAGGCAAGAGGTCAAGCCATCCTTTATGATTGGCGGACATTTTTTGCATGAACTTCTTGATGTTTTTATTAGCCACTTCAACAGCACCATTCATCTTTGGGCGGTAGATGATGGAGTTAAGGTGTTTGATGTGGAATTTGCTGCATAACTCCTCCATCATTTTGTTGTTGAGGTTCTTAGCATTGTCTGACATAATTACCTCTGGTTGTCCATAACGACAAACGATATTGTTTCGAATGAAAGCAATGATGACTTCTTTAGTAACCCTGGGGAAGGAGGCTGCTTCCACCCACTTGGTGAAGTAATCGATCATGGTGAATATGAACCGATGCCCATTACTGGCTTTGGGCTCGATGGGCCCGATCACGTCCATTCCCTACATTGGGAAGGGCCAAGGTGAACTCATGTTGTGGAGTTCCCTTGGAGGGGCGTGGATAGTATTTCCATAAATTTGGCATTGATAGCACCTCTTGACGTGGTCATCATAGTCAGCTTCGAGCATAAGCCAATAATGTCCTATTCTGAGGATCTTCTTAACAAGTAGAGGGCCGCTCATGTGTGGGCCACATACTCCACCATGGATCTCATCCATGAGCCTCTAAGCTTGATCCTTGTCCAGACATCTGAGGAGAGCTAATCCCGATATTTGGCATGTGATACTTCTCCAATATAGTTCCCATAAACTGGGGCCTTTTGCAGGGCAAATGTGATGTTTGGCATATTTTCCTTGTCAGGTATGTGAATCAAGGAGCACAATATTGCGAGCGCATCCTCAAAATCATTCCTATTACGAGGAATGTGTAGAAAGAATGTGAGACCCCAAATTTTATGAAATGAAAGTATTCAATTTTCTTATAATTATTTTATTTAGTAAATGGTTAAATTGATAAAAGGTTAAAGTTAAGGGTGATATGTGAAATTTTTTCAAAAGTATACAAGTTGTTATAAAATATTCTTTGGTCGGGGAATATTCTTTTTATCGGGGAATATCCGTAGGACGGCACAATCATTGGTGGACCCCACAACGGAAGTATTGTCGTAGTAAGAAAATGACGGAATTATCTTTTTATAAAAATAACAACGAAAATGTTACCGTTAAAACTGTTGAACTACTCGGTAGTAAAAAATGCGATGTCTGGCGTGGTTTGCGTAGTAGCACCGGTATTGATTATTGATGCTTACGTGAGAAGTCACTCAGTTATACTCAATTATTGCTACAATAATTGTTGCATCATATCTCTCATATTATTGATTCAATTATTGTCACAGTATCATCTGCATAATATGTTATATATTATTAAATCAATAATTGAGACGACAAAGTTATTCATATTATTATTTGCAATATTGACAATGTCTAGAAGTTCTGTCAAGGAGAGGTTTGGTCACCTAATTCCGCGCCAATAAGGAAAAATCCTTATCGAAAAGCTCCCTCTTTCGTGGGAACGACCTGGTTGTTAAATATTGTGAGTTATAATATTAATGATGAATGTTATTAAAAAACAAATTTGAGTTCGGAGTTGAATTTGGAGACGCGGACGTGATATTTGAGTCCGGAACGATGAAATTAGTAGAAATAGACTATAAACACAAAATTTCTCGGGGTTGATTTTTTGGTCAAAAAAGTTAACAGTTGACTTTTTCGAAAAAAGTCAAACTTTGAAATTTCAAAAATGAAATTTTTGAGAAAAATATTTCCATTGTGTTGGGATTGTTAGTGTTAGTGGGAATTGACATTTATTTCGATAATAATTGATGTTTGGAGGTTATATTGACCAATCGGATAATTAATCGAATAAATGATCAATTAATTGCTATTAATTCACATGATTATAACTATTTGTTCACATGTATGTACTATTGATTCACATTCATGTACTATTAGGGGAGATGGTGCAAGATTGATAATACTTGCATGACTAAGTTATAGATGGAGGTACTATATTGTAATTCGTATTTTCATATGATTATAACTATTGAGTCACATGATTGTACTACTAATTCACATTATTTACTATTAGGGGAGGTGGTGCAAGTTTGATAATACTTGCAGGACTAAATTAAAAATGAAGAAAAGAGAAGGTATTATCTTTGTAATATTTTGAGCCCCAAAACGTGCAATTATCGAAACTATATTTTCTTATAAATAGAAGCTCATTCTTCCTTCATTTCTCACCAATTCACTAAAGTTATAGAGCAATTATTATAGAGAGAAGTTATAAAGAGAAAGAAGAAGAAATCTTACTACCTCACTTTTCCATATCCGATCTTCTTTTGAGGTAAGGGATATTTTTTTAGGTAAGGGGTATTATTTCTTTTCATTCATGAAGAGAGTTATTGTTATTCCATTCCTTATTATTATGTTGGAATAACTTTTATCATGGAATCTTAATCTTCCACATACATGGTGAAATTCATCTATTATTCCATTCTTTATTATTATTATTGGAATATCACATGCATGCGGATTACATGGCGTGACCGAAATTCCATTCTTTATTCTTTATTATTATTGGAATATCACATGCATCATGTGATTCACGCGTGACTGGTTCCATTCTTTATTATTCATTGGAATAACACATGCATGCGGGTTTATCGCATGCACAGTGAGTTATTTTGTTATTCCATTCTTTATTATTCTATTGGAATATCACATGCATCTATGATTACGCAAAACTGTTCCCCATTCTTTATTATTACATTGGGAATAACACATGCATGTGATCTATCGCATGCATGGTGAATTCTTATGTTATTCCATTCTTTATTATTCTATTGGAATAACCTATCTATGTGGATTACCGCATGCATGTGAATGATCCTTTGTATTCAATCCTTATTAAATTGTAGAAATGATGCATATCTACGTGGATTACTGCATGGCGGGTGAAAATTTATTTGTAGTTTTAAGTAATTTTTCGACCCTCAAAATTCGGAAAAATTTGAAATGATAATTTGATGAGTTTTCTATATTGTGTCCAAAGATGGCGATTTTTGGATGTATAGATTAAGAGTTATGGATTTTATGGAAAAAGACTATTTTAAAAAGTAAGCCCTTATAACTCCTTGTGGTTAACTCCAAAATTGGTGAAATTTTTTTATTGGGAGTACATGTATATAACGAGAGTATACCTCATAAATTTTGAAATTTTTGGACAAAAGTACAATTTATGATAAATGTCTAAATATTAAAAAGATTTTGCCATATGAAAAATAGTAAATAAATTTTAAAAATTAGAAAATATATGTTCAATATGGGACTATATTACATTAAATCCAAGAAAAGAAATATTTTTGGGACCCGATTGGTATTTTTCATGAAAATGAACTAGTTATGAGTAAATGAATTAAATATGTTATGTGAAGTAACAAAATTGGAAAATAGGATTTTATGGCTTGGGAATCCTATATAGGGTATATGTAGATTTTGATGAGAGATTTGATCATTGGTGATGAAATCTTATGAGTATAGCATTTTGAATGATTAAATGTATTATTTGGTAAAGTGTAAATAATTAAAATAAATTGTTTATAAGTTTAAAAGTGATTAAAATATTGTTATAATATTAATAATATTAGATTATGAGTTTATTAAGTGATTGATAATATTTGGATAAATTTAAAGTCTTTAATATTTATCCTTGTTTTTCGTTTGATTAATGCTTATATCATTGTCATCATCCTCATAATTATATATATGATGAAAGTCATCTTTGGCTTCATCCTCATGATGGATATATTATTGGTTTTATGATGAAAAAACGTGCGAAGATGGAATATTTTATTGGTTTTATGATTGTATATCTTTGGCTTACGTGCAAAGATGGGTATTGATTATTGTTTTACAGATTGTATATCTTTGGCTTACGTGCAAAGATGAACTATTGATTGATGAGTATCTTTGGCTTATGTGCATAGATGAACTGTTTATTGGTATGATAATGATCAGGGATCATTCGATATAATTATGACCTGTAATGTTATAGATGATGTGGTAAAAGTCCTCATTGGCCCGTAGTTCATTGATGGACAGTTATTGGTATGATTATAACCAGGGATTATTCTGTATAATCATGACCATTGATGATTACATGAATATCCTTGGTCGTAGTGCAGGGATGATTCGATGATGTGGATGATTCGATGATGTGGATTATTTATTAAGCTGAGTCTCAGCGATAAAATATTGATTATACACTTTTAATTCGTAAAAGATAGTAGATATCATGCTCTATTTGACTCTTCTAAAATACAGTTGTATGTCTTTGGCATGTAGTGCAAAGATGAATTGTTAATGAATATCTTTGGCCGTAGTGCAAAGATGAATTTATTAGTATGATTGTGAGAAGGAATTGTGATTTGGTATAACCATGATTTTTGATGTTTCAGGTGAAGATAGGTGATAAAAATTATCTTCGTCCTGGGTGCGAAGAGGAATTTAGAATCACAATTATGATTATGAGGTATTCATATGATTGTGGACAGGAATTGTTGATTGATGTTGCAGGGATAAAACATTATTGGTGGACTTTTAACGTGAAGAAGATAATAGACCTGATGGTTTTTTTGACTCTTCTAATAGATTGTTCATTCCGCTGCTACTATGGTTGAAAAGTTTTATCATTTACCATATGTTCTAAATCTCTAATTTATTTTTGACGAAGGCTATTGATAATTTAATTATCTTTAGTCATGATATTCTTTCTTGGGCTATTTTGTGCTCACCCTTTTGCTTCACAATTCTTTTCGGGTAAATAAGAGTGTAGGCCGGGTGGCGGGGATAACAGGAAATATAGTGTGATGGTCAGGAGATCTAAATCAAGTTTCTCAATACATTATAAAATGGCATGACGTATAACGGATAATTGTATTGAGGACCTAAGATATGTGTGTTTTATTTTATCGTCACTTAATAATTGATTTTAGCGAACAACAATAGGGTGATGAGAACTTGGACTTTGAAAGCGTCAAAAGTGCACCTCATTAGAATGAATATGATAGTAATCTTCTCGTTCTTCTTTGGGGTCTTAAAATATTTACTTCTTGTATTTTATATGGCATTGTAACAATTTGAGTTTGGATCTTATTTACGAGACAATATTGTATTAAAACTCATATTTACTTATGTGTTATATTACTACTTGCGACGAGTTCAACAGTTGTATAAATGAAGTTTGTATGTGATTTTTATAGTATGATATCCGGTGACTCAGAATGGGTCGTGTGGACCTATTTTAGGGGCGTCACAAATGGTATCAGAGCTTAGGGATATAGTCGCTGGCGGAGATATGAGTCTAGAACTAGGAGGGGAGAGACGAGTTATATACTTCGCTAGTGTGTGACTTACCTAAGCTGAAATTGTTTACTTGATAAGTTGACAAATTGTGATATGTCAATTAACCTTTGTTTTGAAGGTATATTCTAGAATGATATCTCAAATAAAGGAGATGAGCAATGGAAAATCATGATATAGAGGAAATAACAGGAAGGTACAATCCGAAAAAGAAAGCAAAGTATTCTCATCTCTTGAACTACCGAGTACGTAAATTTGAGGAGGAAAATTTCATAAGGAGGGAGATTGTGAGACCCCAAATTTTATGAAATGAAAGTATTCAATTTTCTTATAATTATTCTATTTAGTAAATGGTTAAATTGATAAAAGGTTAAAGTTAAGGGTGATATGTGAAAAATTTTCAAAGTATGCAAGTTGTTATAAATATTAAGTTAGTTTGGTATATTCTTTTGTCGGGAATATCAGTAGTAACACAATCAATCATTAGTGGACCCCACAATGGAAGTATTATCGTAGTAAGAAAATGACATAATTATCTTTTATAAAAATAACCCAAAGTATTACTGATTTAAAACTGTTGAACTACTCGGTAGTAAAAGTAATAAGTATGTCTGGCGTGGTTGCATAGTAGCACACGGTATTGATTATTGATGCTTACGTGAGAAGTCACTTTCGGTTATACTCGATTATTGCTATAATAATTGCTTTGCATCATATCTCTCTCGTATTATTGATTCAATTATTGTCACGATATCATCTGCATAATATGTTATATATTATTAAATCAATAATTGAGACGACAAAGTTATTCATATTATTATTTGCAATATTGATGATATCTAGAAGTTACATCGAGGAGAGGTTTGGTCACTAATTGCGGCCAATGATAAGGAAAAATCCTTATCGAAAAGCCCCTCTTTCGTGGGGAACGACACGGTTGTTAAATATTGTGAGTTATAATATTAATGATGAATGTTATTAAAAACAAATTTGAGTTCGAGTTGAATTTGGAGACGCGGACGTGATATTTGAGTCCGAGACGATGAAATTAGTAGAAATAGACTATAAACACAAAATTTCTCGGGGTTGACTTTTTGGTCAAAAAATTTAATAGTTGACTTTTTCAAAAAAGTCAAACTTCAAAATTCAAAATGAAATTTTTTGAGAAAATATTTCCATTATGTTGGGATTGTTAGTGTTAGTGGAAATCGACATTTATTTCGATAATAATTGATGTCCGGAGGTTATATTGACCAATCGGGTAATTAATCGAATAAATGAGCAATTAATTGCTATTAATTCACATGATTTATAACTATTTGTTCACATGTGTGTACTATTGATTCACATTCATGTACTATTAGGGGAGGTGGTGCAAGATTGATAATACTTGCATGACTAAGTTAAAAATATAGGTATAGATGGAGGTACTTATATCTTGTAATTAATATTTTCACATGATTATAACTATTGAGTCACATGATTGTACTATTAATTCACATTATTTACTATTAGGGGAGGTGGTGCAAGTTTGATAATACTTGCGGGGACTAAATTAAAATGAAAAAAAAAAGTTGAAGGTATTATCTTGTAATATTTTGAGCCCCAAAATGTGCGATTATCGAAACTATATTTTCCTATAAATAGAAGCTCATTCTTCCTTCATTTCTCACCAATTCACTAAAGCTATAGAGCAATTATTATAGAGAGAAATTATAGAGAGAAAGAAGAAAAGAATGCTCTACCTCACTATTCTAGTATCCAGTTTCTTTTTAGGTAAGGGGTATTATTATTTTTTTCTTTCATTATTCATGAAGAGAGCTATTGTTATTCCATTCCTTATTATTATGTTGGAATAACTTTTGTCTATCTGCAATCTGCGCATATACATGGTGAAATTCTTCTATTATTCCATTCTTTATTATTTGGAATATTGGAATATCACATCTTCATGCGCTTGGAATAACACGTTACTGTTTTTATTATTCTTCTTATTATTATGTTGGAATATATATCATGCATATATGCATGATTACGTATGACCTAGTTCCATTCTTTATTATTACATTTAGAATAACTCACTGTGTGCATCTTTATCGCATGCATATGAATTATGTTGTTATTCCATTCTTTATTATTGAATTGAATATCCATTCCATTCTTTATTATTCTGTTGGAATTCTTTATTATTATTCTTTTGGAATTCATTCATGCGGATTCTGGCGGACATTCCATTCTTTATTATTACATTGGGAATAACACATGCATGCGATCTATCGCATGCATGGTGAATTCTTACATTATTCCATTCTTTATTATTACTGTTGGAATAACTTTGTCTATGTGGATTACCACATGCATGGTGAATGATCCTTTGTATTCATTCCTTATTAAATTGTGGAAATGATGCATCTACATTGGATTACTGCATGGCGGTGAAAATCCATTTGCGATTTTTCGTAATTTTTTCGACCCTCAAAATTTCTGAAAAAATTGAAATGATAATTTGATGAGTTTTCTATATTGTGTCCAAAGATGGCGATTTTTGGATGTATAGATTAAGAGTTATGGATTTTATGGGAAAAGACTATTTTAAAAGTAAACCCTTATAACTCCTTGTGGTTAACTCCAAAATTGATGAAATTTTTATTGGGAGTACATGTATATAACAGAGAGTATACCTGTAATTTGAAATTTTTGGACAAAAATACAATTTATGATAAATGTCTAAATATTAAGCGATTTTGGCCGTATATGAAAAATAGTAAATGAATTTTAAAAATTTCGAGAAAATATATATTTCAATATGGGACTATATTACATTAAATCCCGAAAAAAAATAATTTTTTGGGGCTGATTTGGTATTTTTTTATGAAAATGAACTAGTTATGAGTAAATGAATTAAATATGTTATGTGAAGTAACAAAATTGGAAAATAGGATTTTATGGCTTGGGAATCCTATATAGGGTATATCTGATTTTTTGATGAGGATTTGATCATTGGTGATGAAATCTTATGAGTATAGCATTTTGAATGATTAAATGTATTATTTGGTAAAGTGTAAATAATTAAAATAAATTGTTTATAAGTTTAAGAAGTGATTAAAATATTGTTATAATATTAATAATATTAGATTATGAGTTTATTAAGTGATTGATAATATTTGGATAAATTTAAAGTCTTTAATATTTATCCTTGTTTTCGTTGATTAATGCTTATATCATTGTCATCATCCTCATGCTTATATTATGATGAAAGTCATTTTTGGCTTACGTGCAAAGATGGATTTGTTGATTATTGGTTTTTATGATTGTATATCTTTTTGCTTACGTTGCATGCAAAGATGGATTTGTTGATTATTGGTTTTACAATTGTATATCTTTGAAACTTACGTGCAAAGATGGATATTGATTATTAGTTTTACGATTGTATATCTTTGGCTTACGTGCAAAGATGAACTATTGATTGATGAATATCTTTGGCTTATGTGCATAGATGAACTGCTTATTGGTATGATTATGACCGAGGATCATTCGGTATAATTATGACCCGTAATGTTATAGATGATGTGGTAAAAGTCCTCATTGGCCGTAGTGCATTGATGGGCCAGATTATTGGTATGATTATAACCGAGGATTATTCGGTATAATCATGACCATTGATGATTACATGAATATCCTTGGTAGTAGTGTGCGGGGATGATTCGATGATGTGGATTATTTATTAAGTTGAGTCTCGTGATAAAATATTGATTATACACTTTTAATTAAGTAAAAGATAGTAGATATCATGCTCTACTTGACTCTTCTAAAAATACATTTGTATGTCTTTGGCTTATAGTGCAAAGATGAATTGTTAATGAATATCTTTGGTAGTAGTGCAAAGATGAATTTATTAGTATGATTATGAGCGAGGAATTGTGATTTGGTATAACCATGATTTTTGATGTTTCGGTGAAGATAGGTGATGAAAATTATCTTAGTCACAGGTGCGAAGAGGAATTTAGAATCACAATTATGATTATGAGTTATTCATATGATTGTGGACGAGAATTGTTGATTGATGTTACGAGGATAAAACATTATTGGTGGACTTTTAACATGGAGAAGATAATAGACACGATGGTCTTTTTGACTCTTTTAATGGATTGCTCGTTCATTGCTGACTATGGTTGAAAAGTTTTATCATCTACCCATATGTTTTAAATCTCTAATTTATTATTGACGAAGGCTATTGATAATTTAATTATCTTTAGTCATGATATTCTTTCTTTGGGCTTTGTGCTCACCCTTTTTTTGCTTCACAATTCTTTTCGGTAATAAGAGTGTAGGTAAATTGGGGTTGGCGAGGATAACGAGGAAATAGTGTGATGGTCCGAGACTATCGAAGTTTCTCAATACATTATAAAAGCGGCATGACATACAATGAGATAATTGTATTGAGGACCTAAGATGTGTGTGTAATATTTTTATACGTCACTTAATAATTGATTTTGGCGAACAACAATAGGGTGATGAGAACCCGACTTTGAAAGCGTCAAAAGTGCACCTCATTAGAATGAATATGATAGTAATCTTCTCGTTCTTCTTTGGGGTCTTAAAATATTTGTTGTTGTATTTTATATAGTATTGTAACAATTTGAGTTTGGATACTGTCTATGAGACAATATTGTATTAAAATTCATAGCTTATGTGTTGTCGTACTCTGCACGACAGTTCAACAGTTGTATAAATGAAGTTTGTATGTGATTTTTATAGTATGATATCTGGCGACTCAGAATGGGTCGTGTGGACCTATTTTGGGGCGCAGAAACTTGTCGATGGTAAGGCAGCAAATGTAGTTCTTTGGTTTGATAGATTCTCATGGATTGTTTGATTAACAACTCAGAATCTCAAAAGACAATTAACCGCCTTATGCCCATTGAACGGGCAAGTTTTAGCCCCATGATACAGCCTTCATACTCAACTGTGTTGTTGGTGCTTACAAACTGCAATTTGATAGCGACGGGATACTGCTTGTGACGCCCCCAAAATAGGTATATAACACCCATTCTGAGTCGCCAAAATACATGGTACAAAAACAACTACAACTTTATTAATACAATTGTCGTGCAAAATACGACAATACTTAAAATGTGAGCTTAAATACAAATATTGTCATCTAGACAATATCCACACTCAAATAAGTCCTCGTTACAATTATTGATATATTATTTTACAAAAAATGGTGAGGACTACTAAAACAACTCTCTAGAACCATCATTCCATACCCCGACTAGAACTCGCTACATTCTCGCTTCTTGAGAAGAAAAATGGAACAAAAAAGAAAAGGGTGAGCTCAACTAGCCCAGTAAAGAATATTATGACTAAGATAATATATAACAAATTATCATTAGTCTTCAACAGGGAAAAATCAGATAAAATACAATAGACAACAAGTTTCAGATCAATATTCACAACGGAAATAATAATTCATAGATGAGTTATGTAGAGAATGAAATCTACTATTATCTATGAATTTAAAAGTCCATCATCAATATTTTATCCTCAGAACATCAATCAATATTCATCTTGAATCAAATATTCATCTTTGCACAACATGCCAAAGATATTCATCACTTAATCATGTTCATCTCAACACTGCTCATCTTTTGCACTACGGGCCAAAGATATTCATCGAAAAATCATTAATCTTTTGCACTACAAAGCCAAAGATATTCGAGAATATCATCATTTAGGACTGAGGAAGATGAAAAATATTTTAAGGAAAACGAATCCAGTGAATCAAAAGAACAAATATTAAGGATTCGTACTTTAAACAATCCGAGTTCAAAAATACTTCATAAACACTCATAGTGAAGTAAAATTCAAGAATGATCAAAACATGGATACAATCAAAGCTAGTATCCATAATAGATATTTTGGACAAAAAAATGAAAATTTAATTTTTCTGTGAATAGTACCGTATTCATGAATAGTGTCGTGTACGTGAATAGTAACTCCGACACTAAAAGATAAGAATTTCACAAGAAAAATCTTACCAATATTCCGGCATAATGATATTGAAAGAAATAATATCATTTTAAAAAAATTAATATCCTTTACCTCGAAAAGACAAAGATTCTTACTTAGAATAATGGATATAATCTTGAAGGGATCTTGCACCGTATATAGCAACACTCAAAGTATCAAAATACTCACAAGAATACGCCGATAATATAGAGAGAAAACTTCAATTTACGTGTGATTTTCAATTCTAACCTAAGCACCCTATTTATAGAAAATTATTTAGAACACCAAAGCAGAAAATTTAATAAAATATTATTATTTTTTTAAAATTTCTTACGCCCACTTTTGAAGATCTGAATTCAGCATGTTTAACAACAAGTGGGGCCCACCAACCTTAACAAAAATGATTTTCTTTAAAAAAATAATTAAAACTTCAAAAATCAATTATTCTGGAACTTTGGAACTTCAATAATTCATAATAAATAGCCCTTTTATCAGAAAAATTCGTACCTTATGTTTTTTCCACAGGAAATTCCATTCTCTATAACTTTACAGAAGAAAATTTTTCCAAATTCCAAACAAAAGTTGACCGAAATTCACAAACGGGCGATTTTACAGGCTATAATCAAATTTCAGTCAAGAAATGGACCCACAAACATGTTTAACATGTTTTTAACATTTATTGCAACAAAAATACTCTTCCTCCTCATATACTCATATATCCCACATTCATTACAAAAATATCACCATTATTATATTATTAAAATATAATAATATATTTAAATAAATTATTTTATCAAAAAAGATAAAATATCAATTTTTTAACAAATGTCACTTTAAAATTTTCTCCATCTATATCCACATAAAATGAATATTTTCCTTATCATATAAATCAATAATTAATTATTCACAAATAATATTACAGAATCACAATATCGACAACCAACCGTAGTTCTGAGAAAGAGGGCTTTCCAATAAGGATTTCTCCTTACTGGCGCGTAATTAGGTGACCAAACCTCTCCTTAGACAGAACTTTCTAGATATTGCCAATAATGCTATCTAATAATATTATTCAAATAATATGAATTATTAATCTAATAATAAAAAATACTGTGTAGTGACAATTATTGAAACAAGAATAATATAAAATATCAACGTAGCAATTATTGAATCAATAAAATAAAATATTGAATAATAATTCTTTGTAACAATTATTGAGTAGTGCCTTCTTACATAAGAATCAATAATTGGTGCAATACTGTGATATCTTGTGTTTTAACCACCGGGTATTCCAACAAGATAATTGATAATAACTACGCCAGATATTTATAAACAACTTATACTTGTCGTTTTCTTCATCCAATCGCTTTTCATTATGGGACCCACATAAGGTTGCACCGTCGTACGAATATTCCCCAACAGTAAGAATATTCCACGACCAAACGAATATTTCCCGACAACAATGAATATTTTATAACCACTTGTTTATTTAAAATATTTGTGCAATTTACCCATAACTAACCACATTAATCAAATCAACCCTTACAATTTCAAAATAATAAATAGAGAAAATTCAATTTCATTAATAATAAGTTGGGGTCTTACATCGCTGCTCCCGTCTGGGATACTAGAACCGCTCGGCTCAGTGCCAAAGGTTTTCAGATTAATAGCTCCATCAAAATACATTTTTCACGTACGGCATGCATCGTACTGATGGTATTGCTGAATTGTCATGACCCCTTCATCGGGGAAATATGTTTCCAAGGGTTTGTACTCCCCTGCGGGTGCGGCGGCCAGTTGATCCGCAATTCCTTGACCTGTGATAGACTTTTCCGTCACATAGACGATGTTAAATTGTTGCAAAATCAACTACCATCTGGATAGCCGACAATTCAGTATCGGCTTACTGAACACATACTTGAGAGGATCCACGCGGGATATGAGATGGGTTGTGTGACCATGAAGGTAATGTTGTAACCTCATGGAAGTCCATACTAAAGCACAAGTCTTCTCAATCAGAGTGTACTTGTGTTCACTGTTGTTGAATCTTTTACCGCGGTAGTAGATAGCTCGTTCTTGGCCTCTGTCGTCTTTCTGTCCCAGTATGCAGCCCATGGCATTGTCATTAATGGACAGGTACATGAACAAGGGAACATTGTGAGACCCCAAATTTTATGAATAAAGATTTAAATTTCTCGAAATATTTTTTTTGAATATTATGGTGTGGATTTGAGATAATGTTATAGTTGTGGGTAATATTTATAAATTTTGAAAAGTATGCAAGTTGTTGTATAATATTCGATTGGTCGGAAATATTCTTTTTATCGGGGAATATCCGTATGACGGTACAATCATTGGTGGACCTCACAACGGAATTATTGTTGGATTGAGAAAACGACAAAAATATTTTTATAAAAATAACGGCGGAAGTTTTACCATTAAAACTGTTGAACTACTCGGTAGGAAAAGTAATAAGAATACGTGGCGTGGTTGCAGTAGCACGGTATTGATTATTGATGCTTACGTGAAAAGTCACTCGCTTATATTCAATTATTACTTTCTGATAATTGCGCATCATATCTCTCATATTATTGATTCAATTATTATGACAGTATCATCTGTATAATATGCTATATTATTAAATCAATAATTGAGATGGCAAAGTTATTCATTTTATTATTTGCAATATTGACAATGTCTAGAAATTCTGTCAATGAGAGGTTTGGTCACCTAATTGCGCGCCAATAAGGAAAAATCTTTATCGGAAAGCCCCCTCTTTCCTAGGAACGACCTGGTTGTTAAATATTATGAATTATAATATTAATGATGAATAAGTTCGTGTTGATTAAAGATGAATTTGATAGTTCCATTATATTGGGATTATTAGTGTTAGTAGAAATCGACATTTATTCCGATGATAATTGATGTCTGGGGTTATATTGACAAATCGGATAATTAATCGGATAAATGAGC
The DNA here is from genome assembly GCA_020205615.1 of Panax quinquefolius. NCBI lineage: Eukaryota > Viridiplantae > Streptophyta > Magnoliopsida > Apiales > Araliaceae > Panax > Panax quinquefolius. The sequence continues at coordinate 39,819,320 of CM035155.1, read as the reverse complement.
AATTAATTACTACTAATTCACATGCTTATATAACTATTTGTTCACAAGTGTGTACTATTGAATCACATTCTTGTACAATTAGGGGAGTTGGTGCAAGATTGATAATAATTGCATGACTAAGTTAAAAATGGAGGTATAGATGGAGGTACTATACTGTAATTCATATTTTCACATGATTATAACTATTGATTCACATGATTGAATTATTGATTCACATTATTTACTATTAGGGGAGGTGGTGCAAGTTTGATAATACTTGCAGGACTAAATTAAAAATGAAAGAAAAATTGGAGGTATTGTACTGTAATATTTCGAGCCCCAAAAAGTGCAATTATCGAATCTATATTTTTCTATAAATAGAAGCTCATTCTTCCTTCATTTCTCACCAATTCACTAAAGCTATAAAGCAATTATTATAGAGAGAAATTATAGAGAGAAAGAAGAAGAGAAGTCTGCTACCTCACTATTCCAGTATCCAGTCTTCTTTTGTGGTAAGGGGTATTATTTCTTTCGTATTCATGAAGAGAGCTATTGTTATTCCATTCCTTATTATTCTGTTGGAATAACTCCGTCTACATCTGATATCGCATATATATGGTGAAATTCTTCATTATTCCATTCTTTATTATTATGTTGGAATAACTCCGCTCATGCTTGAGTATCGCATACATGGTGAAATTCTTCTATTATTCCATTCTCTTTATTCTATCTAATATCACATACTGTGCGTTTACGCATGACACAGTTCCATTATTTATTATTCATTTGGAATATCACATGCTGTGCGGATTACATACGACTGATTCCATTATTTATTATTACGTTAGGAATAACTTGTCATGCTGATCTATCGCATGCATGGTGAATTCTTCTGTTATTTCATTCTTTATTATTTTGTTAGAATAACCTATCTATGTGGATTATCACATGCATGGTGAATGATCCTTTGTATTCATTCCTTATTAAATTGTGGAAATGATCTATCTACGTGGATTACCGCGTGGCGGAGTGAAAATTCATTTGCGCTTTACGTAATTTTTCCTAACCCTCAAAATTTCGAAAAAAATTGAAATGATAATTTGATGAGTTTTCTATATTGTGTCCAAAGATGGCGATTTTTGGAGGTATAGATTAAGAGTTATGGATTTTATGGGAAAAGACTATTTTAAAAGTAAACCCTTATAACTCTTTGTGGTTAAATCCAAAATTGGTAAAAATTTTATTGGGAGTACATGTATATAACAGGAGTATACCCTGTAAATTTCAGAATTTTGGACAAAGGTACAATTTATGATAAATGTCTAAATATTCGGCGGTTTTGGCCATATGAAAAATAGTAAATAAATTTTAAAAACTCCGAGAAAAATATATGTTCAATATGGGACAATATTCTGCTAAATCCCAGAAAAAAAATATTTTTGGGACTAATTTGGTATTTTTCATGAAAATGAACTAGTTATCCTTGTTTTCGTTTGATTAATGCTTATATCATTGTCATCATCCTCATGCTTATATGGTGATGAAAGTTATCTTTGGCTTACGTGCAAAGATGGACTGTTGATTATTGAATTGTATATCTTTGGCTTACGTGCAAAGATAGACTGTTGATTATTGGTTTTATAGTTGTATATTTTTGGCTTACGTGCAGAGATGGACTTGGTATGATTATGACCAGGGATAATTCGGTATAATCATGACCTGTAATGTTATAAATGATGTGGTAAAAGTTCTCAGTGGCCTGTAGTGCATTGATGGACAGTTTTTGGTATGATTATGATCAGTGATTATTCGGTATAGTCATGACCATTGATAATTTAATAAATATCCTTGGCCAGTAGTGCAGGGATGATTCGATGATGTGGTTTATTTATTAAGCTGAGTCTCAACGATAAAAATTGATGAAAACATTTTAAATCATAGAAGATAGTAGATATTATGCTCTACTTGACTCTTCTAATGGATTGCTTATTTCACTGCAGTTAAACTTGATGTCTATTGTATTTTATTAGTTTAACATTGTTGAAGGTTAATGATAATTTATCCTGCATTATCTTAGTCATAATATTTCTTATTGGGCTAGTTGAGCTCACCCTTTTGCTTTCATTGTTCTCTTCAGGAAATGAGAACTTAGCCGAGGCTAGTCAGGGAACGGAGTGATGATCCGAGATGGTGTCATAGTAGTCCTCGCTATTCTATAAAATAGTGTGATAATAAATGTAATGAGGACTCCATTGAATGTGGATATTGTCTAGATGATAATATTTGTATTAAAACTCACAACATATGTTTTGTCGTATTTTTCACGATTGTTGTATAATTAAGTTGTATTTGAATTTTATGTACCATGTAAGTGGCGACCCAAGATGGGTGATGTATACCTGTTTTGGGGGCGTCACAGTTGGTATCAAAGCTTAGGGATATGATCCCTGGGAGAGACGGGGAATTCCTTCGCTAGTATGACCTACCTAAGTTTATTTGGTATTTAATTGGTCGGCCATAGTATAGGGATAATATGTGATATGTTAATTAACCCTTGTTTTGTGACAGTGTTTGAAAATGGCATCTGAAAATGTTGAGATCAGCAATGAAGTACATGAGACCATTGAGTCACCAACGATCAATACCCAGGATAATGTGCATTAGGAAGACAATAATCCTCAGGTAAATAACAACACCGATCAAATAATGAATGCTGGGATGTTCAGAGGCCTTATGCAATTCATGCAACATCAGGTTAGAGAGACTCCTGTTCAAAATATAGGTGGAAATAATGGCAACCCACGGTTGGTCACCGCTAAGCAGTTCAAGGAGCTGGGACCACCGGAGTTTTTGGAAAAGCCAGAACCACTTAAGACGGAGATGTGGTTAAAGAAAATCACCAAGATATTTGATGTCTTGGGATGCTTAGAGGAGCAAAAGGTTCCCTTCGCCACCTTTATGTTGCGTGAAGAGGCGGATTCTTGGTGGGAATCAGAAAAGCGTCCAACTTAACGCTTCAAGATGTCTTGGGAGAAGTTCCAAGAGTCGCTCAACGACAAGTACTTTCCCGAAAGTATTCGCCATCACATGAAGGAGGTGGAGTTTATCAAGTTGGAGCAAAACAATATGACCGTGTCGCAATACGAGGCTAAATTTGAGGAGTTATCCCGGTTTGCATCCCATTTGGTCGATAATGAGGAGCGAATGACGCGATTGTTTCTGCGAGGTTTAAAACCCGATATACGTCAATACCTCATTTCTCACAAACTTTGTTTATATTCAAATGTAGTGAATAGAGCTCAGTTATTGGAGCGCGATAATGAACCAGCCCAACCAAAAGGCAACGATAATAATCGTACCGGTGGCAACGGCCATTTGAACAATGATAACCATCGTGGGGAAAATTATCATGCCAAGAATGGTAACCACTTCGGTGGTAATCATGGCCAAGATAATAGGAGTGGAAATTTCAAGAAGAGGAGATTCAACAATGATGAAAAGATGTCGACTGACAAAGACCGTTGTTAAGGAAGGAGAACGTGGCACGGTCGTATGTTACAAATCTTGGAGGGAGGGACATATCGGTCAAACTGCGTGATGCAATCCAAAACATGTTACAATTGTGGAAAAGAAGGTCACCTAGCTGATTTTGTCGTGCACCAAAGTCAAGTCCACCGGGACGGTGGCACCAAAGGCGATCTGACAAAACAAAGTCGGTGGTTTCAGGGAAGAGCGTTTTTCGTGACTTCTCAAAAAGCGAGTAACCCGAATGAAGTTAGCACGGGTTAGTTAATTATAAATTCTTGCGAAGTCTATATCTTATTAGATACCGGTTATATCCATTATTTTATCTCTCTTGCTTGCGCTCAACGTTTAAATTTGACCCCAGAGAAGTTAGACTTTGACTTATCGGTTGAAGCTCCGTTAGGAGAAACCTTAATTACATGTGTTATCCAAGTCTTGGATGAGAGTCACAGTTTTGAATGATATTTCTATTGTTAATAAATTTCCTGACGTATTATTGAAGACTTCTTAGCCTACTTAGAGTGTGAAATCAAATTTTGTATTGACCCCAATACAAAACTCATTTCTAAAACCTCAAATATTTTTCTTCACCCAAAACGAACGTAACGCGCGCCAAAGACGTTGACTCGAGTTGTTGAAGATTACAATCATACCATTCAATACCATCGTGGGAAAACGAACGTGGTAGCTGACGTGTTGAGTAGAAGATTGTATGCGTTTATGACTGCGAAGTTGTTAACACAAAGACCCATTTAGTATAACTTACAAATGATGAAGATAGAGTTAAAGACTCTAGGGACCCACGTGAAGATAACGAATATACGAGTAGAATCGACTTTAATCGATAAAGTTAAAATTCTCTGCTCTGCTACAAATCTTGATGAATATGAAGAAGAAGGTTCAAGAGGGCGTTATTCTAGAAACAAGAATCGATGAAGAGAGGAAATCTCAACTCTCGATTTTATTGGCCCATTTAAAATCTTTGATCGAGTAGGAATTGTGGCCTATAGACTCGTTTTACCGCCAAATATGTCGGGTGTTCATAACGTTTTTCACGTATCGATGTTACGTAAATATGTGAATGACCCGAACCACGTTATTAACACTATTACAAAATACTAAATAAACAACACTTAAATCACAATATTTTTATATTTTTTTACAACGTTTTTAAAAAAACATTGTAGATATATATATGTAAAAACGTTATCTATTTAAAAGGACATTTTTTTTATTTTAACTAGATAATATTTTTTTTTAAAAAACGTTGTCTATCAAGTAAAACACGGAGAGAAGCTCTCTTTCGCATTTCTCACCGGGTGTCTTCGTCTCTCATCTCTCTGTTTAGCCTCTTTTCGTTCCATCAAACCCTAGATTTCCAGTAACTCTCAAATCTCTAGATCCATGACAAAAACAAGCGAAGGGCACACCTTTAATACCGATCGACAGTCGGTTCAACGAAGCACAGAATCAACCTTAGCACCTAGAGAAGCTCGACGATCGACAAATGAAGGGCTTGATGCTGCAGGGCATGCTATGACGATGTCGTTGAGCAATTGGTAAGTGTACTCGGGCCTGCTGCTGTTGAGTGGTGAGCAGCCGAAAGTTTTAGCGGTAAAAAGCAAGTGGGCGAAACCCTAGAGAGAGCAAAAGATGGCGATTTCGGGAGCTTTAAGGGTCTCTGCAGCATTAGGCCCTTATCCCATGAGCCCCATTTGGAGCTCTTTGCCTCCTTCAAAGGTTTTAACTATTTTACATTTTCTATTTGTTAATTTTATGTTTTCTACAATTTATTTTTAATTGATTTGGGTATCATCAGCTTATTGGATTCATCTGAAATCTTGCTTCCATATTTGATGATTACGAGTTTTGGGTTTTGCATTTTCTGAGAATTGGTAGGTTAAACGCTAATATATGTAATTTGGCTTAATTTTTGTAGATTATATCCAAGAAATAGACCTATAGAATTTTATATAATTAGCACATAGTCTGTGATTCTAGCCGGTTTAGCTATGTGATTCTGTTTAAACTTTGGCTTCTTAATCATCTTCGTGTTTCTTCTGTGTTTCTGCTGTCTTTTTAGTTCTTATCTTCATGCTTTTGCTGTCCTTTGTGTACTCTATGTTTCTTTGGTCAGCCTAAAATGGAAGTTCTGGTTGTTATTTTGATGGACTGAGCTTCTAAGGGTGGCTCTCAATCAGGTTCTAGAGTTGTGATTGGATGATTAAAAGTCTGTCTCATCATGTCAATCTTGCTTAATGAAATATTAATCTTACAGTCCTCACTAACAGTGTCATTTTTAGCTTGCATTTGCAATTTTCTGCTGAGTATTCCACATTCCATTGTGAATTGTTATACATTATGTGTTAAGGTGGTTGAGGGGGTCAAGTATGTTCCTGGTGAATTACACAAAAGAATTTGATAGAAATGGACTCAATTCTCAAGTATCTCCATGAGTATGCCATGGTAGTCCAATCATTTGTGGAGTTCATGCTTCACTGTTTTTTTTTTATTCTTAGCAGGCTATTATAAGTTATAACTATAGATAAGCATATATACATATATAGGTGTTAAAGTATAAATTGGGTTTCACATGGTATTGAAACATCCGGCTAAAAAGTGCTTAATGGGTCCTTGGTATAGAAGCGACTTCTGCATGTATTGGTTTACAAGAAAATTTCACAAATTTTTAGATACCTTTCTTGCTATGCAACTTTGTATGATATGGTAAAAAATTTAAACAAGTTTTTCCTTGTAGAAACCTCTTCTTTACAAATTTCTTCTGACAACCAACAATGGAAATATTAGAGCAGAATAGTTATTTTTCTTCTCCCTTTTCTTTGTTGTTCATTAAAATTCATGTAGGTGTATGGCCTTCCATAATCATTGAAGTGTGTCCATTACATATAACAGTTTTAGCAGGTGTTATAACTTCTTTTGAGATTTAAACCTTGCGGGACAAATGTTATGACTAATATTGATTCTCTAAATTAGTTCTGTAATTTCAATAGTGTTTTTTAGATAAGATTGTCATTGTTCCAGCATCATCTTACCAATAACAATTATGTAATTATCACATTGAGATTGGCAAGTTAGATTTGATTGCAAATTTTATATATCTGAAAATAATTATAACCATGTGGGAATATAATACTCTTAAAGGTATAAAGATTATTAATTAGGTTTACCAAGATGGGTTGCATTAATAAAATGTTGAGGTTACAAAGTCTATGTGATGTTTAACACTTGTTTGTGCTTGTATCGCGTGACTTGGTGCTGCATTACAGGTAGAATTTAGTGGTTTCCTAGATGGAGGATCGAGTGCTTCTGAGGGCACAACCAAGTGTTCTCGTCTTTCAGTTAATAGCCATGGCATTCGTTGCCATTCTAAACGTCCTCTTAGTTCTGCTGGTGAATGTATGTTGTCCTCAAGTTCCATTAGCCAAGAAGCTGAGAGTTTCTTCCTTAATGCCATAAACATGAATTTCTTTGAGCGTTTAAATTTGGCTTGGAGGATAATATTTCCATCACCTACATCAGTAAGGAAGTCTAATGCAAACATTGCTAAACAGCGGCTGAAGATGATTCTCTTTTCTGACCGATGTGCAGTTAGTGATGAGGCAAAACAGAAGATAATGAGCAATATTGTTAGTGCTCTGTCAGACTTTGTGGAGATAGAATCACAAGACAAAGTTTAGCTGAGTGTCTCTACTGATGCAGCTCTTGGAACCGTTTACTCGGTCACAGTGCCCGTCCGTCGGGTGAGACCAGAATATCAGATTGAGGATGAAACCGGAACAATCACAAATATCGAGTACAAAGATAATGGTGAAAATTCTGGCTCTGTCGATGTCAAATTTGATTTCTATGTTCCTGATGAAAATTTTAATGATTTTAGCATGTGAAATATGAAGATGGCTTGAATTATTGTCCTTTTCTTGATGATGTTGAGCAGCAAAAGAGGGTTTCACTTCTGATGGCAGCTGGCCTTTTTGAAGGTGCCTCCATTGGACCTCTGATTGAATTGACCATTGATTTTGATCCAAGGTAATTGCCTAATGGATTTTATATAACTCAGGATATTATTGAGAAGGCTATTTTGATATAACTCTGGATATTTTGATCCTCTGATTTGTTGGCTACATAGTAGTTGATACCCAGGATATTATTGAGAAGGCTCACCTTGGAGATCTGGACTATGTGAAGCATGCCCTAACTCTTTTCACTGATTTCATTGCAGTCTTTGTCCGTATCCTTATTATAATGGTGAGCATTCTTGAGTTGGATTACCAACCTTTTTATGCATTTTACATTCATTTTGCTGTAGTGACTCAGCTACTGTTGCACACTTGCACCTTGTGGGTTCTTTTGAATGGAAATAGTGTGTGACGTGTTGCACTTATGTCATTTGTTTTGCAATTGAAGAATGCATCATTCGAGAAAGAAGAGGCTGAATGGAAATATTATTATTCAATTTCTTTTATGCATCCTGTGCGGGAACTGCAAGAAAGGTGTCAACAACAGGCTGAAGGCTTGGAGTACAAAGCTACTTGAAGTGGCAATTTAGCAACTGTTGAAGTATACATTGATGGCATCCAGGTTGGGACGGCTCAAAATCAGCAAAAGAAAATGGCACAAAAATTAGCTTGAATTTTGAGTATTTCTCTTTCCTATTTCTGCTTTATTGGTTAGGTGTGGCTATATTTTAGTTTGAACTTTGAGTATAACTGTAGTTCTGTTGCTGCAGTATACGGCACTTCAGTGCTTATGGATAGTTTGGTATAGATTTTGTGGATGTAATTTGAAACTGTAAATAAATGGTATTATTGGGATGTATTTTGAATGGTTGATACATTTTGGCTTTAAATTTAAATGAGAATTTAGACCTTTTAGCTATATATCATGACATTAGTATATTGCAGGTGCATTGGTAATGTAGGTGAATTATAATTTTTTTTCTTTTTTTTTAATCTATAACATTTTAAAAACGTTGTGTAAATGTATTTAAACGTTGTGTGATATACTAAACAACAACGTTTTGATTTAAAAAACGTTGTGGAATCATATCTACTACAACGTTTTTAAGCATCTATTAATTTTTGAAAAATAAATTTATAACGTTTTTTTCCTAAAAAATATTGTGTATTGTGCTTAATTACAACATTTTTAAAACGATGTGTAAGGGTGTCAAATAGACAACACCCTTAACCACGATATTTTCCTGACTGAAACCACAACGTTTTTTTCGCGTTGTCTATTTACTGTTTTGTAGTAGTGTAAATTAGAACTAGACTAGATGAGATAGCAGAAGATTTAACGTATGAGGAGATACGTGTTAAAATTTTGGATAAGAATGATCGTATTCAACACTCAAAGATTATACCTCAAGAGTTAGAATCTGAAATGAAGTCAAGTATCCTCATCATACATGCAGTATGCGTATGTAAATTTTCGAGGCGAAATTTTATAAGGAGGAGATTGTGAGACCCCAAATTTTATGAATAAAGATTTAAATTTCTCAAAATATTTTTTTTTGAATATTATGGTGTGGATTTGAGATAATGTTATAGTTGTGGGTAATATTTATAAATTTTGAAAAGTATGCAAGTTGTTATATAATATTCGATTGGTCGGGAAATACCTTTTGTCGGGGAATATCCGTACAATGGTACAATCATTGGTGGACCCCACAATAGAATTATTGTTGGATTGAGAAAACGACAAAAATATTTTTATGAAAATAACGGTGGAAGTTTTATCGTTAAAAAATCTGTTGAACTACTCTTGTAGTAAAGAACATGCGAATACGTCTGGCGTGGTTGCATAGTAGCACTTCGGTATTGATTATTGATACTTACGTGAAAAGTCACTCGCTTATATTCAATTATTGCTACATAATTCTTTGCATCATATCTCTCTTATTATTGATTCAATTATTGTGACGATTATCCGTAGATAATATGCTATATTATTAAATCAATAATTGAGACGGAAAAGTTATTCATATTATTATTTGCAATATTGACAATGTCTAGAAGTTCTGTCAAGGAGAGGTTTGGTCACCTAATTGCGCGCCAATAAGGAAAAATTCTTATCTGAAAACCCCCTCTTTCTTGGGAATGACCTGGTTGTTAAATATTGTGAGTTATAATATTAATGATGAATAAGTTCGTGTTGATTAAAGATGAATTTGATAGTTTCATTATGTTGAGATTATTAGTGTGAGTAGAAATTGAAATCTATTCCGATGATAATTGATGTCTAGGGGTTATATTGATAAATCGGGTAATTAATCGGATAAATGAGCAATTAATTGCTACTAATTCACATGCTTATATAACTATTTGTTTACATGTGTGTACTATTGAATCACATTCTTGTACTATTAGGGGAGTTGGTGCAAGATTGATAATACTTTCATGACTAAGTTAAAAATGGAGGTATAGATGGATGTACTATACTTTATTCGTATTTTCACATGATTATAACTATTGATTCACATGATTGAACTATTGATTCACATTATTTACTATTAAGGGAGGTGATGCAAGTTTGATAATACTTGCAGGACTAAATTAAAAATGAAAGAAAAGTTGGAGGTATTGTACTGTAATATTTCAAGCCCCAAAATGTGTAATTATCGAAACTATATTTTCCTATAAATAGAAGCTCATTCTTCCTTCATTTCTCACCAATTCACTAAAGCTATAGAGCAATTATTATAGAAAAAAATTATAGAGAGAAAGAAGAAGAGAAGTCTGCTACCTCACTATTCCAGTATTCAGTCTTCTTTTGAGGTAAGGGGTATTATTTCTTTCGTATTCATGAAGAGAGCTATTGTTATTCCATTCCTTATTATTCCGTTGGAATAACCTGTCTATGCGAAGTACCGCATACATGGTAAAAGTATTCTGTTATTCCATTCTTTATTATTATGTTGAATAACTGCACATACATCAAGCAATCTGCATACATGGTGAAATTCTTCTATTATTCCATACTTTATTATTCGCCGGAATATCCTCGCTGCGTGCGTTTACGCATGACCCGAATTCCATTCTTTATTATTACGCTTAATATCACGTACGTGCGTTCTCTGAATATCACATGCTCATGCGGATTACGCATGACCTGGTTTCATTATTTATTATTCTATTAGGAATAACCTGTCCGTGCGATCTATCGCATGCATGGTGAATTCTTCTGTTATTCTATTCTTTATTATTCTGTTGGAATAACCTGTCTATGTGGATTACCACATGCATGGTGAATGATCCTTTGTATTCATTCCTTATTAAATTGTGGAAATGATCTGTCTACGTGGATTACCACATGGCGGGTGAAAATTCATTTGCAGTTTCGTAATTTTTCTGACCCTCAAAAATTTTGAAATTTTTTGATGAGTTTTCTATACTGTGTCTAAAGATGGCAATTTTTGGAGGTATAGATTAAGAGTTATGAATTTTATGGGAAAAGACTATTTTAAAAGTAAACCCTTATAACTCTTTTAACTCCAAAATTGGTGAAATTTTTATTGGGAGTACATGTATATAACAAGAGTATACCCTGTAAATTTTGGAATTTTTGGACAAATGTATAATTTATGATAAATGTTTAAATATTCAGCGATTTTGGCCATATGCAAAATAGTAAATAAATTTTAAAAATTCTGAGAAAAATATATGTTCAATATGAGATTATATTCTGCTAAATCCCAGAAAAAAAATAGTTTTGGGACTGATTTGATATTTTTTATGAAAATGAACTAGTTATGAGTAAATGAATTAAATATGTTATGTGAAGTAACAAAATTGGTAAATAGGATTTTATGGTTTGGAAATCCTATATAGGGTATATGTAGATTTTTATAAGGGATTTGATCATTGGTGATGAAATCTTATGAGTATGGTATTTTGAATGATTAAATGCATTATGTGGTAAAGTGTAAACAATTAAAATAAATTGTTTATAAGTTTACGAAGTGATTAAAATATTGTTATAATATTAGATTATGAGTTTATTAAGTGGTTGATAATATTTGGATAAATTTAAAGTCTTTAATATTTATCCTTGTTTTTGTTTGATTAATGCTTATATCATTGTCATCATCCTCATGCTTATATGGTGATGAAAGTTATCTTTGGCTTACGTGCAAAGATGGACTGTTGATTATTGGTTTTATAGTTGTATATCTTTGGCTTACGTGCAGAGATGGACTTGGTATGATTATGACCAGGGATCATTCGGTATAATCATGACCTGTAATGTTATAAATGATGTGGTAAAAGTTCTCAGTGGGCTGTAGTGCATTGATGGACAGTTTTTGGTATGATTATGACCATGGATTATTCGGTATAGTCATGACCATTGATGATTTAATGAATATCCTTGGCCAGTAGTGCAGGGATGACTCGATGATGTTGTTTATTTATTAAGCTGAGTCTCAGCGATAAAAATTGATGAAAACATTTTAAATTATAGAAGATAGTAGATATTATGCTCTATTTGACTCTTCTAATGGATTGCTTATTCCGCTGCAGTTAAACTTGATGTCTATTGTATTTTATCAGTTTAACATTGTTGAAGGCTAATGATAATTTATCCTGCATTATCTTTAGTCATAATATTTCTTACTGGGCTAGTTGAGCTCACCCTTTTGCTTTCATTGTTCTCTTCAGGAAATGAGAACGTAGCCGAGGCTAGTCGGGGAACGGAGTGATGGTCCGAGATGGTGTCATAGTAGTCCTCACTATTTTATAAAATAGTGTGATAATAAATGTAATGAGGATTCCATTAAGTGTGGATATTGTCTAGATGGTATTAAAACTCACAGCATATGTTTTGTCGTATTTTACACGACTGTTGTATAATTAAGTTGTATTTGAATTTTATGTACCATGTAAGTGGCGACCCAAGATGGGTGATGTATACTTGTTTTGGGGGCGTCACAAACATCATCCCTGGGAGGTACCAAGACAGGAGTGTTAACCAGCTACTTTTTGATTGTAAGAAAGGCTTTCTGACACTCATCGTTCCATTTTATGGAGGAGTTCTTCCTTAACAACTTGAAGATGGGTTCACAGGTTGCTGTGAGTTGAGAAATAAACCTACTAATGAAGTTAATTCTTCCCAAAAATCCCCATATTTCCTTCTCTGTTTGAGGAATGGGCATTTCAGTGATGGCCTGGATTTTGCTGGGATCTAGCTCAATCCCTTTGTGGCTGACTAGAAATCCTAGTAACTTGCCTGATTTAACACCAAAGGCGCACTTGGCTGGATTCAACTTCAAGTTGTACTTACGCAACCTGTTGAAAAGCTTTTTAAAATGGTCGAAGTGGTCTTCCTCCCTTCGGGATTTGACAATGATGTCATTCACGTAGATCTCTATCTCTTTGTGCATTAAGTTATGGAAAAGAGCCATTATAGCTCGCTGATAGGTTGCTCCATCATTAATGAGGCCAAATGACAACCGTCTATAACAAAAGGTTCCCTAAGGCGCGATGAAAGAAGTTTTCTCATGATCCTCCTCAGCGACCATAATCTGATGATACCCCACGAAGAAATCCGCAAATGAGTACATGTCGTATCGAGTAGTATTGTCAATGAGAATGTGGATAAAGGGCACGGAAAAGCTATCTTTAAGGCAAACTTTGTTCAAATCCCGGTAATCCATGCAAACTCGCACCTTTCCTCCCGGTTTAGGCACGAGAACTATGTTGGATATCCATTCAGGATATGTAGACACCATGATAATTCCAGCTTGAAATTGTTTCACAATTTCTTCTTTCACCTTTAAACTCCACTCAGGTTTCAATCGCCTGAGCTTCTGCCTGACTGGCTTCAATCTCTCTTTAATAGGAAGGCGATGAAGGACAATGTCAGTGGACAAACCCACCATGTCTTCATGAGACCATGCAAACACATCCTGGAATTGAGTTAGTAATGCAACCATGTCATTCCATTGGTTTGGGGTAAGGTCTGAACCAATCTGGATTAACTTAGGGCTTTCTAAAGTTTCGAGATTGAAAGAGGTGGTTAGATCAAGGTTGGGTTTAGGTTTGTCTTCGACCCATTCTTTAATCTCCTAAGGTATCTTAATGTCCTCTTGTACTTCCATTAAGTCTGATTCCAACTTTTCATCAAAGTTACAGTCCTTTTGGAGAAAAGGCACCTCATTAGCAAGTACATGCACATCTAAATTCAGAGTCCTGAAACAAAATATGCTTTCACTTAATATATGAAACTGTTTAATCATAAAAAGTGTCAGCATGTACTGATAAAATAACTGCTAATACTGTATAGAAAAGTAAGTAATTAAAGTTATCTACATGTCAGATGGAATTTCTTCCCGTTTTACCCTTGTCGACCAATGCATGGAGTGCTGCTCCAATTGTCGAGGGTAAAGTCTTAATGGACTGCAGTGATAGAGGGGCTGTCATCGTCCTCCTTCTCCCGAATGATGACCATAACATCTAGGCAATCATCGTCTGGGGTGTATCTGTTTGTATGCTCATCATAGACAATGATGCGTATGCCTGACATCATCAGAGCGATGTCATGTTTATGTTTTCCTTCCCTCTCTTCCACTTCAGGATCAGGAATTAGGACCTCTTTTGCTTTAACCGGTACTGGTTTGGGAAATAGCATAGCCATAATATGGGCTGGCACCTTTACCGGAGATTGTATATGTGACGCCCCCAAAACAGGTATACATCACCCATCTTGAGTCGCCAGATACATGGTACATAAATTCAAATACAACTTAATTATACAACAGTCGTGTAAAATACGACAAAACATAGCTGAGAGTTTAAACAAGAATATTGTCATCTAGACAATATCCACACTCAATGGTGTTCTCATTACAATTAATCACATTATTCCATAGAATAGTGAGGACTACTACTAAAGCCATTTATCCTGGACCATCACTCCATTCACCGACTCGTCCCAGCTATATTCTCATTTCCTGAAGAGAACAATGAAAGAAAGGGTTAGCTCAACTAGCCCAGTAAGAAATATTATGACTAAGATAATGCAAAATAAATTATCCTTAGCCTTCAACAGTATAACAACTGATAGAATACAATAGATAACAAGTTTTAGATCAACAACTGCAGCGGAAATAAGCAATCCATTAGAAGAGTCAAGTAGAGCATAAAAACTTTTATCTTCTATGATTTAAAAAGTTTTTCATCAACTTTATCGCTGAGACTCAGCTTAATAAATAAACCATATCATCAATTCTTCCCTGCACTATGGGCCAAGGATATTCATTAAATCATCAATGGTCATGACTATACCGAATAATCCCTGGTCATAATCATACCATCAACTGTCCATCAATGCACTACAGGCCAATGAGGACTTTTACCACATCATTCGTCACATTACGGTCATGATTATACCTAATAATCCCTGGTCATAATCATACCAAGTCCATCTATGCACGTAAGCCAAAGATGACTATCATCACAATATAAGCATGAGGATGATGATAATGACATAATAATTCAATAAAACAAGTTCAAAGATAAGTTTTAAAGATTTATAATTTAATTTATCCAGGAATTAATAACGTCCAAATTGTCAACATGATATTGCTTTGTGGAGTAAAATTCAAGAATAATATTCATGTACCAAAAATAATTTGGACAGAAAAGAAATATATTTTTTGGGTGAATAGTACCCCGTGAATAGTACCCCGACACAAAAAGTGTCCCAAATATCCGAGTGAATGATACTAGAGTGAATAGTAATCGGGTGAATAGTAACCCGTGAATAGTAACTCGTGAATAGTATTCTGGCATGAAAAGTACCCCGAATACCAAAATGAGTAATAACTCGTAAAAAAATACCCCGAAAAGTAATCGGGTGAATAGTAACCCGTGAGTAATAACTCGTAAAAAAATACCAAAGAAAATGATATTCCATGACGAGTACAAAAGAAATGATATCTCAGACGAGTATAATAGAATATACAAAATCTATGAAATGGATTTTCACCCGCCACATGCGGTAATCCACGTAGATGCATCATTTTCACAATTTAATAAAGAATGAATCTGAAGGATCATTCACCATGCATGCGTAATCCACATAGGCAAGTTATTCCAATGTAATAATAAAGAATAGAATAATGTAAGAATTCACCATGCATGCGATAGATCGCACAAATAGGTTATTCCCAATGAATAATAAAGAATGGAACCAGTCAAATGCGTAATCCACACGCATGTGGGATATTCCAACATAATAATAAAGAATGGAACCAGTCATGCGTAATCCGCATGCATGTGATATTCCAATAAAATAATAAAGAATGGAATAATAATGTAATTCACTGCATGCGATAGATCGCATGCATAAAGTTATTCCAATGATTAATAAAGAATGAAATAATGTAAGAATTTCACCATGTATGCGGTGATTGCGATAGATAGGTTATTCCAACATAATAATAAAGAATGGAATAACAACCCTTACGAGTATTGAAAGAAAATAACTCTCTTAATGAATACGAAAGAATAATACCCTTTACCTCAAAAGAAAGACCTGGATCTTTGGAATAGTGAGGTAGCGACTTCTTCTTCTTTCTCTCTATAATTTCTCTCTATAATAATTACTCTATAGCTTTAGTGAATTGGTGAAAAATAATGAAGGAATGAGCTTCTATTTATAGGAAAATATAGTTTCGATAATTGCACATTTTGGGACTCAAATATTACAAATTATAATACCTTCCTCTTTTCCTTCATTTTTAATTTAGTCCTGCAAGTATTATCAAACTTGCACCATCTCCCCTAATAGTAAATCATGTGAATCAATAGTAAATCATGTGAATCAATAGTTCTAGACATGTGAAAATACGAATTACAGTATAGTATCTCCATCTATACCTCTATTTTTAACTTAGTTATGCAAGTATTATCAATCTTGCACCAATTCCCTTAATAGTAAATGAATGTGAATCAATAGTACACACATGTGATCAAATAGTTATAATCATGTGAATCAATAATAATTAATTACTCATTTATCCGGTTAATTATCCGATTGGTCAATATAACCTCTAGACATCAATTATTATCGAAATAAATGTTGATTTTCACTAACACTAATAATTCCAACACAATGAAACTATCAATTTCATCTTTAATCAACACGAACTTATTCATCATTAATATTATAATTCATAATATTTAACAACTAGGTCGTTCCTAGGAAAGAGGGAGCTTTTCGATAAGGATTTCTCCTTATTGGCGCGCAATTAGGTGACCAAACCTCTCATTAACAGAACTTCTAGACATTGTCAATATTGCAAATAATAATATGAATAACTTTGTCATCTCAATTATTGATTTAATAATATAACATATTATACGTATGATACTTTGTGACAATAATTGAATCAATAATATAGAGAGATATGATGCAAAGAATTATCGTGTAGCAATAATTGAGTATAACCTGAGTGACTTTTCACGTAAGCATCAATAATCAATATCGTGCTACTACTATCCACCACGCCAGACATCGCATTTTTTACTAATGGTAGTTTAACGCTTTTAAGCGTAACACTTTCGCCATTATTTTTATAAAAAGACAATTCTGTCATTTTCTAACTACGACAATACTTTTGTTGTGGGGTCCACCAATGATTGTGCCGTCGTACGGATATTTCCCGACAAAAAGAATATTCCCCGACCAAACGAATATTTTATAACAATTTACTTACTTTGCAAAAAAATTTCACATATCACCCTTAACTTTAACCTTTTATCAATTTAACCATTTACGAAATAAAATAATAATTGTAATAAAATTGAATACTTTCATTTCATAAAATTCGGGGTCTTACAATCTTCCCTCCTTATGAAATTTCGCCCTCGAAATTTACGTACGTACATGGTATGCCGAAAAGGTGAGGATACCTTGACTTCATTTCAAATTCTAACTCTTGAGGTATAACCTTTGAGTATCGAATACGATCCTTCTTATCCAAGATTTTAACATGTATCTCCTCATACGTTAAATCTTCTGCTATATCGTCTAGTTCTAATTTAATAACACCAATAATCTACCCATCTTTACACTCAAGTGAAAGAGAATTTCAACATCAGGGTTATAAAATGTTATATATGATAATAAAAACAATATGATCAACAACTGTATTTAATTTCAAGAGAAATATTCATAAATCAACGATAATTTGGTCAGAAAAAAAACCAATTTTTGTCGTGAATAGTACCCATGAATAGTAACTCGTGAATAGTAACTCGTGAATAGTAACTCATGAATAGTACTTCGTGTTCGCAAGCATAAGATCGTGATATCGTAAATAATGTCATATACGTAAATAGTGCCATATACATGAATAGTGTCGTATACGTGAATAGTGCCGTATACGTGAATAGTAACCCCGACTCAATAAGTTCCAAATTTGATAAAAAGTTCAGATCAATACTTCGGCATAATGATATTGAAGAAATAATATCATATATTAAGAAAATAACATCCCTTACTATCCCTTACAATCCCTTACCATCCCTTACTATCCCTTATCTCAAAAGAGCAGCACTTCTGACTGGATATCAGATATGACGCTGAAGAAAACTTGCACGGATGAATAGCAACTCACCAAGTATCTAAATACTCACAAGATACACTCGATAATCTAGAGAGAAAGAGAAAACTTATGAATTACGTGATTTTCAATTCTAACTTAGCCCTCTATTTATAGGAAAATGTTAGCACATGAAAATAGACTTGACTTCACACTGATGGCTTTACTTCGCTACTATTCCACCCACCAAATATCACCATCTTCCCCAACAACCAAAAAGTGGGGCCCACCCATTTCTAGAATTTTCCACCAAAATCATTTATAAACCTAATTTTCGAATCAGTCACCTCTTAAAATTCATAACAAATCATTCGTTCATTTTTAACGGTTCAAAATTTGTGAACATATACTCAACTTATATATGTATAACTTATCCAAAAATCACAACGATCCAACGGACGGATTAAAAATTATAACTCACACAACAAAGCTATAAGAACACCGATTTAATCTTTTAATACCTCTAATCCGACAAAATACTGATAAAACACCTCAACATTAATTCCTTCATTTATAACCACATAAATAAATCCATCATTTATATCCACATCAAATAAATATTTCATTATCATATAAATCAATAATTAATTATTCACAAATAATATTACGTAATCACAATAATGACAACCGTGCGCCTCCTCAGAAAGAGGGGCTTTCAGATAAGGATTTCTCCTCATCAAGTAGCGCCGCAATTAGGTGACCAAACCTCTCGATGTAACTTTCTAGACATTTCCAATAATGCTATCTAATAATATTATTCAAATAATATGAATTATTGATCCGGTAATAAAAAATACATGCAATGACAATTATTGAAACAACAATAATATAAAATATCAACGCAAAGAATTATCAATCAATAAAATAAAATATTGAATAATAATTATCGTAGCAATTATTGAGTAGTGTCTTCTTACGTAAGGATCAATAATTCAACAATCTGCGCAATACCGCAAAGCTACTTTAAGCAACCACGCCAGATTACGGTATTTTAACCACCGGGTATTCCAATAGTCTTAACGGTAACAACTACGTCGTTATTTATAAAAACTCAAACTTGTCGTTTTCTTCATCCGTACAGCTTATTACATTATGGGGCCCACAAATGGCATTTTGCACTGGCCGTATTTAATATTCCCCAACGTAAAGAATATTCCACGACGAAGCGAATATTCCCTGACAACAATGAATATTTTATAACCACTTGCGTATTTTGAAAAAAATTCATATATCACCCTTAACTTTAACTTTTTGGTTCGGGTCATCCATATATTTACGTAACATCGATACGTGAAAAACGTTATGAACACGCGGCATACTTGGCGTTAAAACGAGTCTATAGGTCACAGTTCCTACTCAATCGAGGATTTCAAATGGGCTAATAAAATCGAGGGTTGAGATTTCCTCTCTTCATTGATTCTTGCTTCTAGAATAACGCCCTCTTGAACCTTTTTCTTCATTTTCATCAGCTCTAGGTGTGTAGTTTGAGCGACTTTAATTTTATCAATTAAAGTCGATTCTACTTGTATATTCGTTATCTTCATGTGGGTCCCTAGAGTCTTTAACTTTATCTTCATCATTTGTAAGTTATACGAAATGGGTTTTTGTGTTAACAACATCGCACTCGTGAACGCATACGATCTTCTCTACTCAACGCGTCGGGCCACCACGCTCGCTTCTTCCACGATGATATTGAATGGTATAGTCGTAATCTTCAATGTTTTCGAGCCAACGTCCTTGGCGCGCATGATACGTTCGTTTTAGTTGAAGAAATATTTGAGGGTTTTAGAAATGGGTTTTGTATTGGGGTCAATACAAAATTCGATTTCACGCTCTAGGGGTAAGCCAGGAAGTTCTTTGAGAATACGTCAGGAAATTTATTAACGATAGAAATATCATTTAAAAATTATGACACTCATCCAAGACTTGGATAACACATGAAATGAAGGTTTCTACTAACAAAGTTTCAACTGATAAGTCAAAGTCTAACTTCTCTGGGATCAAATTTAAACGTTGAGCGCAAGCAAGAGATATAAAATAATGGGTAGAACTGGTATCTAATAAGGTATAGACTTCGCAAAAATTTATAATTAACTAACCTGTGCTAACTTCGTTTGGATTACTCGCTTTTTGAGAAGTCACGAAAAACGCTCTTCCTGAAACCACTGACTTTGTTTTGTTCGTATCTGCTTTTGGTGCCACCGTCCCAGCTGGACTTGATTTTGGTGCACGACAAAATTGGGCTAGGTGACCTTTTCCACAATTGTAACATGCTTTGGACTGCATCACGCAGTTTGGACTGATATGTCCCTCCCCTCCACATTTGAAGCATACAATTTGTGACGCCCCCAAAACAAGCATACATCACCCATCTTGGGTCGCCAGATACATGGAATAGAACTCAACTACAAACTTAATTATACAACAGTCGTGTAAAATACGACAAAACATAGCTGAGAGTTTAAACAAGAATATTGTCATCTAGACAATATCCACACTCAATGGTGTCCTCATTACAATTATTATCATATTATTCTGTAGAATAGTGAGGACTACTAAATCCATTTATCCTGGACAATCACTCCATTCCCCGACTCGCCCCAGCTATATTCTCATTTCTTAAAGAGAACAATAAAAGAAAGGGTGAGCTCAACTAGCCCAGTAAGAAATATTATGACTAAGATAATGAAAAATAAATTATCCTTCGCCTTCAACAGTATAACAACTGATAGAATACAATAGACAACAAGTTTTAGATCAACAACTGCAGCGGAATAAGCAATCCATTAGAAGAGTCAAGTAGAGCATAAAATCTACTATCTTCTATTATTTAAAAAGTTTTTCATCAACTTTATCACCGAGACTCGACAATTTTAATAAATAAACCACATCATCGAATCATCCCTGCACTATGGGCCAAGGATATTCATGTAATCATCAATGGTCATGATTATACCGAATAATCTCTGGTCATAATCATACCAACAACTGTCCATCAATGAACTACAGCCAATGAGGACTTTTACCACATCATTCATTACATTACTACCATGATTATACCAAATAATCCTCGTCATAATCATACCAAGTCCATCTATGCACGTAAGCCAAAGATGACTTTAATCACAATATAAGCATGAGGATGATGACAATGACATAATAATTCAATAAAACAAGTTCAAGGATAAATTTTAAAGATTTATAATTTAATTTATCTAGAAATCAATAACGTCCAAATTGTCAACATGATACTGCTTTGTAGAGTAAAATTCAAGAATAATATTCATGTACCAAAAATAATTTGGACAGAAAAAAATATATTTTTTGGGTAAATAGTACCCCATGAATAGTACTTAGGAAATAGTACCCCTATGAATAGTACCCCGACACAAAAAGTGTCCCAAATACCCGAGTGAATGATACTAAAGTGAATAGTAATCGGGTGAATAGTAACCTATGAATAGTAACTTGTGATTAGTACTCTGGCACGAAAAGTGTCCCGAATACCCGAGTGAATAATACTAGAGTGAATAGTAACCGGGTGAATAGTAACCTGTAAATAGTAACTCGTAACAAAAAAATACCAAATAAAAAGATATTTCATGACGAGTACAAAAGAAATAATATTTCATACGAGTATAATAGAATATACGAAACTGCAAATGGATTTTCATCCGCCATGCGGTAATCCACGTAGATAGATCATTTCCACAATTTAATAAAGAATGAATACGAAGGATCATTCACCATGCATGCGGTAATCCACATAGACAGGTCATTCCAATAGAATAATAAAGAATGGAATCAGGTCATGCGTAATCCGTACAGATAGGATATTCCAATAGAATAATAAAGAACGGAACCATGTCATGCGTAATCCGCACAGACAGGATATTCCAACAGAATAATAAAGAATGGAATAACAACTCTTATGAGTATTGAAAGAAAATAACTCTTACGAGTATTGAAAGAAAATAACTTCTCTTCATGAATACGAAAGAAATAATACCCCTTACCTCAAAAGAAGACTGGATACTGGAATAGTGAGGTAGCAGACTTCTCTTCTTCTTTCTCTCTATAATTTCTCTCTATAATAATTGCTCTATAGCTTTAGTGAATTGGTGAAAAATGAAGGAAGAATGAGCTTCTATTTATAGAAAAATATAGTTTCAATAATTGCACATTTTGGGGCTCGAAATATTACAGTATAATACGTTCCTCTTTTCCTTCATTTTTAATTTAGTCCTGCAAGTATTATCAAACTTGCACCACCTCCCCTAATAGGAAATCATGTGAATCAATAGTAAATCATGTGACTCAATAGTTCTAGACATATGAAAATACGAATTACAGTATAGTACCTCCATTTTTAACTTAGTCATGCAAGTATTATCAATCTTGCACCACCTCCCCTAATAGTACAAGAATGTGAATCAATAGTACACACATGTGAACAAATAGTTATAATCATGTGAATTAATAACAATTAATTGCCCATTTATTCGATTAATTACCCGATTGATCAATATAACCTCCAGACATTAATTATTATCGAAATAACTGTCAATTTCCACTAACACTGATAATCCCAACACAATAGAAATATTTTTATCAACAATTTAATTTTTGAAATTTCAAAGTTTGACTTTTTTAAAAAGTCAACTGTTGACTTTTTAACCAAAAAGTCAACCCCGACAAATTTTGTGTTTATAGTCTATTTTTACTAATTTCATCATTCCGTACTCAAATATCACGTCCACGTCTCCAAATTCAACTTCGAACTCAAATTCGATTTTTAATAACATTTATTCATTATTATTATAACTCGCAATATTAACAACCAGATCTTTCCCAGGAAAGAGAGAGCTTTCCGATAAGAATTTCTCCTTATTGATGCGCAATTAGGTGATCAAACTTCTCCTTGACAGAACTTCTAGACATTGTTAATTATGTAAATAATAATATGAATAACTTATCATCTCAATTATTGATTTAATAATATTGTAACAATAATTGAATAAAACTGAGTGACTTATCACGTAAGCATCAATAATCAATATCGTGTGCTACTGTGCAACCACGCGTATTACTGTGCCTTTATCACCGATTATTTTATGAAAACTTGCTTATTTTGAAAAATTTTCACATATCACCCTTAACTTTAACTTTTTATCAATTTAACCATTTACTAAATAGAATAATTATAAGAAAATTGAATACTTTCATTTCATAAAATTCAGGGTCTCACACAATTGGTGGTCGTTCTCTTTCCTTGAAAACGGGTGTTGGAGCTACTGTCTTTCCATCGTTGTTGAACCTTCTCTTCATGAAATTTCCACTCCTATTATCTTGGCCATGGTTACCACCGAAGTGGTTACCATTCTTGGCATGATAATTTCCCCCACGATGGTTATCATTGTTCGATGGTCGCTGCCACCGCATTTATTATTATCGTGTTGTTGGTCGTTGCCTTTTGGTTGTACTGACTCATTATCGCGCTCCAATAACTGAGCCCTATTCACAACATCTGAATATAAACAAAGTTTATGAGAAATGAGGTATTGACGTATATCGGGTTTCAAACCTCTTAGAAACATTCGCGTCATTCGCTCCTCATTATCAACCAAATGGAATGCGAACCGAGACAACTCGGAAAACTTAGCCTCGTACTGCGACACGGTCATATTGTTTTGTTCCAGCTTGATGAACTCCACCTCCTTCATATGACTAATACTTTTGGGAAAGTACTTGTCGTTGAACAACTCTTGGAACTTCTCCCAAGACATCTTGAGTGCGTTAGGCTGGGTACGTTTTACAGATTCCCTCCAGTAATCTGCCTCTTCACGCAACATAAAGATGGCAAAGGGAACCTTTTGCTCCTCGGAGCATCCGAAGACATCAAATATATTGGTGATCTACTTTTACCATGTCTCCGCCTTAAGTGGTTCTGGCTTTCCCAAAAACTCTGGCAGTCCCAGCTCCTTGAACTGCTTAGCGGTGACCATCCGAGAGTTTCCAGTGTTTCCACCTGCATTTTGAATAGGAGTCTCTCTCGCCTGATGTTGCATGAATTGCATAAAGCCTCTGAACATCCCATCGTTCATCATTTCATCGGTGTTATTGTTTACTTGAGGATTATTGTCTTCCTATTGCACATTATCCTGGGTATTGATCGTTGGTGACTCAACGGTCTCATGTGCTTCTTTGCTGATCTCAACATTTTTAGATGTCATTTTCAAACACTGTCACAAAACAAGGGTTAATTGACATGTCACATATTATCCCTATACTCTGACCGACCAATTAAATACCAAATAAACTTAGGTAGGTCATAGTAGCGAAGGAATTCCCCGTCTCTCCCCTCCTAGTTCTTGTCTTACATCTCAGCCAGGGATCATATCCCTAAGCTTTGATACTAACTGTGACGCCCCCAAAACAGGTATACATCACCCATCTTGAGTCTCTAGATACATGGTATATAAATCCAAATACAACTTAATTATACAACAGTCGTGTAAAATACGACAAAACATAGCTGAGAGTTTAAACAAGAATATTATCATCTAGACAATATCCACACTCAATGGTGTCCTCATTATAATTATTATCACATTATTCCGTAGAATAGTGAGGACTACTAAAGCCATTTATCTTGGACCATCACTCCATTCCCCGACTCGTCCCAGCTATATTCTCATTTCCTGAAGAGAACAATGAAAGAAAGGGTGAGCTCAACTAGCCCAATAAGAAATATTATGACTAAGATAATGCAGAATAAATTATCCTTAGCCTTCAACAGTATAACAACTGATAGAATACAATAGGTAACAAGTTTTAGATCAACAACTGCAGCGGAAATAAGCAATCCATTAGAAGAGTCAAGTAGAGCATAAAATCTTTTATCTTCTATGATTTAAAATTTTTTTCATTAACTTTATCGCTGAGACTCAGCTTAATAAATAAATCATATCATCGATTCTTCCCTGCACTATGGGCCAAGGATATTCATTAAATCATCAATGGTCATGACTATACCGAATAATCCTTGGTCATAATCATACCATCAACTGTCCATCAATGCACTATAGGCCAATGGAACTTTTACCACATCATTCGTCACATTACGGTTATGATTATACTGAATAATCTCTGGTCATAATCATACCAAGTCCATCTATGCACGTAAGCCAAAGATGACTTTCATCACAATATAAGCATGAGGATGATGACAATGACATAATAATTCAATAAAACAAGTTCAAGGATAAGTTTTAAAGATTTATAATTTAATTTATCCAGGAATTAATAACGTCCAAATTGTCAACATGATACTGATTTGTGGAGTAAAATTCAAGAATAATATTCATGTACCAAAAATAATTTGGACAGAAAAGAAATATATTTTTCGGGTGAATATATAGTACCCCGTGAATAGTACTTTGGGAATAGCATTCCGTGAATAGTACCCCGACAAGAAAAGTGTCCCGAATACCCGAGTGAATGATACTAGAGTGAATAGTAATTGGGTGAATAGTAACCCATGAATAGTAACTCGTGAATAGTACTCCGGTAGGAAAAGTACCCCGAATACCCGAGTGAATAATACTAGAGTGAATAGTAACCGGATGAATAGTAACCCGTGAATAGTAACTCGTAAAAAAATACCAAAGAAAATGATATTCCATGACGAGTACAAAAGAAATGATATCTCAGACGAGTATAATAGAATATACGAAACTGCAAATGAATTTTCACCCGCCATGCGGTAATCCACATAGACAGATCATTTCCACAATTTACTAATGAATGAATACGAATGATCATTCACCATGCATGCGGTAATCTACATAGACATGTTATTCCGACAGAATAATAAAGAATGGAATAACAGAAGAATTCACCATGCATGCGATAAACCGCACAAACAGGTTATTCCCAACAGAATAATAAAGAATAGAACCAGGTCATGCGTAATCCGCATAAACAGGATATTCCAACAGAATAACAAAGAATAGAACCAGGTCATGCGTAATCCGCACAGACAGAATACTCTCTTCATGAATACGAAAGAATAATACCCCTTACCTCAAAAGAAGACTGGATGCTGGAATAGTGAGGTAACAGACTTCTCTTCTTCTTTCTCTCTATAATTTCTCTCTATAATAATTGCTCTATAGCTTTAGTGAATTGGTGAAAAATAATGAAGGAATGAGCTTCTATTTATAGAAAAATATAGTTTCGATAATTACACGTTTTAGGGCTCAAAATATTACAGTATAATACCTTCCTCTTTTCCTTCATTTTTAATTTTGTCCTGCAAGTATTATCAAACTTGCACCATCTCCCCTAATAGTAAATCATGTGAATCAATAGTAAATTATGTGAATCAATAGTTCTAGACATGTGAAAATACGAATTACAATATAGTACCTCTATTTTTAACTTAATCATGCAAGTATTATCAATCTTGCACCAACTCCCCTAATAGTAAATGAATGTGAATCAATAGTATTCACATGTGAACAAATAGTTATAATCATGTGAATCAATAACAATTAATTGCTTAATTTTTTGGTTAATTACCCGATTAGTCAATATAACCTCCAGACATCAATTATTATCAAAATAAATGTCGATTTTCACTAACACTAATAATTCTAACACAATGGAACTATCAATTTTATCTTTAATCAACATAAACTTATTCATTATTAATATTATAATTCATAATATTTAACAACTAGGTCGTTCCTAGGAAAGAGGGAGCTTTCCGATAAGAATTTCTCCTTATTGGCGCGCAATTAG
Source organism: Panax quinquefolius (assembly GCA_020205615.1). Lineage (NCBI taxonomy): Eukaryota > Viridiplantae > Streptophyta > Magnoliopsida > Apiales > Araliaceae > Panax > Panax quinquefolius. The sequence goes on along the minus strand of CM035155.1, from coordinate 39,792,385 downwards.
GTGACCAAACCTCTCCTTGACAGAACTTCTAGACATTGTCAATATTGCAAATAATAATATGAATAACTTTGCCATCTCAATTATTGATTTAATAATATAACATATTATGCAGATGATACTGTGACAATAATTGAATCAATAATATGAGAGATATGATGCAGCAATTAATGTAGCAATAATTAAGTATAATTGAGTGACTTTTCACGTAAGCATCAATAATCAATACCGTGTGCTACTATGTAACTACCAGACATATTCATTATTTTACTACTAAGGTAGTTCAACGCTTTTAACGGTAACACTTTCGCCATTATTTTTATAAAAAGATAATTCTGTCATTTTCTAACTACGACAATACTTCTGTTATGGGGTCCACCAATGATTGTGCCGTCGTACGGATATTCCCCGATAAAAAGAATATTCCCCGACCAAACGAATATTTTATAACAACTTGCTTACTTTGCAAAAAAATTTCACATATCACCCTTAACTTTAACCTTTTATCAATTTAACCATTTACGAAATAAAATAATAATTGTAATAAAATTGAATACTTTTATTTCATAAAATTTGGGGTCTTACAGTATAGGCTCAGGAGTTGCAGGTGGAGATAATCGTCGTGTGGCGTGAGCTTGAGGAATCTGCTTGTGCTTATGTGGATTCCTATGATTGGAACTGGCAGAATAGCCTAGTCCGGTTGTCCCGGTTTGATTGGACATTTGAATTGGGTGCTTAATACCCTAATGATTTTTACCCAGCCCTTGTCCAGGCTGATGACCCAATGACATCATTTCTTGTGTAGCGGCCATCACTTTGGTAGAAATCTTGGGTATGGGATGTGGCGCCCCAATAGGATGGTATTGCGTGTTGCTCACTTCCAAAGTATGAAAATCGGCCTCGAACTTCAAATTGAAGTCGATGAGTGGTATGTCTCCTTGTTCAGGATATTCTGGCTCAACGTTGACAGTGACTAGGCTATTATTGACAATGTATTTAAGTTGTTGATGAAGTGTAGAAGGGAGGGCTCTAGCCATGTGGATCCATGGTCTCCCCAATAGCAGGTTGTATCCTGAATCTATCTTGAGGACGTGAAAAGATATGCAAAATGTATGAGGACAAATTTCAATTGGCAGCTCAATCTCTCTGACAAAATTTCGTCGGGATCCATCAAAAGCTTTGATAACCGTATGTGTGACGCCCCCAAAATAGGTTTACATCACCCATCTTGGGTCGCCAGATACATGGTACAGAACTCAACTACAAACTTAATTATACAACTGTCGTGCAAAATACGACAAAACATAGCTGAGAGTGTAAACACGAATATTGCCTTCTAGACAATATCCACACTCAATGGAGTCCTCATTACAATTATTACCACACTGTTTTATAAAAATAGTGAGGACTACTAAAGCCACTGATCTTGGACCATCACTCCATTCCCCGACTAGTCCCAACTATATTCTCATTTCCTGAAGAGAACATTGAAAGAAAAGGGTGAGCTCAACTAGCCCAGTAAGAAATATTATGACTAAGATAATGCAAAATAAATTATCCTTAGCCTTCAACAGTATAACAACTGATAGTGTGACGCCCCCAAATCCAGGTTCTCTAACCTCAGATTCGGTGCTCACGATCTAACATCATCATAAGCATTCTATAACTATTACGGAATAATGAACATACATTGTTCATTATAATAAAGTTTCATAACATGGTCCCAAGGTCTTCTTAACCTTAACTTAAACACACCATTTATATTACAAAAGGTTTACGTAAGAAATCCCATCGGATAATAATAACTAACATTCATTCTAAATTATTCTTGAATCTTGCCCTTGCCTTTGTCTTTCACATTAGATCCTTCTGGCTTAATTGAAATAAATGTCATTATATAGCAAGGGTAAGCAACTAATTTGCTTAACAAGTTTATATACAAGGGAGATATATCATGACTGGAAAGAAGTTTTGCTTTCAATGTTCAACAATAATATAAGATTGTGAAGGAACATGAATTAATAATCAACAATTGAATATTCGAATAATTGAATAACATGAACTGAGTGGTTTTGAAATGACCATGAACATTTGCCAAGGTTTTCAGTCATTTAAACTGGACCTCTTAATAAGTTTTGGTATTCAAGGGGATTAGCCTTTCATACCCCATGATTTATGCATAAACACTTAATAATCTGGCATCGATATCATGCCTTAATCAAATTCGTCTTTTTCTCAGTCAAGAGTTCTTATCATATCAATTTAATAAGAACAGTTTTTTTTAAAACATATTTGATTTAACAAATTTAAACATGCTTGATCTAGCTGATCCAATTAGCATAGATCTATCTCATAAATAGTTCATGAATGAAAGAACTTTAATTTAATTCACAGTTCAATAATAATAGTACATGAATTCAATTGCACAAAGTGCGAATTTCAATAATCATTATAGATGTGAATAATCATCAATAATTATTCACTAACATGCTTTGAAAATAATAACTCGAGTTTGAGTTAGGAAACTTGTCTCGTTTGTAGGTTATGACTACACAATTAAATTCTATCTGCTAAGTAGTTTAATTATCTTCCTTTGAGAGACCTATAGTTAATCTTTCAATTAGTCATAGCATAACATTAGATCATGTAATCACATAGTTATTATATATTACATTTAATTCTTAGAAATATTATCCTGCCTCGATAATGTTATTATTAAATAACAACTACCTTTAATTCACTTAATATTATTAATCTTGATAATATTTAATTCACCTCTTAGTATTATTAGTTTACTAACAATACTTTTATTCGCTTACTAATATTATTAACATCTTAATAATATTTTAATACATTACCAATATTATTAATCCTCTTAATAATATTTTAATCATACATTAATATTATTACTTTAATAATATCTTACTTATGCTTTAGTATCATTAATCAATTAATAATATTTTTAATCATTTACCAATAGTATTAATATTTTATTCATTTACTAATATTATTAATCATTTAATAATATTTTATTCCTTTACTTAATGTTATTACATTAATAACATTTTATTTAATCTCTAATATTATTACTTACTTAATAATATTTTAATCATCTAATAATACTTTAATTTAATATTATTAATCTTTTAATAATATTTTAATCTAAGATTAATATTTTAATCTAATATTATTAATCATTTAATAATACTTTAATCATTTATTAATGCTTTAAATCAAATATGATTAACCACTTAATAATATTTTAATGAAGTTTTAATCTTAATATTTTTATTTACTTAATAATATCATATTCTAATATTATTAATATCATAATAATATTTTAATAATTTATTAGCTCAATAAACAATTTATTCTAATTGTTCATCCTTTATAAAACCTCTTATTTAATATACATAAAGGTCATAAATAATATTTCTTATTATAAATTACCAAAATGCACTAAAATAGTAATAATATTATATATTAAGAGTATTCAAGCATTAAAATCACATTTTTCTTATTTAAGACATCATTTAACTATTTATTTCCTTTTATTCATAACTTCATCATTTTTAGGAAAAATAGCAAACTGATTCCAAAAATTCTTCTTTTTTGGATTTGGATAGTATATGAACCAACAATGATCCCCAAATTTTTCTAGAAGTTTAGAAAATGATTTACTAATTTTAAAGTGCCCAAAACACTCGGATCTTGCTTCATTTTTCGTAAATCGAGTTTTGCTCAAAAAATTTTGAAATTTTCAGGGTATACTCTCATAACATATATGAACATACTGTAACAATTTTGGATTTTTCCCATGTATACACTGTGACAAATTCGGGTGTTAATATTTAGGAGTCCTTTACGAAAATAGCCATTACGCACAACCTATAATTCGAAACATGTCCGTTCCTTATCCTACACGTAGATAACTTCTTAAGGTACCTTTATGATTTTTCCCAGATTTTTAAAAGACATGAAAATATCTGAAACAGCCCTAAGAAAAACGAGGACAATAGCTTTTTAGGGTTTTAAAACCTTAAAACACTATGTGGACTATTTTGGGGAAAACAGCCCCCATGGCTTCAATACTTGCTAGATTTGTGTTCTACCACTTGGGTTTACTAGATAACTCATGTATCTAGTAGCCCCCTTTGACGGATCACAAATTCAAGTTGTAAAACTTGAGTTACACAAGATTTAGTGGAAGAAAAACAAAAAAAACAAGGGTTTAACCCCTAGGAGAACATATGCTCATTTTCTTCCTCTAAACCTTTGATCTAACACTCAAGATACTTAGTTCCATACATGATGATATGTAGAACTAGGGTGTCTTGTGTATTAGTTCATAACCCCAACAAAACTTGCTATAACACAAAATAAAAGAAGAAGATGAAGATTAGGTTATACCTTGATCTAGTAGCAACCCTCCTTGATTTACCAAAGTAACATATAATCTTAGGGTGCATTACACAAGCTAGCACACTCCTCTCCTACTGTAAGACCCCGAATTTTATGAAATAAAAGTATTTAATTTTTCTTATAATTATTATTTAGTAAATGGTTAAATTGATAAAAGTTTAAAGTTATGGGTGAAATATGCAAATTTTACAAAATATGCAAGTGGCTATAAAATATTCATTGTTGTCGGAGAATATTTGTTTGGTCGTGGAATATTCTTTTTGTCGGGAATGTCAGTACGACGACGCAGCCTTGTGTGGGCCCCATAACGGAAAGCGATTGGATGAAGAAAACGACAAATATAAGTTGTTTATAAATGACTACAGTAGTTATTCTGCTAATCTTTAAAATACTTTGGTGGTTAAAACACAAGAAGACACTACGGTATTACACCAATTATTGATTCTTACGTAAGAATGCACTACTCAATAATTGTTACGATAATTACTATTCAAGATTTTATTTTATTGATTCAATAATTCTTTGCGTTGATATTTTATATTACCGTTGTTTCAATAAATTGTCATTACACAAGATTTTCCATTATCTGAGCAATAATTCATATTATCCTAATAATATTATTGGATAACATTATTGGCAATGTCTAGAAAGTTCATGCCTAAGGAGAGGTTTGGTCACCTAATTGCGCCAAGAAGAGAGAGATCCTTATTGGAAAGCCCCATCTTTCCCTGGAACCGCCCTTGTCACAATATTGTGATTATGTAATATTATTTGTGAATAATTAATTATTGATTTTATGATGAGAAAAATATTTATTTTATGTGGATATAGATGGAGAAAATTTTTAATGTGACAATTGTTGAAAATTAATATTTTGTCTTTTTCTCGATAAAATAATTCATTTAAATATATTATTATATTTTAATAATATAATAATGGTGATATTTTTATAGTGAATGTGGAATATATGAGTATATGAGGAGGAAGAATATTTTTGTTACAATAAATATTTAAAACATGTTAAACATGTTGGTGGACCCCATTTCTTGACTGAAATTTGATTATAGACTGTAAAATTGCCCGTTTGTGGATTTCGGTCAATTTTTGTTTGGAATTTAGAAAAACTTTCTTCTGCAAAGTTGTAGAGAATTGAATTTCCTATAAAAACACGCGCGATTCAAATTTTCTGATAAAAGGGATATTTATTATGAATTACTGAAGTTCCGAAGCTCCGAAATAATTGATTTTTGGAAGTTTAAAATAATTTAAATAAGAAAAACATTTTTTGTGTTTGGTGGGTATCTTTAACACGTGCTAGAGACTGAATTCAGATGCTTGGATGCCTAGGAAGATGTGGAAAAAATAAATAATATTAATTTATTAAATTTTCTACTTTGGTGTTCTAAGCATTTTCCTATAAATAAGTGCTTAGGTTATAATTGAAAATCACATCGAAATCAAGTTTTCTCTCTATATTATCGAGCGTATTTTTTGTGAGTATTTAGATATCTTGAGTGTTGCTATACTGTGCAAGTTCATTCAAATATTATATCCAGATATTCCAAAGATTGCTCTTTTGAGGTAAGGGATAGTAAGGGATTTTAAGGGTTATTATGTTTTTTAGTTTCAAAATTTTTCAGAACCTTCAAAAATTCTGGAAAAAATTGAAATGATATTTTAATGAGTTTTGTAGATTGTGTCCAAAAATGACGATTTTTGGATGTATAGATTAGGAGTTATGGATTTTATGAGAAAAGACTATTTTAAAAGTAACCGCTTATAACTCCTTATGGTTAACTCCAAAATTGATGAAATTTTTATTGGGAGTACATCTATATAATATCAGTATACCGTATTAATTTCGGAATTTGTGGACAAAAGTACAATTTATGATAAATGTCTAACTATTCGGTAGTTTTGGCCATATGGAAAATAGTAAATGAATTTTAAAAATTCTGAGAAAAATATATATTCAATATGGGACTATATTCTTCTAAATCATTGAAAATAAATATTTTTGGAACCGATTTGGTATTTTTCATGAAAAGGTTCTAGTTATGAGTAAATGAATTAAATATGTTATGTGAAGTAAGAAAATTGGAAAATATGATTTATTGGCTTGAGAATCATATATGAGGTATATGCATATTTTTATGAGGGTTTTGATTAATGATGATGAAATCTTATGAGTTTGACATTTTAGATGATTAAATGCATTAATTATTAAAGTGTAAATAATTGGATTAAATTATTTATAAGTTTAAGAAATGATTAAAATATTATTATAATATTAATAATATTAGATTATGAGATTTCTAAGTGATTTATAACATTTGGATTAAGGTGTTATAAATATGGATATGAATTTTATTATGAAACTTTATCTTTTCGTATCGAGGTTACTATGCGCACGATACAAAGATCTATGTATTTAATACGGGGGTACTATTCACGACAAATTGGTTTCTTCTCCACCAAATTATCGTTGATTTATGAATCTTACTCTTGAAATTAAAACCATGTTTTGATTATATTATTTTTATATAACATTCTTATAACCCTAATGATGATATTTCTCTTTGACTTGAGTGTAAAGATGAGTAGATTATTGGTATGATCGTGACTATAGGTTCTGTGACGCCCCCAAAATAGGTCCATTCCATCCAACCCATTCTGAGTCGCCAAATACATGGTACAGAAATAACTACAACTTTACTATTACAACATATAAACTGTGAGTTTAAATACAGATATTGCCATCTAGACAATATCCACACGCAAATAAATTCCCATCATAATTATTGATACATTATTTTACAAAAATGGTGGGGACTACTAAACGACTCTCTCTAGAACCTTCATTCCATACCCCGACTAGTACTCGCTACATTCTCGCCTCCTGAGAAGAAAAATGGAACAACAAGGAAAAGGGTGAGCTCAACTAGCCCAATAAAGAATATTATGACTAAGATAATATACAACAAATTATCATTAGTCTTCAACAGGGAAAAAAAACTAATAGAATACAGTAGACAACAAGTTTTTAAACCAATATTCGCAGCGGAAATAATAATTCATTAGAAGAGTTAAGTAGAGAATGCAACTACTATCTTCTATGTATGAATTTAAAAGTTCGTCGTCTATCTTTTATCCCTGTAACATCAATCAACATACATCTGGAATCAAATATTCATCTTTGCACTACAGGCCAAAGATATTCATCAGTTGGTCATGTTCATCTAAACACCTGTTCATCTTTGCACTACGGGCCAAAGATATTCTTCAGAAATCATTCATCTTTGCACTACAGGCCAAAGATATTCCATAATATCATCATTTAAGATCAAGATGATGAAAATATTTTTGAAGAAACGAATCCAAAGGAAACAAAATGACAAGGATTAAGGATTAAGGATTCGTGATTTTGTTTTATCCACGCCCAAAAATACCTCAAAAATAATTATAGGGGTGTAAAATTCAAGAATGATCAAAACATGGATACAATCAAAGCTAGTATCCGAATAGATATTTTTAGATGAAAAGAAAAATTTTCATTTTTCTATGAATAGTGCCGATTCGTGAATAGTGTCAGATACGTGAATAAGTGCCGTATATCGTGAATAAAGAACTCACACCAAAAGATAGAAATTCCACAAAAAACATCTTCACGCTTCATGAATAGTACTCGTGAATAGTAACTCGTGAATAGTAACTCATGAATAGTAACTCGTGAATAGTAACTCATGAATAGTAACCCCGACATGAAAAAGTTCCAAATTTGATAAAAAGTTCCAACCAATATTTCAGCATAATGATATTGAAGAAATAATATCATTTGAGAAGAAAATAACATCCCTTACCTCGAAAGACAATACTTCTAGTTGAAACACCGGATATAGGCTATGACTTGAACTTGCACCGTATAGCAATACTCAAAGTATACTCAAAATACTCACAAGAATACGCTTGATAATATAGAGAGAGAAAACTTCAGTTTCTGGTGTGATTTTCAATTCTAACCTAAGCACCCTATTTATAGGAAATTGCTTAGAACACCAAAGCAGAAAATTGAATATAATAATATTATATAAACAAAATTCATACGCCCACATCTTGAATCTGAATTCAGCCATCATGCACATGTTAAATATGCCCACAACATATAAAAAACGTTTTTATTAATAAAAATAAATAACACTTCCAAAAATCAATTATTTCGGAACTTCAGAACTTCAATAATTCATAATAAATAGCCCTTTTGTCAGAAAATTCGAATCTCGCGACTTTTTATAGGAAATTCAATTCTCTACAACTTTACAGAAGAAAGTTTTTCCAAATTCCAAACAGAAATTGACCGAAATCCACAAACGGACGATTTTACAGGCTTATAATCAATTTCAATCAAGAAATGGGGTCCACCGACACACAAAACATGTGTTAATCATTTAATGCAACAAAAATACTCTTCCTCCTCATATACTCATATATCCCACATTCATTGTAAAAATATCACCGTTAATATATTATTAAAATAATATATTTAAATGAATTATTTTATCAGAAAAAGATAAAATATTAATTTTCAACAATTGTCATTTTAAAATTTTTCTCCATCTATATCCACATAAAATCAATATTTTCCTCATCATATGAATCAATAATTAATTATTCACAAATAATATTACAGAATCACAATATTGACAACCGTGCAGCCTCCTGTGAAAGAGGGGCTTTCAATAAGAATTTCTTCTTACTCATGGCGCGCAATTAGGTGACCAAACCTCTCCTTAGATGTAACTTTCTAGACATTGCCAATAATGTTATCTAATAATATTATTCGAGATAATATGAATTATTGCTTCGATAATAAAAAAAATACCGTGTAATGACAATTATCAAAACAACAAAGAATATAAAATATCAACGCAACAATTATTTAATCAATAAAATAAAATAATCGAATAAGAATTATCGTAACAATTATTGAGTAGTGCCTTCACGTAAGAATCAATAATTGGTGCAATACCGTAGTACTACTTGTCAACAACAACGCCAGATTAGTGTGTTTTTAACTACCGGGTATTCCAACAAAGATTAATCTGTGAATAACTACGCCTGTTATTTATAAATAACTTATATTTGTCGCTTTCTTCATCCAATCACTTTCCGTTATGGGGCCCACAAAAGACTCGCTACTTCAGTCGTTTAATATTCCCCGACAAAGATTTAATATTCCACGACCAAACGAATATTCCCCACAATAATGAATATTTTATAACCACTTGCTTATTCAAATATTTGCGTGATTTTACCCATAACTATCCACATTAATCAAATCGACCCTTACTATTTCAAAATAATAAATAGAGGAAAATAAATTTCATTTATTAATAATTTGGGGTCTTACAACCTCCCTCCTTATGAAATTTCGTCCTCGAAATTGACGTGACGACCGGTGTTTCAAAAGATGAGAATACCTCGCTTTCATTTCCGCTTCCAACTCCCGTGTCATTTCCTCAATAGCATGGTTTCTCCACAAAACTTTAACTTGTGGTATGACCTTCAGACGTAGGGACATGCTCCTTCCTATCCAAAATCTTGACAAGTACCTCTTCATACGTTAAGTCTTCTACTATCTCGTCCAATTCTAACTTAATGACGTGGTTCGGTCGTCCACATATTTACGTAACATCGATACGTGAAAAACGTTATGAACACGCGTCATACTTGGCAAGCGGTAAAAGCGAGTCTATAGGCCACGCTTCCTATTCGATCGAGAATTTTAAATGGATTAATAAATCGAAGGTTTGAGCTTTCCTCACCTCACCGATTCTCTCGCTTTTGAAATAACAACTTCTTGCACCTCCTTTTTCAAATTCATCATCTCAGGTGTGTGCTTCAAGCGACTTTAACTTTATCGATTAAAGTCGATTATACTCAGATATCATCACGTGGGTAACTAGAGTTTTCATCTCCATCTCTATTATTTGTAAATTATACTGAAATGAGTCTTTGACAATATTGTACTCGTGATTTGTATAATGATCTTCTACTCAACACGCCGCCTACCACGTTCGCTTTTCTAGGATGGCATGGTCGTAACATGTCTTTGAAATGAGTCTCCTCTTGAGTTCTTCAAGCTCTTCCCACATTCCTTGCTCCATTCGAATTTTGTATCTCTACGAGTCACCAAGTTAATGGAATAGCGATTCGAGAATATCCTTCAACGAATCTCCGATAATAACCAACTAAGCCTGAAAGCTACGATTTTCGATTACCGATTTAGGTTGTTCTCAATCGTGACTCATATCCCAACCTTGGATAAGACGTTACAATGACACCTATCGCTTTACTATCGCATCGAATATGGTGTCCCCTACGAGAATTCGCTTCGGTGCATTCCACAAAGGAATTCACCGGATAAAGGCTCAGTACCAAATTTATAGTTGAATTTTTAACTCCTCAAGTTCAATAGAGCCATTCGATATGAGATTTTAGAAATGAGTTTTGTACTGGGTTCAAAGTCGATACAAAATTTAATATCGACTTTTGGGAGTAAACCAAGAAATTCTTCAGAAATACGTCGGAAAAATCAATAACAACAGAATATTATTCAAATCGACGTGTCTTTATTCAAATCCATAACATGGACTAAGAAAACTTGACATCCGTAATAAACGAATGACTTCATGGCTTGATATGAAAATGTTTGACTACAATGGTTTGATTGCTTGAATTCAATAACATGTTGCTTAGAATATGAAAACTAACAACCTTACGAAAGTAATCAATTTTGGCATGATGAGTAGTTAACCTTAAAATCACATCAAAAGCAAATATCTCTATAGAAATAAGGTTAACGGTAATATAATAGTGCCAACCCAATCAAGCAAGATTTCTAAACAACGGATGTAATGAAAGTTTCTCCTAACTGAGTCTCCATATATAGGTCAAAGTCTAATTTCTCCGTAGTCAAGTTCAAACGTTGAGCGCAAGCAAAGAGAGATAAAAGAATGGGTAGAACCAGATCTAGTAAGGTATAAACTTCGCAAGAATTTATAATTAACTAACCCGTGCTAACTTCGTTCGGGTTCCTCGATTTTGACCGGCCACAACAAACTCTTCCGTGAATCGTTGTCTTTGACTTTTCTCGGGACATCCTTTTGAGTCGCCATTCCCACCGGATCGGGTTTCGATACCGTATAATCTCGAGCGATATGTCCTTCTTTTCCACAATTATAGCATACCTTAAACTGTTGTTGTGGGCGCTTTGGGGTGATATGTCCCTCTTTCCGCATTTGTAACATACGACCGATGGTCTTTCTCCTCCTTGAACTAGTTGCTATCAAGGCGCCGACGCCTTCAAATGGTCATTGTTGAATCTCCTCTTTTTAAATCTCCTCCCGACTCGCTTCTTCTATTTTCATGGCCACGATTACCACCAGAGTGGTTACCGCTTTTGTCTCGTATTCTTCTTTCTCCATTGGTTATCGTTATTCGATGACCGCTAGCTTCGTATGATCCTCGGTTATGGTCCCTCGGTTGAACGTACTTCGTTATCTCGCTTCTAACAATCGAGCCTCATTGACAACATCTCGAATAGAGAAAAAATTATGAGAAATGAGATACCGACGTATCGCCGGGTTTCAAACCTCTTAGAAACATCCGTGTCATACGCTCCTCATTCTCCACCAAATGAGGTGCAATCTCGATAACTCCACGAACTTCGCCTCGTCTTCGGGACACCACATGTTATTCTACTCCACTAATAAAATCCACTTCCTTTATATGATTTAATACTTTCGTGGAAGTACTTGTAATTGAACTGCTTCAAATGTCTCCTGTGACATCTGAGAGTGCAATGGATGGGTATGCTTCATGATTCCCACCAAAGAATCTCGCCTCGCCATGGAACATAAAAGGTAGCGAATGGAACCTTCGTTCCTCCGGTGCATCCCAAGACATCGAATATCTTGGTAATTTGCTTGACCCATGTTTCCGCCATGATCGGATCTGCTTTCCTTTAAATTCGTGGTCCCAACTCTTTGAATCTGGGTTGTGACAACCCGTGAATTGCTATCATTTCTCCTCAGATTTTGAACACGAGTTTCCTCGTCCGATTTTGCATGAACTGCAAAAAGCTTCTAAACATCCCTCGCTCATCATCTGCTTCGGTGGTGTTGTTCACGGAGGTACATTGCCAAATTGTTGCACGCTCTCCTCGTTGGTGAGTACAGAGACATCTCCACTGGTCTCATTTACATTGTTAATATTCTCAATCGACATTCTCAAATCTTTATAAAACAAGGGTTAATTAAGGAAATCAATATATCACATAATATCCTTATATACCGACCAACAAATAAATAAGCTAGGTAGACACACTAGCGAAGGATTTGCTCGCCTCTCCCCTCCTAGTTCTATTCCCCGATATCCGCCAGAGATCATATCCCTAAGCTCTGATACCAACTGTGACGCCCCCAAAATAGGTCCATTCCATCCAACCCATTCTGAGTCGCCAACTACATGGTACAGAAATAACTACAACTTTACTATTACAACATATAAACAAGTGTTTTAAATACGAGATATTGCCATCTGCACAATATCCACACGCAAATAAATCCCCATCATAATTATTGATACATTATTTTACAAAAATGGTGGGGACTACTAAACGACTCTCTCTAGAACCTTCATTCCATACCCCAGACTAGTACTCGCTTTACATTCTCGCCTCCCGAGAAGAAAAAAAATGGAACAATAAGGAAAAGGGTGAGCTCAACTAGCCCAAGAAGAATATTATGACTAAGATAATATACAACAAATTATCATTAGTCTTCAACAGGAAAAAAAACTAATAGAATACAATGAGACAACAAGTTTTTAAACCAATATTCGCAGCTGAAATAATAATTCATTAGAAGAGTTAAGTAGAGAATGCAACTACTATCTTCTATGTATGAATTTAAAAGTTTGTCGCCTATCTTTTATCCTCGTAACATCAATCAATATACATCCGAATCAAATATTCATCTTTGCACTACAGCCAAAGATATTCATCATTAATCATGTTCATCTAAACACTGCTCATCTTTGTACTACGGGCCAAAGATATTCTTCGAAAATCATTCATCTTTGCATCGACGAGGCCAAAGATATTCCATAATATCATCATTTAAGACCAAGATGATGAAAAATATTTTAAAGAAACGAATCCAAAGAAACAAAATGACAAGGATTAAGGATTAAGGATTCGTACTTTGTTTTATCCACGTCCAAAAATACCTCAAAAATAATCATAGGGGTGTAAAATTCAAGAATGATCAAAACATGGATACAATCAAAGCTAGTATCCAGAATAGATATTTTAGATGAAAAGAAAAATTTTCATTTTTCTATGAATAGTCCGTATTCGTGAATAGTGTCGATATCGTGAATAGTGCCGATATCGTGAATAGTAACTCTGACACCAAAAGATTGAAATTCCACAAAAAAACATCTTCACGCTTCATGAATAGTACTGCGTGAATAAGAACTCGTGAATAGTAACTCATGAATAGTAACTCGTGAATAGTAACTCATGAATAGTAACCCCGACATGAAAAAGTTCCAAATTTGATAAAAAGTTCCAACCAATATTTCAGCATAATGATATTGAAGAAATAATATCATTTGAGAAGAAAATAACATCCCTTACCTCGAAAGACAAGATTTTCTAGTTGAAACACCTGGATATAGGCTATGACTTGAACTTGCACCAGTATAGTAATACTCAAAGTATACTCAAAATACTTACAAGAATACGCTCGATAATATAGAGAGAAAACTTGAGCTACGTGTGATTTTAATTCTAACCTAAGCACCCTATTTATAGGAAATTGCTTAGAACACCAAAGCAGAGAATTGAATATAATAATATTATATAAACAAAATTCATACGCCCACATCTTGAATCTGAATTCAGCCATCATGCACATGTTAAATATGCCCACAACATATAAAAAACATTTTTATTAATAAAAATAAATAACACTTCCAAAAATCAATTATTTTGGAACTTCAGAACTTCAATAATTCATAATAAATAGCCCTTTTGTCAAAAAATTCGAATCTTACGATTTTTTATAGGAAATTCAATTCTCTACAACTTTGCAGAAGAAAGTTTTTCCAAATTCCAAAATGTAAATTGACCAAATCCACAAACGGACGATTTTACAAGCTATAATCAAATTTCAAATAAGAAATGGGGTCCACCGACACACAAAACATGTGTTAATCATTTAATGCAACAAAATACTCTTCCTCCTCATATACTCATATATCCCACATTCATTGTAAAATATCACCGCTAATATATTATTAAAATAATATATTTAAATGAATTATTTTATCGTAAAAGAGATAAATATTAATTTTCAACAATTGTCATTTTAAAATTTTTCTCCATCTATATCCACATAAAATCAATATTTTCCTCATCATATGAATCAATAATTAATTATTCACAAATAATATTACGTAATCACAATATTGACAACCGTGCGCCTCTTGAAAGAGGGGGCTTTCCAATAAGAATTTCTTCTTCTTCGCCGCAATTAGGTGACCAAACCTCTCCTTAGATGTAACTTTCTAGACATTGCAATAATAATGTTATCTAATAATATTATTCAGATAATATGAATTATTGCTTCGATAATAAAAAATAATTGTGTAATGACAATTATCAAACAACAAAGAATATAAAATATCAACGCAACAAATTATTGAATCAATAAAATAAAATACTTTGAATAAAGAATTACCGTAACAATTATTGAGTAGTGTCTTCTTTACGTAAGAATCAATAATTGGTGCAATACTGCAGTGCTACTCTTGTTCAAAGAACGCCAGATTAGTCTGCTTTTAACCACCGGTATTCCAACAAAGATTAATTGGTAATAATTACGCCATATTTATAAACAAATTATATTTGTCGTTTTCTTCATCCAATCGCTTTTCAAGTTATGGGGCCCATAAAAGATCGCTACTGTCAAATTTAATATTCCCCGACAAAGATTTAATATTCCACGACCAAACGAATATTCCCCGACAATAAAGAATATTTTATAACCACTTGCTTATTCGAAATATTTGCGTATTTTACCCATAACAATCCACATTAATCAAATCGACCCTTACTATTTCAAAATAATAAATAGAGGAAAATAAATTTCATTTATTAATAATTTGGGGTCTTACAGGTTCTCTTTGGCCAGTAGTGCAAAAGTTGAATTGTTGACTGGTATGATCATGACCATTGAATTTACAATTGAATATTTTTATCTTAAGTGCAAAGGTGAATTGATCAACATGGTTATAATTATTGTTATATAACTTCTGAAATGATTATGTATTTCTTTGATATATGAATATCTTCGCTCAGAGTGCTTTGACTTGTTGATGAATATCTTAAATTGTGAAAGTCAAAGATGAATTATTGATGAATATCTTTTTCAGATGAAAAGATCTTGTTGTTGACTATCTTTAAATTGAAGTGCAAAGATGAATTATTGATGAATATCTTTGGCCCATGGTGCAAAGATGAATTTATTAGTATGATTATGAACAGAACTGTGATTTGGTATAACCATGATATTTGATGTTTCGTAAAGACAATTGTGATGAAAATTATCTTCATCCGGATGAGAAGAGGAATTTAGAATCACAATTATGATTATGAGTTATTCATATGATTGTGCAAAAGAAATGTTGATTGATGTTACAGGGATAAAACATTGTTGGTGGACTTTTAACGTGGAGAAGACAATAGACTTTATAGTCTATTTGACTCTTTTAATGGATTGGTCGTTCCGCTGCAACTATGGTTGAAAAGTTTTATCATCTACCATATGTTCTAAATCTCTGATTTATTACTGATGAAGGCTATTGATAATTTAATTATCTTTAGTCATGATATTCTTTACTGGGCTATTTGTGCTCACCCTTTTGCTTCACAATTCCTTTCAGGTAATAAGAGTGTAGCTGGGTTGAGCGGGGATAACAAGGGAATAGAACGGTGGTCTATAGTTGTTGAGGTTCTCCCTAAAGAGTATGGAAATAATTTTATTGAGGACTTTAGTGTGTTGTATTTTATACATCATTTAATAGTTATATTTGGTGAATCAAATAGGGTGAGGCGAACCCAACTTTGGAAGGGTGTTTTGTCACTATCATACAAGATGTCTAATGACATACAAACTCGTGTTATCATAAGACAAGGTTATGCACATCCACTTGCTGAGTATATCTACGAGCACTACCTATATGATCTTGGAGTTTATTTGAAATATAATTTTCAATTGAAGACAACGGAGATAATTATATGTCAAGAGAAGACTCACCATTGGGAAGAATATGATAGTAATCTTCTCGTTTTTCTTTGGGGTCTATTGGGTCAACCAAGGATAATTCTGTGGCCATATAATATCTACCATAACCTAAAAGCATGGCCTCCCATGTACGAAGGTTTCCTTGAGCACTTCCCAAAGATTCTAATTTCTAAAATAGTTTTTGACTATACCTTTATGTAAGGTGTCATTGTGACGTGCTACAGTTGGTATATATTTGTATCCAAACTCACAGCATATGTGTTGTTGTATTTTGCACGACAATTGTTGTAATAAAGTTGTAGTTGTTTTCCGTACCATATATTTAGAGACTCAGAATGGGTTGGATGGAATGGACCTATTTTGGGGTCGTCACAGAACCTATAGTCACGATCATACCAATAATCTACTCATCTTTACACTCAAGTCAAATAGAAATATCATCATTAGGGTTATAAGAATGTAAAGATGAGTAGATTATTGGTATGATCGTGACTATAGGTTCTGTGACGCCCCCAAAATAGGTCCATTCCATCCAACCCATTCTGGAGTCGCCAAATACATGGTACGTAAATAACTACAACTTTACTATTACAACATATAAATGTGAGTTTAAATACGGATATTGTCATCTAGACAATATCCACACGCAAATAAATCCCCATCATAATTATTGATACATTATTTTACAAAATGGTGGGGACTACTAAACGACTCTCTCTAGAACCTTCATTCCATACCCCCGACTAGTACTCGCTACATTCTCGCCTCCCGAGAAGAAAAATAGAACAACAAGGAAAAGGGTGAGCTCAACTAGCCCAAAGAAAGAATATTATGACTAAGATAATATACAACAAATTATCATTAGTCTTCAACAGGAAAAAAAACTAATAGAATACAATGAGACAACAAGTTTTTAAACCAATATTCGCAATGAAATAATAATTCATTAGAAGAGTTAAGTAGAGAATGCAACTACTATCTTCTATGTATGAATTTAAAAGTTCGTCGCTATCTTTTATCCTCAGTAACATCAATCAACATACATCCGAATCAAATATTCATCTTTGCACTACAGCCAAAGATATTCATCGATTAATTCATGTTCATCTAAACACTGCTCATCTTTGCACTACGGGCCAAAGATATTCTTCTTCAGAATCATTCATCTTTGCACTACAAAAGCCAAAGATATTCCATAATATCATCATTTAAGACCAAGATGATGAAAAATATTTTTAAAGAAACGAATCCAGTGAAACAAAATGACAAGGATTATAATATTATTATAATATTAATAATATTAGATTATGAGATTTCTAAGTGATTTATAACATTTGGATTAAGGTGTTATAAATATGGATATGAATTTTATTATGAAACTTTATCTTTTCGTGTCGAGGTTACTATGCACGATACGATTATATATTTAATACGGGGCACTATTCACGATAAATTGGTTTCTTCTCTGACCAAATTATCGTTGATTTATGAATCTTACTCTTGAAATTAAAACCATGTTTTGATTATATTGTTTTTATATAACATTCTTATAACCCTAATGATGATATTTCTCTTTGACTTGAGTGTAAAGATGAGTAGATTATTGGTATGATTGTGACTATGGGTTCTCTTTGGCCAAGATGGTAAAAAGTTGAATTGTTGACTAGTATGATCGCTGACCATTGAATTTATAATTGAATATTTTTAGCTTAAGTGCAAAGGTGAATTGATCAACATGGTTATAATTATTGTTATATAACTTCAAATGATTATATATTTCTTTGATATATGAATATCTTTGGCTCGTAGTGCAAAAGATGACTTGTTGATGAATATCTTAGCACATAGTGCAAAGATGAATTATTGATGAATATCTTTTGCTCGTAATGCAAAGATGACTGTTGTTGAATATCTTTGCTTTGAGTGCAAAGATGAATTATTGATGAATATCTTTGGCTCGTAATGCAAAGATGACTTTTGTTGTTGAATATCTTTAGCTTTGTAGTGTAAAGATGAATCTGTTGATGAATATCTTTGGCCGTGGTGCAAAGATGAATTTATTAGTATGATTATGAGCGAGAACTGTGATTTGGTATAACCATGATATTTGATGTTTCGGTAAAGACAATGATGAAAATTATCTTCGTCCCGGATGAGAAGAGGAATTTAGAATCACAATTATGATTATGAGTTATTCATATGATTGTGGAAAGGAACTGTTGATTGATGTTACAGGGATAAAACATTGTTGGTGGACTTTTAACGTGGAGAAGACAATAGACTTTATAGTCTATTTGACTCTTTTAATGGATTGGTCGTTCCGCTGCAACTATGGTTGAAAAGTTTTATCATCTACCATATATTCTAAATCTCTGATTTATTACTGATGAAGGTTATTGATAATTTAATTATCTTTAGTCATGATATTCTTTACTGGGCTATTTGTGCTCACCCTTTTGCTTCACAATTCCTTTTAGGTAATAAGAGTGTAGCTGGGTTGAGCGGGGATAACAAGGGAATAGAACGGTGGTCTATAGTTGTTGAGGTTCTCCCTAAAGAGTATGGAAATAATTTTATTGAGGACTTTAGTATGTCGTATTTTATACATCATTTAAGTTATATTTGGTGAATCAAATAGGGTGAGGCAAACCCAACTTTGGAAGGGTGTTTTGTCACTATCATACAAGATGTCTAATGACATACAAACTCGTGTTATCATAAGACAAGGTTATGCACATCCACTTGCTGAGTATATCTACGAGCACTACCTATATGATCTTGGAGTTTATTTGAAATATAATTTTCAATTGAAGACAACGAAGATAATTATATGTCAAGAGAAGACTCACCATTGGGAAGAATATGATAGTAATCTTCTCGTTTTCTTTAGGGGTCTATTAGGTCAACCAAGGATAATTACGTGGCCATATGATATCTACCATAACCTAAAAGCATGGCCTCCCATGTACGGAAGGTTTCCTTGAGCACTTCCCAAAGATTCTAATTTCTAAAATGCTTTTTGACTATACTTTATGTAAGGTGTCATTGTGACGTACACAGTTGGTATATATTTGTATCCAAACTCACAGCATATGTGTTGTTGTATTTTGCACGACAATTGTTGTAATAAAGTTGTAGTTGTTTTTCGTACCATATATTTGGCGACTAAGAATGGGTTGGATGGAATGGACCTATTTTGGGGTCGTTACACCTACTCTTCCAAAAACTGAACCCCTCTATCTCTTTTCTCTCTTAGTATTTTGCTAGCTTGGGAGAGAAATAGAAGAAGGAGAATAAGAGAAATGAAAAAGTCTAGCAATTAAAATTGGTGTTTTAACTAATATCCCCCATACTTTTGTTGTTTCTTAGATAAAAGGCTTCACCTTATCTCATTCAATTAAGCCTAATCATGTGATTAAGGGTGCTAAGTAGATTTTCAACCAATGGGAGATGGACATACTTGTACTTGACGTAAGAGTTATTAATTAAGGAACTTGATTAACATAATTTTGTTTCCTTAAATAGCCTAATATGGCCGGTCCCCCTTGCCCCAATATCTCCTCCATTTTGCATTTATTTTATTGCATAAATTTGATTAATCAAAAGTCTAAAATACCCTTAATCAAGTGGGCTAAGTATTGGTTTACATTTTATTTCTTTTGGGCTTCTCCTTTAATTGTTTTGGGCCATGTAATAAATATAGTCTAACAATTTTAATATATGTTACCCAAATTGTTTATTTAGGGTTTCCATTCCCAATCTTATGAAATTTAATTACTTATACATGTGACTTTAGCTCATAACCTAATTGGGTTTACTAGAAATAGGTTTAAAATTATTAGTCACTTGAAGTAATAATGTTATCCACTTAAGTTAGTATACATATTAAATACTAATATTTCCTTATTACTATAACCCTTAGGTTATTTAATTATCTCACCTAATGTATAATTAGGTTACGAAGCTTTCATTTTTAATGAAATCTATAAATGTATATATCCATAACTATAGTATATATGATTATTGATTCATGCAGCACTTCACATATGTTGTCACATATTAAATCACTATATAACACAAAGTTTTAAATATCAATAATGTACATACATATATAGTGACTTAAAATTCACGGTTATTACATCCTCCCCCCCCCCCTTATAAGAAGTCCGTCCCCGAAATTACATATAGGGTTACTCAAAAAGATGTGGATAATTTTCCCTCATCTTTTCTTCGAGTTCCCACGTAGCTTCTTCAACAGTGTGGTTCCTCCAAAGAACTTTTATAGAATGTATAACCTTATTTCGCAATTTTTGCTCTTTTCTATCTAAAATTTGAATCGGAATTTCTTCGTATGACAAATCCTTTTTGGCCTGAATTGGATCGTACGATATCACGTGCTTGTAATCAGGCTTATATGGTCGTAGCACTGACACATGAAACACATTATGAATATGTTCCAGTTCAGGAGGTAGATCTACCTCGTACGCCACTTCGCCTATCTTCCTCAAGATCTCGAAGGGTCCAATAAATCTCGAACTCAGTTTACCTTTCTTTCCAAACCTTATCTTCCTTTTTTAGGGAGATACTTTCAAAAATGCATAGCTTCCCACTTCAAAACCTCTCTTTTGACGATGTAAGTCTGCATACTTCTTCTGGCAATCTTGAGCTGCTACCAGCCGGGCTCTTATCACCTTGATGATCTCTACGGTCTACTGCACCAGTTCTGGTCCCAACAGTCGACGTTCACCCACTTCATCCTAGTATAAGGGTGTTCTATATTTCCTCCCATACAGTGCTTTGTACGGCGGCATTCCGATGCTGGTTTGATAGCTATTGTTGTATGCGAACTCTACTAATGGAAGATGATCCTCCCAGCTACCCTTGAAGTGCATCACACAAGCTCTGAGCATGTCTTCAAGCGTTTGAATCATTCTCTCGCTTTGTCCATCGGTCTGTGGATGATACGCAGTGCTCATTCGTAGTTGCGTCCCCATTCTTTCTTGAAGACTCTTCCAGAAGTTTGATGTGAATCGCGGATCTCTATCCGATACAATAGATACTGGTACGCCATGTCTCGAGATAATTTCTTTGATATATAATTTGGCTAGCTGGTCCTAACTATACCTGATCTTGATCGGCAAAAAGTGAGCCGACTTCGTAAGACGATCTACAATCACCCATATGGTGTTGTGCCCTTTTTGCGTTGCTGGAAGTCCCACCACAAAATTCATCGTGATGTGCTCCCATTTCCATTCTGGAATCTCTAAAGGCTGTAGTAATCCACTAGGTCGTTGATGCTCCACCTTGACTCTCTGACAAGTTAGACATCTGCTGACGCATTCTGCAACCTCTCTATTCATGTTTGGCCACCAAAAGTATTGACGCAAATCTTGATACATCTTTGTGCTTCCTGGGTGTATCGAGTACCTCGTACTGTGCTCTTCTTATAAAATCTCTTCTCTTAGTTCTGGTACTAACGGTACCTAAATTCGTCCTTTGAATCTCAGCAGTCCGGTGCCATCAATCTTGTATTTCAATTCATCCCCTTCAGCTAACCGCTTCTTGATGTTGTCGCAATCTTCGTCCTTCTCTTGAGCCTCTTTAACCTTATCTAATAAAGTCGGGCTCGCTACCACTGTAAATAATTTCTCATTGGTCTCCATCGGATACTTAACCTCTAAGTCAAGTCGTTCGAAATCTTTCACCAATTTCTCTTGAATGGTAAACTTCAGTAACTTCTCTCTGCCTTTTCTGCTCAGGGCATCTGCCACTACATTTGCTTTGCATGGATGGTACAAAATCTCACAATCATAATCCTTGATCAATTCTAGCCATCGGCGCTGCCTCATATTTAGCTCCTTCTGCGTAAAGATATACTTCAGACTCTTGTGATCCGTATATATCTCACACTTCTCGCTATACAAATAGTCCCTCCAAATCTTCAATGCAAAAACTACTGCTGCTAACTCCAGGTCATGAGTCAGATAACCCTTCTCATAGTCCTTTAGCTGACGTGAAGCGTACGTAATGACCTTGCTACGCCGCACCAAAGACACGCCCAAGACCACTTGTGACGATCACTATACACTACAAATCCTCCCGTGTTGTTTGGTAAAGCCAACACAGGTGCTTGACTGAGTCTCTTCTTCAATTCCATGAAACTCTCTTCACATTTCTCCGTCGAAACGAACTTCACTGTCTTTCTAGTAAGGTTGGTCAATGGCGATGCTATCTTTGAAAAATCTTGGATGAATCTCCGATAGTATCCTGTTAATCCCAAGAAACTCCTAATTTCTGTCGGTGTCTTTGGTTGTTCCCAGTTGATAATCGCTTCTACTTTTGCTGGATCCACCGAAACACCATCCTTGTCGATAACGTGACCCAAAAACTGCACTCTCTACAACCAAAACTCACACTTGGAGAACTTTACATATAACTTCTCCCTCCTTAACGTCTCCAACACTATCCTTAGATGTTCAGCGTGCTCTTCCTCCGTCTCTAAATATACCAGAATGTCATCGATGAACACGACAACAAACTTATCCAAATACTGTTTAAACACGTTGTTCATCAAGTCCATGAATGCTGGTGGCGCATTCGTCAATCCAAAAGACATTACCAGAAACTTAAAGTGTCCATACCGAGTTCTGAATGCCGTCTTTGGAACATCCTTCTGCCTCACCTTCAGTTGGTGATAACCGGTCCTCAAGTCGATTTTGGAAAAGTATTTCGCCCCCTTCAACTGATCAAACAAATCATCGATCTTGGGCAACGGGTACTTGTTCTTAATGGTGACCTTGTTCAACTCTCAGTTGTACTTTGAGACCGCTTCGCTTCCACCTTCCGCTATGAGAGCTTTCTCCAATAGAGTTGAGAATGACGTGATTTGTAAAACCGCTACCTTACTGTAAATCCACGGCTTTAGTCCATTTTTGAACCTTTTTGCTTTCCTCACCTCCGTGTCCACCTGATGTGGAGAGAATCTGGCCAATTCATTGAACTTCACAACGTACTCTGACACTGACATATTCTCTTGTTTCAATTCCAAAAACTTGATCTCCATTCTCGCTTGTGTACTCTCAGGAAAGTAGTTCCCAAAGAACAACGTCTTGAACGCTTCCCAAGTCACGATTCCAGTCCCGGCTTTGTTCTGGTTAGCCTCCCACCAGTAGTTAGCCTCACCCTTCATTAAGTAGGTAGCAAAAATTATTTTCTGCTCTTCTGCTACTCTAGCAATAATGAAGGCCTTCTCTGTAACGCCCCCAAAATAGTTCCACACGACCCATTCTGAGTCGCCAGATATCATACTATAAAAATCAAATACAAACTTCATTTATACAACTATTGAACTATCGTGCAGAATACGACCATAGTTAAACTGTGAGTTTTAATATAAATGTATGTAACTCTCATGGTGCCTTGACCACAACCTTACAATGGTACCTTACGTAAAAGTACAGTCAATAACTATTTTAGAAATTAAAATCTTTGGGAAGTGCTCAAGGAAACCTTCGTACATGGGAGGCCATGCGTCTAGGTTATGATAGATATCATATGTCCACAGAATTATCCTTGGTTGACCCAATAGTCCTAAAAAAAACAAGAAGATTGCTATCATCTTCTTTCCAATGGTGAGTCTTCTCTTGACATATAATTATCTCTCGTTGTCTCCAAGTGAGAATTATATTTCAAATAAACTCAAGATTATATAGGTAGTGCTTTCGTAGATATACTCAAAGAAGTGGATGTACACAACCCCGCCTTATGATAACACGAGGTTGTAGATGTCATTAAACATCTTATATGATAGTGGCAAAATACCCTTCCAAAGTTAGGTTCACCTCACCCTATTCCGTTCACCAAAATTAAATATCAAATGATGTATACAATACGACACACTTATCTAAAGTACTTAATAAAATTATTTCCATACTATTTAGGAAGAACCTCAACAAATATATAGACCACCGCTTCTATTCTCCTCATGTTACTCCTTTCCGACCCAAATTTACACTTTTATTACCTGAAAGGAATTGTGAAGCAAAAAGGGTTAGCACAACTAGCCTAGTAGAGAATATCATGACTAAAGATAATTTACATCATCAATAGCTTTTAACAGTAATAAATCAGAGATTTAGAACATATGATAGATGATAAAACTTTTCAACCATAGTTGCAGCGGAACGAGCAATCCATTAGAAGAGTCAAATAGACCATAGGGTCTATTATCTTCTCTATGTTAAAAATCCACCAACAATGTTTTATCCCTGTAACATCAATCAACAATTCCTGTCCACAATCATGTGAATAACTCATAATCATAATTATGATTCTAAATTCCTCTTCGCACCCAGGACGAAGATAATTTTCATCACCTGTCTTTACCTGAAACATCAAAAATCTTGGTTATACCAAATCACAATTCTTGTTCATAATCATACTAATAAATTCATCTTTGCACTACTGGCCAAAGATATTCATTAACAATTCATCTTTGCTCTACAGGCCAAAGACATACAACTGTATTATAAAAGAGTCAAGTAGAGCATGATATCTACTATCTTCTACGAACTAAAAGTGTATTATCAATATGTTATCGCTGAGACTCAGCTTAATCATTAATCCACAGCATCGAATCATCCCTGCTCTACGGCCAAGGATATTCATTAGTATTACTACCACGAATTATCCATGCACCACGGGCCAAGGATATTCGTGTTTTCAACAATGGTCATGATTATACTGAATAATCCCTGGTTATAATCATACCAACAATTGTCCATCAATGCACGTAAGCCAAAGATATACAACCAATAATCAACGGTCCATCTTTGCACGTAAGCCAAAGATATGCAACTATAAAACTAATAATCAACAATCCATCTTTGCACGTAAGCCAAAGATATACAACTATAAAACCAATAATTAACAGTCCATCTTTGCACGTAAGCCAAAGATATACAACCAATAATCAACGGTCCATCTTTGCACGTAAGCCAAAGATATACAACTATAAAACCAATAATCAACAGTCCATCTTTGCACGTAAGCCAAAGATATACAACTATAAAACTAATAATTAACAGTCCATCTTTGCACTTAAGCCAAAGATATACAACTATAAAACTAATAATTAACACTCCATCTTTGCACGTAAGCCAAAGATGACTTTCATCACAATATATGCATGAGGATGATGACCATGATATAAAATAAAACAAGGATAAATATTAAAGACTTTAAATTTATCCAAATATTATCAATCACTTAATAAACTCATAATCTAATATTATTAATATTATAACAATACTTTAATCACTTCTTAAACTTATAAATAATTTATTTCAATTATTTACACTTTACCAAATAATGCATTTTAATCATTCAAAAAGGCCATACTCATAAGATTTTATCACCAATGATCAAATCCCTCATCAAAAATCTGCATATACCCTATATAGGATTCCCAAGCCATAAAATCCTATTTTCCAATTTCTTTTACTTCACATAACATATTTAATTTATTTACTCATAACTAGTTCATTTTCATGAAAAATACCAAACCAGTCCCAAAAATATTTCTTTTTTGGGATTTAGTAGAATATAGTCCCATATTGAACATATATTTTTCTCGAAATTTTTAAAATTCATTTACTATTTTTTATATGGCCAAAACTGCCGAATATTTAGACATTTATTATAAATTGTACTTTTGTCCAAATATTCCGAAATTTACAAGGTATACTCCTGTTATATACATGTACTCCCAATAAAAATTTCACCAATTTTGGAGTTAACCACAAGGAGTTATTAGGGTTTACTTTTAAAATAGTCTTTTCCCATAAAATCCATAACTCCTAATCTATACATCCAAAAATCGCCATTTTTGGACACAATCTAGAAAACTCAACAAACTATCATTTCAATTTTTTCTAGAATTTTTAAGGGTCAGAAAAAATTACGAAACTGCAAATGGATTTTCACCCGCCTTGCGATAATCCACGTAGACAGATCATTTCCACAATTTAATAAGGAATGAATACGAAGGATCATTCACCATGCATGCGGTAATCCACATAGGAAGGTTATTCCAACAGAATAATAAAGAATGGAATAACAGAAGAATTCACTATGCATGCGATAGACCGCACATATAGGTTATTCCCAATGTAATAATAAAGAATGGAATAACAACAGAATTCACACTGTACGCGTTAGATCGCATGCATGTGTTATTCCAATGTAATAATAAAGAATGGAATCCGGCCATGCGTAATCCGCATGTAAAGGATATTCCAACATAATAATAAAGAATGGAATAATGTAAAGAATTTTACCATGTATACTGAGTCCGCAGATACAAAAGTTATTTCAATGTAATAATAAGGAATGGAATAACAATAGCTCTCTTCATGAATACGAAAGAAATAATACCCCTTACCTTAGAAGAACTGGATACTAGAATAGTGAGGTAGCAGACTTCTCTTCTTCTTTCTCTCTATAATTTCTCTTTATAATAATTGCTCTATAGCTTTAGTGAATTGGTGAGAAATGAAGGAAGAATGAGCTTCTATTTATAGAAAAATATAGTTTCGATAATTGCACGTTTTGGGGCTCAAAATATTATAGTACAATACCTCCAAGTATTATCAAACTTGCACCACCTCCCCTAATAATAAATAATGTGAATCAATAGTTCAATCATGTGAATCAATAGTTATAATCATGTGAAAATACGAATTACAGTATAGTGCCTCCATCTATATCTCCATTTTTAACTTAGTCATGCAAGTATTATCAATCTTGCACCAACTCCCCTAATAATACAAGAATGTGATTCAATAGTACACACATGAGAACAGATAGTTATATAAGCATGTGAATTAGTAGCAATTAATTGCTCATTTATCCGATTAATTACCCGATTTATCAATATAACCCCCAGACATCAATTATCATTGGAACAAATGTCGATTTTCACTAATACTAATAATTCCAACATAATAGAACTATCAATTTTATCTTTAATCAACACAATCTTATTCATCATTAATATTATAATTCATAATATTTAACAACCAAGTCGTTCCCAGGAAAGAGGGGGCTTTCCGATAAGGATTTCTCCTTATTGGCGTGCAATTAGGTGACCAAACCTCTCCTTAATAGAACTTCTAGACATTGTTAATATTGCAAATAATAATATGAATAACTTTGACGTCTCAATTATTGATTTAATAATATAACATATTACACAGATGATACTGTGACAATAATTGAATCAATAATATGAGAGATATGATGCAGCAATTATTGTAGCAATAATTGAGTATAAATAAGTGACTTCTCACATAAACATCAATAATCAATACCGTGTGCTACTATGCAACCATGTGTATTATTGTACTTTTATCAATTTAACCATTTACTAAATAGAATAATAATTATAAAAATTGAATACTTTCATTTCGTAAAATTCAGGGTCTTACATTGTCAATCTCCTTTATCTACGTCTGGGCCTCTATCAGGTCTGTTGTTCCTCTAAACTCTGGCGGTCCTACTGCCTTGAAGTCCTTAAAGTTGACTAATTGGTTTCCCGCCTGATTTCCTGCAGGTTGAGCTTGATTCCTCATAGCTTCAGCCATCATGTTGATAAAGTCTTGCATTGGGTTTGGTTGAGCTCCCGCTGCATTATTAACTGACTCTTCGATCTCTTGGTTCCTTAGTACACGTCTGGGCGGCATTATCTAGTGAAACAAAATTCTAACACGTTACTCGGGTTTTATTATCATATAAGTACTTAGCATATAATACGCTACTGTATTCAAACAATCAGATGATCATTATGTGAGAGTTTTAAATTACCAAGATTTAGAAGTCTTTCTCCCTGAATAGTGGGTTAAGTTTTTTTTTTTAAAAAAATTTCCAAATCAGTCTACTGGATTCACATAACATTAAATAGACAATTTACGATTTAAATTTTCCAACACATATCATAATAATGCATTTATATTCATATACCAATCTTTGGTGTCTCACATGTTCAATACAGGTATATTTTTATAAATGCTACAATCCCATTTTAAACACAAAAGATGGGATTAACTCAAAATGATACTCCCCTACAAACACAAATAGGGATACTACCTAGTTACCTACTACCTCACACCTACTGAGGTTTACATCAACATAAAACCCTATTACACAAAAGGGGTACTAATGCATCTATTTACAACTGGTCCATAGCATAATCATCACTGGTGGCCCTGCTGGGTTACCTGAACAGGCTCCTGGGGAAACAACCCCTCCATAACTCTACGCCAAACGGATCGACTCGACTCCCCTATCTCCACGCGAGGCCTAACACTCAGTCCCTTCTGGCTCTAGAAGGTTGCATCAAGCGCTAGCCCTAGTGTCTCTATCCTGGTATCTTTCGTCAGTAGCTCACCGTCCAACTGGTCAACCCTCTTAGCTGCATTATACCATGCTTCATCCATCATAGTCCTCTGACCTTTTTCCACCTCAAGGTCAAGAATCAAGGCCCAAGTCGCACCCCTCAAAGATCCCAACTTGCAACTCTGTCTCATCCAACTTTCCCTTTTGTTCGACTACCTCCATCTGGGCTTGATAAGCCGCATCCTTATATTGACCTTCTGTGAACTAGAGTGTGTGGTTTTCAACCTCTAGTTCTCCCACTCTGCCTTCTAATTGATTGATTCTCCTCAACAAATCCCCTACCGAAGGACCATGAGGGGCTTCTTCCGTGACCTCGCGCTCAATGGGCTCTTGTTCCACTAAGTGACTGCCCTGGTGTTCTTCAGACATCCTACAAACACCATAAATAAAAGCAACATCAGTACCACAATAAAATATATTCATTGATAAAATGAAATGATATTTTATTTAGTACAACTAAAACTCGATGGATCTCCTTAACCCATCATCTACATACTCTATATGAGTTTTCTACTAAAGTTATAACCAAGGTTTCGCATTCCTAATGTTTATAACCTATATCTTTGATACCAACCTGTGACGCCCCCAAATCCAGTTTCTCTAACCTCAGATTTGGTGCTCACGATCTAACATCATCATAAGCATTCTATAACTATTACGGAATAATAAACATACATTGTTCATTATAATAAAGTTTCATAACATGGTCTCAAGGTCTTCTTAACCATAACTTAAACACACCATTCATATTACAAAAGGTTTACATAAGAAATCCTATCAGATAATAATAACTAACATTCATTCTAAATTATTCTTGGATTTTGCCTTTTTGCCTTTGTCTTTTTCGTGATTGATCCTTCTAGCTTAATCAAATAAATGTCATGATATAGCAAGGGTAAGCAACTAATTTGCTTAGCAAGTTTATATACAAGGGAGATATATAATGACTGGAAAGAAGTTTTGCTTTCAATGTTCAACAATAATATAAGATTGTGAAGGAACATGAATTAATAATCAACTATTGAATATTCGAATAATTGAATAACATGAACTGAGTGGTTTTGAAATAACCATGAACATTTGCCAAGGTTCACAGTCATTTACTGGACCTCTTAATAAGTTTTGGTATTCAAGGGGATCAGCCTTTCATACCCCATGATTTATGCATAAACACTTAATAATCCGGCATCGATATCATGCCATAATCAAATTCGTCATTTTCTCAGTCAAGAGTTCTTATCATATCAATTTAATAAGAACAACTTTTTTTTAAAACACATTTGATTTAACAAATTTAAACATGCTTGATCTAGCTGATACAATTAGCATAGATCTATCTCATAAACAGTTCATAAATGAAAGAACTTTAATTTAATTCATAGTTCAATAATAATAGAACAAGAATTCAATTGCACAAAGTGCGAATTTCAATAATCATTATAGATGTGAATAATCATCAATAATTATTCACTAACATGCTTTGAAAATAATAACTCGAGTTTGAGTTAGGAAACTTGCCTCGTTTGTAGGTTATGGCAACACAATTAAATTCTATCCGCTAGGCAGTTTAATTATCTTCCTTTGAGAGACCTGTAGTTAATCTTTCAATTAGCCATAACATAACATTAGATCATGTAATCACATAGTTATTATATATTACATTTAGTTCTTAGAAATATTATCCTAGCTCGATAATGTTACTATTAAATAACAACTACCTTTAATTCACTTAATATTATTAATCTTGATAATATTTAATTCACCTCTTAGTATTATTAGTTTACTAACAATACTTTTATTCGCTTACTAATATTATTAACATCTTAATAATATTTTAATACATTACTAATATTATTAATCCTCTTAATAATATTTTAATCATACATTAATATTATTACTTTAATAATATCTTACTTATACGCTTTAGTATCATTAATCAATTAATAATACTTTTAATCATTTACCAATAGTATTAATATTTTATTCATTTACTAATATTATTAATCATTTAATAATATTTTATTCATTTACTAATATTATTAATCATTTAATAATATTTTATTCTTTTACTAATGTTATTACATTAATAACATTTTATTTAATCTCAAATATTATTATTTACTTAATAATATTTTAATCATCCAATAATACTTTAATTTAATATTATTAATCTTTTAATAATATTTTAATCTAAGATTAATATTTTAATCTAATATTATTAATCATTTAATAATACTTTAATCATTTATTAATGCTTTAAATCAAATATGATTAACCATTTAATAATATTTTAATGAAGTTTTAATCTTAATATTTTTATTTACTTAACAATATCATATTCTAATATTATTAATATCATAATAACATTTTAATAATTTATTAGCTCAATAAATAATTTATTATAATTGTTCATCCTTTATAAAACCTCTTATTTAATATCCACAAAGGTCATAAATAATATTTCTTATTATAAATTACCAAAATGTCCTAAAATAGTCATAATATTATATATTAGGAGTATTCAAGCATTAAAATTATATTTTTCTTATTTAAGACATCATTTAACTATTTATTTCTTTTTATTCACAACTTCATCATTTTTAGGAAAACTATCAGACTGATTCCAAAAATTCTTCTTTTCTGGATTTGGACAGTATATGAACCAACAATGATCTCCAAATTTTTCTGGAATTTTAGAAAATTATTTACTAATTTTAAAGTGCCCAAAACACTCGGATCTTGCTTCATTTTTCATAAATCGAGTTTTGCTCAGAAAATTCTAAATTTTTAGGATATACTCTCATAACATATATGAACATACTGTAACAATTTCGGATATTTCCCATGTATACACTGTGAGAAATTTGGGTGTTAATATTTAGGAGTCCTTTATGGAAATAGCCATTACGCACAATCTATAAATCGAAACATGTCCGTTCTTTTTCCTTCACGTATAAAACTTCTTAAGGTACCTCTGTGATTTTTCCCAGATTTTTAAAAGACATGAAACTGTCCGAAACAATCCTAAGAAAAATGGGGACAGTAGCTTTTTAGGGTTTTAAAACCTTAAAACACTATATAGACTATTTTGGGGAAAACAGCCCCTATGGCTTCAATACTTACTAGATTTGTGTTCTACCACTTGAGTTTACTAGATAACTCATGTATCTAGCACCCCCTTCGACGGATCACAAATCCAAGTTGTAAAACTTGAGTTACACAAGATTTAGTGGAAGAAAAACAAAAAAAACAAGGGTTTAACCCCTAGGAGAACATATGCTCATTTTCTTCCTCTAAACCTTTGATCTAACACTTAAGATACTTAGTTCCATACATGATGATATGTAGAACTAGGGTGTCTTGTGTATTAGTTCATAACCCCAACAAAACTTGCTATAACACAAAATAGAAGAAGAAGATGAAGATTAGGTTATACCTTGATCTAGTAGCAACCCTCCTTGATTTACCAAAGTAACATATAATCTTAGGGTGCATTACACAAGCTAGCACACTCCTCTCCTACTCTTCCAAAAACTGAACCCCTCTCTCTCTTTTCTCTCTTAGTATTTTGTTAGCTTGGGAGAAAAATAGAAGAAGGAGAATAAGAGAAATGAAAAAGTCTAGCAATTGAAATGGGTGATTTAACTAATATCCCCCATAATTTTGTTGTCTCTTGGATAAAAGGCTTCACCTTATCTCATTCAATTAAGCCTAATCATGTGATTAAGGGTGCTAAGTAGATTTTCAACCAATGGGAGATGGACACACTTGTACTTGATGTAAGAGTTATTAATTAAGGAACTTGATTAACATAATTTTGTTGCCTTAAATGGCCTAATATGGCCGGTCCCCCTTGCCCCAATATCTCCTCCATTTTGCATTTATTTTAATGCACAAATTTGATTAATCAAAAGTCTAAAATACCGTTAATCAAGTGGGCTAAGCATTGGTTTGCATTTTATTTCTTTTGGGCTTCTCCTTTAATTTTTTTGGGCCATGTAATAAACATAGTCTAACAATTTTAATATATGTTACACAAATTGTTTATTTAGGGTTTCCATTCCCAATCTTATGAAATTTAATTACTTATACATGTGACTTTAGCTCATAACCTAATTAGGTTTACTAGAAATAGGTTTAAAATTATTAGTCACTTGAAATAATAAGATTATCCACTTAAGTTAGTATACATATTAAATACTAACATTTCCTTGTTACCATAACCCTTAGGTTATTTAATTGTCTCACCTAATGTATAATTAGGTTACGAAGCTTTTATTTTTAATGAAATCTATAAATGTATATATCCATAACTATAGTATATATGATTATTGATTCATGCACCACTTCACATATGTTGTCACATATTAAATCACTATATAACACAAAGTTTTAAATATCAATACTGTACATACATATATAGTGACTTAAAATTCACGGTTATTACAGATAGAATACAATAGACAACAAGTTTTAGATCAACGACTGCAGCGGAATAAGCAATCCATTAGAAGAGTCAAGTAGAACATAATGTCTACTATCTCCTCTAGATTAAAAGTTCATCGTTAATATTTTATTCCTGTAATACTTATCAACAGTTCTTTGTTATACCCAAGATAAAAAGAACTCTCATTACTTGCGTCTTCACCGAACCACCAAATTATTATAGTTAAATCCACAATTTATATTTATAATCATGTAAATCGATAGCCCACCTTGCCACAAAGGCTTAATAGAACGTTTACTCAATATCCTTACCCCAAATGCTAAAGATATTCAAATGTAATAACAATGAGAATAGCAATCAGTTGTCTACCTTTGCACTACTGGCCAAAGATATTCAACTATAAAACCAATGGTCATGATCATACCTATCAATTGTTCGCAGCCGACACTACTACCAAAGACATTCAACTGTTAACTAATGGTCATGATCCTGCCAATCACATCATTGAATTATCCATGCACTACGGGCCAAGGATATTCGTTAGTATCACCAGTGGTCATGATCATGTAATACACCTGTCCATCTTTGCACTACGGGCCAAATCTTTTAATCAACAGTTCATCTTTGAACGTAAGCCAAAGATATACAACTATAAAATAAATAATCAACCGTCCATCTTTGCACGTAAGCCAAAGATATACAACCATAAAACCAATAATCAACAGTTCATTTATGCACTTAAGCCAAAGATATACAACTGTAAAACCAATAATCAACAGTCCATCTATGCACGTAAGCCAAAGATGACTTTCATCACAATATAAACATGAGGATGATGACAATGATATAAGCATTAATCAAACGAAATCAAGGATAAATATTAAAGACATTAAATTTATCCTGGTGAATTCTGTTGTTATTCCATTCTTTATTATTCTGTTGGAATAACCTGTCTGTACGGTCTATCGCATGCCTGGTGAGTTCTGTTGTTATTTCATTCTTTATTATTCTGTTGGAATATCCTGTATGTGTGGGTTACGCATGACCTAGTTCCATTCTTTATTATTCTATTAGAATAACCTGTCTGTGCGGATTATGCATGCCTCGGTGAATGCTTCATTATTCCATTCTTTATTATTCATTGGAATAACCATCATGTGGATTATCAAGTGCATGGTGAATGATCCTTCGATTCATTCCTTATTAAATTGTGGAAATGATCTCGTCTACGTGGATTACTGCATGGCGGCAAAAATCAATTTACTATTTCATATATTCTATTATACTCAGTTGGTTAAAGTTTTGGCTTCTATACTCCATGAAATTAGTGGAATATCCTTGATATTTGCGCTTCATCCAAAGATCTTTCATGGAAATATTCTTCTAAGCATTCTTGAATTTTACTCCACAAAGAAGTGACGCCCAAAATAGGTATACATCACCCATTCTCGAGTTGTCAATACATGGTACGTAAACAACTACAACTTTATTATTACAACAAGAAACTGTGAGTTTGAATACAAATATTATCTTCTGATAATATCTATACTCAAATAAATCCTCATCACATTTATCGATACATTATTTTACAAAATGGTGAGGACTACTAAACAATCCTTTCTAAAACCTTCATTCCATACCCCGACTCGCACTCGCTATATTCTCGCCTCCCCGAAGAAAAAATGGAACAAAAGGAAAAGGGTGAGCTCAACTAGCTCAAGAAAAGAATATTATGACTAAGATAATATACAACAAATTATCGTTAGTCTTCAACAGGAAAAATATAATAGAATACAATAGACAACAAATTTTAAATCAATATTCGCAATGAAATAATAATTCATTAGAAGAGTTAAGTAGAGAATGCAAACTACTATCTTCTATGTATGAATTTAAAAGTTCATCGCTCATCTTTTATCCCCGTAACATCAATCAATATACATCCGAATCAAATATTCATCTTTGCACTACGGCCAAAGATATTCATCACCGGTCATGTTCATTTAAACACTGCTCATCTTTGCACTACGGGCCAAAGATATTCTTCAGAAATCATTCATCTTTGCACTTCACTTATTCTTAAGAAATCATTCATCTTTGCACTACAGCCAAAGATATTCCATAATATCATCATTTAAGACCGAGAATGATGAAAATATTTTTTTTAAAGAAACGAATCCAAAGGAAACAAAATGACAAGGATTAAGGATTAAGGATTAAGATTCGTACTTGGTTTTATCCATGTCCAAAATACCTCAAAAATAATCATAGTGGTGTAAAATTCAAGAATGATCAAAACATGGATACAATCAAAGCTAGTATCCGTAATAAATATTTTGGACAAAAAGAAGAAATTTTATTTTTCTATGAATAGTACCAGATACGTGAATAAAGGTCAGATATGTGAATAAAGGCCAGATACGTGAATAGTAACTCCGACACCAAAAGATAGAAATTCCACAAAACACATCTTCACGCTTCATGAATAGTACTGTGAATAAGAATCGTGAATAAGAACTCATGAATAGTAACTCGTGAATAAGAACTCATGAATAAGAACCCATGAATAGTAACCCCATACATGAAAAAGTTCCAAATTTGATAAAAAGTTTCAGATCAATATTTCAAAGATAATGATATTGAAGAAATAATATCATTACGAAAAAAAATAATATCCCTTACCTCGAAAAGATCAAGATTTCTAGCTAGAATACCGGATATAAAGTCAAGGAAACTTGCACCGCCTAGCAATACTCAAAGTATACTCAAAATACTCACAAGAATACGCCGATAATATAGAGAGAAAACTTCAGCTTCGTGTGATTTTCAATTCTAACCCAAGACCCTATTTATAGAAAATCGCTTAGAACACCAAAGCGTAAAATTTAATATATTAATAATATTATTTTTCCACATCTTCCTACGATCTGATCAGCAGAAATCAACCACTAACACATGTCCCATAAGTGACAAAAAACGTTTTTCATGCAAAAATTATTTAAACTTCCAAAAATCAATTATTTTCAATTAATCCTAACTTCAATAATTCATAATAAATAGCCCTTTCATCAGAAAATTCAAATCTCGCGAGTTTTATAGGAAATTCAATTCTCTACAACTTTGCGTAAGAAAGTTTTTCCAAATTCCAAATAGAAATTGACCAAATCCACAAACCAATAATTTTACAGCTATAATCAAATTTCACCAATAAATGGGGTCCACCGACATGTTTAACATGTTTTAAACATTTATTGCAACAAAAATACTCTTCCTCCTCAGATACTCATATATCCCACATTCGTTGTAAAAATATCACCATTATTATATTATTAAAATATAATAATATATTTAAATGAATTATTTTATCGTAAAAAGATAAAATTTCAATTTTCAACAATTGTCACATTAAAATTTTTCTCCATCTATATCCACATAAAATCAATATTTTCTCTCATCATATGAATCAATAATTAATTATTCACAAATAATATTACGTAATCACAATATCGACAACCGTGCAGCTCCCAGTGAGAAGGGGGCTTTCCAATAAGAATTTCTTCTTCATCAAGCGCAATTATTAGTGACCAAACCTCCTTAGACATGTAACTTTCTAGACATTGCCAATAATGTTATCTAATAATATTATTCAGATAATATGAATTATTGCTTCGATAATGAAAAATACTATGTAATGACAATTATCAAACAACAAAGAATATAAAATATCAACGCAAAGATTATTAACTCAATAAAATATCGAATAAAGAATTATCGTAACCATTATCGAGTAGTGCCTTCTTCACGTAAGAATCAATAATTGGTCAATACTGGTGCTACTCTCAACAACGCAGACATCGTGTTTTTAACCACCGGGTATTTTAACAAGATTAATCTGTAAATAACTACGCCGTTATTTTTAAACAACTTATATTTGTCGCTTTCTTCATCCAATCGCTTCCATGGGGGCCCACATATGGTCACTACTACAGCGCATTTAATATTCTCCGACAAAGATTTAATATTCCACCACCAAACGAATATTCCCCGACAACAATGAATATTTTATAACCACTTGCTTATTTTGAAATATTTATGATTTTACCCTTAACTATCCACATTAATCAAATCAACCCTTACTATTTCAAAATAATAAATAGAGAAAATTAAATTTCATTAATAATAAGTTGGGGTCTTACAACCTCCCTCCTTATGAAATTTCGTCCTCGAAATCGACGACGCACTGTGTTTTCAAAAGGTGAGGATACCTCGCTTTCATTTCCGCTTTCCAATTCCTGTGTCATTTCCTCTATAAAGATGATTCCTCCACAAAACTTTAACTTGTGGTATGATCTTTCATGCGTAGGACATGCTCCTTCCTATCCAAGATCTTGACAGTACCTCCCTCATACGCTAAGTCTTCTATTATCTCGTCCTGGCTTCTAACTCAATAACGTGGTTCGGTCTTTCACATATTTACGAAGTACGATATGTGAAACACATTATGAACACGAGACATACTTTGAGGTAACGCAAGTCTATAGGCTACATTTCCTACTCGGTCAAGAATTTGAAATGGACCAATAAATCGTGGATCGAGCTTTCCTCTCTTCCCAAATCTTGTAACTCCCTTCCATGGAGCAACTCGCAACAATACATGATCCCCTCACACTAAATTCCACGCCCTTTCGATGAAGATCCGCATAACTCTTTTGTCGATCTTGTGCCGCTTGTATACGCTTGTCGAATCATTTGGATCTTTTCTGTAGTCATACGCATTAAACTCTCGTCCCAACAATGTTGCTTCACCCACCTTATCCCAACATATCGAGAAATCTACATTTTCGGCCCATATAATGCTTCAAATGGAGCCACACCTATACTTGCTTCTCGATAATCTTGTTGTTGTAGAGAATTCCACCAATGGTAAATACTTATCCCAACTACCCTTTGAAGTCTAGGACACGTAGTCTTAATAGATCTTCAAGAGTTTGAATAGTCCTCTCGATTGTCCGTCTGCTTGGGGATGGTATGCCAAACTAAATCGCAAACTGCGCTCCATAGCTTTTTGCAAGCTAACCCAAAATCTTGAAGTGAATCTTGGGTCACGATCCAAACTATGGATACAGTGCATGCCATGCAACCTCACAATCTCATTCACGCATATACTAGCAAGACGCTCAAGGAATAAGTCTCCAGATTTAAGAAAAATGAGCAGACTTGGTTAATCTATCAACAATAACCCAAATAGATTGATGCCTTGAGAAACCGTAGGAAGACCCGTAACGAAATCCATAGTAATGTGTTCCCACTTCCATTCCGAATCTCAAGTGGTTGCAACGGACCCTTAGGTACAAGATGCTCCGCCTTTACACGCTGGCAAGTTAAACACATCGAGATAAACTTTGCAATCTCTCTCTTCATATTGTTCCACCAAAATGTATGTCAAGATCACGATACATTTTAGTACTTCCAGATGGATTGCAAATGGTGTATTGTGTGCCTCCATCATAATCTTGTACTTCAAATCGTAGTCGTTAGGAACACAAAGTCTAGAGTGGACTCAAGTATTCCTTCTTCATCAATTCTCGCCCTAATAGCTCCTTCTTGTACTTTCTTCTTCATACGATCATCTCCGCCTGCGGCTCGAGCAACCTTAACTTTTTCTATTAAAGTCGGCTCTACGCGTATACTTGACATCATCGCACTCGCTCCTCGCATATGATCTTCTACTCAACGCGCCACCACCACGCTCGCTTTTACCGTGATGGTATCAATAGTGTGGTCGTAGTCTTCAATAGCTCGAGCCAACGTCACCGCCAGATGTTGAGTTCTTTTTTGAGTGAAGAAATATTTAAGGCTTTTTATGGTCCGAATATATCTCCACTTTCTCCCCATATAGATAGTGCCTCCATATTTTTAGCGCTGAACGATCGCCGCTAACTCTAGATCATGAGTAGGATAATTCCTCTCATACTTTTTTAGTTGTCATGAGGCATAGGCTATGACTTTCCCACGCTGCATGAGAACACATCCTAACCCTTTGCCTCAAGCATCATCAGATAACAAATCCATCCGAACCAGATGGTATTGTTAGAACAGTGCAAATAAGTCTCCTCTTAAGCTCTCGAAACTTTTCTCGATTCTTCGCTTCCAAACGAATTTTGTATCCTTCCGAAGTTAGCCGAAGTTAATGGAGTAGCGATTCGAGAAAACCCTTCCACGAATCTCCGATAATAACCAAATTTAAGCCCAAAAGCTACGATTTCACCACCGACTTTCGGCTGTTCTAACTTCAGATTGCTTCAATCTTCACGGATCAACAGATACTCCATGTTTCGACACCACGCGCTCCCAAGGAATGCTACTTCCTCAAGCCGTAACTCGATTTTTCAATTTGGCATATAGTTTGTTTTCACGGCCTTTGAGTACCAAATTTCAAATGGTGCTCATGATCTTCACGACTTTTGGAATATATGAGGATGTCATCAATAAAGACAACAACGAATCGATCCAAATATTCCTCAATACTCTGGCTCATCATATCCATGAAAGCCAGAGGAGCATTAGTTAGTCCGAAAGACATGACTAAGAATTCATAATGCCCATACCGAAGTTCTAGGCGCCTTTGAATATCCTCGCCTAATCTTCAAATTGATGATATCCGTAATCTAAGATCGATTTTTGAAAAGAATTGTGCCCTCAGAATCGGTCAAACAAGTCATCAATACGAGGTAGAGGATACCTATTCTTGATGGTGACATGGTTCAATTCCCCGATAGTCAATACAAAGTCGATACTCCCGCTTTTCTTCTTTACAAATAAAACAGAGCACCCCAAGGAGATGTACTAGATTTAATGAAACCGATGTCCAACAATTCCTCAGTAGTTGGACCTTTAACTCCTCAAGTTCAATAGAGCCATTCGATATGGGGTTTTAGAAATGGGCTTTGTACTGTGTTCAAGATCAATAAAGAATTCAACTTCACGCTCGGGGTAGACCGGAAGTTCTTCGAAATACGCCAGAAAGTCAATAACAACAGAATATTATTCAAATTTGACGTGTCTTTATTCAAATCCATAACATGGGCTAAGAAAGCTTGACATCCGCTTTTTAATAAACGAATAGCTTTATGATTAGATATGATAAAGGATTGATTTTAATGGTTTAGTTGTTTGAATTCGCATAACAACAGTCAAGTTAGGAATATGAAAACTAACAACCTTACGAAAACAATCAATTTTGGCATGATGAGTAGTTAACCAATCAATCCCTAAAATCACATCAAAAGCAAGTATCTTTAAAGAGATAAGGTCAACAGTAAGGTAATGGTGCCAACTTGAATCAAACAAGATTTATAAACAAAGTGATGTGATGAAAGTTTCTCCTAACTGAGTTTCCACAGATAGGTCAAAGTCTAATTTCTCCTGAGTCAAGTTTAAACGCTGAGCACATGCAGAGAGATAAATGAATGGGTAGCACCCAGATCAAGTAAGGTATAAACTTCAAAGAATTTATAAATAGCTTACCCGTGATCACCTCGCTTGGGTTCCTCGATTATGACCACCACAAACAAACGCCTTCTTCCTAATCGCTGACTTTGACTTTTCTCGGGATATTTTTTCGAGTCACCGTCCCCTCACGAACTAGGTTTCGCCATCGCATAATCTCGAGCGATATGTCCTTCCTTTCCACAATTATAGCATACCTTGAATGTTGTAGGGCGCTTGACCGATATGTCCTCTTTTTCCGCATTTTTAGAAGATATACGACCGGTGGTCGCTTCTCCTCCCTTAGAACCGCTTGTCACGCAAGACCGCTGCTTCATATGGTCGCTGTTAAATCTCCTCTTTTAAAATCTCCTCCCGACTCGCTTCTTCTATTTTCACGGCCATGATTACCACCAGTAGTGGTTACCATTTTTGTCCGTCTGCTTTTCTTTCTCCGCCGGTTATCATTATTCTCGCTGATCGCTATCTCTCGATACGATCCTCGGTTGTGGTCCTCCTCACCGACCGTACTCGTTATCTCGCCTAATAATTGAGCCTCGCTTACAACATCTCAATAAAGAGAAAATTTATGAGAAATGAGATATCGACGACGCCGTGTTTCAAACCTCTAAGAAACATCCGCCATATATCGCTCTCATTCTCCACCAAATGAGGTGCAAACTCGATAACTCGCAAACTTTGCCTCGCATCGAGACACCGCCATGTTGTTTTGTTCCAATCTGATGAACTCCACTTCCTTCATACGACGTAACACTTTCGTGAAAGTATTTGTCATTAAATAGCTTCAAACGCCTCCCAAGACATGCCGAAAAGTACGTCTCGATGGGTACGCTTCACGCACTCCCACCAAAGAGTCTGCCCTCCGCCACTTAACATAAAGGTGGCGAATGGAACCTTCGTTCTCCGCATCCCAAGACATCGAATATCTTGGTAATTTGTTTGACCCATGTTTCCGCCATGATCGGATCCGCTTTCCTTAAATTCGTGGTCCCAACTCTTTGAACTGCTTGGCCGACAACCCGTGAATTGCTATCATTTCTCCTCAGATTTTGAACACGAAGTTTCCTCGTCTCGATTTTGCATGAATCGCAAAAAACTTCTAAACATCCCCTCGCTCATCATCTCGCTCAATGGTGTTGTTCACAGAGGAACATTGCCACTGTGCAGCACGCTCTCCTCGTTGGTGAGTACAGCATCTCCACTGGCCTCATTTCCATTGTTAATATTCTCACCAACATTCTCAAATACCGCTATAAAACAAGGGTTAATTAAGGAAATCAATATATCACATAATATCCCTATATACCCACCAACTAACAAATAAGCTTAGTAGGACACACTAGCGAAGGATTTACTCTGCCTCTCCCCCTCCTAGTCTATTCCCCATCTCCGCCAGAGATCATATCCCTAAGCTCGATACCAACCGTGACGCCCCCAAAATAGGTATATACATCACCCATTCGAAGTTGTCAATACATGGTACGTAAACAACTACAACTTTATTATTACAACAAGAAATCGTGAGTTTGAATACAAATATTATCTTCTGCATAATATCTATACTCAAATAAATCCTCATCACATTTATCGATACATTATTTTACAAAATGGTGAGGACTACTAAACAATCTTTCTAAAACCTTCATTCCATACCCCACTGCACTCGCTATATTCTCGCCTCCCCGAGAAAAATGGAACAAAAAGGAAAAGGGTGAGCTCAACTAGCTCAAGAAAGAATATTACGACTAAGATAATATACAACAAATTATCGTTAGTCTTCAACAGGAAAAATCTAATAGAATACAATAGACAACAAATTTTAAATCAATATTCGCAATGAAATAATAATTCATTAGAAGAGTTAAGTAGAGAATGCAAACTACTATCTTCTATGTATGAATTTAAAAGTTCATCGCTCATCTTTTATCCCCAGAACATCAATCAATATACATCCGAATCAAATATTCATCTTTGCACTACGTGCCAAAGATATTCATCACCGTCATGTTCATTTAAACACTGCTCATCTTTGCACTACGGCCAAAGATATTCTTCGAAATCATTCATCTTCGCACTACAGCCAAAGATATTCTTAAGAAATCATTCATCTTTTGCACTAAAGCCAAAGATATTCCATAATATCATCATTTAAGACCGAGGATGATGAAAATATTTTTTTTAAAGAAACGAATCCAAAGAAAACAAAATGACAAGGATTAAGGATTAAGGATTCGTATTTTGTTTTATCCATGTTCAAAAATACCTCAAAAATAATCATAGTGGTGTAAAATTCAAGAATGATCAAAACATGGATACAATCAAAGCTAGTATCCGTAATAGATATTTTGACAAAAAGAAGAAATTTTATTTTTCTATGAATAAGTGTCAGATACGTGAATAGTGCCGATACGTGAATAAGTCGATACGTGAATAGTAACTCCACACCAAAAGATAGAAATTCCACAAAAACATCTTCACGCTTCATTAATAGTACTTGAATAAGAATCGTGAATAAGAACTCATGAATAGTAACTCGTGAATAGTAACTCATAAATAGTAACCCATGAATAGTAACCCCGATATGAAAAAAGTTCCAAATTTGATAAAAACTTCAGATCAATATTTCAAAGATAATGATATTGAAGAAATAATATCATTACGAAAAAAAATAATATCCCTTACCTCGAAAGATCAAGATTTCTAATTAAATACCGATATAAAGTGTCAACTTGCACCAGACCGCCTAACAATACTCAAAGTATACTCAAAATACTCACAAGAATACGCCGATAATATAGAGAGAGAAAACTTCAGCTTCGGTGTGATTTTCAATTCTAACCCAAGACCCTATTTATAGAAATTG
The DNA here is from genome assembly GCA_020205615.1 of Panax quinquefolius. Classification (NCBI taxonomy): domain Eukaryota; kingdom Viridiplantae; phylum Streptophyta; class Magnoliopsida; order Apiales; family Araliaceae; genus Panax; species Panax quinquefolius. The sequence continues at coordinate 39,748,323 of CM035155.1, read as the reverse complement.
CTAGAAACACCAAAGCGTAAAATTTAATATATTAATAATATTATTTTATAACATCTTCCTATGCACACCATCAGCTGAAATCAACCACTAACACATGTGCCACATAAGTGACAAAAAAAACGTTTTTCATGCAAAAAAATATTTAAAACTTCCAAAATCAATTATTCAATTAGCTCCTAACTTCAATAATTCATAATAAATAGCCCTTTCATCAGAAAATTCAAATTTCATGAGAGTTTTTATAGGAAATTCAATTCTCTACAACTTTGCGTAAGAAAGTTTTTCCAAATTCCAAATAGAAATTGACCAAATCCACAAACCAAGATTTTACAAAGCTATAATCAAATTTCAACAATAAATGGGGTCCACCGACATGTTTAATATGTTTTAAAACATTTATTGCAACAAAATATACTTCCTCCTCAGATACTCATATATCCCACATTCGTTGTAAAATATCACCATTATTATATTATTAAAATATAATAATATATTTAAATGAATTATTTTATCGTAAAAAGATAAAATTTCAATTTTCAACAATTGTCACATTAAAATTTTTCTCCATCTATATCCACATAAAATCAATATTTTCTCATCATATGAATCAATAATTAATTATTCACAAATAATATTACGTAATCACAATATCGACAACCGTGCGCCCTGTGAAAAGAGGGGCTTTCCAATAAGAATTTCTTCTTATCAAGCCGCAATTAGGTGACCAAACCTCTCCTTAGATGTAACTTTCTAGACATCGCCAATAATGTTATCTAATAATATTATTCAGATAATATGAATTATTGCTTCGATAATGAAAAATACCGTAATGACAATTATCAAAACAACAAAGAATATAAAATATCAACGCAAAGAATTATTAACTCAATAAATATCGAATAAAGAATTATCGTAACCATTATCGAGTAGTGCCTTCACGTAAGAATCAATAATTGGTGCAATACCGTGCAATACCGCTCAACAACGCCATTACATGTGTTTTTAACCACCGGGTATTCCAAATAATTATAATCTGAAATAACTACGCCAAGTTATTTTTAAACAACTTATATTTGTCGCTTTCTTCATCCAATCGCTTTCACATGGGGCCCACACATGGTCATTACCATTGCATTTAATATTCCCTACAAAGATTTAATATTCCACGCACCAAACGAATATTCCCCGACAACAATGAATATTTTATAACCACTTGCTTATTTTGAAATATTTACGATTTAACCCTAACTATCCACATTAATCAAATCAACCCTTACTATTTCAAAATAATAAATAGAGAAAATTAAATTTCATTAATAATAAGTTGGGTTGATCTTACTAGTGCTCTGTTCATTCGTGAGGAAGAAAGATGGAAGTATGCGACTTTGTATTGAATATCGGAGTTGAATCATGTCACCATCAAAATAGGTACCCGTTGCCTCGCATTGATGACCTATTTGACCAATTGCAAGGAGCCAAATTCTTTTCAAAGATTGATCTTCATTCTTGATATCATCGCTTAAAGATTAAACCGATGACATTCCAAAGACTTCTTTCGTAAACTAAGATGCGGACATTATGAATTCCTAGTCATATCTTTTGGATTGACTAATGCTCTTGCAGCCTTCATGGACATGATGAACCGAGTATTCAAGGAATATTTGGATCACTTTATGGTCGTCTTTATTGATGACATCCTCATATACTCCAAAACCCGTGAAGACCTTGAGCAACACTTGAGGCTGATACTCCAAAAGCTTCGTGAAAACAAGCTATATGCCAAGTTGAAGAAATGCTAGTTCTGGCTTGAGGAAGTTGCATTCCTTGGGCACGTAATATCAAATCATGGAATATCTGTTGACCCGACAAAGATTGAAGCAATTCAGAGCTGGGAGCAACCTAAGTTAGTGATCGAAGTACATAGCTTTCTCCGCTTAGCTGGTTATTATCAGAGATTCGTAGAAGGGTTTTCTTGAATTGCTACTCCATTAACTTAGATGACTCGAAAAGATACAAAATTCGGTTGGAGCGAGGAATGTGAAAAGAATTTTCAAGAACTCAAGAGGAGACTCATTTCAGCACCTGTTCTGACAATACCATCTGGCTCGGAGGGATTTGTCATCTACAGTGATGCTTCAGGCAAAGGGTTAGGATGTGTTCTCATGCAACATGGGAAAGTCATAGCCTATGCCTCATGACAACTCAAAGAATATGAGAGGAATTATCCTACTCATGATGTGAGACCCCAAATTTTATGAATAAAGATTTAAATTTCTCGAAATATTTTTTTTGAATATTATGGTGTGAATTTGATATAATGTTATAGTTGTGGGTAATATTTATAAATTTTGCAAAGTAAGGGAGTTGTTATAAAATATTCGATTGGTCGGGGAATAATTCTTTTTGTTGGGGAATATCCGTATGACGGCACAATCATTTATGGACCCCACAACGGAAGTATTATCGTAGTTAGAAAACGACAGAATTATCTTATTATAAAAATAACGGCGAAAGTGTTACCGTTAAAACTGTTGAACTACCCGGTAGTAAAAGTACAGTAATACGCATGGTTGCATAGTAGCACACGGTATTCATTATTGATGCTTATGTAAGAAGTCACTCAATTATACTTAATTATTGCTACAGTAATTGCTGCATCATATCTCTCATATTATTGATTCAATTATCACAATATTATCTGCATAATATGTTATATTATTAAATTAATAATTGAGACGACAAAGTTATTCATATTATTATTTGCAATACTGACAATGTCTAGAAGTTCTGTCAAGGAGAGGTTTAATCACCTAATTGCGCGCCAATAAAGAGAAATCCTTATCGGAAAGCCCCTCTTCCTCGGAACGACCGTTGTTAAATATTGTGAATTATAATATTAATGATGAATAAGTTCGTGTTGATTAAAGATGAAATTAATAGTTCCATTGTGTTGGAATTATTAGTGTTAGTGGAAATCGACATTTATTTCGCTAATAATTGATGTCTGGAGGTTATATTGACCAATGGGGTAATTAACCAGATAAATGAGAAATTAATTGCTATTGATTCACATGATTATAACTATTTGTTCACATGTGTGTACTATTGATTCACATTCATTTACTATTAGGGGAGTTGGTGCAAGATTGATAATACTTGCATGACTAAGTTAAAAATGGAGGTATAGATGGAGGTACTATACTGTAATTCGTATTTTCACATGTCTAGAACTATTGATTCACATGATTTACTATTAGGGGAGGTGGTGCAAGTTTGATAATACTAGCAGGACTAAATTAAAAATGAAGGAAAAGAGGAAGGTATTATACTGTAATATTTCGAGCCCCAAAACGTGCAATTATCGAAACTTTATTTTCCTATAAATAGAAGCTCATTCTTCCTTCATTTCTCACCAATTCACTAAGGCTATAGAGCAATTATTATCGAGAGAAATTATAGAGAGAAAGAAGAAGAGAAGTCTGCTACCTCACTATTCCAGTATTTAGTCTCCTTTTAAGGTAAGGGGTATTATTCTTTCGTATTCATGAAGAGAATTATTTTTTTTTCAATACTCGTAAGGGTTGTTATTCCATTCTTTATTATTATGTTGGAATAACCTGTCTATTCGAAGTACCGCATACATGGTGAAATTCTTCTGTTATTCCATTCTTTATTATTTTGTTGGAATAACTCACCGTAATGCCTATCGCATGCCCGTGAATTCGTTGTTATTCCATTCTTTATTATTCTATTGAATATCCCACTCGTAAGGGATTACGCATGACCTCGTTCCGCTTCTTTATTATTCTGTTGGAATATCTTGTGCAATAAGGATTACATGACTTCGGTTCCATTCTTTATTATTCTCATTGGAATAACTCGTTCGCATGGCTTCTATCGCATGCCTGGTGAATTCTTTTGTTATTACATTCTTTATTATTTTGTTGGAATAACCTGTCTATGTGGATTACCGCATGCATGGTGAATGATCCTTCGTATTCATTCTTTATTAAATTGTGGAAATGATCTGTCTACGAGGATTACTGCATGGCGGTGAAAATCCATTCATAGCTTTTGTATATTCTATTATACTCTGCTCTGAGATATCATTTCTTTTGTACTCGTCATGGAATATCATTTTCTTTGGTATTTTTTTACGAGTTACTATTCATGGGTTACTATTTACCCAGTTACTATTCACTTTAGTATCATTCACTCGGGTATTCGGGACACTTTTCGTGTCGGGGTACTATTCACCCAAAAATATATTTCTTTTCATCCAAATTATTTTTGGTACATGAATATTATTCTTGAATTTTACTCTACAAAAAAAAGATCATGTCGATAATTTGACGTTATTGATTCTGGATAAATTAAATTATAAATCTTTAAAATTTATCCTTTAACTTGTTTTATTGAATTATTATGTCATTGTCATCATCCTCATGCTTATATTGTGATTAAAGTCATCTCTGGCTTACGTGCATAGATGAACTTGGTATGATTATGACCAGGGATTATTCGGTATAATCATGACCGTAATGTGACGAATGATGTGGTAAAAGTCATCATTGGCCTGTAGTTCATTGATGGACAGTTGTTGGTATGATTATGACCAGGGATTATTCGGTATAATCTTGACCATTGATGATTACATGAATATCCTTGGCCGTGGTGCAAGGATGATTCGATTTTATTTATTAAGTTGAGTCTCAGCGATAAAGTTGATGAAAAACTTTTTAAATCATAGAAGATAGTAGATTTTATGCTCTACTTGACTCTTCTAATGGATAAAGTTGATGAAAAACTTTTTAAATCATAGAAGATAAAGTTGATGAAAAACTTTTTAAATCATAGAAGATAGTAGATTTTATTTTATGCTCTACTTGACTCTTCTAATGGATATCCAGAGTTTAAAAATATCCAAATTATCAACATGATACTGCTTTGTGGAGTAAAATTCAATAATAATATTCATGTCTCAAAAATAATTTGGACAGAAAAGAAATATATTTTTTGGGTGAATAGTAACCCGTGAATAGTAACTCGTGAATAGTACCCTGGCACGAAAAGTGCCCCGAATACCCGAGTGAATAATACTAGAGTGAATAGTAACTCGTGAATAGTACCCTAGCACGAAAAGTGCCCCGAATACCCGAGTGAATAATACTAGAGTGAATAGTAACCTGTAAATAGTAACTCATGAATAGTATTCCAGTAATAATATTCAAATGTTATCAATCACTTAATAATCTCATAATCTAATATCATTAATATTATAATAATATTTTAATCATTTCTTAAACTTATAAACAATTTATTTTAATTGTTTACAATTTACTAATTAATGCATTTTATCATCTAAAAATGACAAACTCATAAGATTTCATCACCAATAACCAAAACCCTCATCAAAAATCTGCATATACCTTATATAGGATTCCCAAGCCATAAAATCTTATTTTCCAATTTCTTTTACTTCACATAACATATTTAATTTATTTACTCATAACTAGTTCATTTTCATAAAAAATACCAAACCAGTCCCAAAAATATTTCTTTTCTGGGATTTAGCAGAATATAGTCCCATATTGAACATATATTTTTCTCGGAATTTTTAAAATTCATTTACTATTTTTAATATAGCCAAAACTACCGAATATTTAGACATTTATCATAAACTGTACTTTTGTCCAAAAATTCCAAAATTTACAGGGTATACTGCTGTTATATAGATGTACTCTCAATAAAAATTTCACCAATTTTGGAGTTAACCACAAGGAGTTATAAGGGTTTACTTTTAAAATAGTTTTTTCCCATAAAATTTATAACTCCTAATATATACATCTAAAAATCGCCATTTTTGGACACAATCTAGAAAACTCATCAAATTATTATTTCAAATTTTTCTAGAATTTTGAGGGTCAGAAAAATTACGAAACTGCCTCTGGCAGAAACCCCTTACTTACAACGGTTGAACGAAAATAATATTCCTTACGAATATTGAGCGAAAATAATATTCCTCACAAATATTAAACGAATATAATGAATATTGAACGATAATAATATTCATACGAATACAAAAAATAATATCTCTTCCGAATAAAAAAGAATAATAACCCTTACCTCAAAAGAAGACTGAAAACTGGAGTAGTGAAGTAGCAGACTACTCTTCTTCTATCTCTCTATAACTTCTCTCTATAATAATTGCTCTATAGCTTTAGTGAATTGGTGAAAAGTAATGAAGGAATAAGCTTCTATTTATTGGAAAATATAGTTTCAATAATTGTACATTTTGGGGCTCGAAATATTACAGTATAATACCTCCCTCTTTTTCTTCATTTTTAATTTAGTCCTGCAAGTATTATCAAACTTCCACCACCTCCCCTAATAGTAAATCATGTGAATCAATAGTAAATCATGTGACTCAATAGTTCTAAACATGTTAATTATATTATAGTACCTTCAACTATACCTCTATTTTTAATTTAGTCATGCAAATATTATCAATCTTGCACCAACTCCCCTAATAGTAAATCATGTGAATCAATAGTACACACATGTGAACACATAGCTATAAGCATGTAAATTAATAGCAATTAATTGCTCATTTATCCGGTTAATTACCCGATTGGTCAATATAACCTCCAGACATCAATTATTATCGAAATAAATGTCGATTTTCACTAACACTAATAATTCCAACACAATGGAACTATCAATTTCATCTTTAATCAACACGAACTTATTCATCATTAATATTATAATTCACAATATTTAACAACCAGTGTCGTTCCTGTGAAAGGGGGCTTTACGATACGGATTTCTCCTTATTAAAAGCAATTAATTAGGTGACCAAACCTCTCATTAACAAAACTTTTAGACATTGTCAATATTGCAAATAATAATATGAATAACTTTGCCGTCTCAATTATTGATTTAATAATATAACATATTATGCAGATGATACTGTGACAATAATTGAATCAATAATATGAAAGATATGATGCATCAATTACTGTAGCAATAATTGAGTATAACTGAGTGACTTTCTTACGTAAGCATCAATAATTAATACCGTGTGCTACTATGCAACCAAGCGTATTACTGTACTTTTATCACCGATTATTTTATGAAAACTTTCTTACTTTGAAAAATTTTCAAATATCACCCTTAACTTTAAACTTTTATCAATATAACTATTTTTTAAAATAGAAAAATTGAATACTTTTATTTTATAAAATTCGGGATCTCACAATCTCCCCTCCTTATGAAATTTCACCCTCGAAATTTACGTACGTACCTGGTATGTCGAAGAGATGAGAATACCTTGCTTTATTTTCGGATTGTACCTTCCCGGTTATTTTCTCTCTATTATGATTTTCCCATTTCTCATCTCCTGTATTTCAGATATCGTTCTAGAATATAGTTTCAAAATAAGGGTTAATTGACATATCACATATTATTCCTATACTCTGACCGACCAATTAAATACCAAATAACTTAGGTAGGTCATACTAGCGAAGGAATTACCCGTCTCTCCCCTCCTAGTTCTAGTCTCACATCTCAGCCAGGGATCATATCCCTAAGCTTTGATACCAACAGTGACGCCCCCAAAACAGGTTTACATCACCCATCTTGGGTCGCCAGATACATGGTACATAACTCAACTACAAACTTAATTATACAACTGTCGTGCAAAATACGACAAAACATAGATGAGAGTGTAAACACGAATATTGCCTTCTAGACAATATCCACACTTAATGTAGTCCTCATTATAATTATTACCACACTATTTTATAAAAATAGTGAGGACTACTAAAGCCACTGATCCTGGGCCATCACTCCATTCCCCGACTAGTCCCAGCTATATTCTCATTTCCAGAAGAGAACAGTGAAAGAAAAGGGTGAGCTTAACTAGCCCAGTAAGAAATATTATGACTAAGATAATGCAGAATAAATTATCCTTAGCCTTCAATAGTATAACAACTGATAGAATACAATAGACAACAAGTTTTAGATCAACAACTGCAGTGAAATAAGCAATCCATTAGAAGAGTCAAGCAGAACATAATGTCTACTATCTCCTCTAGATTAAAAGTTCATTGTTAATATTTTATTCCTGTAATACTTATCAATAGTTCTTTGTTATACCCAAGATAAAAAGAACTCTCATTACCTGTCTTCACCTAAACCTCCAAAGATTATAGTTAAATCCACAATTCATATTTATAATCATGTAAATCGACAGTTCCACCTTGCCACAAAGGCTTAATAGAATGTTTACTCAATATCCTTACCCCAAATGCTAAAGATATTCAAATGTAATAACAATGAGCATACCAATCAGTTGTCTACCTTTGCATTCCTGGCCAAAGATATTCAACTATAAAACCAATGGTCATGATCATAGATATCAATTATCCGTCGCACTACTTTCGACAAAGACATTCAATCATTAACTAATGGTTATGATCCCGCTTGATCACATCATTGAATTATCCATGCACTACGGGCCAAGGATATTCGTTAGTATCAGCAATGGTCATGATCATGTAATACACCTGTCCATCTTTGCACTACGGGCCAAAGCTTTTAATCAACAGTTCATTTTTGCAAGTAAGCCAAAGATATACAACTATAAAATCAATAATCAACCGTCCATCTTTGCACATAAGCCAAAGATATACAACCATAAAACCAATAATCAACAGTTCATCTATGCACGTAAGCCAAAGATATACAACTATAAAACCAATAATCAATAGTCCATGTACGCACGTAAGCCAAAGATGACTTTCATCACAATATAAGCATGAGGATGATGACAATGATATAAGCATTAATCAAACGAAATCAAGGATAAATATTAAAGACTTTAAATTTATCCAGAGTTTAAAAATATCGAAATTGTCAACATGATACTGCTTTGTGGAGTAAAATTCAATAATAATATTTATGTCTCAAAAAGTGCCCCGAATACCCGAGTGAATAATACTAGAGTGAATAGTAACCGGATGACTAGTAACCCGTAAATAGTAACTCATGAATAGTATTCCGGTAATAATATCCAAATGTTATCAATCACTTAATAATCTCAAAATCTAATATCATTAATATTATAACAATATTTTAATCATTTCTTAAACTTATAAACAATTTGTTTTAATTATTTACACTTTACTAATTAATGTATTTAATCATCTAAAAATGCCAAACTCATAAGATATCATCACCAATAATCAAAACCCTCATCAAAAATCTGCATATACCTTATATAGGATTCCCAAGCCATAAAATCCTATTTTCTAACTTCTTTTACTTCACATAACATATTTAATTTATTTACTCATAACTAGTTCATTTTCATGAAAAATACCAAACCAGTCCCAAAAATATTTCTTTTCTGGGATTTAGCAGAATATAGTCCCATAAAGAACATATATTTTTCTCGGAATTTTTAAAATTCATTTACTATTTTTAATATAGCCAAAACTACCGAATATTTAGACATTTATCATAAACTGTACTTTTGTCCAAAAATTCCAAAATTTACAGGGTATACTGTTGTTATATAGATGTACTCTCAATAAAAATTTTACCAATTTTGGAGTTAACCACAAGGAGTTATAAGGGTTTAATTTTAAAATAGTTTTTTCCCATAAAATTCATAACTCCTAATATATACATCTAAAAATCGCCATTTTTGGACACAATCTAGAAAACTCATCAAATTATCATTTTAAATTTTTCTAGAATTTTGAGGGTCAGAAAAATTACGAAACTACCTCTGGCAAAAACCCCTTACTTATAACAGTTGAACGAAAATAATATTCCTTACGAATATTGAACGGAAATAATATTCCTTACGAATATTAAATGAATATAATGAATATTGAACGATAATAATATTCATACGAATACAAAAAATAATATCTCTTCAGAAAATAAAAAAATAATAACCCTTACCTCAGAAGAAGTCTGGATACTGGAGTGGTGAAGTAGCAGACTACTCTTCTTCTATCTCTCTATAGCTTCTCTCTATAATAATTGCTTTATAGCTTTAGTGAATTGGTGAAAAATAATGAAGGAATAAGCTTCTATTTATAGGAAAATATAGTTTCAATAATTGCACATTTTGGGGCTCAAAATATTACAATATAATACCTCCTCTTTTTCTTCATTTTAATTTAGTCCTGCAAGTATTATTAAACTTGCACCACCTCCCCCTAATAGTAAATCATGTGAATCAATAGTAAATCATGTGACTCAATAGTTCTAAACATGTGAAAAATTAATTATAGTATATAGTACATTCAACTATACCTCCATTTTAATTTAGTCATGCAAGTATTATCAATCTTGCACCAACTCCCTAATAGTAAATCATGTGAATCAATAGTACACACATGTGAATACATAGTTATAAGCATGTGAATTAATAGCAATTAATTGCTCATTTATCCTAAGTTAATTACCCGATTGGTCAATATAACCTCCAGACATCAATTATTATTAAAATAAATGTCGATTTTCACTAACACTAATAATTTTAACACAATGGAACTATCAATTTCATCTTTAATCAACACGAACTTATTCATCATTAATATTATAATTCACAATATTTAACAACCAGTCATTCCTGTGAAAGAGGGGCTTTCCGATAAGAATTTCTCCTTATCAGGCGCATGATTAGGTGACCAAATCTCTCCTCGATGAACTTCTAGACATTGTCAATATTGCAAATAATAATATGAATAACTTTAGTCTCAATTATTGATTTAATAATATAACATATTATGCGAGATGATATGTGACAATAATTGAATCAATAATATAGAGAGATATGATGCAACAATTACTGTAGCAATAATTGAGTATAACTGAGTGACTTTCTTACGTAAGCATCAATAATCAATACCGTGTGCTACTATTCAACCAAGCGTATTACTTTACTTTTATCACCTATTATTTTATGAAAACTTTCTTACTTTGAAAAATTTTCAAATATCACCCTTAACTTTAAACTTTTATCAATTTAACTATTTTTCAAAATAGAAAAATTGAATACTTTTATTTTATAAAATTCGGGATCTCACAGTATGGTTACTTCGAATCCGTTTGAGATTGACGTTCGTCTTCACCAAAGTGGCATAAAGATAGATATTCAAAGACGAACCTCTATCTATCAAAACTCCAGCTAACATATACCCGGAGGACAAAACTATAATGTGCAATGGCTTGCAATGACCGGTCCCTTCGGGCTATATGTCATCATCAGTGAAAGATATCACATTGTTGTTAAAAATGTGATCAACCAGATGTTGAAATTTTTCCACATTCACTGATTTCGGTAAGTAGGCTTCTTCTAAAACCTTCAATAAGATCTTCATGTGATCCTCGGAAAAGAAAACCAAGTCCAGTATTGAGATTTGATGTGGAGCTTCTCTTAAGCTTAGAACCACCTTGGCTTTATTATAGCGCATAGTTCGGAGGAATTTCTAAATCTTCTCCATGCGAATCTTCCCCTTTGCTTTTATGGTAGGCTTCATCACCCTCTGAGGAAGATACAGTGGATTTTTCTTCGACACTGTAGCAGTAGTATAAGACATGGATCCTTCAGCTTTTCCATAATTCCATGGGACTTTATGTAGGCTAACAACAGGATACTGTGGTCTGAAGGGTAAAGAAATTGGCTCTGGTGCAGCCACTTTCAAAGGATTGTCAGATCTTTTGAGTTGAATTGCTTGTATTGTGAATGGTTTGACAGTCTCATCAGCCTCAGCGGATATAACTACTACTAATACCTTCCATTTGGTAGGGCAGGTATTCCCACTCTCGAGTAGCACAGTGTCATCGTCTGCCAACTGCAAGATTCTGAAAAAGGTGGCAGAGTGCCCAGCATTCTTCTGTGCTATGACCACGAGAATGTGAATGATATTGACATACTCCATCAGAGTTGAACCGTCTTGAACGGGGATTAGTTGGAGGTAGAAGGTGGGTGATTCTTCCTTCATTGATTAACATCTGAAATATCTCCTCCATAGGTTGGCCTAGGTATGTAAATTCCCTTATATTGGAAAAATCCCTACGGGCTTTAGCACTTGCTTTCTTCGCAACCTTGTCCTCCAGTGCTTCACTTTTTGAAGGTGATGATGGGGCATTCATAACAAAAGGAAGGAGAAAGGCATGCTCCTGGCTGATTAACTGGCGTGTGACTTGATGCTGATGGATCACCAGTTCTGCCAATTGTTTAACTTGCTTAAAAAGAGGTTTCATCTTTTGTTCTATAGCAAATTAGAACTTTGCTTAATCTCATCTGTCAACATCGTCTTTGATGGTCTGGGATGATTCATCATTAAAATTGGAACTCTGTCCACTGCTCCAACTAATCATATTGACATCTTCTTCTTTGTGTTGAGGAAGAGGATTTTCTTGCACATGAGGTTGATCTGGTTTGGTAACCACGATCTTACTGTTGTCTATTAAATCTTGGATCTTGTGTTTTAAGGCCCAAAAATCTTGAGTATCATGTTCAGGTGCCCCGAAATGATAAGCACACTTCCGAGTAGCATTGAAACCCCTCCCATTAGGGTTTGCTGGTGGAAGAAGATGCGTGATTTTCTTCTGAGTAGTCAGAAGAGCAAGAATATTCTCGAGCGAGTCCCCTAAGGGTGTGAACGTTTGAGGATGCTTTACTTCTCCAGTTTTAGGCAATGAAGGGTTTGAAGATTGTGTTTGAAAAGGGGAGTAGTTTCTCCTCTGTATAGGCATATTCTAATTGCCTTTTTGACCTTGTAGTATCAAGGAAACATCCTCATTTTTCTTTTTATGGACCCTCCGGGGGTTATTTCCATAAGTTCCGGACTGGATGTGTTCAGCAACTGCCTTAAGAGAGGCTAGGTCTTGAATCTTTACTGACTTCAACCCCATCTCAGCCATCTCTCCATGTTTGATCATTTCAGAAAATGGTTTGCCAATACCCGCTAAGATTCTCTTATAGAAAGGAACTTATTGTATGTATATGAAAGTTATGACCATTTCTGATTCTGTCATAGAGGGAATAACTTGAGCAGCAAGGCACCTCCACCTTTGAGCATACTCTCTGAAAGACTTATTAGACTGTTTTTTGACCTTGGTACCGGTCAGGAGCCATCTGAGACTGGAAGTTATATTGTGTAAGGAATGTGTGAGCTAGCTCTTCCCAGCTATGGATCTTTGAGTTGTCGAATCTGGTATACCACGATCGGGCTTCTCCAGTCAGACTCTTCTGGAATAGCTGCATTCTGAGCTTCTCGTCCTCTGCATAAGATCTAAGTTCTCCTATAAATATCTTCAAATGTGTGTAAGGATCCCCTAACCCATCATACTTTTCAAAGTTAGGGGTTTTAAATTTCTCTAGATAATGAACACCAGGGAATATGCAAAGGCCAGCATATGAAACACTCCTATGTGCTCCAATCCCCTTGAGAGAACGGATGGTTTCTTCCATTTGAAGGACCTTCTTCCTGATATCACCGATGTCTGGATCTTCTTTGAGATGGGTGTTTTCAGGGTCTTTGTTGGTCGTATCCAACTGAGGTTCCGAATTTGTTTTATCCAAACCTTGAGTTCCTCCTTGTGTGGAGGATTCTGTATGTGTAGGCATCTTTGAGCCCTGAGTAGACTGATGCGATTCTTTAAGTAGAATAGCAAAATCTATAGTTTATTTACTTAATCCGTCAAATTCTTCTTGAGAAACGGGATTAGACTGGTCAGAGGAAGACATGATTGGCTGTAGGCTCGTGGCCTTTTTGGATTTTGAGCGGGTAACATGCCCAATTATTTCCCTACAAAAAACATATGTAGTTTAGTCTTAGGGATAATGTAAATGTTTACATGATATGTGAGGTATCTGTGTTAGGAATATTATCTTGCAAAATGGATGTTAGCTATTTTGTAATACAGAATAGCATGCTAATTTCGAATATGCATGTGCACATATTTCTTCATATTTTCCATTACGATGGATTGACATGAAATGATATTTACAAGTAATCGAAAATGGAAAGCATGAAGAGACTTTCCTCTGCGTTTGGTTTATCGGAGGTTGACCTATCTTAGGTTTACTCTCGCGACTTTTTGGCATGATGTTTCCCAGATCATCGCAATCTACTTGACGGGAAGTTAATCCGGTCTTTCAACTGGAGCGAATCTGGGTGGTGCCTTTCCTGAGCCTCTGTCGACGTCAGGATTTTTAGTTGTACCTTTTCGTTACTTGTTCTTTGGTGTTCTCATGTTAATGTGAGATTTGTTTGAAAAAAATAAGTGAAAAAGGTCCGACATGTGTAATGTCGACGATTTGACTTTAAGAGTCGCCAGTTGGTGTTTTTCACTGGTTGCACCAACGCAACCGAAAAGGTTTGCACATTGACCCAGTGATGTAACACTGCTAAACGGGTCTGTGAAACCGAGATTCATTTGGGTTCTGGGGCTTGATTATGCGGAGGGAAGGTGTTAGGCACCCCCCGACATCCGTGTTACCACGGTGACCACTACTTCTCAAAGAAACTATTATATGAATGTGTGTGTGTGTGTGTGTGGATCAATGTGTAAGTATTTAAAAGTACTGTGAGGCCTCGTTCGTACCTATATACACAAGGTTTGAATTTATAGAAAAATTTAGTTTTAACTAAGATATAGCAATGAAGTTTTGTAAAAGAGGTTTTTCAAACCCTATGCTCAATAGGAATTGAGACCTTTTCATACTTCCATTTTATTATTATTATGTTCGGCTTGTTTACTTTTATTTTCGAGATGCGAGACATCTTCGAGAAAATAATATACAGCAGTGCCAAACTCCTCATGGGCATGACAGCCATCTAAGGAAATTCATACACTGTAAATAATGTACAAGCTGCTTACAGCTGAAAAAGTCCATCACGGGAACCGAATCTAGATTCAGTAGGCTGAATCTGTGATCACATGATTCATAGGCTCACATGATACTGCAGTTTGTATGGAAAGCAGTAAGCAGTTATATATATATATATATGTTGTAAATATATATATATATATATATATATATATATATGCATGAATTAACCACCACGAAGCAACTCCATGGGGATCAGAAATGTAAATAAAGAAATAAATGCTATCAACCGCCACGAAGTAAACTCCAGGCGGGACTTGAATGTAAATAAAGCTGTAAAAGCGATCAACTGCCACAAAGTAAAAAGCTGCGAAAGTGGCCGAAATGTAAATAAAAGTTTAAAAGGCCATAAGTAAACTCTGTGCTGACAGAAATAATATATATATATATATATATATATATAAGCGATAAATGCACTGGGATATAAAATCCGGGCTCATCGGATATGTAAAACAACAATTATATATATAAGTATATATATATATATATATATATATATATAAACAGTAAACGCTCCAGATGTAAAATCTAGTCTCGTCAGATATGTCTGACAAGGTATATAAGACCTTCAATCCGAGCATCTGAACCAGGTATATAAGACCTTCGGACTGCTTTTGTCAAGAGTTATGCAATAACATAGGATTTGCCCTTTTTGATTCCAGGAAGATGGGTCCATGACCGAAGTAGCATTTCTGGGTCTCCGTCAGGCAATTCGGTAAGCTGTTTTGCGTAGTTCGCGCTCTGAAGTTAAGATATGGTTCTTGTGGGACTTCTTTTGAAATGATTTGAGTTGAAATGAGTGTATTTGACTTGAAGTGAAGTTGAGTTGGCAAAATAACTATTTTTCCCCTCTTGGGTTATCTCCAGTTTCGCACAGTTGTAGTGGGTTTTCCCAGGGTTATCTCTGAGATTGTCATGTTGTTGACTCTGAATGTACTCAGTGATATCTCTGAGGTTGAAGGTGATGTTGTGGTCCTCCAAGATTACCTCTAGAGTGTGAAAAAGACGCTTTTACCCTTTTGCATAGTTAGTAACAGGAAAAGAAAATTTTAAGTGTCTACAGATGCCCCTCTTTATCATGTTCATGCAATGTAATGGAATAGACATGATAAAGATTAGTAGACACTTGAAATATGATAAGGTATCTTTAATGATGCAAAATATAGTGAATGTGATGATTAATGTTAAAATGTTTTCGCAAATTGTAGTTCGCAAATCGCACCTCGCATTTCGTATTTCACTTTTGGCCAATCGCACTTCGCAACTCACACATCGCATTTCACATATCGCATATCGTAAATTGCAAATCGCAATGTAATGAATGTTATGATGCATGTTTAAAATGTTTTCGCAAATCGCTTTACCTTTACCAGGATTGCTGATGCCTATGCTGGTGTTGACTCTAATGGTTTGGCATTTAATTATTGACGCTTATTTGATGAAGATAAGTTAAGATGTTTTCCACATCTCTGATGGGGATGACGTTCTAAAATCACCGGACCTTCCCAATGTATACGCTGGTAGTTTGCAACGATGCCTACCCTGTTGGTAGTTGAATACAATGTCATTGCCCAATTGTTTCGGTTCCCACTCGAACGGTGGTATACAAAGCTCTCGTCGCTGAACTGTCTTGATGTTGCACTGAATTGATGCCAATGGTTTTGAATACCGGATCTCCCGATACCTTCGTTGAAGTAATATTTAAAGGTTTGCTTCGCTATACTCTACCTAATGTTACGCTGGATAGAGATGTACGTTGATGTAGCGCCTCACCCTTTTTGAGGTGATTTGTAGTTTCCTTTCACTGTTGAATGTTTGTGCCCCATTTCCTTGAACATTTGATTCGCAATCTGGCTAAACTGGTGACCTGAACGCCATTGATATCCTTGGAGGGTGCAGCTCGCTCTTTCGCTGTCGAACTTTTGAACTTCAGTATAGAGGCCTCAAATTATGAGGATTTGATGCAAATTTAACACATTTGATGGTGTAGATTTCATTCGCCAGACCTTTTGTCGTTGGCCTTGAGTTAAGAACTTTTTGAGAATTTTCCCCTTCTTTTGTAGGGGCACGCTTATGTCGCCATGATTTCTTTCAGGAGTTTTGTTTCTTTTAATGAGAGGCCTGATCCTGCTTTAAAATCCTTCGCTTTCCTGGAATCAGAAAAATGCCACAGTCCTTTCGCATGTTGTTGCTGGGGATTCATACGAGAAAGTCTCTTTGTTGACCAAATCGCGAGTGAACAATATCTGAATCGCCAGTGAGATAATATGAGGGAAGCTCTGATGATGATGGACCATGCTGATGGTGTTAACTGGTGCATTTTCCTCCTTAGGATGGTTGATAAATGCCCCAGTGTTGAGTTGTTGCTATTTTCGAGATTGCCCCAATCTTGTTGTAAGGGTCCCAATATCAATTTGTCACCGATTTTGAAATTGCCCCAGCCTTGCTTGTTGTCTGGGATAGTTGCTTTGACAGATGGGCTGATAAGACACCGAGCTCGCAAGAGGCTTTTACCTCCATACCAGATGGTGAGCAGGTAGTGGATTTAGGCTTGGATGTCCTCAATCATTGTTCCTAACTTGTTCTCACAATCGGCTTTGATGGTTTTATGAAGACTTGTTGATTGCGGATGTCGACTCTTTGAAGGTTCTCGCTGCTGGTTGTCTTAGCGTATTGTTGTTTCTTCCTTTCTGGAATTTGTGTCAGATTTGATGGAATGACATTGAAGTGTTGTTGGGTCTTTTCCACATGGGTCGTTGACTTGGAAGGTTGTTTGGGTTTGGATATTTCTTTTGAGGGACAAACCGCACCAATGATGGTTGCCTATGTACTCCTGTATGTGAGGGAGATTAGGTCTGCGTAGTTCCTTCTTTATAAGATAAACAGTTTGACAAGTGTTTGTTTGGGTTTTTGGGTTTTTGTTTGGTTTGACCTTTCATAAATGGTACGCCTCGTACTCCCATTGATGAGGGAGATCGGTCTTTTCAGAGTTCGAGGCCTGGTGTAAGAGGTTTAACGCTGAATGTGAAAGGCAGATGGGTGTAGATGCTTTATTGATGAAAAAGGGTGTAGAAGTATTTTTGTGGTTTTTGTTTTTGTAGAGAAAGGGTAGAAATGTTTTTGTTGTTTTTTGTTTATTGCGACCGAGCCATATAGAATATGGTTGCCTACGTACTCCCGGGTATCAAAGAGATCGATCGTCGAATAGTTCGCCCCTGAAATGAAACACAGAATGACTTGATTTTTGATTTTTTGATTTTTCCTTTTTTTTTCTTTTTTCTTTTTTTTTTTTTTTTCAATATTTACACGCATGGAAAATAAAAGGCATACTACGAAGAAATTGATATTGTCCCAACATCTTATGGAACTCGCAACTTTATCCCCTTGATCTACATCTTTTTGGCTAGTCGAGGCCTGATAGTCTAGTTGTCAGTGGTTATGTTGCCTTCAAGGCTCGTGAGAGAGGTTACTTCTTGGTTTTGAATGTCTTTACTTATGGCCATAACTTGATCGCTTCCTGGTTCAGTACATTCCTCAGGGATGCTTAAGCTGGACCCATCGCAAAAAGGTATGAACTCTTGATTCTTTGATGGGTTGGTTTCCCCGACAACCTCACCACCTTTTCCTTCATCTGTTCATTCACGCTTTTCCTGGGCTTGAGAGGATTCGACCATAAAATCTCCCTCGAACTGTTGTCGCATTTCTTGCAAGGAACTTTCCTTTTTTGCTTTTTCTTCCTTGGAAAGGATCAGTATTTCCTCCTCATCATCCAAGGTTATAAGATATGGAATGTGGTTGTCATCTTTAGACCACAGGATGTTGGATGTTGGCGGAGGGATCTCCTTTGGGGATTCTTTTGTCTCCTCTATCATTTCCTACATTAGGATCAATCCATCTTGGGTTCTGCCAAGATTATCGCTCATAGCCTTCACCTCATTTGAGCTGCTTGTCTCAAGTGGACATATTAAGCTTTTTATTTCCTTTTAGCCTTTTTTGGTCATGGGAAATTCTATCTCCAGCTCTCCATTTTCAATAAGATCCTGAATTTTATGTCGCAAAGACCAACATTCCTCTGTCATATGTCCAAGTGAGTTAAAATGGTAGAGACATATCTTGGTGGAATCATAACTCTTCATCTTGGGATTTATAGGAGGCACCAGCTCAATAATCCTTCATTCGCTTATCAGAAGGTGTAGCATTTCTTCATTGGATTTGCTTAGAGGGGTGAATTTTCGGACTCTTGTGGAGGTTGTTTGATATTTCTTCTTTGAGAATTCGCATTCCCTAGAGCAATTTTTTCGTTGGCGAGATTTTCTAGCAATTTTATCATCCCCCTTTTCTTGGCCTTCTGATAGTTGAGTGGAGAACTGCCTCGTATCCTGATTTTGGCGCACTATCAACTTAGCTAGCAGATTTACTTGATTCTGGATCGTCTCTAATTTTTGCATTACTATGATACCCTCCTCCAAGTTTTCCCACTTTAGGACATTTGATCTGTGCCTTTGGGGGTATTCTTCTATCTTACGAATTGGATACCTTTTAGCGCTTTCTGACCCGATCATGTTTACTTCCCTCTTATCATGCTGCAATAGAAGGTTGGTGTTGACACTCTATTGATCAGGTTGCTGAACCACAATACTGCCACTTTAGATCAGATTTTGAATTTTATGCTTTAAAGACCAACAATCTTGTGTATCGTGTCCTAGAGATCCCGAGTGGTAAGCACATTTTTGGTTTGGATTGTATCTTTTGCTCCCTAGTTCCAGAGGTGGAGCCAGTTCGGTAATTTTCTTGTGATCCAATAATATTGCCAATACATTTTCAAGGGAATCGCCCAGTGGAGTGAACACCTGATTTTCTGATCTTTCAAATTTTCTTTTCCTGTCTGGGTATTAGTTGAATGCAGCCTGATGTTGAAATGGCAGATTGTCTCGCTTTTTCCAAATGGGGGGGGGGGACTGTAGGTTAGTCTACTAGATTGCCCCTGTACAACAAAGGATACATCTTCATTGCCTTTATCGAGTACACCCTTGAGATCGTTCGCATACTTGCCAGTTTGTATATGCTTGGCGACTGCTTCCAAGGCAGTGAAGTCTTTAATCTTGCCTGCCTTCAGGCCCATCTCTGCCATTTCGCCGTGTTTGATCATTTCTGAGAATGGCTTTCCTATGCCTGCTAGGATCCTCTCATAGTAAGGCGCCTCTTGAATGTCAATAAACGTCATTACCATCTCAGTTTCCATCATTGATGGAATGACTTGCGCTGCGAGATGTCTCCACCTTTAGGCATATTCTCAGAAAGATTCAGTACTTTGCTTTTTGACTTTAGTCACTTGGTATCGATCAGGTGCCATTTGTGACTGAAAACTGTACTGACTTAGAAAGGCATGGGCCAATTCTTCCCAGTTATAGATTTTGGCATTGTCAAGTCGGGCATACCAGGCTTTAGCTTCTCCGGTGAGACTCTTTTGAAAAAGTTTCATTCTGAGGCTTTCATCTTCAGCATAAGACCCTAGTTCACCAATGTATACTTTCGGATGCGTATAAGGATCCCCTTCCCCATTGTGCTTTTCAAACTCTGGGACTTTGAATTTGGCAGGATATCGAGCATCTGGGAATATGCAGAGATCTGAATAGGTGACACTCCCATAATTTCCAGTCCCTTTGATTGACCGGATGGTCTCCTCTATTTGTTGGACTTTCTGTCATAGATCCCCAGTTTCTCGATCATCCTTGAGATTTGTGATTTCTTTATTGGAATGAGGTTTAGGTATCTGGGTTTCCATCTTTTTTCCAATACCCTGACTGCCCCCTGGTGTGGATGACTCTGGTTGAGTAGGCATTGTTTGGCCCTGGATTCCTCCATATGCAGAGGTTTCTAGGTGGATGGGTATTTGGGTACCCTGAGTGGATTGGTGTAGTTCTTTGAGCATAACTGCGAACTCTATAATTTGATAGCTTAATCTTTCGAACTCTTCACGAGACACAGGAGTAGGATCAGGCTGGGAACTTTTATCCATGTCTAACTGTGGGCTTAATGCCCTTTTGGACTTTGAACGGGAAACAGGCCCAATTGCTTCCCTACAAAAGACTTATGTAGTTTAGTCTAATGTTATCATAATGTGTTCATTTTAGGAATATTGTCCTGCAAAACCGGATATTAATTGATAACATGTCATGCACAAATATTCTTTATATGTTCCATTACATAGAGATGAGCATGAAATAAAAATTATAAGTAAATGTTTTTACAAGTAATTGAAAAATGGAAAGCATGAAGAGACTTTCCTCTGCGTTTGGTTTATCAGAGGTTGACCTATCTTAGGGTTACTCTCGCGGCTTTTTGGCATAAAGGTTCCCAGATCATCGCAATCTACTTGATAGGAAGTTAATCCGGTCTTTCAACTGGAGCGAATCTGGGTGGTGCCTTTCCTGAGCCTCGTTGGAATTAGTCTTCCTACGAGTCCAATAATCAAACATCGACAGGATAGCCTCCTAGTGGAGGAACCACACAACATACATTCACATACAACGTGTCTCACCGTTTATGAAAAATGATGACATGTGCGGAGCACTAATATCACAGATAGATATTTAGCAATGCAGTAAGTAAAATACATTCGTACACATTCATCATAAATGTAAATGCAACATTCACACACAAGCATATAACAGTTTTGAAAAGCTTGTAATAGCGGCTTAAGCCCTCTTACTGTAGTCCCCAGCAGAGTCGCCACTTGTCGACGTCGGAATTTTTAGTTGTCCCTTTTCGTTACTTGTTCTTTGGTGTTTTCATGTTAATGTGAGATTTGTTTGAAAAAAACAAGTGAAAAAGGTCTGACATGTGTAATGTCGACGATTCGACTTTAAGAGTAGCCAGTTGGTGTTTTTATCTGGTTGCACCAACGCAACCAAAAAGGTTTGCACATTGACCCAGTGATGTAACACTGCTAAACGGGTCTGTGAAACCGAGATTCATTTGGGTTCGGGGGCTTGATTATGCGGAGGGAAGGTGTTAAGCACCCTCCGACATCCGTGTTACCACGGTGAACACCACTTCTCAAAGAACTATTATATGAATATGTGTGTGTGTGTGGATCAATGTGCAATTATTTGAAAGTTGTGCGAGGCCTCGTTCGCACCTATATACACAAGGTTTGAATTTATAGAAAAATTCAGTTTTAACCAAGATATAGCAATGAAGATTTGTAAAAGAGGTTTTTAAACCCTGTGCTCAATAGAAATTGAGACTTTTTCATACTTCCATTTTATTATTATTATGTTCGGCTTGTTTGCTTTTATTTTTGAGATGCGAGGCATCTTGAGAAAATAATATCAAAGAAAGATCTTAAACTACTCATGGGCATGTGACCATCCAAAGAAATTCAACACTTGTAAATAATGTACAAGCGCTTATAGTGAAAAAAAGTCCATCACGGAACCAGAATCTAAATTCATGAAATTTGAATCATGATCACATGATTCATAG
Source organism: Panax quinquefolius (assembly GCA_020205615.1). Classification (NCBI taxonomy): domain Eukaryota; kingdom Viridiplantae; phylum Streptophyta; class Magnoliopsida; order Apiales; family Araliaceae; genus Panax; species Panax quinquefolius. Next base: position 39,725,915 of record CM035155.1, on the reverse strand, counting down.
GCTCACATGATCTGCATTTGTATGGAAAGCGATAGCGATTATATATATATATATATATATATATATATATATATATAAAAGTATAAATATATATATATGCATGATCAACCACCACGAAGCAACTCCATGGGGATCGAAATGTAAATAAAGCGATAAATGCTATCAATCGCCACGAGGTAAACTCAAAGCGAGACTTGAATGTAAATAAAGTTGTAAAAGCGATCAACCGCCACGAAGTAAACTCCAGGCCTGACAGAAATATATATATATATATATATATATATATATATAATATAAGTAAACGACCGGATATAAAATTAGTGCTCATCGGATATATCCGACAATAATTATATATATAAGTATATATATATATATAAGCGGTAAACGCTCGGATATAAAATCTAGGCTCATCGGATATGTAAAAAACAATTATATATATAAGTGTATATATATATATATATATATATATATATATATATATATAAACCAAGTAAACGCTCAGGATGTAAAATCTAGGCTCATCGAGATATATATGTTCAATAATATATAATATATATATATATATATATATATATATATATATATATATATATATAAAAGCAAGTAAACGCTCCAGACATAAGTCTAGGCTCAATCGAGGCATAACTCGATAATGTTAGTCCATATATAAATATATACATTTATAAGTATATATACAGACTGAAATGAAAACCACGGACCGAAGTCCGGGCATACGCACACAACACGACTCTCAATGTGTAGAATAGTGTGTGCAAAAATGAAGAGAAAGGCTTTATAGTGTGTAAGAAGGCTTACAGTGGACAACCAAAGAAGACTTTAATAGCTTGAAATGGATAAATACTCGGCTCCCGCCGATAAAAATATGACAAAATATAAGCTTAAAAGTGTTTGAAATAAGAGAGCACTCAGTTTATGGGGTGTACAAAGCCAATTGGATAGGGCTTCCTCGTTATTTCTCTTGCAAATATGGCCACCCCAAGCCCTCTATTTATAGAGGGGGAGCCGCAGGTGCACCTGCGAATGCCGCAGGTGTATCTGCGGCAGCCGCAGATGCACCTGCGGATGTCCGGGGTGCCCCGGGCTCCGCGGGTCCTGTCGTCTCAAAGTACGTGCACTCATGCACTGTAATGTCTGCTCGAACTTGCAGAACTTCAATTCGAGCATCCAAACGAGGTATATAAGACCTTCTTCAGACTGCTTTTGTCGAGAGTTATGCAATGAAATGAGATTTGCCCTTTTTGATTCCAGAAAGATGGGTCCATGACCGAAATAGCATTCTTGGGTCTCCGTCAGGCAATTCGGTAAGCTGTTTTGCGTAGTTCGCGCTCTGAAGTTAAGATATGGTTCTTGTGGGACTTCTTTTGAAGAGATTTGAGTTGAAATGAGTGTATTTGACTTGAAGTGAAGTTGAGTCGGCAAAATGACTATTTTGCCCCTCCTGGGGTTATCTTTGGTTTTCGCACAGTTATAGCGGGTTTTTCCCAGGGTTATCTCTGAGATTGTCATGTTGTTGACTCTGAATGTACTCAGGGATATCTCTGAGGTTGGAATTGATGTTGTGGTCCTCCAAGATTACCTCTGGAGTGTGAAAAAGACGCTTTTGCCCTCCTGCATAGTTAGTAACAGGAAAAGAAAATTTCGAGTGTCTACAGCCTCGTTGGAATTAGTCTTCCTACGAGTCCAGTAATCAAACACCAACAGGATAGCCTCCTGGTAGAGGAACCATACAACATACATTCACATACAACGTGTCTCACCGTTTATGAAAAATGATGACATGTGCGAAGCACTAATATCACAGATAGATATTTAGCAGTGCAGTAATTAAATGCATTCGTACACATTCATCATAAATGTAAATGCAATATTCACACACAAGCATATAACAGTTTTGAAAAGCTTGTAGTAGCGGCTTAAGCCCTCTTACTGGAGTCCCCAGCGGAGTCGCCACCTGTCGACGTCAGGATTTTTATTTGTCCCTTTTCTGTTCTTGTTCTTTGGTGTTCTCATTTTATGTGAGATTTATTTGAAAAAACAAGTGAAAAAGGTCCGACATATATATGTCGACGATTTGACTGTAAGAGTCGTCAGTTGGTGTTTTTAACTGTTTGTACCAACGCAATCGAGAAAAGGTTTGCACATTGACCCAGTGATGTGACACTGCTAAATGGGTCTGTGAAACCGATATTCATTTGGGTTCGGGGGCTTAATTATGCGGAGGGAAGGTGTTAGGCACCCCCCGACATCCGTGTTACCACGATGACCACCACTTTTCAAAAAACTGTTATATAAATGTGTGTGTGTTTGTGTGTGGGTGTGGGTCAATGTGTTGTTATTTGGAAGTAGTGTGAGGCCTCGTTCGCACCTATATACAAAGGGTTTTAATTTATATGAAAAATTCATTTTTAAACATGATATAGCAGTGAAGTTTTGTAAAAGAGGTTTTTTTAAACCCTGTGCTTAATAGTAATTGAGACCTTTTCATACTTCCATTTTATTATTAAATGTTCGGCTTGATTGCTTTTATTTTCGAGATGCGAAGCATCTTCGAGAAAATAATATATAGCAGTGTCGAACTCCTCATGGGCATGAAACCCATCTAAGGAAATTCAAACACCATGTGAGTAATTTATAATCATTATAGTTGAAAATGTCCATCACGGAATCAATCTAGATTCAATGGATCAATCTCGATCACATGATTCCTAGGCTCACATGATGCATGCTTTATATAAAAAGCGATGGCGCTATATATATATAAGTTTGTATATATATACATTCATGATCAACCATCACGAAGCACCTCCATGGGGGATTAAAAATGTAAATATATAAAAGCGGTAAATATATAAATAGAGAGACATGATCAACCATCACGAAGCATCTCCATGGGGGATCGAAAATATAAATATATAAAAGCGATAAATATATATAGAGAGAGACATGATCAACCACCACGAAGCACCTCTATGGGGGATCAGAAATGTAAATAAAGTAATAAATGCGATCAACCGCCACGAAGTAAACTCCAGGCGGTAATAAATGTAAATAAAGCATTAAAAATGATCAACCGCCACGAAATAAACTCCATGCGAGGCGGAGTCTAAATAAAGCGAAAAATGCCACGAAGTAAACTCTGTGCCCTGACAAAAATATAAATATAAATATATATATATATATATATATATATATATATATATATATATATATATATAAGCGAAAATGCATGAGGATGTTTCTCAATCCCACTCGATTTATCATTTCGAGATTTCTCTGCTATATATATATATATATATATATATATATATATATATATATATATATATATATATATATATATATATATATAGCGATAACCTCTCAGGATGTAAAATTCAAGCTCATCGAACATAAACATAATCCAACAACGGTTTATATATATATATATATATATATATATATATATATATATATATATATATATATATATATATACGATCCTATTTAAAAGCAAATCTTAAAGAGCGAACCAAAGGCAAATGTCGTCTTTGGTGTCTATGGCGATGGTTCGATCCGTCACCATAGCCATGTAGTCTTTGGCGACAGGTCGAACCGTCGCCATAGACACCAAAGACGATGATTCGTCTTTGGTTCACGCTTTAGAGCCTCTCCGTGTATATATATATAAAGTAAGTAAATGTTCCAGACATAAGTCTAGGCTCAATCGAGGCATAACTCGATAATGTTAGTCCATATATATAAATTTATACATATATAAGTATATATATATACAGACAAAAATAAAAACTGTGAGATCCCAAATTTTATGAAATGAAAGTATTCAATTTTCTTATAATTATTATTTTATTTAGTAAATGGTTAAATTGAGAAAGGGTTAAAGTTAAGGATGATATTTGAAAATTTTACAAAGTAAGCAAGTTGTTATTCGTTGTGTCGAGGAATATTCGATTGGTCGGGGAATATTCGTTTTCACAGAGAATATTCGTTCGACGGCATAATCATTGGTGGACCCCCCAACGAAAGTATTGTCATATTTAGAAAACGAAAGATTTATCTTTTATTAAAAATAACGGCGAAAGTGTTACCGTTAAAATTGTTGAACTACCCGGTAGTAAAAGTACAGAAATACGTGTGGTTGCATAGTAGCACACGGTATTGATTATTGATGCTTACGTGAAAGTCACTCAGTTATACTCAATTATTGCTATAGTAATTGCTGCATCATATCTCTCATATTATTGATTCAATTATTGTCACAGTATCATTTGCATAATATGTTATATTATTAAATCAATAATTGAGATGGCAAAGTTATTCATATTATTATTTGCAATATTGACAATGTCTAGAAGTTACATCGAGGAGAGGTTTGGTCACCTAATCATGGCTACCAATAAGGAGAAATCCTTATCGAAAGCCCCTCTTTCACAGGAACGACACAGTTGTTAAATATTATGCGTTATAATATTAATGATGAATAAGTTCATGTTGATTAAAGATGAAATTGATAGTTCCATTGTGTGGGAATTATTAGTGTTAGTGGAAATCGACATTTATTTCGATAATAATTGATGTCTGGAGGTTATATTGACCAATCGGGTAATTCACCGGATAAATGAGTAATTAATTGCTATTAATTCACATGCTTATAACTATGTTTTCACATGTGTGTACTATTGATTCACATGATTTACTATTAGGGGAGTTGGTGCAAGTTTGATAATACTTGCATGACTAAGTTAAAAATAGAGGTATAGTTGAAGGTACTATACTATAATTAATTTTTTCACATGTTTAGAACTATTGAGTCACATGATTTACTATTGATTCACATGATTTACTAATAGGGGAGGTGGTGCAAGTTTGATAATACTTGCATGACTAAATTAAAAATGAAAGAAAAGATGAGGCTATTATACTATAATATTTCGAGCCCCAAAATGTGCAATTATGGAAACTATATTTTCCTATAAATAGAAGCTCATTCCTTCATTATTTTTCACTAATTCACTAAATCTCACAATAACAATTATTATAGAGAAATTATAGAGAGAGAAGCTATAGAGAGAAAGAAGAAGCGAAGTCTGCTACTTCACTATTCCAATATTCAGTCTTCTTCTGAGGTAAGGGATATTATTATTATAGTAAGGGGTATTATTCTTTCGTATTCATAAATAGAGTTATTTTTTTTCAATACTCGTAAGGGTTGCTATTCCATTCTTTATTATTATATTGGAATAACCTGTCTATACAAAGTACCGCATACATGGTGAAATTCTTCTGTTATTCCATTCTTTATTATTCTGCTGGAATAACTTTTATCATGCTGCGATCTATCGCATGCCCGGTGAATTCATTATTATTCTATTCTTTATTATTCTATTGGAATATCACATGCATGCAGATTAAACATGACACCGTTTCCATTCTTTATTATTACATTGGAATATCACATGCATGCGGATTACGCATGACACAGTTCCATTCTTTATTATTACATTGGAATATCACATGCATGCGGATTACGCATGACCCGGTTCCATTCTTTATTATTCATTGGGAATAACTTTATGCATGCGATCTATCGCATGCGTGGTGAATTCTTCTATTATTCCATTCTTTATTATTCTATTGGAATAACCTGTCTATGTGGATTACCGCATGCATGGTGAATGATCCTTTGTATCCATTCATTATTAAATTGTGGAAATTATCTGTCTATGTGGATTACCGCATGGCGGACAAAAATCCATTTGCAGTTTCGTATATTCTATTATAGTCGTATGAGATATTATTTCCTTTGTACTCGTCATAGAATATCATTTTCTTTGGTATTTTTTTACAAGTTACTATTCACGAGTAACTATTTACCCAGTTACTATTCACTCTAGTATTATTCACTCGGGTATTCGGGGCACTTTTCGTGTCGGAGTACTATTCACGAGTTACTATTCATGGGTTACTATTCACCCAAATTAATATTCACCCAAATATTATTCACTCGGGTATTTGGGTTACTTTTCATACCGGGGTACTATTCACGAGGTACTATTCCCGAAGTACTATTCATAGGGTACAATTGCAGGGTACTATTTACCCGAAAAATATATTTCTTTTCTGTCCAAATTATTTTTGGTGCATGAATATTATTCTTGAATTTTACTCCACAAAGCAGTATCATGTTGTCAATTTGGATATTTTTAAACTCTGGATAAATTTAAAGTCTTTAATATTTATCTTTGATTTCGTTTGATTAATGCTTATATCATTGTCATCATCCTCATGCTTATATTATGATGAAAGTCATCTTTGGCTTATGTGCAAAGATGGACTGTTGATTATTAGTTTTACAGTTGTATATCTTTGGCTTACGTGCAAAGATGGACTGTTGATTATTGGTTTTATAGTTGTATATCTTTGGCTTACGTGCAAAGATGAACTGTTGATTATTGGTTTTATAGTTGTATATCTTTGGCTTATGTGCATAAATGAACTGTTTATTGGTATGATTATGACCAGGGATCATTCGGTGTAATCATGACCCGTAATGTTATAGATGATGTGGTAAAAATCCTCATTGGCCCGTAGTGCATTGATGGACAGTTATTGGTATGATTATAACCAGGGATTATTCGGTATAATCATGACCATTGATGATTACATGAATATCCTTGGCCGTAGTGCAGGGATGATTTGATGATGTGGATTATTTAGTAAGCTGAGTCTCAGCGATAAAATATTGATTATACACTTTTAATTCATAAAAGATAGTAGATATCATGCTCTACTTGACTCTTCTAAAATACAGTTGTATGTCTTTGGCCTGTAGTGCAAAGATGAATTGTTAATGAATATCTTTGGTCGTAGTACAAAGATGAATTTATTAGTATGATTATGAGCAGGAATTGTGATTTGGTAGAACCATGATTTTTTATGTTTCAGGTGAAGATAGGTGATGAAAATTATCTTCGTCCTGGGTGCGAAGAGGAATTTAAAATCACAATTATGATTATGAGTTATTCATATGATTGTGGACAGGAATTGTTGATTGATGTTATAGGGATAAAACATTATTGGTGGACTTTTAACATGGAGAAGATAATAGTTCTGATGGTCTATTTGACACTTCTAATGGATTGCTCGTTCCGCTGCAACTATGGTTGAAAAGTTTTATCATCTACCATATGTTCTAAGTCTCTGATTTATTACTGATGAAGGCTTTTGATGATGTAAATTATCTTTAGTCGTGATATTCTTTACTGGGCTAGTTGTGCTCACCCTTTTTGCTTCACAATTCCTTTCAGGTAATAAGAGTGTAGCTGGGTCGAGCGGGGGTAACAGGAGAATAGAACGGTGGTCTATAGCTGCTGAGGTTCTCCCTAAATTGTATGGAAATAATTTTATTGAGAACTTTAGATAAGTATGTCGTATTGTATACGTCGTTTGATATTTAATTTTGGTGAACCGAATAGGGTGAGGTGAACCCAACTTTGGAAGGGTGTTTTGCCACTATCATACAAGATGTCTAATGACATATAACTGATAAGTGGATTTTATATATGCGATTCAATGTCCATTTCATGCTTATTTGTTGCTAAATTCTTGTAATCATGTTCATTTTTACTCGTTTTATATTATTGCATGTGTAGGATGGTGGTTGTGGCATTTAACGTACATTTAGAGTTAGTTGGGATGATTTGGAGTCAAGTGGTGCAAGTTTGGAAGAAATCTTGAAGTACAGCAAATCATTCAGCAGATTATACCCCCATCGGGGCGTGCATATTTATACTATATACCCCCGCCGGGGCGGGGGGTCTTCTTAATCAGTTAACAGAAAGGTAGCCCACCAAGGCGGGCATATATAACACATGAACCCCCGCCGGGGCCGGGGGTGTCGATTTTGGCTGTGTCCTGCTGTGATTGAAATTCTTCATGGGCATGGATTCTAGCTTATTGCATGGCAATGGAATTCTAGAGAGATGGAATTTCGGCTGGAGCTTGTGTGTTGGACATCTACTACTCAATTAACAACAAATTAAACAAGACACAAGGCATATTACGGAGATTAAGCTCAGATTTTTCTAAGCAAGCCGTGGAGGAGTATTTCGAGGAAATTTTTGAGACGATTGCGATTCTAGGCTACGATAAGGGTGTTTTTCAATATTCTTCATTTTAGGCTATTATTTGTAATTAACAAAACGTTTTCTATGATTTATTCAGTGTTTATTTCGTTTAGTATGAACTAATTCACTTTTTAGGCTTATGATGGATCTTAAAGTGAAACGGTGATTTTGTAAATTTGATTTCCAATTTAATAATCTATTTCCAGTTTATCTATTTTGATTTGAGTTTGAATTTATGAATTGCCTGATCAACAATTCTTTGTGGATTTGTATGGAATCGAGAGAGGATATTCAAATCTAGACCTAATTAATATAGCATGTGTTCATGAATTTTGTGAATAGCAGAATCTTGATGAATGTTAAGGTAGAGATATGCTTGACATCGCATGTAATCGGATAGAGAACTTAATCTTAAACCTTCTTTAATTGTAATTCACATAGAGATATAGTGAGTTAGTTAATAAAGGTGTTTAACTTGTTTCTATCTTGATTGTGGATTTAAGTTAATACGGTATTAGTGCATCGAAAGGTGCTTAATAATACGTTTGTGTTCTTGATTAATAAACTAGGATAGTGAATTGAATTGGAATAAAGGTGTTAACATCAGAGTGAAGCTTAAGCTGAAATCATAAGTCTAATTCTCCATTAATTGTTTGAAATTCCAGATTTTGGTATTTGTGATTGTTTTATGATAGTTCAATTATTCTTTAATTTAGAGTCTTTAATTTTAATTATTGAGTTGATTGGTTTAATAAAATTAGGATTAATAGAAAATTGGTAATTGTAAGTTAAGATTATTGCTAGTTAGTCTCTATGGGAACGATACTCTACTCATCACTCTATTACTTGTTGACCACGTATACTTGCGTGTTGTGCGTAATTAGATTTTACCCAACAAGTTTTTGGCGCCGTTGTCGGGGACAATTTAGTATTAATCTTAATAGTTTTACAATATTAGTTTAATTAATTCAGTTTTACTTAGACATTTTTATTTTTGTTTTGTTCCTTCTATTTCAGGTGTTTGAAGCAGTTTATGCAAACTCGGTACAAAAACCCAGACTTGCTGCCTTTTAAGGACGACATCGAGAAAAGGTTTCAGAGGTTGAGTAAGTGGATCAAGGAAACGAGGCAAGAATTTGAAACATCTGAGAAGGAAGAGAAATGGCGACGAAAGATCGAAGCGTTAAGGGACTTCGCCACACCCAAGGTGACTGAACTGTAGTCAAGCATCACCAGGCCCGCAATATCTGCTAACACATTTGAAATCAAGCCTAGAACGATTCAAATGATTCAGAATTCAGTTCAGTTTGGGGGATTGGCAAATGACGATCTGAATGAACATTTAGTCAGCTTTCTGGAAATTTATGACACCTTTAGGTACAATGGGGTGTCAGATGATGCGGTGAGACTTTGCTTGTTCCCATTCACTTTACGGGACAAAGCGAAGAGTTGGTTGCATTCTCTACCGCCCGGATTAATCACTACGTGGGAGGACTTAGCTCAGAAATTCCTCGCCAAATTTTTTCCACTGGCGAAAACTGCAAAGACGAGGAATGAGATAACAATGTTTGAGCAGCAACGTAGGGAGTTGTTATATGAGGCATGGGAGAGATACAAAGGATTTCTCAGAAAATGCCCACATCATGAATTACCTAAGTGGCTGCAAATGAACACCTTTTACAACGGACTACATGGGAATCTCAGAACGAGTATTGATGCAGCGTCAGGCGGAGCTTTCATGGCCAAGAGTTACAAGGAAGCCTACGAGTTGATTGAAACCATGGAGGCTAATAACTACCAGTGGCCCACAGCAAGAATGACACAGGCGAAGGCAGTTGGGGTTTTAGAAGTGGATGGTGTGACAGCTATACAAGCATAGATTTCAGCACTTTCTAAGAAGTTGGATTCTATGACAGAGGTACAGGCTCAACAAGCACAGCAAGTGGTAGTTATATGTGAGTTGTGCGCAGGAGAGCACCCAATGGATCAATACGCAATAAATTCAACATCTGTGCAGTTTGTGGGCAATTATAACAGAATTCCATAGAATACAAATCAGAATACGTATAATCAAGGGAATAGGAATCATCCAAATTTCTCATGGAGCAATAATCAACAACATTAAGCTCCACGACAGTCATATCCCCCAGGTTTTCAGAATCACCAACAACCGGTTCAACATCAGGAAAAGAAATCAGATTTTAAGGAATTGGTGTCGAAGTACATAACTAGTAATGAGGCAGCGATGAAAAATCAAGCAATAGCCATCAAGAACTTGGAAAATCAGATGGGGCAAATTGCCTTAGCACTAAATAACAGGCCACAAAGGACCTTACCGAGCGATACAGAGAGAAATTCGAAGGGTAACCATGAACACTGTCAGGCAATTACATTGAGGAGTGGAAAACATATCGAGGGTACTAATGCAGAAAATTCAGCGACTCCGGATGAAAAAGTTGATGATAGTAACGTGATTGAGGATAAACAGAGTGAGGAAATAAAGTTAAACAAGAAGCCAATTGTTTATCCACCACCAATGTTTCAGCAAAGGGTCCAAAAACAAAAATTAGACAAGCAATTGGCAAAGTTTTTTGAAGTGTTCAAGAAACTCCAGATTAATATTCCATTTGCAGAAGCCCTAGAGCAAATGCCGAGCTACGTGAAATTTATGAAAGGGATTCTGTCAAGGAAGAAGAAATGGGAAGATTTTGAGATAGTTGCACTAACAGAGGAGTGTAGTGCAGTATTACAACAGAAATTACCACCAAAACTCAAGGACCCAGGGAGCTTCACTATTCCATGCACGATCGGGAATATGTATTTTAGCAAGTGTTTATTTGATTTGGGGGCGAGTGTAAACCTTATGCCATTGTTAGTATACATTGAATTGGGTTTGCCCGCGCCAAGACCTACAAATATTTCATTACAGTTGGCGAATAGGTCAGTCACATATCCGAGAGGCATAGTAGAGGACATTTTGGTGAAAGTGGATAAGTTTATATTCCCCGCGGACTTTATCATTTTGGATTTTGAGGAAAAGAACATCCCAATTATCCTAGGGAGACCATTTTTGGCCACGGGTAGGACGTTCATAGACGTACAAAAAGGAGAACTCACTATGAGGGTCCAAGATAAAGAAATAAAATTTAATGTGTTCAAGGCCATGAAATTCCCTACGGATGAGAAAGAATGTTTTCGAATGGATTTAATTGAGCAAATCATTAGTGAAGATATGAGTAAGAGTTTGGTCAACGATCCGTTAGAAACAACTTTATTGGGGGATGACGAGGTCGACGATCCGGAATTGGTGGATTACTTACAAATGCTAGACTCATTGCCACGACTGTCCAGATTCATAACACCGTTTGAACCATTGCACATGGAGGAAATAGCCGCAGAAAAACTAAAACCATCATTGAAAGAGCCACCAAAGTTGGAACTTAAGCCACTCCCTAAACACCACAGGTATGCGTATTTAGGCAATTCAAATTCTTTACATGTTATTATTTTAGCTGCACTTAACGAATTGCAGGAAGAAAAGTTGCTGAGGGTGCTTAGGGAACACAAATCAGCGATTGGGTGGACAATTGCAGATATAAAGGGAATCAGCCCTTCATTTTGCATGCACAAAATTTTGATGGAAGATGAGGCAAAACCAACGGTGGAGCAACAATTGCGACTTAACCCAATTATGAAGGAAGTTGTGAAGAAGGAAATTTTAAAGTGGTTGGATGCCTATATCATCTATCTGATTTTCGACAGTAAGTGGGTTAGTCCAGTTCAGTGCGTGCCGAAAAAGGGAGGAATGTTGGTGGTGCAGAATGAGGACAACAAATTAATACCGACTAGAACAGTGACTGGTTGGAGGGTTTGCATGGATTATAGAAAATTAAACAAGGTAACCCGAAAAGAGCATTTCTCGCTGCCCTTTATTGATCAAATGTTGGATAGATTTACAAGACATTCATATTACTGTTTGTTGGATGGGTACTTGGGTTATAACCAGATAGTCATCGCTCCGGAGGATCAAGAAAAGACGACATTCACGTGCCCTTACGGCACATTTGCATTCAGGAGGATGACATTCAGGTTATGCAATGCACCTGCAACTTTCCAACGGTGTATAATGGCCATTTTTTTAGATATGGTGGAGAAAAATGTTGAAGTCTTCATGGATGACTTTTTGATTACATGGGGACACTTTCTTCATTTGCTGCTAAAGAATCTGGTCATGGTGTTGCAGTGATGTAAGGATACGAACCTCGTACTCAATTGGGAAAAATGCCACTTCATGGTTGAAGAGGGCATAATTTTGGGCCATAATGTATCGGCTCAAGGATTGGATGTTGACAAAGCAAAGCTGGAAACTATAGAGAAATTGCCTCCTCCGAGCTCAGCTAAGGGTATTAGGAGTTTCCTGGGACATGCAGGGTTCTACAGGAGGTTCATAAAAGACTTCTCTAAAATTGCGAAACCTCTATGTAGTCTTTTAGAGAAGGATGCTACTTTTAGTTTTGATGAGGAATGCAAGTCAGCGTTTGAATTATTGAAAAAAAAATTGACTACAGCCCCCGTGATAGTCGTACCAGATTAGAGCATGCCATTCGAGCTTATGTGTGATGCAAGTGACTACGCGGTTGGGGTTGTTTTGGGCCAACGACGAGACAAGGTGTTTCACGCCATATACTAAGCAAGAAAAATACTTACAGAGACTCAAATGAATTACACAACCACAGAAAAGGAATTGCTTGCAGTGGTGTATGTGTTTGACAAATTTCGGGCTTACTTGATCGGGACTAAGGTGATAGTCTACACGGACCATGCGACGATTTGGTACCTAATAGCGAAAAAGGATGCTAAGGCACGCCTTATCCAGTGGATTCTCCTACTTCAAGAGTTTAACTTAGAAATAAAGGATAGGAAGGGGACGGAGAATCAAGTAGCAGATCACTTGTCTAGGCTGGAAAACCAAGGGAAAGCAAAAGAAGATAAATGTGAAATTAATGAATCATTTCCAGATGAGCAACTGTTTGGGATTTCTGCAGAGATTCCTTGGTATGGGGATTATGCAAATTTTCTTGTGTGCAACATTCTACCACCTGACCTCACAAGACAACAGAAAAGAAAATTTCTTCATGACGTGAAATAGTACATGTGGGACGAACCGTATTTGTTCAAGCAGTGCGCTGACAAAATGATTCGACGGTGCGTCCCCTATAGTGAAGTAAAGAACATTCTGCATGAGTGTCACTCATCTGGTATGGCTGACATTATGGGAGTGAGAGGACAGCAGCAAAGGTGTTGCAATCGGGTTTTTATTGGCCTACATTATTCAAGGATGCCCACCATTTTGTCAAACAATGCAATAGGTGCCAAAGGGTGGGCAACATTTCGAAACGGAATGAGATGCCTTTACAAACGATTCTTGAAGTGGAAATCTTAGACGTATGGGGTATCGATTTCATGGGGCCATTCCCTTCGTCTTTGAACAATCAGTATATTTTGCTTGCAGTGGATTACGCATCGAAGTGGGTTGAAGCTGCAGCATTACCATCAAATGATGCCAAGGTAGTCCTCAAATTCTTACAGAAAAACATTTTCATGAGGTTTGGAACGCCAAGAGCAATTATCAGTGACGAAGGTAGTCACTTCTGCAATAAGTCTTTTACAGCTCTTTTAGCAAAGTATGGGGTTAACCACAAGGTAGCTACAACGTATCACCCTCAAACAAGTGGACAGGCTGAGGTATCAAACAGAGAAGTTAAGAAGATATTGGAGAAAGTAGTAAATCCAAGTCGAAAAGATTGGTCGCTTAGATTGGACGATGCATTATGGGCATACCGGACTGCATACAAGACACCAATCGGGATGTCACCATATCAACTACTATATGGGAAGGCATGTCACTTATCGGTCGAGCTATAGCATAAGGCATATTGGGCGGTGCAAAAACTTAATTTTGATCAAGCAGCTATGGGGAGAAGAGACTACTTCAATTAAATGAACTCGACAAATTTCGAGTTTATTAGGAGAGAACCTAAGTTTTGGGGATGATATGTGGGGTATAAAAGCTTTATCTATAATATATATATATATATATATATATATATATATATCGTGACTACTCTTGATTCGGGGCCTTTGTTACTTGAGCAAAATGCATGAGGGGATTGTCTTTACACCTAGCGCCCTAAGGTCTTTTATGGTGCAGGAGTCGTTGGTTGAAAGCTCATAAGGGATAACCTTTGTCGACCTAATGGGATGAGACATTGCATATCATGTATGTATATAGAAAAATAATAAAATAATAATAATAATATGAATAAAAGCAGAAAAAGCTGAAAAGTCCCCGTGAAATATATATATATATATATATATAAAGTATAAGTACCCTGTTTGAACCCCCGAGATTAGTGATTGTTTAGTTTTAGTTGAAGTTGTCTATTTTTGAAATTTTTAAGTTTGCGCTGTATGATTCCTTCTAAGAGAATGATTATGTATTGAATTTGAGTTCGTATCAGTTATCATGGATGTTGATCACACACGCACACTATACCAGTGATGATGGTTTAAGATTTGAGGATTAAACGGAATGGTAGATTGGTTTTGGTGATTGATATTGTATAGTTGCTTATTTTCGCTGAGGCCGTTAAGATAATTTTGATTCTGCGATATTGTTGGATTCGAAAGCATATGAATTAGATCATATTCATTTCATCTCATTGCATTGCATTGCATGTAGTTGTTTTGTGCTCGAGGACTAGTGTAAGACCCCAACTTATTATTAATGAAATTTAATTTTCTCTATTTATTATTTTGAAATAGTAAGGGTTGATTTGATTAATGTGGATAGTTATGGGTAAAATACGCAAATATTTCAAAATAAGCAAGTGGTTATAAAATATTCATTGTTGTCGGGGAATATTCATTTGGTCGTGGAATATTCTTGCTATCGGGGAATATTCGTATGACGGTGCAGTCTTTTGTGGGCCCCATAACGGAAAGTGATTGGATGAAGAAAATGACAAATATAAGTTGTTTAAAAATAATGGCGTAGTTGTTAAAAATACTCGGCGGTTAAAACACAGTAGCACACGGTATTGCACCAATTATTGATTCTTACGTAAGAAAGCACTACTCAATAATGGTTCTGATTAATTCTTTATTCGATATTTTATTGATTTAATAATTCTTTAGCGTTGATATTTATATTGTTGTTGTTTGATAATTGTCATTACACGATATTTTCATTATCGAAGCAATAATTCATATTATCTGAATAATATTATTAGATAACATTATTGGCAATGTCTAGAAAGTTCTATCTAAGGAGAGGTTTGGTCACCTAATTGAGCGCTTGATGAGGAGAAATTCTTATTGGAAAGCCCCTCTTTCACAGGAACCTATGCGGTTGTCAATATTGTGATTCTATAATATTATTTGTGAATAATTAATTATTGATTCATATGATGAGAAAAATATTGATTTTATGTGGATATAGATGGAGAAAATTTTAATGTAACAATTGTTTAAAATTGAAATTTTATCTTTTTTTGATAAAATAATTCATTTAAATATATTATTATATTTTAATAATATAATAATGATGATATTTTTACGATGAATGTGGGATATATGAGTATATATGGAGGAGGAGTATTTTTGTTACCAAAAATATTTAAAGCATGTTTTATGTGTCGGTGGACCCCATTTCTTGACTGAAATTTGATTATAGCTTGTAAAATCGTCCGTTTGTGGATTTCGGTCAATTTCTGTTTGGAATTTGGAAAAACTTCCTTCTGTAAAGTTGTAGATAATGGAATTTCCTATAAAAACATCGCGAGATTCAAATTTTCTGACAAAAGGGCTATTTATTATGAATTATTGAAGTTCCGAATCTCTGAAATAATTGATTTTTGGAAGTTTAAAATAATTTAAATAAGAAAAACGTTTTTTGTGTTTGGTGGGCATCTTTAACATGTGCTAGAGACTGAATTCAGATGCTTGGATGCGTAGGAAGATGTGGAAAAATAAATAATATTAATTTATTAAATTTTCTACTTTGGTGTTATAAGCATTTTCCTATAAATAGGGTGCTTAGGTTAGAATTGAAAATCACACCAGAAACTGAAGTTTTCTCTCTCTATATTATTAAGCGTATTCTTGTGAGTATTTTGAGTATATTTTGAGTATTGCTATCTGATGCAAGTTCAAGTCATAGCTTTATATCCTGGGTGTTTCAAATTTAGAATGCGATCTTTCGAGGTAAGGGATATTATTTTTTTCGTAATGATATTATTTCTTCAATATCATTATCTTTGAAATATTGATCTTAAGTTTTTATCAAATTTGGAACTTTTGGTGTCGAATTACTATTCACGTATGCGGCTATTTATTCACGTGTACGACCTTATTCACGTATCGACACTATTCACGAATACGGCCTTATTCATCGAAAAATAAAAATTTTCCTTTTAAATAAAAATATCTATTGTGGATACTAGCTTTGATTGTATCCATGTTTTGATCATTCTTGAATTTTACACCACTATGATTATTTTTGAGGTATTTTTGGACATGGATAAAACAAAGTACGAATCCTTAATCCTTAATCTTTGTCATTTTGTTTCCTTTGGATTCGTTTCTTCAAAATATTTTTCATCATCCTCGGTCTTAAATGATGATATTATTGAATATCTTTAGCTTAGTAGTGCAAAGATGAATGATTTACGATGAATATCTTTGGCCCAGTAGTGCAAAGATGAGCAGTGTTTAGATGAACATGACTAATGATGAATATCTTTGGCACGTAGTGCAAAGATGAATATTTGATTCGGATATATATTATTGATGTTTGGGGATAAAAGATGAGCGATGAACTTTTAAATTCATACATAGAAGATAGTAGTTTGCATTCTCTACTTAACTCTTCTAATGAATTATTATTTCATTGCGAATATTGATTTAAAACTTGTTGTTTATTGTATTCTATTAGATTTTTCCCTCGAAGACTAATGATAATTTTTTGTATATTATCTTAGTCATAATATTCTTCTTGGGCTAGTTGAGCTCACCCTTTTCCTTTTGCTCCATTTTTCTTCTCGGGATGCGAGAATATAAGCGAGTACGCAGTCGGGGTATGTAATGAAGGTTCTAGAGAGAGTTGTTTAGTAGTCCTCACCATTTTGTAAAATAATGTATCAATAAATGTGATGAGAATTTATTTGATTATAGATATTGTCTAGAAGATAATATTTGTATTCAAACTCACAGTTTCTTGTTGTAATAATAAAGTTGTAGTTGTTTACATACCATGTATTGACAACTCGGAATGGGTGATGTATACCTATTTTGGGGGCGTCACAGTTGGTATCAGAGCTTAGGGATATGATCTCTGGCGGAGATCGAGGAATAGAACTAGGAGGAGAGATGAGTAAATCCTTCGCTAGTGTGTCCTACCTAAGCTTATTTGTTAGTTAGTCGATTATATAGGGATATTATGTGATATATTGATTTCCTTAATTAACCCTTGTTTTATGGCGACAATTTTTGAGAATGTCGACTAAGAATATTAACAATGGAAATGAGACCGTGGAGACGAATGTACTCACCAACGAGGAGAACGTGCAACAGGTTGGCAATGTTCCTCCTGTGAACAACACCGCTAAGCGAGATGATGAGCGAGGGATGTTTAGAAGCTTTTTGCGATTCATGCAAAATCGACGAGGAGACTCGTGTTCAAAATACGAGGAGAAATGATAGCAATTCACGGGTTGTCACAAATGACAAGCGATTCAAAGAGTTGAGAGCACCGAATTTAAGGGAAAGCGATCCGATCATGGCGGAAACATGGGTCAAGCAAATTACCAAGATATTCGATGTCTTGGGATGCACGGAGAACGAAGGTTCCATTCGCCACCTTTATGTTAAAATGGCGAGGCGGACTACTTGGTGGAGTCTGTGAAGCATACCCATCCGCCTTTTCAAAGCATGTCTTGGGAGACATTTGAAACTATTTAATGACAAATACTTTCCTGAAAGTGTTCGTCGTATGAAGGAAGTGGAGTTTATTAGGCTGGAGCGAGAATAACATGACGGTGTCTCGGACGAGGAAAAGTTTGCGAGTTATCCGGTTTGCACCTCATTTGGTGGAGAATGAGGAGCGTGTGACGCGGATGTTTCTAAGAGGTTTGAAACCCGTACGATAATATCTCATTTCTCATAAATTTTCTCTCTTTCAGGATGTTTGTAAACAGGCTCTCAATTATTAGAAGCGAGATAACGAGTACACGGTCAACCGAGGGGACCACAACCGAGGATAATCTAGGAGATAGCGATCAACAAAACAACGATAACCAATGGAGAAAGAAAAAGACGGACAAAAATGGTAACCACTCGGTGGTAATCATGGCCATGAAAATAGAAGAAGCGAGTCGGGAGATTTTTAAAAGAGGAGATTTAACAACGACCATGTGAAGACGACAGTCTTGTGACAAGCTGGTTCTAAGGGAGGAGAACGACCACGGGTCATATCTTATAAATCACGGAAAGAGGGACATATCGGTCAAACCGCCAACAACAGATTCAAGGTATGCTATAATTGTGGAAAGGAAGGACATATCGCTCGAGATTTTACAGTGGCGAAACCTAGTTCAAATGAGGATGGTGACTCAAAAACCTCATCCCGGAAAAAGTCAAAGTCAACGGTTCTTGGAAGAGCGCTTGTTGTGACCGGTCAAAATCGAGGAACCCAAACGAGGTGATCACGGGTAAGCTATTTATAAATTCTTGCGAAGTTTATACCTTACTTGATCTCTGGTGCTACCCATTCATTTATCTCTCTGCTGCTTGTGCTCAACGTTTAAACTTGACTCGGAGAAATTAGACTTTGACCTATCTCGTGGAATCTCCGTTAGGAGAAACTTTCATCACATCCATTTGTTTATAAATCTTGTTTGATTCAAGTTGGCACCATCACCTTACACATTGACCTTATCTCTTTAAAGATACTTGCTTTTGATGTGATTTTAGGGATTGATTGGTTAACTATTCATCATGCCAAAATTGATTGTTTTCATAAGGTTGTTAGTTTTCATATTCTAACCAACTTGACTTTGTTATGCAATTCAAGCAACTAAACCATTAAAATCAATCACCGTCATATCTAATCATAAAGCTATTAGTTTATTGAAAAAGCGGATGTCAAGCTTTCTTAGCCCATGTTATGGATTTGAATAAAGACACGTCAAATTTGAATAATATTCTGTTGTTATTGACTTTCCGGCGTATTTCTGAAGAACTTCCGATCTACCCCGTAACGTGAAGTTGAATTCTTTATTGATCTTGAACTCGGTACAAAGCCCATTTCTAAAACCCCATATTGAATGGCTCCTATTGAACTTCGAGGAGTTAAAGGTCCAACTACAGGAGCTATTGGACATCGGTTTCATCATCCTAGTACATCTCCTTAGGGTGCTTCTGTTTTATTCGTAAAGAAGAAAGAGCGGTAGTATCACGACTTTGTATTGACTATCGGGGAATTGAACCATGTCACCATCAAGAATAGGTATCCTCTACCTTGTATTGATGACTTGTTTGACCGATTGCAAGGAGCACAATTCTTTTCAAAAATCGATCTTCGTTACGGATATCATCGGTGAAGATTAGAACGAGGATATTCCAAAGACTACCTTGAAACTCGATGCGGGCATTATGAATTATTAGTCATGTCTTTCGGATGACTAATGCTCCTACTGACTTTCATGGATATGATGAACCGAGTATTCAAGGAATATTTGGATCAGTTCGTTGTTGTCTTTATTGATGACATCCTCATATATTCCAAAAGTCATGAAGATCATGAGCACCATTTGAAGCTGGTACTCGAAAGGCTTCGTGAAAACAAACTATATGCCAAATTAAAGAAATGCGAGTTACGGCTTGAGGAAGTAGCATTTCTTGGGCACGCAATCAGTGTCAAAACATGGAGTATCCGTGGACCCAAATGAAGATTGAAGCAATCTGAAGTTGGGAGCAATCGAAGTCGGTGGCCAGAAGTCACGTAACTTTACGGGCTTAGCCGGTTATTATCGGAGATTTGTGGAAGGATTTTCTCGAATCGCTACTTCATTAACTCAAATGACTTTGGAAGATATAAAATTAAATATGGAACGAGGAATGCGAGAAGAGTTTCCAAGAGCTCGAGAGGAGACTCATTTAGCCACCGTTTCTAACAATAGTATCTCGTTCGGATGGATTTGTTATCTCTGGCGATGCTTGAGCAAAGGGTTAGGATGTGTTCTCATGCAACGTGGGAAAGTCATAGCTATATGCCTCGCGACAACTTAAAGAATATGAGAGGAATTATCCTACTCATGATCTAGAGTTAGCGGCCCGATCGTTTTCAGCGCTAAAGATATGGAGGCACTATCTCGTATGGGAGATAGTGGAGATATATTCGGACCATAAAAGCCTATATTTCTTCACTCAAAAAGAGACTTCAACATGCGCGGCGTGACGTTGGCTCGAGCTATTGAAAGACTATGACCACACTATTCAATACCATCCGGAAAAAGCGAGCGTGGTAGTGACGTAGCGTTGAGTAAAAGATCATATCAGGGAATGAGTACAATGATGTCAAGTATCGCGTAGAGCCAACTTTAATAGAAAAAGTTAAGGTTGCTCGAAGCCACCGCATCGGAGCCGATGCGTATGAAGAAGAAGAAAGTACAAGAATGTGCTATTTCAGAAATGAGAATTGATGAAGAAGGAATACTTGAGTCCACTCCGGACTTTGTGTCCCTAACGACACGATTTGGTTACGATTTGAAGTACAAGATTATGATGGAGGCACACAATACACCATTTGCAATCCATGCTGGAAGTACCAAAATGTATCGTGATCTTCGACATACATTTTGGTGGAACACATTATCATGGATTTCGTTACGGGTCTTCCTACGGTTTCTCAAGGCATCAATGCTATTTGGGTTATTGTTGATAGATTAACCAAGTCTGCTCATTTCTTACCGATACGGGAGACTTATTCCCTTAAACGTCTTGCTAGTATATATAAATGAGATTGTGAGGTTGCATGGCATGCCAAGATCCATAGTTTGGATCGTGACCCAAGATTCACTTCAAGATTTTGGGTTAGCTTGCAAAAAGCTATGGGCACAGATTTGATTGATTGGCATACCCATCCTCAAAGCAGACGGACAATCGAGAGGACTATTCAAACTCTTGAAGATTTATTAAGACTACATGTCCTGAACTTGAAGGGCGGTTGGGATAAGTATTTACCATTGGTGGAATTCTCCTACAAACAACAGATTATCGAGCAAGTATAGGTGTGGCTCCATTGAAGCATTATATGGACCGAAAATGTCGCTTCTCCGATATGTTGGGACGAGGTGGGTGAAGAAAATTGTTAGGACCCGAGTTGATATTTATATGACTACGGAAAAGATCCAAATGATTCGACAACGTATACAAACGGCACAAGATCGACAAAAGAGTTATGCGGATCTTCATCGAAAGGACGTGGAATTTAGTATAGGGGATCATGTATTGTTGCGAGTTGCTCCATAGAAGGGAGTTACAAGATTTGGGAAGAGACGAAAACTCAATCCACGATTTATTGGTCCATTTCAAATTCTTGACCGAGTAGGAAATGTAGCCTATAGACTCGCGTTACCTCCGAGTATGTCTCGTGTTCATAATGTGTTTCATATATCTCATATTTCAAATATGTGAAAGACCCGAACCACGTTATAGAGTTAGAACCGGATGAGATAGCCAGAAGACTTAACGTTATGAGAAGTTACATTAAGATCTTGGATAGGAAGGAGCATGTCTACGCCAAGAAAATTAAATACCACAAGTTAAAGTTTTGTGGAGGAATCATGCTATAGAGGGATGACACGAGAATTGGAAAGCGGAAATGAAAGCGAGGTATCCTCACCTTTTGAAACACTGTAGTCGTCGTCAATTTCGAGGACGAAATTTCATAAGGAGGGAGGTTGTAAGACCCCAACTTATTATTAATGAAATTTAATTTTCTCTATTATTATTTTGAAATAGTAAGGGTTGATTTGATTAATGTGGATAGTTATGGGTAAAATCATAAATATTTCAAAATAAGCAAGTGGTTATAAAATATTCATTGTTGTTTGGGAATATTCGTTTGGTCGTGGAATATTCTTCTTTGTCGGGGAATATTAAATGCACGACGCGTAGTCTTTTTTGGGCCCATAACTAAAAGCGATTGGATGAAGAAAATGACAAATATAAGTTGTTTAAAAATAATCTGTAGTTATTCTGATTATCTTTATTAAAAATACTCGGCGGTTAAAACACACGAAGCACCAGATTGCACCAATTATTGATTCTTACGTGAAGGCACACTACTCAATAATGGTTACGATAATTACTGCTCAGATATTTTATTGATTTAATAATTGTTGCGTTGATATTTATATTGTTGTTGTTTGAATAATTGTCATTACACATTATTTTTCATTATCGAACCAATAATTCCTATTATCCGAATAATATTATTAGATAACATTATTGGCAATGTCTAGAAAGTTACGTCTAAGGAGAGGTTTGGTCACCTAATTGCGCACCAAAGATGAGGAGAAATTCTTATTGAAAGCCCCTCTTTCTCTGAGGCTGCACAGTTTATCGATATTGTGATTCAATAATATTATTTATGAATAATTAATTATTAATTATTATGATGAGGAAAATATTGATTTTATGTGAATATAGATGGAGAAAATTTTTAATGTGACAATTGTTTAAAATTAAAATTTTATCTTTTTTTGATAAAATAATTCATTTAAATATATTATTATATTTTAATAATATAATAATGATGATATTTTTACGATGAATGTGGGATATATGAGTATATATGGAGGAGGAGTATTTTTGTTACCAAAAATATTTAAAGCATGTTTTATGTGTCGGTGGACCCCATTTATTGACTGAAATTTGATTATAAATTTTGTAAAATCGCCTGGTTTGTGGATTTCTACCAATTTGCTTTGGAATTTGGAAAAACTTCCTTCTGCAAAGTTGTAGATAATGGAATTTCCTATAAAAATTTGCAAGATTCGAATTTTCTGACAAAAGGGCTATTTATTATGAATTATTGAAGTTCCAAATCTCTGAAATAATTAATTTTTGGAAGTTTAAAATAATTTAAATAAGAAAAACATTTTTTGTGTTTGGTGGGCATCTTTAACATGTGCTAGAGACTGAATTCAGATGCTTGGATGCATAGGAAGATGTGGAAAAATAAATAATATTAATTTATTAAATTTTCTACTTTAGTGTTTTAAACATTTTCTTATAAATAGGGTGTTTAGGTTAGAATTGAAAATCACACCAGAAACTGAAGTTTTCTCTCTCTATATTATTGAGCGTATTCTTGTGAGTATTTTGAGTATATTTTGAGTATTGCTATACGATTGCAAGTTCAAGTCATAGCTTATATCCTGTTTTTAAATTTAAATCTTGATCTTTCGAGGTAAGGGATATTATTTTTTTCGTAATGATATTATTTCTTCAATATTATTATGCTGAAATATTGATCTGAAGTTTTTATCAAATTTAGAACTTTTGGTGTCGGAATTACTATTCACGTATACGGCACTATTCACGTATACGACACTATTCACGAATACGGCACTATTTATCGAAAAATAAAAATTTTCCCTTTTTCGTCTAAAATATCTATTGTGGATACTAGCTTTGATTGTATCCATGTTTTGATCATTCTTGAATTTTACACCACTATGATTATTTTTGAGGTATTTTTGGACATGGATAAAACAAAGTACGAATCCTTAATCCTTAATCTTTGTCATTTTGTTTCACTGGATTCGTTTCTTTAAAAATATTTTCATCATCCTCGATCTTAAATGATGATATTATTGAATATCTTTAGCTTTGTAGTGCAAAGATGAATGATTTCGATGAATATCTTTGGCCGTAGTGCAAAGATGAACAGTGTTTAGATGAACATGACCAATCGATGAATATCTTTGGCTTTGTAGTGCAAAGATGAATATTTGATTCCGTATATATATTGATTGATGTTTCAGGGATAAAAGATGAGCGATAAACTTTTAAATTCATACATAGAAGATAGTAGTTTGCATTCTCTACTTAACTCTTCTAATGAATTATTATTTCATTGCGAATATTGATTTAAAACTTGTTGTCTATTGTATTCTATTATATTTTTCCTGTTGAAGACTAACGATAATTTGTTGTATATTATCTTAGTCATAATATTCTTTACTTGGGCTAGTTGAGCTCACCCTTTACCTTTTGTTCCATTTTTCTTCTCAGGATGCGAGAATATAGCGAGTACTAGTCGGGGTATGGAATGAAGGTTCTAGAGAGAGTTGTTTAGTAGTCCTCATCATTTTTGTAAAATAATGTATCAATAAATGTGATGAGGATTTATTTGATTATAGATATTGTCTAGAAGATAATATTTGTATTCAAACTCACAGCTTTCTTGTTGTAATAATAAAGTTGCGATTGTTTACATGCACATGTATTGACAACTCAGAATGGGTGATGTATACCTATTTTGGGGGCGTCACAACTAGCACAACTTAAGTTTGGGGGATTTTGATAAGTGAATTTTATATACGCTATTCAATGTCCATTTCATGTTTTTTTGTTGCTAAATTCTTGTGATCATGTTCATTTTTGCTCGTTTTATGTTATTGCATGTGTAGGATGGTGGTTGTGGCATTTAATGTATATTTGGAGTTAGTTGAGATGATTTGGAGTCAATTGGTGCAGGTTTGGAAGAAATCTTGAAGTACAACAAATCATTCAACAGATTATACCCCCGTTGGGGCGGGCATGTTTATACTATATACCCCCGCCGAGGCGGGGGTTCTTCTTAATCAGTTAACAGAAAGGTAGCCCGCCGGGGAGGGCATATATAACACATGAACCCCTGTCAGGGTAGGGGTGTCGATTTTGGTTGTGTCCTGTTGTGATTGAAATTCTTCGTGGGCATGGATTCTAGCTTATTGCATGGCAATGGAATTCTAGAGAGATGGAATTTTGGTTGGAGCTTGTGTGTTGGACATCAACTACTCAATTAACAACAAATTAAACAAGACACAAGGCATATTACGGAGATTAAGCTCAGTTTTTTCTAAGCAAGCTGTGGAGGAGTATTTCGAGGAGATTTTCGAGACGATTGCGATTCTAGGCTACGATAAGGGTGTTTTTCAATATTCTTTGTTTTAGGCTATTATTTCTAATTGACAGAATGTTTTCTATGATTTATTCAGTGTTTATTTCGTTTAGTATGAACTAATTAACTTTTTAGGCTTATGATGGATCTTTAAGTGAAACGATAATTTTGTAAATTTGATTTCCAATTTAATAATCTATTTCCAGCTTATCTATATTGATTTGAGCTTGAATTTATGAATTGCCTGATCAACAATTCTTTGTGGATTTGTATGGAATCGAGAGAGGATATTCAAATCTAGACCTAATTAATATAGCATGTGAGACCCCAGATTTTATCAATAAAGATTTAAATTTTGTCGAAATAATTTTTAATATTATGGTGTGAATTTGAGATAATATTATAGTTGTGGGTAGTATTTATAAATTTTGCAAAGTATGCAAGTGGTTATATTATATTCGATTGGTGGGGAATATTCGGTTTAGCGAGGAATATTAAATAACTACCAATCAATCATTGGTGGACCCATACTTGAAATTATTGTCGGATTGAAAAAACGACAAAAATATTTTATTAAAATAACGGCGGAAGTTTTCTGGTTGATCTTTGTTGAACTACTCGGTAGTAAAAAATACGATGTCGATGTGTGTGGTTGCATAAGAGCAATACCAGTATTGATTATTGATGCCTATGTGAGAAGTCACTCGGTTTGATTCCATTATTGTCGATTAATAATATGAATTATTATAAGCGATAATGACGTTTTGTTTTATTCATATTATTAACGTAATAAAAGCGAAACATCTTTTATATAAAATAGAATACTTTATTAAAGTTATTCTATAAATAGAATATATTATATTTTATTATGCATAGTGTTGCATAGTATTTTTGCATAGTGTTTTGCATAGTATTGCATAGTATTTGCATAGTAAAATGTTTTTATATAAATATAATATATTATATTTTATTTAAAAGATTTTTCTTAAATATGGACCGTCAGTTAAAGTAAATCAATCTGGACCGTTCATGGATTAGTTACTATGCATTCCATTTTCCTATAAATAGAAGCTCATTCCTTCATTATTTTCTTACGAATTCATTGAAACTCTACAGAGAGAAATTATAGAGAGAAGCTATAGAGAGAAAATTATAGAAAGAAGAAGAGTATTCTGCTACTTCACTACTTCTATATTCAGTTCTTTTACGGTAAGGGTGTTATTCTTTCTTCTTGAAGAGAACTTACATTATTCCATTCACTATTATTACATTGGAATAACTTTTAAAAAGTGATATACCCTATACATAACTTTTGTATATCGCGGTATCCTATACTTGGTGAAATCCTTATGTTATTCCATTCTTATTTATTCTGGCTGGAATAACTTTTGTATACGCCATTTACCCTATACTTGGTGACATTCTTCTATTATTACATTGGAACATCCTGTGCATGTGTTTTACACCTGACCGGTTTCCGTTTCTTTATTATTATTACATTTGGAACATCACATGCATGTGTTTTACACCTGGACTGGTTAAAATCTTTATCATTACATTGGAATATCCTATCACGTGTGTTTTACAATCGGATCCGGTTCCATCTTTATTATTCTGTTGGAACATCCCGCTTGTGTGAATTTCACGACACGTTCCGTTATTATTATTCTGTTGGAATAACTTTGTCCGTGCAATCACCGCATGCATGGTGATTTCTTTTGTTATTCCATTCTTTATTATACCCAGTTGGTTAAAACTTTGACTTCTATACTCCATGAAATTAGTAGAATATCCTTGATATTTGTGTTTCATCCAAAGATCTTTTTCATGGAAATATTCTTCCGATCATTCTTGAATTTTACTCTCTGAAACAAAGATCGTGTTGACAATTTGGGCGTTAATAATTCATGGATTAAATAATTCTTGAACTTGTTTTATTGAATTACTATGTCATTGTCATCATCCTCATGTTATATTATGTTATCTTTGGCTTACGTGCATAGATGAACTTAGTATGATTATGACCGAGGATCATTCTAAGTATAATCATGACTTGATATAAATGATGTGACAAAAAAGTCCTCGATGGCTGTAATGCGATGATGGATAGTTTTTGGTATGATTATGACCGTGGGTGATTCGGTATAGTCATGACCATTGATAATTTGATGAAAATCCTTGGCCGTGTAGTACGGGGATGATTAGATGTGGTGGTTTATTCATTAAACCGAGTCTTAATGATAAAATTGATGAAAACCCTTTTAAATCATAAAAGATAGTAGATTTTATTTTCTACTTGATTTTTTAATGGATTACATATTCAAATTGCAGCTTAAACCGGTTTATCTATTGTATTTTATCGGTTTAACCTTTGTTGAAGGCTAATAATAATTTATTACGCATTATCTTAGTCATAATATTTCTTCTTTGGCTAGTTGAGCTCACCCTTTTCTTTCAACGTTCTCTTGAAATGAGAACATAGGCGAGACGAAGTCGGGAGCGGAGTAATGGTCCAGGAGGATAGCATTAGTAGTCCTCACTATTACGTGAAATAGTCGATAATAGTTGTAATGAGGACTCCTTTTGAGTTTGTATAATATCTAGTAGACAATATTTGTATTCAAACTCATAGTTTATGTCGTATTATATCTGACGCTTATGTTAATAAGTTGTATTTGAATTTATATACAAGTGTAAGTGGCGACCCAAGATGGGTGGCGTATACCTAATTTTGAGGCGTCACATAGCATGTGTTCATGAATTTTGTGAATAAGCGTAATCTTGATGAATGTTAAGGTAGAGATATGCTTGACATCGCATGTAATCGGATAGAGAACTTAATCTTAAACCTTCTTTAATTGTAATTCACATAGAGATATAGTGAGTTAGTTAATTAAGGTGTTTAACTTGTTTCTATCTTGATTGTGGATTTAAGTTAATACGGTATTAGTGCATCGAGAGGTGGTTAATACTACGTTTGTGTTCTTGATAAATAAACTAGGATAGTGAATTGAATT
The DNA here is from genome assembly GCA_020205615.1 of Panax quinquefolius. Taxonomy (NCBI): domain Eukaryota; kingdom Viridiplantae; phylum Streptophyta; class Magnoliopsida; order Apiales; family Araliaceae; genus Panax; species Panax quinquefolius. The sequence continues at coordinate 39,697,521 of CM035155.1, read as the reverse complement.
GGAATAAAGGTGTTAACATCAGAGTGAAGCTTAAGCTGAAATCATAAGTCTAATTCTCCATTAATTGTTTGAAATTCCAGATTTTGATATTTGTGATTGTTTTATGATAGTTCAATTATTCTTTAATTTAGAGTCTTTAATTTTAATTATTGAGTTGATTGGTTTAATAAAATTAGGATTAATAGGAAATTGGTAATTGTAAGTTAAGATTATTGCTAGTTAGTCTCTATGGGAACGATACTCTACTCATCACTCTATTACTTGTTGACCACGTATACTTGCGTGTTGTGCGTAATTAGATTTTACCCAACAAGTTTTTGGCGCCGTTGTCGGAGACAATTTAGTATAAATCTTAATAATTTTACAATATTAGTTTAATTAATTCAGTTTTACTTAGACATTTTTATTTTTGTTTTGCTCCTTCTATTTCAGGTGTTTGAAGCAGTTTATGCAAACTCGGTACAAAAATCCAGACTTGCTGCCTTTTAAGGACGACATCGAGAAAAGGTTTCAGAGGTTGAGTAAGTGGATCAAGGAAACGAGGCAAGAATTTGAAACATCTGAGAAGGAAGAGGAAATGACAGCCGAAGATCAGAAAGCGTTAAGGGACTTCGCCACACCCAAGGTGACTGAACTGTAGTCAAGCATCACCAGGCCCGCAATATCTTCTAACACATTTGAAATCAAGCCTGGAACGATTTAAATGATTCAGAATTCAGTTCAGTTTGGGGGATTGGCAAATGACGATCCGAATGAACATTTAGTCAGCATTCTGGAAATTTGCGACACCTTTAGGTACAATGGGGTGTCAGATGATGCGGTGAGACTTCGCTTGTTCCCATTCACTTTACGGGACAAGGCGAAGAGTTGGTTGCATTCTCTACCGCCCGGATTAATCACTACGTGGGAGGACTTAGCTCAGAAATTCCTCGCCAAATTCTTTCCACCGGCGAAAACTGCATAGACGAGGAACGAGATAACAATGTTTGAGCAGCAACTTGGGGAGTCGTTATATGAGGCATGGGAGAGATACAAAGGATTTCTCAGAAAATGCCCACATCATGGATTACCTAAGTGGCTACAAATGAACACCTTTTACAACAGACTACATGGGAATCTCAGAACGAGTATTGATGCAGCGTCAGGCGGAGCTTTCATGGCCAAGAGTTACAAGGAAGCCTACGAGTTGATTTAAACCATGGAGGCTAATAACTACCAGTGGCCCACAGCAAGAATGACACAGGCGAAGGCAGTTGGGGTTTTAGAAGTGGATGGTGTGACAAACTATCTGAAGCATAGATTTCAGCACTTTCTAAGAAGTTGGATTCTATGACAGAGGTACAGGCTAACCAAGCACATCAAGTGGTAGTTATATGTGAGTTGTGCGCAGGAGAGCACCCAACGGATCAATACGCGATAAATTCAACATCTGTGCAGTTTGTGGGCAATTATAACAGAATTCCATAGAATACAAATCAGAATACGTATAATAAAGGGAATAGGAATCATCCAAATTTCTCATGGAGCAATAATCAGCAACATTAAGCTCCACGACAGTCATATCCCCCAGGTTTTCAGAATCACCAACAACCGGTTCAACATCAGGAAAAGAAATCAGATTTTAAGGAATTGGTGTCGAAGTACATAACTAGTAATGAGGCAGCGATGAAAAATCAAGCAATAGCCATCAAGAACTTGGAAAATCAGATGGGGCAAATTGCCTTAGCACTAAATAACAGGCCACAAAGGACCTTACCGAGCGATACAGAGAGAAATTTGAAGGGTAACCATGAACACTGTTAGGCAATTACATTGAGGAGTGGAAAACATCTCGAGGGTACTAATGCGAGAAAAATTCAATGACTCGGATGAAAAAGTTGATGATAATAACGTGATTGAGGATAAACAGTGAGGAAATAAAGTTAAACAAGAAGCCAATTGTTTATCCACCACCAACGCGTTTCAAAGAAAGGGTCCAAAAACAAAAATTAGACAAGCAATTAGCAAAGTTTTTTGAAGTGTTCAAGAAACTCCAGATTAATATTTCATTTGCAGAAGCCCTAGAGCAAATGCCGAGCTCTATAAAATTTATGAAAGGGATTACATCAAGGAAGAAGAAATGGGAAGATTTTGAGATAGTTGCACTAACGAGAGGTGTAGTGCGATATTAAGCGAAAATTACCACCAAAACTCAAGGACCCAGGGAGCTTCACTATTCCATGCACGATCGGGAATATGCACTTTAGCAAGTGTTTATTTGATTTAGGGGCGAGTGTAAACCTTATGCCATTGTCAGTATACACTGAATTGGGTTTACCCGCGCCAAGACCTACAAATATTTCATTACAGTTGGCGGATAGGTCAATCACATATCCGAGAGGCATAGTAGAGGACATTTTGGTAAAAGTGGATAAGTTTATATTCCCCGCGGACTTTATCATTTTAGATTTTGAGTAGGACAAGAACATCCCAATTATCCTAGGGAGACCATTTTTGGCCACGGGTAGGACGCTCATAGACGTACAAAAAGGAGAACTCACTATGAGGGTCCAAGATAAAGAAATAAAATTTAATGTGTTCAAGGCCATAAAATTCCCTACGGATGAGAAAGAATGTTTTCGAATGGATTTAATTGAGCAAATCATTAGTGAAGATACGAGTAAGAGTTTGGTCAACGATCCGTTAGAAACAACTTTATTGTGGGATGACGAGGCCGACGATCTGGAATTGGTGGATTACTTACAAATGCTAGACTCATTGCCACGACTGTCCAGATTCATAACACCGTTTGAACCATTGCACACGGAGGAAATAGCCGTAGAAAAACTGAAACCATCATTGGAAGAGCCACCAAAGTTTGAACTTAAGCCACTCCCTAAACACCTCATGTATGCGTATTTAGGCAATTCAAATTCTTTACATGTTATTATTTTAGCTGCACTTAACGAATTGCAGGAAGAAAAGTTGTTGAGGGTGCTTAGGGAACACAAATCAGCGATTGGGTGGACAATTATGGATATAAAGGGAATCAGCCCTTCATTTTGCAAGGACAAAATTCTGATGGAAGATGAGGCAAAACTAACGGTGGAGCAACAACGGCGACTTAACCCAATTATGAAGGAAGTTGTGAAGAAGGAAATTTTGAAGTGGTTGGATGTCGGTATCATCTATCCGATTTCTGACAGTAAGTGAGTTAGTCCAGTTCAGTGTGTGCCGAAAAAGGGAGGAATGACCTATGATGTCTACTCGAACTTGCACTGTGATGTCCGCTCGTGCACTGTGATGTCCGCTCGAACTTGTAGAACTTCAATCCGAGCATCCGATTGAGGTGTACAAGACCTTTTTGGACCGCCGTTGTCAAGAGTTACGCAATGACATGGGATTAAAGGTTGTACGAAGTCAAGAAGAGGGGACCATGCCCATGGTCTTCAAGCTTCAAATTCTATCCGATGTGCTGCCTTGCGTAATAGTCACTTGGGATTGGAACTCCTTGGCTCTTGTGGGACATTGTTGTGTAGAAATGTATGTTTAAGATGTTGAGACGGCGCGATGTGGGGTTGAGGTGGCAAGATGACGATTTTTCCCCTCACCGGGGTTATCTCGGTTTGATCTCGATAAGCGAGCGTTGCTCGGGGTTATCTCTACGAGATTGAATCGTGCAAAATGTTTGAATTCCTTAAGGTCATCTTTAAGTGTGCCTGTCTTCTCGGTGTTATCTTCGGGTCTTTGGAATGAGTGCCTCGGCGGGAGTTCCGAGGTTGAAGCTGATTGCATGCATTTGAAACAAGCATTTCTGGGGTTATCGCTGGAACTATAACGGCATTCCTTGGGGTTATCTCCAAGAATGAAACTCGGGGTTATCTCCAAGGTTGGAACTGATACTCCCGGTGTGTGTTCTGGGGTTGAGACTGAACTTCCGGTGGTATCCGGAATGGATATGAGCTGTCTTCCAGGGTTATCTCCGAAAGATGAATCTGTCCTCTTGCAATGTTAGTAACAAGTATGCAGAAAATTTTGAGTGTCTACAAACAGTGTTTGCAAAACACCACCCAAATGAACTTATATTTGTGTCCGGTCATAATAATAAAGAAAGGATGAGTAATCTTATATATATATATATATATATATATATATATATATATATATATATCATATAAGAGTAGTAACACCTCTCGTGACTATTTATATATATATATATACTTATATATAAATATATATATATATATATATAACAAAATTGAGATAATTTTCTATCGATATTTTAAAAAATGTGTAGGTGGGAGGTTCAAATAATAAGCAAAATTTACAACAAATACTTCATAAAAATCCTCACAATATTTTTAACAACATTTATTCATCATTATTATAACTCACAATATTAACAACCAGATCGTTTCCAGGAAAGAGGGGGTTTTCTGATAAGGATTTCTCCCTATTGGTGTGCAATTAGATGACCAAACCCCTTTCCTCGACAAAACTTTCTAGACATTGTTAATTATGCAAATAATAATATAAATAACTTGTTATCTCAATTATTGATTTAATAATATAAAATATTGACAATAATTGAATCAAATAATGTGAGATCTTATCAAAGAATTATTGTGGCGATAATTAAACAAAAGCGGAAGTGACTTCTCACATAAGCATTAATAATCAATCTACCGTATTGCTACTATGCAACCACAGCGATATTCTTTATACTTTTGTCACCGGGTATTTCAACAGCTAACGGTAAAACTTTCACCGTTATTTTCATAAAAAGATATTTCTGTCATTTTCTTACTCCGACAGTAATTCCGTTATGGGGTCCACCAATAATTGTGCCGTTGCACGAAAATTCCTTTATAAAATGAATATTCCCCGATCAATCGAATATTTCATAACAACTTGCATACTTTGCAAAATTTGTAAATATTACCCACAACTATAACATTATATCAAATCCACACCTTAATATTTAAAAAAATATTTCGAGAAAATTAATCTTTATTCATAAAATTTGGGGTCTTACAATAAAGGCAGCAGGAGCATTAGTCAATCCAAAAGACATGACTAGGAATTAAGTAATGCCGTCTGAGGATTCTCGAAAGCGATCTTTGGAATGTCATCGGTTTTAATCTTTAACTGATGATATCCGGAACGAAGATCGATCTTTGAAAAGAATTTAGAACCTTGCAACTGGTCAAACAGGTCATCAATACGAGGCAACGGGTACCTATTGTTGATGGTGACATGATTCAACTCCCGATAGTCAATGCAAAGTTGCATACTCCCATCTTTCTTCTTTACGAATAAAATAGGAGCACCCCAAGGAGACGTACTAGGACGAATGAAGCTGATGTCTAACAGTTCCTGCAGTTGGGTTTTTAACTCCTGAAGTTCAATAGGAGTCATTCGATATGGGGTTTTAGAAATGGGTTTTGTACCTAGTTCAAGGTCAATACAAAATTCAATTTCACGCTCTGGGGGTAGGCCAGGAAGTTCTTCATGGAATATGTCAGGAAATTTATTAATAATAGAAATATCATTCAAATATAACGTATTTTTGTTTAAATCCGTGACATGGGCTAAGAAAGCTTGACATCCATTTTTCAATAAACCAATTGCTTTATGACTTGATATGACAGTGACTGACTTTAGTGGTTTGGTTGCTTGAATTTGCATAATAGGTTGGTTAGGAATATGAAAGCTAACAACCTTACGAAAACAATCAATTTTAGCATGATGAGTTGTTAACCAATCAATCCCTAAAATCACATCAAATGCAAGTATTTTCAAAGAGATGAGATCAACAAGTAATGTGAAAGTGTCGATTTAAATCAATCAAGATTTATAAATAGTGGATGTAATGAAGGTTTCTCCCAACGGAGTCTCAACAGATAAGTCAAAGTCTAATTTCTCTGCAGTCAAATTTAAACGTTGAGCACAAGCAGGTGAAATAAAAGAATGGGTAGAACCGGTATCAAATAAGGTATAGACTTCTCAAGAGTTTATGATTAGCTTACCCGTGATAGCTTCGGTCGGGTTCCTCGCTTTTTGGGAGGTCATGACAAACGCTCTCATTTGAACTACCGGCTATGACTTGTCTGGGACAGCCTTTTGTGTCACCATCCCAGCTGGACTTGACTTCACTACACGACAAAATCGAGCTAGGTGACATTCTCTTCAACAATTGAAACACGCTTTGGGTTGCTACGTACAGTTTGGACTGATGTGTCCCTCCTTTCCACATCTGTAGTATACGACCGGTGGTCGTTCTCTTTCCTTAAAAACGGGTGTTGGTGATGCTGTCTTTCCATCATTATTGAACCTTATCTTTTTAAAATTTCCACTTGACTCATTTCTTTTATTATCTTAGACAGGATTACCACTGAATTGGTTACCATTTCTGGCATGATAATTTCCTCCAAGTTTGCTATCACCGCTTCGATGACTGTTGCCACTGGTATGACCATTATCGTTTTGTCGACTGCTATCATTTAGTTGGGCTGACTCATTATCGCGCTCCAATAACTGAGCCATATTCACAACATCTGAATATAAACAAAATTTGTGAGAAATAAGGTATTGGCGAATTTCAGGCTTCAAACCTCGCAGAAACATTCGCGTCATACGCTCCTCATTATCTACCAAATGGGATGCAAACTGGGATAACTCCGCAAACTTAGCCGCGTATTGTGATACGGTCATATTATTTTATTCCAGCTTGATAAATTCTACCTCCTTCATGTAACGAATACTCTCTGGAAAGTACTTATCGTTGAACAATTCTTGGAACTTCTCCCAAGACATCTTCAGTGCAGAAAGATGAGTACGTTTTATAGATTCCCACCAGTAATCTGCATCTCCTCGCAGCATAAAGGTGGAAAAGGGAACCTTTTGCTCCTCAGAGCATCCCAAGACATCAAATATCTTGGTGATCTGCTTAATCCACATCTCTGCCTTAAGTGTCTCTGGTTTTTCCAAAAACTATGGTCGTCCCAGCTCCTTGAATTGCTTATCAGTGACCAGCCGAGAGTTGCCATTGATTCCACCTGCATTTTGAACAGGAATCTCCCTCTTTGGTGTTACATGAATTGCAGAAAGCTCCTAAACATCCCATCCTTCATCATTTGATCGGTGTTGTTGTTTACATGAGGATTATTGCCTTCCTGATGCACATTATCTTGGTTATTGATTGGTGGTGTCTCAACGGTCTCATGTGCTCCATTGCTTTTCTCAAAATTTTCAGATGCCATTTTCAAACACTGCCACAAAACAAGGGTTAATTGACATACCACATATTATCCCTATATTCCAACCGACCAATTAAATAACAAATAAACTTAGGTATGACACACTAGCGAAGGATTTAATCATCTCTCCCCTTCTATTTCTAGCCTCAAATATCCGCTAGGGATCATATCCATAAACTTTGATACCAACTGTGACGCCCCCAAAATAGGTATACACAACCCATTCTGAGTCGCCAAATACATGGTACATAATTTAAATACAAACTTAATTTATACAACTGTCGTGCAAAATACGACAACACAATAGCTGAGTTTCAATACAAATATTGTCTCATAGACAATATCCAAACTCAAATAAAGTCCTCATTACAATTATTTTCACACTATTTAATAGAATAGTGATGACTACTATAACAACCATCTTGGACCATCACTTCATTCCCCGACTAGTCCCAGTTATATTCTCATTTCCTGAAGATAACAATGAAAGAAAAGGGTGAGCTCAAATAGCCCAGTAAAGAATATTATGACTAAGATAATGTAAAATAAATTATTCTTAGCCTTCAACAGTGTAAAAACTGATAGAATACAATAGACAATAAGTTTAACAGCAGTGAAACAAGCAATCCATTAGAAGAGTCAAGTATAGCATGATGTCTACTATCTTCTATGATTGAAAAGTTCATCATCAATATTTTATCTCTGTAACACATCTCAATAAATAATTCACATCACCGAATTATCCATGCACTACAGGCTAAAGATATTTGTTAGTATCACATCCACGAATTATCCATGCACTATGGGCCAAGGATATTCGTTATTATCACTAGTGGTCATGATCATGCCAACAACTGTCCATCAATGCACTACGGGCCAATGAGGACTTTCACCATATCATTTGTAATATTACAGCTCATGATTATACCGATACATAATTTTTTGTCATAATCATACTAATCAACAGCACATCTATGCATTACGGGCCAAAGATGACTTTCACCACAAAATAAACATGAGGATGATGACAATGATATAAAAAATCAATCAAGTGAGATCAAGGATAAATATTAAATATTTATAATTTAATTTATCCAGAGTTTAAGAATGTCCAAATTGTAAACATGATAACTACTTTGTGGAGTAAAATTCAAGAATAATATTCATGTATCAAAAATAATTTGGAAAGAAAATAAATCAATTTTTGTCGTGAATAGTACTCTGGGTGAATAGTATCCCGTGAATAGTACTTCATAAATAGTATCCCGTGAATAGTACCGTGTGTATGAATAGTACCGTATAAATAGTGTTGTATGTATGAATAATCGACATGAAAAGATTAGAATTTAACAAAAATGTTCAGAAAAATATTTCAGTGAAACGATACTAGATGAAGCGCAAATTTCAATGATATTCTACTAATTTCAAGGAGTATAGAAGCAATACTTATCAAAATAAGTGTAGAATTAGGAATATGAAACGAAATAATATTACTTACATACTACAGAGTATGGAAGAAAATATTATTTCTTACGAATATTGGAAAAAATATCCCTTACAAATATTGAACGAAAATAATATTCCTTACGAATATTGAACGAAGATAATATTTCTTACGAATATTGAACAAAAATAATATTCCTTACGGATATTGAACGAAAATAATATTCCTTACGAATACGAAAGATAATATCTCTTACGAATATGAAATTAATAATACCCCTTACCTTAAAAGGAAAGTACTTCTGACTGGTATAGCAGAGATATTCTTGAAGAAAATTTGTACTATTTGCTACACTCAAAGTTTCCTTAAACTCAAAAGAAATACGCTCAATATTATAGAAGAAGAATTCTCTGATTCTGGTGTGATTTTCATTTCTAAACTAAGCATCCTATTTATAGGAGAATGACATGATACTATTTAAGAAAAAATCACATGTGCACAGGAAAGAAAATTCACGGGTGCAGTCATGGGAAATTTGATGAAAATTTTGATTTTACTATGCAGCAATATGCAGCACTATGCAACACTATGTAGTACTATGCAATATAAAACAAAAACGGAGATAACTTTCTACCCGTGATTTTAAAAAATGAGTAAGTGGGGGTCCACGTAATAAGCCAAATTTATAATAAATACTTTATGACAAACCCCTTTTATTTATATCAAATCACTTGACTAAACACATTTTTAATCTTTCAACATTTATTCATCATTAATATTATAACTCACAATATTAACAACCAGATCATTCCCAGTAAAGAGGGGGATTTCCGATAAGGACTTCTCCTTATTGGCGCGCAATTAAATGACCTAATCCCTTTCCTCGACAGAACTTTCTAGACATTATCAATAATGCAAATAATAATATGAATAACTGTGTCATCTCATTTATTGATTAAATAATATAAAATATTGTGCAGATGATACTGTGACAATAATTGAATCAATAATATGAGATACTATGCAGCAACTACTGTGGCAATAATTAAATGAACTGAGTGACTTCTCACGTAAGGATTAATAATAAGAGATCTTGTATGATACCATGTGTTCTTTATGCGACCACATCGATTCTTGTACTTTTATCACTGGGTATTTCAACAGTTAACGATAAAAGTTTTGCCATTATTTTTATAAAAAGGTTATTTCTTTCGCTTTCTATATCCGACAGTAATTCCGTTGTGGGGTCCACCAATGATTGTGTTGTCATACGGATATTCCCTGATAAAACAAATATTCCTGACCAAACAAATATTTTATGACAACTTGCTTGCTTTGCAAAATTTATAAATATTACCAACAACTATAACATTATATCAAATCCACACCTTATTATTCAAAATAACATTTAGAGAAAATTAAATCTTTATTCATTAAAGTTGGGGTCTTACAAATTTGCAGACCCTACGATTGTTGTAGCATAGCCTACGATTGTTGTCTTCTGATAAGGGTTGAGTTCTTGGGTTGTGTTACTCAGTTGTAGTTAAGCATACGTTCGAAAGAACTGAGTAGCTGCGCAAGTTTTTCTTTCTCGATCGTAGAGTTTGGACGTTGAGTGTTCTTGAGCTTCTTCGTTCTTGCTTTTCTTTGAATCTCTATTTGATTTGCTTGTGAATGAGCTTTTGAAATTTTCCCTTTGAAGGCATCCGTTTTAACATTTAATGCTTCAGATATTTTTGAGCACTGATGTTGACTTCCTGGAAATCTGTTGTTCAGGCGTCTGGTCCACTGACACAGCAGACTGCTATCTCAACTAACACGTGTTTTTAGCAGGCTTGCAGTCCTTTCCTTAGCTTTTTCTATACGCTTCTTCGATACATACTAAGGATGAATGTTGAATCATTGGGATTCCCGAAATGTCAACATCTATAAGCAATTCTTCATTTGATATACTTCATCCTTCAGTAAATGGACGAGGTTTGGTGTTTCTGATGCTGACTGGAGAGACACCACGATCTTTGTGTCTTGACATGCTTGTGCATGATTCAGCCTTGATCGAAGAGAACACTACAATTTCTCTTAAGCTCTGATAAACTACGATCTCTACTTGCATGTTTTGTAGACTCCACGTTTCTGAGAGCTGACTACGATTCTTGACTTGGCCCGGCAGGCTCTCGGACCATCTTCACGATTCTGAGTGTGGCTTCCAAGACAGACTACGATTCTAAAGAAACTTCTTCGATACTTCACGATTCTGTTTTGGCTTTCGTAAACTCTCAACTAGCTCATCAGACTATGATTCTGTTGAGGCCTATCTATTACATCTCAAAATAGATCCACTTAACAAGTTTGATCTTTCTATTCACAGTCCTTGTACATCATGATCTTTTGAAGGACTTTTACAAAACTATTCATTCATATTGGACCAACCTAACATATTTGATCATTTCAGTCTAAGTCCTTGTCCATATTGTCTATCATCTATTAAGGAATTTATAACTTTTATCAATGTAGACATGTTTACATATTTATTCATTAACTTCATCGTCTTCATCATCAAATTATAAAGGAATAATCATTCACATGCTTATTCCTAACAAAATAGATGAAATTCTGTAGGATTGGTTATTAGAGATTGTAATACTTAAGAATGATAGGGATTTGAGTTATTCCTATTTATTCAACTGCTTTTTAACTATTATTTCGTTGACGAAGTTTTTAAAGAATGCTGAATTGATTCTTGATTTTGTTGTTTATTCAACTGTTATAACTTGCTGGGCAATTAAATGTTTACTCTTGCAAAACTCTAAAACTTTTGCAGCTAAAGTGAATGGACTTGATTAGTCGGGTGATATTAAGAGAAAGGAATTCATTAAAGAAGAAAGCTTAGAAGATTACATATTGTATTATAATAGTTGTTGTAATTGTAATATTTTTATGATTTAATATTCATTAACATTATAATTTGAATATATAAAGGTCTTAGAACCTGGGATTAGCAGTAATTTGATGTAATAATATATTAATTACATTCATGTCTTAAGAATATGCTAGATGGGTAGTACCGTGAAGCAGCAAACTCTGGCTTGGAGATAGATCGGGTAATGGGGGTGTTATAGTTGGTATCGGAGTTGTAGGCTATAAACCTTAGGTGGGAGGAACCTTAGGCTATAACCTTGAGGAAATAATGAAGATAGTAATGAGATAAAGTCAAATAGAGTTTTAAGAAGTAAAATGATATATGTTGTTAATTATGTGATAATAATGAATATATATTATTATGAGATATGTTGTAATTGTTGGGAATATACGTTAGTCTTAGACTCATATCATTATGGTAGGTTTGTGACTCATAATCGTATGGTATGTTTTTGAGCCCATAGGCGTATAGATAGTTCTTGATTTGTTTTCGAACTACATATTTTTATGACAAGCTCATGAACTTATATTATTGTGATAAGTTCGTGAACTCATAATGTGTGGTGAGTTCCCTGAACGAAGCGTTATTTCTAAAATTTCAAGCCTTAGTTGTTAACTGTTATGTGATGATCAAGATATTAAAATTGATTATAAGAAGAAGAATGTTAAAGTTAATCATGTTATTAATTAAAAGCTAGTAGATGTACCTAATGAAATAATTGTGGTATTAGTTAAGGATGAACAAGAAAAACGGAGAGAGTAAACTCTAGATGGAGTTAGCAATGAATAACCCTAACTATTAGGGATAATCATAAATTAGAATTTAAAACAAGACATAAGTTTATGTTAACCTAAGAGTAAAATACAAGTTGGTGTTAACTCAAGCGTATGATACAAGTTGGTATCTGACACAAGTTGATGTCAATACAAGTACACGACATAAGTTGGTGTCAAGTTGATACAAGTTGGTATCAAATGGACACAAGTTGGTGTCAGCATTAATTAATACACGTTGGTACAAAATTGACAAAAGTTGGTGTCAAGTTAATTCAAGTTGGTATTAAACGAACACAAGTCGGTGTCAATTAAAATACAAGTTGGTGTCAATTAAAATACAAGTTGGTGTATAGTAGATATAAATTGATATCAAACCAAAACGCGTATATATAGTTGTTTAAGAATGTAGAGTTGGATAAGAGATTTCCTGATCAGATAATTGATATGGAATACTCAATTTATGGGAGATAATGAAGTTGACCTTAAAGGTGTGAGAGCAAAAGATTATGTTCGAAGATTATAGGACTTTTCAGAGTAATAAGAGGATAACGTATGAACTAGTAAAAAGCTATAAAATGAAAAGTAAGATGTACTTATAGATGCATGTTAATATAAATATATGTATTAATATGTGGTATGTGGTGAGTAAATTTTTAGCATTAATAATGAATGCTTTAAAATGAAGGATGAGAAAATAATATATTTTTATTATACAGAATAATGCCGCCAAGAAGAGATCAGTGTGATCAATTTGAGGCAAGGGATGAGAATAGAGATCAAGCAGGCGTTATGCAACAGTTTGTGGATTGATTAATAGGGGCTATAATCCTCCAGCTTTTTTGCTGACAAGTTTTAAGGATTTCAAGAGTGTGGGACCGTCTGTGTTTAAGGGGACCACTGAGCCTATAGAGGCTCAAGCATGGATTAAGGAAATTAAAAAGGTGTTTGTTATCGCCAAAGTAGAAGAGGAGCAAAAGAAGACTTTTACTACCTATATGATGAAAGTTGAAGCTAATTTATGGTGGAAGGTTAACCAGAACAGAGCTGTTGAGGAGATAGTGACTTGGGATTGGTTCAAGGAGTTATTCTTTGAGAACTACTTTTCCAAGTGCATGCAGAGTCAGATGGAGATAAAATTTCTCGAGTTGAAGCGGGTGGACATGTTGGTTTCCCAATATGCTACGAAATTCAACAAACTTGACAAGGTTTTCTCCACATAAAGTGGACACTGGAGAGAGAAAGGCACGTAGGTTTGAGAAAGGTTTGAAACCTTTGCTCTATGATAAATTATCAATGTTGCAGATCGAATCGTTTGGGACGATATTATGATAGCCGATGGAAGAAGCAAAGAGTTAGATCAACTTTATTGCGAAAGAAAGATCAAGTTGAAGGAAGCCGTAAACAGAAATTGAGTAGTCATTCTAATGAAGGGCGAGGAGACTCAAAGAGAAGTAAAGAAAAGATGTGTTATAACTGTGGGCAAGAGGGACATAACTCTCCTAATTGCCCTAACTCAATGAAAGGTGTTTGTTTTACTTGTGGATCAGCGGATCACCAAGCGAAGAATAGTTCAAAAAAAAAGATCGGTGGAAAAAGTAGTGGTAATTTAACACTTGCTAAATTTGTGAATATGTAAATTATACATTGGATGGAGGTAGTTATAGAAAGTTATAGTATTATGATGTAATTTTGTAAAAATAATTTCGGAGACAGAATCTTTATAAGGGGGAAAGAATGTGACAACCCAAAAATTCTACTTAGTTCGTAAATTAAGTATTTTGGAATATTATTGAATAAAATGAAATTTTATGAGTATTATTCCATTTTGTGTGTCAAAACTTGAATTTTTGTGGTGGAACGCGTTTCTGTTATAGAATTTACGAATTTACAAGTTTTATAATTAAAAGATATAAATGTCTTAGAACCTGGGATTAATAGTGATTTGGTGTAATAATATGTTAATTACATTCATGTCTTAAGAATATGCCAGATGAGTAGTACCGTGAAACACCGAACTCTAGTTTGAAGATAGACCGGGTTATGGGGGTGTTACAACGAATGGCTATATATAGCGACGATTTTTTTCGTCGCTATAGTTGATTAAACTTTTTTTTTCGTTTAGAAATCGGACCACGTGTGTGTGTGTGTGTATATATATATATATATATATATATATATATATATATATATATAACTTTAAATATTCTTTACGAACCAGTGTTATCCATGTGGAATGTATGTGTCTTGACATGAGAAAACAGTTCATGCGAAACGTGAAGCTCATAACTTAAACAGTCCGTCGTCTAATTTTGATTGAGAAAATAATTAAATATGATTATGACGTGTATGTTATCAAAAATAATATTATAATAATCGTTAAGAATCCATCACAATATTGAACATTCAATGTAGGGATGAAATGTACATTTGAGACGCATTTAAAACTTAAAAATTAACCTTAACATTATCTAAAAGATATTTTATGTAATACTCCTTTCGTTTTAATATTATTATATTAATTTTTTGAAGTAAATTTAGGACATTTTAAGTTTAAAATGAACATTAATCTCACTAGTTTTAGCCAATATAATGATAATTATTGTAAACTATCTAAAAAGTACTATTAATTATAAAATTTTAGTTAATAAATCATCTCAATTTTGAAAATGTCTTTTATTGACTTTCAAAAATTAATAACAGTGAGACCCCAAATTTTATGAATAAAGATTTAAAATTCTCAAAATATTTTTTTGAATATTATGGTGTGGATTTGATATAATGTTATAGCTGTGGGTAATATTTATAAATTTTGCAAAGTATGCAAGTTGTTGTATAATATTCGATTGGTCGGTGAATATTCATTTTAACAGGGAATATTCATACGACGGCACAATCATTGGTGGACCCCATAATTGAATTATTGTCAGATTGAGAAAACGACAAAAATATTTTTATGAAAATAACGGCGAAAGTTTTACCGTTAAAACTGTTGAACTACTTTGGTAGTAAAAGAAATGATGTCTGGCTATGGTTGCATAGTACCATACGGTATTGATTATTGATGCTTCGTGAGAAGTCGATCGGTTTTGTTCAATTATTACTACAATAATTGTTGCATAGTATCTCACGTTATTTGATTCAATTATTGTCGATATTTTATATATTATTAAATCAATAATTGAGATAACAAAGTTATTAAAATTATTATTTGTAATATTAACGATGTCTAGAATTTCTGTCAAGGATAGGTTTGATCACCTAATTGCGCACCAATAGGGAAAAATCCTTATTGGAAAGCCCCCTCTTTCTTGGGAACGACCTGGTCGATTAATAGTGTGAATTATAATAATGATGATGAATTTTGTTTTATTATTATTATAAATGTAATAAAACAAAAACTTTTTATATAAAATGTAATACTTTTTATAAAGTTTTGTTTTATTTGATTATAAATAGAATATATTATATTTTATTATGCATAGTATTTGCATATATTTGCATAGTAAAATCTTTTTATATAAAATGAATACTTATATAAAGTTATTTGTTTTATTAGACTATAAATAGAATATATAATATTCTATTATGCATAGTGTTTGCATAAGTACTGCATGTAGTATTTGCATAGTAGTAAAATCTTTTTATATAAAAATGAATACTTTTATAAAGTTATTCGTTTTATTAGATTATAAATATAATATATTATATTTTATTTAAAAGATTTTATTTTATTAGAATATTTTATTAATAATTGTATAGTAAATCAATATGACCGTCTGCTTAAAAGTAAATCAATCTAGACTGCTCATGAATTAGTTACTATTCAGTCCATTCTCCTATAAATAGAAGCTCATTCCTTCATTATTTCTTACGAATTCACTGAAACTCTAGAGAGAGAAACTATAGAGAGAAAGAAGAAAAGTATTCTACTACTTCACTACTCCTATATTCAGTTTCTTCTAAGGTAGGGGGTATTATTTCTTTCGTATTCATGAAGAGAACTTCTGTTATTCCATTCTTTATTATTCTGTTGGAATAACCTGTATACGCGGGTTACTCTATACTTGGTGAAATTCTTCTATTATTCCATTCTTTATCATTATGTTGGAATAACTTTTGTCTGCCAAGCAATCTTTATATACATGGTAAAATTCTTCTATTATTCCATTCTTTATTATTATATTGGAATAACATGTCTATCTTAAGTACCGCATACATGGTGAAATTTTTACATTATTCCATTCTTTATTATTATGTTGGAATAACTTTATCCTATCTGAAGTACCGCATACATGGTGAAATTCTTACATTATTCCATTCTTTATTATTACATTTGGAACATCCTCATGCATGTGTTTACGCATGACCTGGTTCCATTATTTATTATTTTGTTGGAATATCTTATCTGTGCGTTTACGCATGACCTGGTTCCATTATTTATTATTCTGTTGGAATATAATGTTTGTGCGTTTACGCATGACCTGGTTCCGTTATTTATTATTCTGTTGGAATAATATGTCTGTGCGGTCTATCGCATGCCTGGTGATTTCTTTTGTTATTCCATTCTTTATTATACTCAATTGGTTAAAGTTTTGGCTTTTATACTCCATGAAATTAGTGGAATATCCTTGATATTTGCGCTTCATCCAGTATCTTTTCATGGAAATATTCTTTTGAGCATTCTTGAGTTTCACCCCACAAAGCAGTATCATGTTGACAATTTGGACGTTATTGGTTACTGGATAAATTAATTCTTGAACTTGTTTTATTGAATTCTTATATCATTGTCATCATCCTCGTGTTTATATTATGTTGAAAGTCATCTCTGGCTTGTAGTGCATAGATGGACTTGGTATGATTATGACCAGGGATTATTCGATATAATCATGACTGTAATGTTATAAATGATGTGGTAAAGGTCCTCATTGGCCCGTAGTGCATTGATGGACAGTTGTTGGCATTATCATGACCATTGATGAATACACGAATATCCTTGGCCCGTAGTGCATGGATAATTTGTGGTTGTGATACTAATGAATATCCTTGGCCGTAGTGCAGGGATGATGTGGATTATATATTAAGTTGAGTCTCAGCGATAAAAGTGATGAAAAACCTTTTAAATCATAGAAGTTAGTAGATTTTATTCTCTACTTGACTCTTTTAATGGATTGCTTGTTCACCGCAAGCAGCTTAAACTTGATGTCTATCAGATTTTATCGGTTTAACATTGTTGAAAACTAATGATAATTTATTCTGCATTATCTTAGTCATAATATTTCTTCTTGGGCTAGTTGAGCTCACCCTTTCTTTCACCGCTTCTCTTGTGAAATGAGAACGTGGTCGGGACTAATCGAGGAACGGGTGATTCGGTCGAGATGATAGCATTAGTAGTTCTCACTATTCATTAAATAGTGTGACAATAAATGTAATGAGGACTCCATTGAGTGTGAATATTGTCTAGATGACAATATTCTTATTAAAACTCTTAGATTATGTTTTGTCGTATTTCACACGACTGTTGTATAATTATGTTGTATTTGAATTTTGTATCATGTATTTGGCGACTCAAGATGGGTGATGTATACCTATTTTGGGGGCGTCACAATAACGCCCTTATAATTTGAAACATAGGGAGTATATAATATAGTTGTATGTCTTTTTAAGTACTCTTTTCAGTTTCAACTTTGTAAGTTAATTTATATAATCTTATTATTGATAAACTGTTTATCAATAAGATGTTTACCAATAATAAGTTGTTTACCAATAAGTTATTTAAATAATAAGTTGTTTAAATAATATGTTGTTTGCCAATAATAAGTTGTTTACCAATAATAAGTTTATTAGTAAACAACTTATTGGTAAGTTGTTTACCAATAATAAACTTATTGGTAAACAGTTTATTTGGTAAGTTGGTTATCAATAAGTTGTTTAAATAATAAGTTCTTTAAATAATAAGTTGTTTACCAATAATAAGCTGTTTATCAATAATAAATTATTTACCAATAAGTTGTTTACCAATAATAAGCTTAGTGGATATAATAGGGATATTATGGTCATTTTAGAAAAAGGTGGAGGATAATTTTGTTTAGAAATTTTTAGTCCCAGTGAAGATTATAATATCTGGTACGGATGAACATAGTATTAAATAGTGTCGTCATATATTAAGTCATTTTATAATCCATGAACTAATAGTCATATCCCAAGTGATTAATAGACATATTTCAAATGTAATACTTGTAAACAAACATAGTCTTGGTGACTATCATTTTCGTGAGAGAGAAGAGGGGAGTTGGGCATTTTAGTTGTTCCGAATAACAAAATTTAACCTAATCTAATTTAATTAAATAATTTGAATTCTTAATTAAATACTTTGCACCTCCCCTACACACACCGTACTTGGTCACCGTCAAAGTTGGAACTTCGGATTCTCCTAAACCTAGTCCACCAACTCAGCTAAAGTTTTGGTGTCTCATTTCTTGTTTGTTATGTGTTGGATACATCCATGTTTACTTGATTTTTGAATAAAAACAAAACAAGCAGTCGTTTTTGAAGGTATATATATATATATATATATATATATATATATATACAAGTAGCAGTTTTGAGGGGTAGATTCTGCAATGCATACAATTTCAACGTCAAGATTTACGCGTACACACTAGGGGGCGGGTGCTTTTCGTACAAAGGAGACCCAGAAACTGTGGGTTATTTTATTTTACCCTTTCTTTCCGGGTACCTAAAGACGCTGCACATGGACTACATGCAATCATCCGACTATACCCAATTCAAGATTGTATAGCCCCTGTGTTTCCCAAAGTCTAAAGTCAACAAATTTAAAAATAAATATTTCATCCATTTCAGAATAAAAGTCATGATTTGACTCTTTGCACATATTAAAAAAATGATAAAATAATAAATTATCCATATTTAAATTCTCATTTAATTGTATAGTTTTATGCACATTACTAGTGATGCTCCATAAATATGCATAGAAAATAAAAATATAACAATTAATAATAAGGATATTAAATTATTGTAAAAAATAGATCATTTAAGGTAAGTAAACATTTAACTTGGAATTATCTAAAATAGTGCTACTCCCTACGTTCCTAAAAGATTGACGTTTTAGAAAGTAATTTTTGTTCCAATATATTTGACTTTTAAAACTTTTGTGGAGAATAAATTATTTACTTTCTTATATCACCCTTATCTTCTCTCATTGTCTCAAGAAATTTTTTTCCTTGTATTAATAGTTTTCAACTTTCTATAAAGGGGTAGTGATGAAATTTCACACAAATTTTAATTATTAAATGATACTATTCAATAACTTTCTTAATCTGTGTAAAAACTTTAAAAGATAATCTTTTAGGAACAGGAGGAGTAATAAAGATTTTTATCCTGAGACGGATGAAGTATTATTTTTTTCAATCATTAAGTAAATATTACTCCCTCCGTCTCATGATAAAAGTCTTTATTACTATTTTGGATAGTCACATGTTAAATGTACATTTTTCTTTAATAATCAAACTCTCTCCATATTTAATAAGTATAATTAGTTATGTGCTAAAAATATTTTGAATTAAAAAATTAGAAAATTACTTTCTCACCTACATTGAAAATAATTAATGACATTATTATGGATAATTTTATTATTTTATTCTTCTTCTTAATATGCGTAAAAAATTCACCAAATTTTTTATCTTGGGACGGAGTATAAATTAATTGCCAATACCGGTTGTTCATTTAATAATGCAAGTGGACTTGCATTAAAGAGTTGGTTAGCACCAATAACACAACCGGAAGGATTCCTCCTATCCTATTCCTATCCAATTGAATATACAAAATCTATAATTTAAATTCATACGATTTGGTGCTTCAAAGAGAATCTCGAGTCTCCCCCAAGTTATCCTGACAAGCTCGTTTTTCTATTTTACAATTTTTTTTCAAACTTTCTCTATTATGTTGCATATGTTGTGCCAGCTAAGCCCTAATATTGACTTATGGTGAAAGACTTAGGGGCTGTTTGATAACCACTTAATGAAGTTGAATGACATAAAATCTGAATCTGTAGTTAATTGGATTGTTTGGTTTGAAAAAATTATCATCTGAATTGATTTTAAGAGCAAACGTTGAATGATATTTTTACTCAACTACTCGTATAGAAATTAAAAAATTACTCCCTCCGTCCCAAATTAATTGTTCAGTTTTGACTTTTTTAAGTTAAATTGTCCATTTTTAAAACTAATCTTTTTACTATTTTTGCTAAAATATAGGTGAAGAGATTATAACCAAAAGAAAGTATATATAATTTATTACTAACCCCAATTTTTATAATTTTAGAAATATATTTATATATGCTTAATTATTAATTCTAAAAATAGTCAATTTGACTTAAAAAGTCAAAATTGAGCAATTAATTTGGGATGGAGGGAGTATAATATTTATTTCAATTGAAATTTTTGTAAAAAATAGTATTTTAAGTGTAATTTTCCTTGTATGTATCCAAATTACACTTAAAAAACTGTTTTTTATAAAAATTTCAGTTGAAATAAATATTATACATTTTTTAAGAGGTACTACAAAAAAAACCAAAAAAAAAAAATTATCGCTAAAAATGTCCTAAAAAAATGTCTCCCAAGAAGGACTCTATCAGCTAACTTTTTTGACAGTTACTTTTCCCAAGGCATGAAGTCGAAAAATAAACAAACCTTTCATTCTATAATAAAAGTTCTATTTTATTTTTGTTTTAAAATGATAATTTTATTTGTTCTAATCGTAATATAAAATGACAAAAATCTCTTTAATATGTCATTAAATTTTTATTATCATGTTATCACTAGACACTAGTCACTACTAATTTAACAATAAATAGATACCCCTTCATCTTTAAAGAATAGCCTAAGATACAATTTTTTTGTTCTTAAAAAGATGACAAAGAAGTAGTACTTTCGTTCTTAAAATATTATCTTTTAAAATTTTTGTATATAGATTAAAAAAGCATTTAATACTATCATTTAACAATTAAAATTTATTTAAAATTTCATCACTACCCCTTTATAGATAATTGAAAACTATTAATACAAGGAAGATAATTTCTTGAAACAATGAGAGAAGGTAAAGGTGATATAGAAAAGTAAATAATTTATTCTCCTAGAAAGTTATAAACAACAAATAAATTGAAACTAATTTTTTCTAAACGACAATTTTTTAGGAACGGAAGGAATACATAAACTAAATGACAAATATGTCAGTTAATGAGGTCCCTTATTAATTAGATTAGTTATATTTTTTTCAATTTTGAATTTATCTTTAAATTTTAATATCATAAAGCATATTCAAGAGAAAAAATTAATGTGTAAGCATTCACTCCTCATATAGTCATATCTATAGTCAATTAGTCATAGCGAGGAATTTTAAATTAAGCTTATATTAAAGTCCAGTCGCAAGTGGCATGCACCTTCCTTTAACTAACTTGGCGACCTGCAAGAAAGAAACTGACGAACTTTCTTGCTTACTCAAGAATGCCTATATATACATACAAATTTAGTAGAGATTACAACCCACAAAGCTTATAAAGCGTATTACATCAACACCTTCCAATGGAGTTGTTGAATTTTCTCTTATGCTCTTTAATATTCTTCATTTTTCTCCATTGCTTTTCTTTATTTCGTAGAAGAAACCTACCACCAGGCCCCAATGGCCTCCCTTTCTTCGGAAACCTATTCAATATTGGTGCAAATCCCCATAAGGCATTCGCCGAGCTAGCAAAGAAGTACGGCCCTCTCATGTCTATTCGTCTAGGCGGTGTTACTAGCATTGTGGCTTCGTCACCGGAGATGGCCAGAGAAATCCTCCAGAAAAACGACGAGGCTTTCTCCGGCAGAGTAGTCCCTTCTGCCATCACAAAGCTAGATCACCCTTACTATGCTGTTGTGTGGCTGTCCGCAGGGGATCAATGGCGAACCCTACGAAAAGTCCTAGCTACTTTCTTGACAAACACCCAAAAGCTAGACTCGTTGAGAAACTTAAGGCAGAAAGTGGTGGAAGAAATGGTTCAACATGTTAAGGAAGTAAGCAAAAAAGGAGAATCTGTGGATATTGTTAAATTAGGGTTTACTACGGCGGTAAATCAAATATCAAACACTTGTTTTTCTGAAAATGTAGCTGATTATAAAACCCATGATGTAAAAGGGTTTCAAAATGCTGTGAAGTCTGTCATGGAGGTTGATATCAAGTTTAATGTTGCGGATTATTTCCCTTTACTTAGAGCTTTCGATCCTCAAGGCTTAAGGGGAAAAGCTAAAGCTGCGTATGGTTATCTTGAGAAACTTTGTGATAAGTTCATTGATCAGCGCCTACAGCACAGAGAGTACAAATCCCAAAGCGATGGAGATCTGTTGGATTGCTTCCTTGATTTTAGCCAAGACAATGAGGCTGAATTCAACCTGAAGCATGTCCAAGTTCTACTAGTGGTATGGAATCTCTCTTCTATCGTCTTTCTTAAACTATAAGATTACTTGTCATGTCGTACGTTTTAGCAATTAACATCGCAACCAGATCTGTTAAAGAAAAAAAATAGAGAAAAACAGTCCCATAATACACTATCACATAAAACAAAGTGTTTCACCCAATCTTGGGCTACGTCCATGGTTAGCTATAAATCAATTTTTCACTATTCATCATATAAGATCCCTCTGCTTACATACTGCAGTATAAGAAAACATAATTACCTTTAACTACCCTATTTGTAACGGGCAGCTTTAAGAAACTCATTTGAGTTAAATTGAATCAAGCTTTACCAATTAATATTAACAAAACTTAGATAAGTATCAAAGCTAGCATAATGTTATAATGCAAACAAATTCCTTCATCCTCAGGAATTGTTCCTTGCCGGAACTGAAACTACAGCCAATACTGTTGAATGGGCAATGACTGAATTAATACTCAACCCAACAACAATGGCCAAGCTACGCAAGGAAATTACAGACAATGTGCAAGCAAAAGGCAAAATAGAAGAAGGTGAGATGCTCGGACTACCGTACTTGCAAGCAGTTGTGAAAGAAACAATGCGGCTGCACCTATTGGTGCCTTTCCTCGTGCCCCGTAGGGCGGAGAAGGACGTAAAGCTAAAGGGTTATCTAATACCTAAAGACACTCAAATACTGGTAAACGCATGGGCCATTGCTCGAGATGGTGATTATTGGGAGAACCCTACAAGTTTTATGCCGGAGAGGTTTTTGGAAAGTGAAGTGGATGTTAAGGGACAGCATTTCTCTTTGCTTCCGTTTGGTTCCGGTCGTCGAATGTGCGCCGGAATCGCTCTTGGTCAGAGAGTGGTGAGCTTGATGATAGCATCTCTTGTCTATCATTTTGAATGGAAGCTTCCCAATGGAATGAAGCCTGAAGAAATGGACACCACTGAAAGATTTGCACTATCACTACAGAAGGCAAAGCCACTACTTGCCATCCCAAAGATCTTGAAGGAATGAAGGGGTTGAAAATATACAATACCCTCCGAGTTTCTATATATTGATTAATAAGGTTCTGATTACAAAAACTCATTGTTCAGGCATAGTGACACAATCAATAAAAATCTATATATGCATTTGTCTTGCATGATCCATTTTATATTAATTCTTACACCTTTCAAATGACTTCAATTTTTTTTCATTTCATATAAATTATAGTCGAACTTGAGTTTATGGTTATCTAAAAACTCTAAACTCTACTATCTTTTAGATCTGGTGACAAAATTACGTTGTTAATGTTATCAATGATTTTTTAGCTATAATATCACTTTCCAATATCATCAATCACTTTACAAATGTATATCTAATTGTGGAACGAATGAACTAATAAAAATATAAATACAAATATATATATATATATATATATATATATATAAATATATTATACAAATAAATTTGTTTCCATATTAAATTGATCAATGGTACTGTTCTATGCCTACATTCTAAAGAGTAAATTATGATGATAAAATCAAGATTTTCTTTCTATATGCCATGACTTGAATGTGACGCCCCCAAAAATAGGGATTCATCATCCATCTTGAGTCGTCAAATATATGGTACACCGAAGTGGATACCATTCTTGGCATGATAATTTTCCCCACGATGGTTATCATTGTTCCGATGGCCGTTGCCACCGGTACGATTATTATCGTGTTGTTGCTCGTTGCCTTTTTGTTGTGCTGACTCATTATCGCGCTCCAATAACTGAGCCATATTCACAACATCTGAATACAAACACTGTCACAAAATAATGGTTAATTAACATATCACATATTATCCCTATACTCTGACCGACCAATTAAATATCAAATAAACTTAGGTAGGTCATACTAGCGAAGGAATTCCCCGTCTCTCCCCTCCTATTTCTTGTCTCACATCTCAGCCTAGGGATCATATCCCTAAGCTTTGATACCAATTGTGACGCCCCTAAAATAGGTATACATCACCTATTCTGAGTCGCCAAATACATAGTACAGAAATACAAATACAACTTAATAATACAATTATCGTGTAAAATACGACAAAACATAATCTAAGAGTTTTAATACGTATATTGTCATCTAGACAGTATACAAACTCAAAGGAGTCCTCATTACATTTATTGTCACACTATTTAATCGTAATAGTGAGGACTACTAATGCTATCATCCGACCGTCACTCCTTTCCCCGACTTCGTCCCCCAAATTTATATTCTCATTTCTGAAAGAGAAACAGTGAAAAGAAATGGTGAGCTCAACTAGCCCGATAAAAATATTATGACTAAGATAATGTAGAATAAATTATCATTAGTCTTCATAATGTTAAACCGATAAAATACAATAGACATCAAGTTTAACTGCAGTGAACAAGCGATCCATTAAAAAAGTCAAGTAGAGAATAAAATCTACTATCTTCTATGATTTAAAAAGGTTTTCATCAATTTTTATCGTTGAGACTCGACAATAAATAAACCACATCTTGAATCATTCACATTACTACTGGTGAAGGATATTCATTAAATCATCAATGGTCATGACTATCTTTGAATAATCCCTAGTCATAATCATACCAAATCCATCTCTGCGTAAGCCAAAGATATACAACTATAAAACCAACAACCAATAGTCCATCTTTGCACGTAAACCAAAGATATACAATTCAATAATCCACGATCCATCTTCATGCGTAAGCCAAGATAACTTTTATCACCATATACACATGAGGATGATGACAATGATATAAACATTAATCAATTGAAAACAAGGATAAATATTAAAGACTTTAAATTTATTCAAATATTATCAATCACATAATAAATTCATAATCTAATATTATTAATATCATAACAATATTTTAATCACGTCTTAAACTTATAAACAATTTATTTCAATTGTTTATACTTTACCAAATAATGCATTTAATCATTTAAAAACGTCATACTCATAAGATTTCATCACTAATGATCAAATCCCTTATCAAAAATCTCCATATACCTTATATAGGATTTCCAAGCCATAAAATCCTATTTTCCAACTTTGTTACTTCACATAACATATTTAACTCATATGTTCGTAACTAAATAATTTTCATGAAAAATACCAAATCAGTCCCAAAAATATTTCTTTTACGGAATTTAGTAGAATATAGTCCCATAATGAACATATATTTTTCTCTAATTTTTTAAAAATTCATTTTCTATTTTTCAAAATCAATTTCTAATTAATTCCTTAAGAAATTAGCTACCTCAAGTTTAACTCGAAATTCCCAAATCTTGGCGAGGATCTTACACATGTTAACGTGAGCTTCAGGTTTAAATTTCATGGTCATTGGAGTTATAGAACTCGGTTATAGCGTTTTTAAATCGAAAAACCTAAATATTGAAATGGTCATAACTTGCTCATTTTAAGTTCGGAATGAGCTCATTTTTAGACGAGGATATTTTTTATACCATATACTTTCATGTCCCAAATGGCCAGAATTTTTCTCATAAATTAAGTGGTAAAACAAAATTTCCTTTAAGTTTACAGGCAATAACATTTTCCTCTTTTGCAGCTTTGGACTCCTTTGCTAAAAACAGTCCACACAAAAATCTACAACACTTTTTCCAGTGATTCGACTTGGATAAGTTATATAACTCATAGATCTAACTCTAAAACTTGACCACACTCAAAAATTCGAAATATAATAGGAGATATGGTCAATTGAATTTCATGTTCCATTTTCACCAAAATCTGATTGTTCAACCCTTTGTGATTTCTAAGAAACTTTCATGTTTTCACATAATAACCAACATAACTCATCATAACACTTACTAATACCACATATACCCATGATTTTTATCAGTCCAATGCTTTTATTATGACTCTCATCATAATCAACGTAAACAGATCATTTCCGCAATTTAATAAGGAATGAATACAAAGGATCATTTACCATGCATGTGGTAATTCACATAGAAAGGTTATTCCAACAGAATAATAAAGAAGGGAATAACAGAAGGATTCACCATGCATGCGATAGAGACCGCACAGACAGGTTATTCCCAACAGAATAATAAAGAACGGAACCAGGTCAGGCGAAATTCGCATCGACAGGATATTCCAACAGAATAATAAATAATGGAACCAGGTCCGGCGTAAACGCACAGACATGATATTCTGACAAAATAATAAATAATGGAACCAGGTCCGGCATAAAACGCATAGACATGATATTCCGACAGAATAGTAAAGAATGGAATAATAGAAGAATTTCACCATGTATGCAATACTTTGCATATATAGGTTATTCCAACATAATAATAAAGAATGGAATAACAGAAGAAGTTCACCATGTATGCGGTACTTCACATAAATAGGTTATTCCAACATAATAATAAAGAATGGAATAACAGAAGTTCTCTTCATGAATAAGAAAGAAATAATACCCCTTACAGGTACAATAAATAATATCCCTTACCTTAGAATAAAACTGGATACTGGAATAGAAATGTAGCAGACTTCTCTTCTTCTTTCTCTGTATAATTTCTCTCTATAATAATGGCTCTAAAGCTTTAGTGAATTGATGAGAAATGAAGGAAGAATGAGCTTCTATTTATAGGAAAATATAGTTTCGATAATTGCACGTTTTGGGGCTTAAAAAATTACAGTACAATACCTCTAACTTTTCTTTCATTTTTAATTCAGTCATCCAAGTATTATCAAACTTGCACCACCTCCCCCCTAATAGTAAATCATGTGAATCAATACTAAATCATGTGACTCAATAGTTCTAAACATGTAAAAAATTAATTACAGTATAGTACCTCCATCTATACCTCCATTTTTAACTTAGTCATGTAAGTATCATCAATCTTGCACCAACTCCCCTAGTAGTATAAGAATGTGATTCAATAGTACACACATGTGAACAAATAGTTATATGAGCATGTGAATTAGTAGCAATTAATTGCTCATTTACCCGATTAATTACCCGGTTGGTCAATATAACTTCCAGACATCAATTACTATCGAAATAAATGTTGATTTCCACTAACACTAACAATCCCAACACAATGAAAATATTTTTCTCAAAAATTTTATTTTTGAAATTTTGAAGTTTGACTTTTTCTAAAAAAGTCAACTGTTGACTTTTTTGACCAAAAAGTCAACATCGGAAAATTTTGTGTTTATAGTCTATTTCTACTAATTTCATCGTTCCGGACTCAAATATCATGTCGGCGTCTCCAAATTCAACTCCAAACTCAAATTCGATTATAATAACATTTATCATTAATATCATAACTCACAATATTTAACAACCAGGTCGTTCCTAAGAAAGAGGGAGCTTTCGATAAGGATTTCTCCTGTTATGTAGCCTTGATTAGGTGACCAAACCTCTCCTCGATGAACTTCTAGACATTGTAAATATTAAAATTTAATAATATGAATAATTTTGTCGTCTCAATTATTGATTTAATAATATATCATATATTGCAGATGATACTGTGACAATAATCGAATCAATAATATAAAAGATATGATCGGCAATTCTTGTAGCAATAATTGAGTATAAGCGAGTGACTTATTACGTAAGCATCAATAACCAATACCACGTGCTACTACGCTTGTCTGACGCCAGACATCGTATTCTTTTTTTTACTACTGGATAGTTCAACGGTTTTAACGGTAAAACTTCCGTAGTTATTTTCATAAAACTAATTACATGCGTTTTATTACTACGACAATACTTCCGTTAATGGGTTCACTAATGATTGTCTTGCCGTCGCATTTGGATATTCCCGATAAAAAGAATATTCCCCGACCAAATGAATATTTTATAACAACTTGCATACTTTGTAAAATTTATAAATACTACCCACGATTATAACATTATATCAAATCCACACCATAATATTCAAAAAAATATTTTTAGAAAATTAAATCTTTATTCGTAAAATCTGGGATTTTACATTGAATCCGGTGTCAAACATGTACGTACAAATGTTAGAGCTTAAAATTTCACTCTGAACATCTTACGATCTTGCACATTATGCAGATTGTCAGGTCCTGTTGGAACCTAATCAAAAATATAGAGAGAAACAGAGATAGATAGATAGAATTCAGAGAGAAAAGGGAAGAAGAAAGAGAGGAACTCAGTATTTTTCTACCGAGCTCGAGTTCGAGAGAGAGCAAGAGATAGAAAAGAGAAGAAAGTTGCTGAAAGCTTTACTGCTTGATTCATTACATAATTCTCATTTCAATACACTACTAGAATTGAGATCTTTTGAGACAGATTTTTTTTGAGATCACGGACTGTATCCGTCTCAAATATATACTTATATGCACTTTTAATCATTTGCACACTTATTAAGAAATATAATTATCATGTCAAATTTATCCATAATTATGCAATTTCGGGGTTATACGTACACCTACAAGGAGAGAGTAAATGAATATGATAAACTTGTAATATAACCACTATAATTATCTAGAAAAGAAAAGAGTGAAGGTAATTATTTTGGTATAACAAAATTCTTTAAAACATTACATAATTTGGAATTGAGGGAGTATATATTATTTTTTTTCATATCAAAATCATTGAACTTTCAAAAATGTATGAAATGCTCAAAATTTGACCAGATCGTATATTACTCATTTTTTATGATTATTTAAAAATTCAATGGTTTTTGTATTTAAAAAAATTATATATTTGGTTGATAATTTGACATAAATTCAATGAATTATTCAGTCATAAAATAAATTTAAACTAATGGTTAATACTGAATGTTCATTTAAATTAGGGTTATAAACGGATATATACCGATTCAGATAAAGTAGTATCCGTATTCGTTTATTTGATCCACCTTTAAACCGAATACGGATAATATCCGATTTTTTTTTCGAATACGAATAATATCCGCTTTTTTTCCGAATATGGATGCGAACGAATACGAATCCCTAACTATAACTAGAATAAAAAATGATGAATTTT
Source organism: Panax quinquefolius (assembly GCA_020205615.1). Classification (NCBI taxonomy): domain Eukaryota; kingdom Viridiplantae; phylum Streptophyta; class Magnoliopsida; order Apiales; family Araliaceae; genus Panax; species Panax quinquefolius. The sequence goes on along the minus strand of CM035155.1, from coordinate 39,667,662 downwards.
AAAATATAGCTTATTAATAAATGAATGTTAATTTATTTATTTTTAATAAATATTTAAATATAATAATCAATGTTCTAAATTACAATTCAAATAAATTTTCATCATTTTTGAAATCCTAAATTTCAAAATGATACTTATTAATGTTTGGATATGTCTATTTTATGTGTGTAGAGTAATCTTCAGTAGTGTGCAAAATATTTATAATTTATAATTAGATTTAAAATTTTATATTGAATATTTAATTATTTTTTCTCAAATACTTGATTAAAACTTTAATAATATGTTTATAGGAACTTTTATTTATAATTTATCATCAATACATACATTACTGATTTACATAGTTATAAAAAGTTTATTTTATTTCATTATATTTATGAAGAGCGCGAGTTATAATATATATATGTGACAACTGACAACTAGTTAATTCAACTTGATTCAATTTTACTTTGTACTTACTTAAAATATTTGGACTTCTAATTTTTAAATAATTAATTAAATAAAAGTGATAAATACTCTTTCCACCCGAAAATTCATAAACCTGAATTAACGATTCAACCACCTTCTAATCTAATTCTAAATTAATTCGAACTTAACACATTTTAACAATAAAATTATTTTGTTCATTGTTCCCACCTCCGTGGGCGTAACCAGGGGGGTCATATGACCTGTGAGACCCCAAATTTTATGAAGAAAGATTTAAATTTCTCGAAATATTTTTTTTCAAAATTATGATGTGGATTTGATATAATGTTATAGTTGTGAGTAATATTTATAAATTTTGCAAAGTATGCAAGTTGTTATATAATATTCGATTAGTCGGAGAATATTCGTTTTAACAGGAATATTCGTACGATGGCACAATCATTGGTGGACCCCACAACAGAATTATTGTCGGATTGAGAAAAAGACAAAAATAGTTTTATGAAAATAACGGCGGAAGTTTTACCGTTAAAACTATTGAACTAGTCGGAAGTAAAATTACAGTAATACGCGTGGTTGCATAGTAACACACGGTATTGATTATTGATACTTACATGAGAAGTCACTCAGTTTTGTTCAATTATTGCTTCAGTAATTGTTGCATAGTATCTCACGTTATTTGATTCAATTATTGTCAATATTTTATATATTATTAAATCAATAATTGAAATGATAGAGTTATTAATATTATTATTTGCAATATTAACGATGTCTAGAAGTTCTGCAAAGGAGAGGTTTGGTCACCTAATTGCGCGCATGATAGGGAGAAATCCTTATTGAAAGCCCCTCTTTCCAGGAACGACACAGTCGATTAATATTGTGAATTATAATAATGATGATAAATGTTGTTAAATATATTGAGGTGTCTTTTTATGAAGCCACGGAAGTTTATATTTATATATATTATATATATAAATTTTGTTTTATTAGTATTATTAATGTAATAAAATAGAAAAGCTTTTTATATAAAATGAATACTTTTATAATGTTATTTGTTTTATTAGACTATAAATAGAATATATTATATTATATTATGCATAGTATTTTGCATAGTAAAATCTTTTTATATAAAAATGAATACTTTTATAAAGTTATTTGTTTTATTAGACAATAATTAGAATATATTATATTTTATTATGCATAGTATAGTATTTGCATAGTGCACGCATAGTGTTTTGCATAGTAAAATCTTTTTATATAAAAAGCAGAATACTTTTATAAAGTTATTTGTTTTATTAGACTATAAATAGAATATATTATATTTTATTTAAAAGATTTTATTTTATTAGAATGTTTTATTTATACTTTGCATAGTAAATCAATATGGATCGTCTGCTTAAAAGTAAATCAATGCTGACCGTTTATGAATTAGTTACTATTCATCCATTCTCCTATAAATAGAAGCTCATTCCTTCATTATTTCTTACGAATTCATTGAAACTCTGAAGAGAAACTATAGAGAGAAAGAAGAAAAGTATTCTGCTAATTCACTACTCCTATATCCAGTTTCTTCTAAAGTAAGGGGTATTATTTCTTTTGTATTCGTGAAGAGAACTTCTGTTATTCCATTCTTTATTATTACATTGGAATAACTTTTGTATCTGACTACTACCCTATACTTAGTGAAATTCTTTTGTTATTCCATTCTTTATTATTATGTTGGAATAACTTTTATACATCTGCAATCTGCATACATGGTGAAATTCTTCATTATTCCATTCTTTATTATTATGTTAGAATAACTTTGTTTATGCTGATACCGCATACATGGTGAAATTCTTACATTATTCCATTCTTTATTATTCATTGGAATATCCATACGTGCATATTACGCATGACCTGGTTCCATTATTTATTATTCTATTGGAATAACCTGTCTGTGCGGTCTATCGTATGCTTGGTGAAGTCTTTTGTTATTTCATCCTTTATTATTCTGTTGGAATAACCTGTACATGCAAACTACCCTATACTTGGTGAAATTCTTTTGTTATTCAATTCTTTATTATTATGTTAGAATAACTTGTCCATGCGAAGTACCGCATACATGGTGAAATTCTTCTGTTATTCCATTCTTTATTATTACATTGGAATATCACATGCATGCGTATTACGCGTGACACAGTTCTATTATTTATTATTACATTGGAATAACTTGTCTGTGCGATCTATCGCTTGCTGGTGAAGTCTTTTGTTGTTTCATTCTTTATTATTACATTTGGAATATCCATACATCGTTACACATGACTGGTTCCATTATTTATTATTACATTGGAATAACTTTTATGCATGCGGTCTATCGCATGCATAGTGAATTCTTCATTATTCCATTCTTTATTATTACATTGGAATAATCATGTCACGTGGATTACCACATGCATGGTGAATGACCCTTCGTATTCATTTCTTATTAAATTGTGGAAATGATGCATACTACGTGGATTACCGCATGGCGGGCGAAAATCCATTTGCAGTTTTATATATTATACTCAGTTGGTTAAAGCTTTGACTTCTATACTCCATGAAATTAGTGGAATATCCTTAATATTTGCGCTTCATCCAGTATCTTTTTATGGAAATATTCTTCTGAGCATGCTTGAATTTTACTTTACAAAGCAGTATCATGTTGACAATTTGGACGTTATTGGTTCCTGGATAAATTAATTCTTGAACTTGTTTTATTGGATTCTTATATCATTGTCATCATCCTCATGCTTATATTATGTTGAAAGTCATTTGTGGCCTGTTGTGCATAGATGGACTTGGTATGATTATGACCATGGATTATTCGGTATAATCATGACCGTAATGTTACAAATGACCGTAATCATTCGTACCATGGATTATTCGGCATTGATGGACAGTTGTTGGCATGATCATGACCATTGATGAATACACAAATATCCTTGGCGCGTATTACATGGATAATTTGTGGTTGTGATACTAATGAATATCCTTGGCCGTAGTGCAGGGATGATGTGGATTATTTATTAAGCTGAGTCTCAGCGATAAAAGTGATGAAAAACCTTTTTAAATCATAAAAGATAGTAGATTTTATTCTCTACTTGACTCTTTTAATGGATTGCTTGTTCCGCTGCAGTTAAACTTGATGTTTGTTATATTTTATCAGTTTAACAGTGTTGAAGACTAATGATAATTTATTCTACATTATCTTAGTCATAATATTTCTTACTGGGCTAGTTGAGCTCACCCCTTTCTTTCACTATTCTCTTTAGGAAATGAGAACGTAGCCTAGAGTATTCGGGGAACGGAGTGACGGTCCAGATGATAGTATTAGTAGTCCTCATTATTCTGTTAAATAGTGTGATAATAAATGTAATGAGGACTCTTTTGAGTGTGGATATTGTCTAGATGACAATATTCTTATTAAAACTCTCAATTTATGTTTTGTCGTATTTTACACGACAGTTGTATTATTAAGTTGTATTTGTATTTATGTACTATGTATTTGGTGACTCAGAATAGGTGATGTATACCTATTTTGGGGGCGTCACAGTTGGTATCAAAGTTTAGGGATATGATCCCTGGCTGAGATGTGAGACAAGAACTAAGAGGGGAGAGACGGGGAATTCCTTCGCTAGTATGACCTACCTAAGTTTATTTGGTATTTAATTGGTTGGTCAGAGTATAGAGATAATATGTGATATGTCAATTAAGCCTTGTTTTGTGACAGTGTTTGAAAATGGCATCTGAAAATGTTGAGATCAGCAATGAAGCACATGAGACCGTTGAGTCACCAACGTTCAATACCCAGGATAATGTGCAACAGGAAGACAATAATCCTCAGGTAAATAACAACACCGATCAGATGATGAACGATGGGATGTTCAGATGCTTTATGCAATTCATGCAACATCAGGTAAGAAAGACTCCTGTTCAAAATATAGGTGGAAATAATGGCAACCCACTGATTTGGTCATCGCTAAGCGATTCAAGGCTGGGACCACCAGAGTTTTTGGGAAAGCCAGAACCACTTAAGGCGGAGACGTGGTTAAAGTAGATCACTAAGATATTTGATATCTTGGGATACTCCGAGGAGCAAAAGGTTCCCTTTGCCATATTTATGTTGCGTGAAGAGGCAGATTACTTATGGAAATCTGTAAAACGTACCCAGCCTGACGCACTCAAGATGTCTTGGGAGAAGTTCCAAGAGTTGTTCAACGACAAGTACTTTCCCGAAAGTATTCGTCACATGAAGGAGGTGGAGTTAATCAAGTTGGAGAAAAACAATATGACTGTGTCGCAATACAAGGTTAAATTTGCGGAGTTATCCCGATTTGTATCCCATTTGGTCGATAATGAGGCTCGAATAACGCGAATGTTTCTAAGAGGTTTGAAACCCGAAATACGTCAATACCTCATTTCTCATAAACTTTGTTTATATTCTGATGTTGTGAATAGGGCTCAGTTATTGGAGCGCAATAATGAGTCAGCACAACCAAAAGGAAACGAGCAACAACACGATAATAATCGTAATCGTGCAACGGCAACAACCATCGAACAATGATAACTATCGTGGGGAAATTATTATGCCAAGAATGGTAACCACTTCGGTGGTAATCATGGCCAAGATAATAGAAGTGGAAATTTCAAGAAGAGAAGGTTCAATAATGATGGAAAGACAGCAGCACCATCACCCATTTCAAAGGAAGGAGAACGACTACCTATCATATGCTTCAAATGCGGAGGGGAGGGACATATCAGTCCAAACTGTGCGTAGCAGTCCAAAACGTGTTACAATTATGGAAGAGAAGGTAACCTAGCCCAATTTTGTCGTGCACCAAAGTCAAGTCCAGTTGGGACGGTGGCACCAAAGGCAGATACGGACAAAATAAAGTCGGTGGTTTCAGGAAAAGCGTTTTTCGTGACTTCTCAAAAAGCGAGTAACCCGAACGAAGGTAGCACGGGTTAGTTAATTATAAATTCTTGCAAAGTCTATAACTTATTAGATACCGGTTCTACCCATTCTTTAATCTCTCTTGCTTGCGTTCAATGTTTAAATTTGACCCCTGAGAAGTTAGACTTTGACTTATTGGTTGAAACTTCGTTAGTAGAAACCTTCGTTACATCCACTATTTATAAATCTTGTTTGATTCATATCGATACCCTCACGTTACCTGTCGATCTTATCTCTTTGAAAATACTTGCCCCTTGATGTGATTTGAGAAATCGATTGGTTAACTACTCATCATGCTAAAATTGATTATTCCCGTAAGGTAGTTAGCTTTTATATTTCTAACCAACATATTATACGAATTCAAGCAACCAAACCACTAAAGTCAATCATTGTAGTATCAAGCCATAAGTAAAGGGCCTGAACCTTTCGTTGGTGACTTCCTTGTGTGGAATGCACCTAAGCCAGAATTTCTGTAGGGGATGTTGTGAATAACAGTGGCAAATTGATAGGTGTCATTGTGACGTGCTATCCAAGTCTTGGATGAGGGTCACAGTTTTGAATGATATTTCTATCGTTAATAAATTTCTTGACGTATTCTTGAAGACTTCTTGGCCTACCCCAGAGCGTGAAACTGAATTTTGAATTGACCCTAGTACAAAACCTATTTCTTCAACCCTTAAATATTTCTTCAACCAAAATGAATGTATAATGCGCCAAAGACGTTGGCTCGAGCTGTTGAAGATTACGAACATACCATTCAATATCATTATGGAAGAGAGGCGTGGTAGTGGTGACGCGCGTTGAGTAGAAGATCGTATCGTTCTGAGTCGCGACGTTGTTAACATAAAAACATTTAGTATAACTTACAAATGATGAAGATAGAGTTAAAGACTACAGGGACCCGTGAAGATAACAAATATCGATTATAACGATTTATATCTGATTAAAATGGTATTTGTGGCGACCCAATAAAATAGATAGTTACGAGTTGTCAATACACGTAGTGCGAAACAACTACAACTTTATTATTACAACGATAAAGCGTGAGTTTAAATACAAATATTATCTTCTACAGATATTTATACTCAAATAAATCCTCATCACGTTATTGATACATTATTTTACCAAAATGGTGAAGACTACTAAAGCGATCGCTTTCTAAAACCTTCATTCCATACCCCGACTGCATCTTCCGTATTCTCGCCTCCCGAGAAGAATGGAGCAAAAAGAAGGGTGAGCTCAACTAGCTCGGTAAAGAATATTATGGTAAGATAATATACAACAAATTATCGTTAGTCTTCGACAGGAAAAATTTAATAGAATCTGATAGGCAACAAGTTCCAGGATCGATATTCGCGGTGAAATAATAATTAAGTAGAAGAGTTACCATTTCAGAAAAGTTCCAAATTTGATAAAACTTCAGATCGACATTTCGGTAATAATGATATTGAAGAAATATCATCATTATGAAAAAAAATATCCACTTACTTCAAAAGAATCGATTACTTCGGAAGGAAGATTCGGAAGTGATCTTTGAATGAAACTTATCTTTGAGCAACAAGAACTCTCAATCTAAATACTCACAATACGCTCGATAATATAGAGAGAGAAAGAGAGAAACTTTGTTTCGGGTGTGATTTTCAATTCGTAACTACGAACAATGTTGCACTCAAGAGAAATCACTTTCTCCCCATATAATGCGCCGACATAGACCCACTTTGTTTCTGCTCCGTAACTCCTCTCATACTCTTTATCCTTGTCGCCCTTCAAGTCTAGGACTTGAGTCTTAATGGAGAATCATCAAGAGTTTGAATAGTCATCTCATAGATTACAAAAATCCGTTTGGGGATGTTAGAACATCTTAGAACTAAATGCCTAACCGCTCTTGGAGCTTTTCGAATGGATGAAGAATAAGTACTCCGTATCGGACCCAAATGAAGCGGAAGCACTTTATGTTAATCTATCATCGATAACCCCGAACTAGCATTTGATGCCTTGAGAAGCCTTAAGTAGGAAGACCACAAATGTGAAATCCATGGTAATGTGTGTTCCCATATATCCATTCACCAATAATCTCTGAAGTGGTTCAAAAGTTAAACACATCGAGAAAAACTGAAAGAGTCTCTTAGTATTATTCCACGAAATGTCTTTTGAATATCCCTCGCTTTGTTTTAGTACTTCAGATGGATTGCAAATGGTGTATTGACCAGCCTCCATCGTAATCTTGTACTTTTAATCAGTCGTTAGGAACACAGTCATCAAGTGGACTCGGCTTCGGAATAGTCTCCTTAAGTACTTTTCTTCTTTTAATAAATAATCAGCAGGCTCGAAGAGGTTGGCTTAGATTCGATATAACTTTTTATTAAAGGATTGGCTCTTTAAATTATAAGTTCATCATCGCAGCCATTCGATATATGATTTTTCTAAATCACGTACCAGGTTCAAGATCATTAGCCTACCAATTCACTTACTGTGGTATTGAATAGTGTGGTCAGTTCATTGATCTTTCCGATATAGCTCAAGGCAATAATCAATAGCCGTGACATTCAGAGTTCTTTTGAGTGAAATGAAATATTTTAAGGCTTTTTTATGATTCGAATATATCTCCAGCTTTCTCCCATTATAGATGTGTGCCTCCAATATCTTTAAACGTAGCACATTAATTCTTGTGACTTGGTTAAGATGCGTAGTGATAATTCCTCAACGTACTCTTTAAACAAATCAATTTTGGCATAGGCTATGACTTTCCCATTGCCAGTGAGAACACATCCTAACCACTGCACCTAAGCAAGCATCTTTAAAGATAACAAATCCATCCGAACAGGATGGTATTGCCAACTTGAATCTTAACAAAATAAAGTCCTGGATTGATGAAGTTCTCCTGGAAACTTTTCTGAGGCGTTCAAAGTTCATTTCTTCGGAGTCAATTTTGTATCCTTCCAGCGAGTTAGATGAGTTAATGGGTAGCAATCAGTATCGATTAATGTAAAACCCTTTATAAAGCTCCATCTACTAACCATTAAGCCCTAGCTCATCACATTGACCAAACGCTCTTCCGGTTCGTTGACTCCCAACTTTGTATTGCTTCGATCTTTTGCGATCAAGGCGTTATTCTAGAAGCAAGAATCGATTAAGAGGAAATCTCAACCCTCGATTTTATTGGCCCATTTGAAATCCTTGATCGAGTAGGAACTGCGGCTATAACTTCGTTTTACCACCAAGTTTGTCGGCGTTTCATAATATTTTCACGTTATCGATGTTACGTAAATATGTGGATGACCCGAACCACGTTATTAAATTAGAACAAGAGGCGAGATAATAGTAGATTTAACGTGTGAGGGAGATACGTGTTAAAATCTTAGATAAGAATGATCGTATTCAACACTCGAGGTTATACCTCAAGAGTTAGAATTTGAAATAAAGTCAAGGTATCCTCACCTCTTCTACATACCAGTGCGTGCACGTAAATTTTGAGGAGAAATTTCATAAGGAGGGAGATTGTGAGACCCCCAAATTTTATGAATAAAGATTTAAATTTCTCGAAATATTTTTTCAAAATTATGGTGTGGATTTGATATAATGTTATAGTTGTAGGGAATATTTATAAATTTTGCAAAGTATGCAAGTTGTTATATAATATTCAATTGGCTTGGTCGAGAATGTTTATTTTAACAAGGAATATTAGAATGCACGACACAATCATTAGTAGACCCCACAATGAAATTATTATCGGATTGAGAAAATGATAAAAATATTTTTATGAAAATAACGGTGGAAGTTTTACTGTTAAAACTGCTTTGAACTACTTTCAAGTAAAAGAAAAGAATACGATAATATCGCATGGTTGCGTAGTAGTACACCACGTATTGATTATTGATGCTTGCTTGAGAAGTCACTCGGTTTTGTTCAATTATTGCTTGATAATTGTTGCATAGTATCTCACGTTATTTGATTCAATTATTGTCGATATTTTATATATTATTAAATCAATAATTGAGATGACAGAGTTATTAATAATATTATTTGCAATATTAACGATGTCTAGAGGTTCTGCCAATGAGAGGTTTGGTCACCTAATTATTCGCCAATAGGGAGAAATCCTTATTGGAAAGCCCCCTCTTTTCTGGGAACGACCTGGTCAATTAATATTGTGAATTATAATAATGATGATAAATGTTGTTAAATATATTGAGGTGTCTTTTTATGAAGTCACGGAAGTTTATATTTATATATATAAATTTTGTTTTATAAGTATTATTAATGTAATAAAAGCAGAAAAGCTTTTTATATAAAAGCGGAATAATACTTTTGTAAAGTTATTTGTTTTATTAAACTATAAATAAAATATATTATATTCTATTATGCATAGTGTTTTGCATAGTAAAATCTTTTTATATAAAATGCAGAATACTTTTATAAAGTTATTTATTTTATTAGACAATAATTAGAATATATTATATTTTATTATGCATAGTATTTGTATAATGTCTGCGTAGTGTTTTGCGTAGTAAAATCTTTTTATATAAAAATGTAATACTTTTATAAAGTTATTTGTTTTATTATACTATAAATAGAATATATTATATTTTATTTAAAAGATTTTTTTATTAGAATATTTTATTTATCTTTGCATAGTAAATCAATATGGATCGTCTGCTTAAAAGTAAATCAATCTGACCGTTCATGAATTAGTTATTATTAGGTCCATTCTCCTATAAATAGAAGCTCATTCCTTCATTATTTTTACAATTCATTGAAACTCTGAGAGAAACTATAGAGAGAAAGAAGAAAAGTATTATGCTAATTCACTACTCTTATATCCGGTTTCTTCTAAGGTAAGGGTATTATTTCTTTTGTATTCACGAAGAGAACTTACATTATTCCATTCTTTATTATTCTATTGGAATAACTTTGCGTACGTGGACTACCCTATACTTGGTGAAATTCTTCATTTATTCCATTTTTATTATTATGTTGGAATAACTTTGGCGATCATGCAATCTACCGCATACATGGTGAAATTCTTCTTATTATTCCATTCTTTATTATTATGTTGGAATAATCTGCAATACATCTGAAGTACCGCATACATGGTGAAATTCTTCTATTATTCCATTCTTTATTATTTTGTTGGAATATCACGTCATGCGTATTATTCATGCATTTACCAGTTCCATTATTTATTATTCTCGTTGAATAACTTTATCATGCATGCGTTACATCGCGTATACGGTGAAGTCTTTTGTTATTTCATTCTTTATTATTACATTGGAATAACTCAGTATACGCGGACTACCCTATACTTGGTGAAATTCTTACATTATTCCATTCTTTATTATTATGTTGGAATAACATGTACATGCTTCGCATACATGGTGAAATTCTTCCATTATTCCATTCTTTATTATTCTATTGGAATATCTTGTCGGTCGTATTATGCATGACCTAGTTCCATTATTTATTATTACATTGAATAACTTTTCTGCATGCGGTCTATCGCATACTTGGTGAAGTCTTTTGTTATTTCATTCTTTATTATTACATTGGAATATCACGTTATGCGCGTTCTACGCATGACTTGGTTCCATTATTTATTATTACATTGGAATAACACATGCGTCTGCGGTCTATCGCATACACATGGTGAATTCTTCTCATTATTCCGTTCTTTATTATTACGTGAAATAACATGTATATGTGGATTACCACATGAATGGTGAATGGCCCTTCGTATTCATTTCTTATTAAATTGTGGAAATAATCTGTCTACGTGGATTACCGCATGACGAGCGAAAATCCTTTTGCAGTTTCATATATTCTGTTATACTCAGTTGGTTAAAGCTTTGACTTCTTTACTCTATGAAATTAGTGGAATATCCTTGATATTTGCGCTTCATCCAGTATCTTTTCATAAAAATATTCTTCTGAGTATTCTTGAATTTTACTCTACAAAGCAGTATCATGTTGACAATTTGGACGTTATTGGTTCCTGAATAAATTAATTCTTGAACTTGTTTTATTGGATTCTTATATCATTGTCATCATCCTCATGCTTATATTATGTTGAAAGTCATCTGTGGCCTGTTGTGCATAGATGGACTTGGTATGATTATGACCAGGGATTATTCGGTATAATCATGACCGTAATGTTACAAATGATGTGGTAAAAATCCTCATTGGCCCGTAGTGCATTGATGGACAGTTGTTGGCATGATCATGATCATTGATGAATACACGAATATCTTTGGCCCGTAGTACATGGATAATTTGTGGTTGTGATACTAATGAATATCCTTGGTCGTAGTGCAGGGATGATGTGGATTATTTATTAAGCTGAGTCTCAGCGATAAAAGTGATGAAAAACCATTTTAAATCATAAAATATAGTAGATTTTATTCTCTACTTGACTCTTTTAATGGATTGCTTGTTCCGCTGCAGTTAAACTTGATGTTTGTTATATTTTATCAGTTTAACATTGTTGAAGACTAATGATAATTTATTCTACATTATCTTAGTCATAATATTTCTTCTTGGGCTAGTTGAGCTCACCCTTTCTTTCACTATTCTCTTTAGGAAATGAGAACGTGCTTTGGAGTAGTCGGGGAAGCGGAGTGATTCGGTCCGAATGATGATAGTATTAGTAGTCCTCATTATTACATTAAATAGTGTGACAATAAATGTAACGAGGACTCTTTTGAGTGTGGATATTGTCTAGATGACAATATTCTTATTAAAACTCTCAATTTATGTTTTTGTCGTTATTTTACATGACAAATTTGTATTATTAAGTTGTATTTGTATTTACATACTATGTATTTGGCGACTTTCGTAATAGGTGATATATACCTATTTTGGGGGCGTCATAGTTAGTATCAAAGCTTAGGGATATGATCCTCGGCCGAGATGTGAGACAAGAACTAAGAGGGAGAGATCGGAATTCCTTCGCTAGTATGACCTACCTAAGTTTATTTGGTATTTAATTGGTTGGTCGAGTATAGAGATAATATGTGATATGTCAATTAAGTCTTGTTTTGTGACAAGTGTTTGAAAATGGCATCCGAAAATGTTGAGATCGTGAAGAAGAAGCACATGAGACCGTTGAGTCACCAACGATCAATACCCAAAGATAATGTGCAACAAGAAGACAATAATCCTCGGGTAAATAACAACACCGTCGATGATGAGCGATGGGATGTTCGGAGGCTTTATGCAATTCATGCAACATCGGTAAGAGAGACTCCTGTTCAAAATATAGGTGGAAATAATGGCAACCCACGGTCGGTCACTGCTAAGCAGTTCAAGGAACTGGGACCACCAGAGTTTTTGGGAAAGCCAGAACCACTTAAGGCGGAGACGTGGTTAAAGTAGATCACTAAGATATTTGATGTCTTGGGATACTCCGAGGAGCAAAAGGTTCCCTTTTCCACCTTTATGTTGCGTGAAGAGGCAAATTACTCATGGAAATCTGTAAAACGTACCAACCTGACGCACTCAAGATGTCTTGGGAGAAGTTCCAAGAGTTGTTCAATGACAAGTACTTTCCTGAAAGTATTCGTCACATGAAGGAGGTGGAGTTCATCAAGTTGGAGAAAAACAATATGACTGTGTCGCAATACAAGGTTAAATTTGCGGAGTTATCCCGATTTGTATCCCATTTGGTCGATAATGAGGCTCGAATAACGCGAATGTTTCTAAGAGGTTTGAAACCATTTCATTTCTCATAAACTTTGTTTATATTCGAATGTTGTGAATGAGGCTCGAATAACGCGAATGTTTCTAAGAGGTTTAACCATCGGGGAAATTATTATGCCAAAATGACCACCATACCTCAAAATTCTCATAAACTTTGTTTATATTAATGTTGTAGAATAGGGCAATTTCGATTATTGGAGCGATAATGAGTTGAAAATCAAAGTAGCGATCAAATTGCAAAAATATAAGCGAGCGAGATAAAATCGATTTTAAAATTTTTCACAAACCATTACGGGATCATCCTTTATGCATATTATTAATTAAGCGAAGAATAAAAATTATGAAATCATACCCTTGTAGAAACGAGCTTCCTCAGTGCGAGTTCACCTCCTACTTCTCATGATCTCCTTGAATCTCGGGTAGATTCCTTCCTTTGATTAATGTAAGCCACCCAAGTGTGTGGCCTCTATAGGTGATCCACGAGGAAGAGAATTTTTTTCAGAAGAAGGGATTTTGGCTCAAACCCTAGTTTTCTATCTGAATAAGAAAAGGTGTGTACTCTCCAAATCTTGGAATTACGTTATATCTCATATCTAATATAAGACTCCTCTTATAAAGATATTATATAACCTATTTTAATTAAAATAAGGTATTATTTATTTAATTAAACTCTTTTAATTAAATGGGCTCCCTAATCTATTAGGGATAATTAGTTAAACTCCTTTAACTAATTTTCTTTCTAATCGATTAGGAATAAATGAAATACTAATATTAAATTAATTCCTAAACCTTTTAGAAATTAAAATAATAATAATTATAATAATATTAATAAGACTCCTCTTATTAATTTATATTTAATATTTCTAAAATATTAAATAATAAATATTAAGCTATTTAATTTATTCTATCACCATAGATTAAATTAAATATACTTAACTATATTATTACAATTATGCCATTAACTTCTTAAATAATTATTCTTCCTTTTATGGTGTGACCCTTTAGGTTCTCCGTATTAAGCAGGTTGTGAATAAATCAATTAGAACAATTCTAATCTCATTTAAATAAATAAATTAAACAAATAATTTATTTAAATAAATAATATTTATTCTCTGATAGGGATAAGCCTCCTAGCGATCAACGACTTTCCGGATAATATAGATTTCAACATTAATCATAAAAAGAACCTTTGAGTAAATAGTTCTTAAATACAATTCAATCCTTCCACCATATCTGTGTCCCGATTAAATATAAGGCATGGAATTCTTTGTCGAGTCTTATTTTATTTAATTATATGTATTTGATTCCTAAATGAACAACTCCCGATGAATGCAAATTAGAAACTACTTTCTAATTTCATTCCACCTTAACCAAGTTCACAGGTTGTCATTTATCGAATCACATAGGACATTTCTCCTTTTACTAGAAGTGGTAGATTCTTTATTGATCATTCATTATCTTCATATATAACTTATTACACCCAAGCATACCCTTTGATATACTCTAAGAGTCTTAAGGAATAAGTCAAAGTGTAATTCATTATATATAAGATACTATGATGATCTCAAGTCTGAGATCATTTGTCTTACTATCACTACGAGAATTCTATTGACGGTAAGTAAAACTCCATTAGGTATTCCTTAGCGAGTCACGTTCGATGAACTTATTCTCTAATAAGCACCTACGTACTTGCTTTAGTGTCTCCACACAAATGATCGTGAGATCGATCATCCTCATCGATGAGCAAGCAGCGTATGTACCCGATCTATCGGATTCACTAATCCCCAATTTAGTAATCCATGATTGGGAACTATTTTAGTTTTAAGCTTTCTAAAATTTAGATCTCATTAGAATGATCATCATCATTATTCTAAAAAAGCGTTGCTTAAAACTATGGGTTTATCACATATTATTAAAACGACACCATGTAGATAATAAATGCCTTTAATAAATAATTCTTTTATTAATAAATAAATAAGATTGATTACGATATATGCTTTATCATCATACATGATTGGCTTGTATGCATAATACTTTCAATCTCCCACTTGCATTAAAAGCGATCGTAGTGGTATCTCATACCCATCTTCTCTAAGTGATGATCAAAGCTGCTTTGTTGTTTAACGCTTTAGTAAATGGATCTGCAATATTGTCTTGAGAGTCCACACGCTCGGGATTGGCGTCTCCTCTTTCGATGATCTCTACGATCAAATGAAATCATGCATGACCGTGTTTGGATTTACGATGAGACACAGGTTCCTTAGCTTGCATTGCAGCTGACTCGAGTGTTGTCACGAAATAAAACCTTTGGTCCTTTAATGCTAGGAAACACACAAGTTGGTAATGAACTTCTTCATCAAACGACTTCCTTGCGACTTCACTTGCGACTATGTACTCTGCCTCATCCTTTGAATCGACAATTGTTTTGCTTTGCTTGGAACTTTTCAACTCAACTGCGCCTCAGTTTAAGGTAAACACATACCCCGAAAAGCAGTTCTTTTTGTCATCTTGAGTGCATTTGAAAACTTGAGTGCGTGAAGCCCTCTGGTTTTAATTCGGACCAAGTAAAACAAATACATCCTTAGTTCTTCTTAAGTACTTTAGGATATTTTCCTTTTTGCCTTCGGTGTTCTTCTCTGGATTCGGCGATATCTGCTTGTTACACTAAGTGCATGGCGACATCTGGTCTAGTACATATCATCTGGTACATGATAGATCCTATTCTTTGAAGCATAAGGAATCTTACTCATCTGTTTTCTCTCTCTCAGTGTCTTTGGGGCTTGTTTCTTGGAGATGTATTCCATGGCTCATCGGCATGAGACCTCTTTTTTGGAATCTTCCATGCTAAACCTTTTTAGCATCATGTCGATGTCGTTCCTTGGGATAAGCCAAGCATCCTATTAGATCTATCTCTATAGATCTTTATCCCCAAAATATAGGATGCTTCTCCCAGAGTCCTTCGTGGAGAAGTGTTTAGATAACTTGATTTTAATTGTTTGCGACATAGGAATATCATTCCTATCGGTAATATATCATCAACATATAATCTGAGGAATGAAATAGCGCTCCCCACTAACCTTCTTGTACACACATGGTTCATCCTCATTTTGATAAAATCAAACTTTTTGATTGTCTCATCAAAGCGGATGTTCCACTACTGAAGCTTGCTTTAATCCATAAATGGATCGTTGTAGCTTCTGAGACTTGATTTGTTCCAACCTTTGAAACAAATCCCTCTGGTTGTGTCATATACACATCCTCCTCAAGTTTCCCATTGAGGAAGGCGTTTTTCACGTCCATCTGCGATTTACGTAGTCGTGGTAAGGCTGCGATCATGAAGCAAAATCCGAATGGACTTGAGCATTGCTCTTTGGTGAGAAAGGTTTAAATCATAGTCGACTCCTTGTCTTTGTTTGAAACCTTTTGCAACCCGATCGGGCCTTATAGGTCTCTACCTTGCAAATGCTCTCCGATCTTTCTTTTAAAGACCCATTTACACCCAATAGGCTTAATGCCTTGGTGGTGAGACCAAAGTCCATACTTGGTTCTCATCATACATGGAGTCCATCTCGGTTTCATGGCTTCTTGCCATTTCTCAGAGTCTTTACTACTCATAGCACATTAAGTAATTCAATGGATCATCATCATCTATGATCGTACCTCATTGTCATCTTCTATGACAAGTCCATACTGTCTGGTATCTTTGGTACTCTTCAGTTCTGAATAGGGTGTGATGCGAAGGAATCTCTACTTGGTTAGGTACCTCACTTTGATCATAGTATTTTGTGGTTCTTGAACTTCTTGAAGATATATCTTACTCCCATGACCCCTTGAGGATAAACTCCTTTTCGAGAAAGCGGCATGTTTATGAACAAACACCTTTTGATCGGTTGGATGATAGAAATAATACCCGATGTTTCTTTAGGGTATCCCACAAATCTACATTTATCGGATCTAGTCTGCGACTTATCGTTTTCAAACTTTTTGACATAAAATTTGGACAACCCCAAGTCTTAACATGCTTAAGATTTGGTTTCCTCCTATCCATAACTTCATATATGGGGTCTTGGGGAATGGATTTTGTAGGTACCTTGTTAAGTAGGTATCGGTGGATTCTAGGGCGTATCCCGGAAAGAAGCTGGAAGGTCGGTAAAAACTCATCATAGATCGAACCATGTCAACAATGTTCGATTTCTCCTTTCGATACACCATTCATTTGTGGCGTCCACTGGTGGAGTCCATTGTGAGATTATACCATTTTCTTTGAGACAATTGAAAACTCACCACTTAAGTATTCTCCTCCTCGATCGGATCGAAGAATCTTAATACTCTTACCGGTTTGCTTCTCGACTTCACTTCACGAACTCTTTGAACTTTTCAAATGATTGATTTGTATTTCATTAAATACACATATCCAAATCTTGAGTGGTGGTCGGTGAATGTAATAAAATAAGAATACCCTCCTCGTGCGATTAGTTGTCATAGGTCCACATACATACATGTGTGTACCAGCTACTTAACAACTCTGTAACTCTTTCTCCTTTTCCACTAAAAAGGAGATTTAGTCATTACCCATGAGACAAGATTCACAAGTTGGATATGATTCATAATCGAGATAACTCTACTAGGAGCCCGTCTTTATCTGACTTGGATAATCTTGTTTCATTAATATGACCAAGTCTCTACGATTACCACATGAAGGTATAATTAACATCATCTCTTTTCCTTTTATTAGTTTGTTCGATTTGAAATATATTTTCATGCAAGTCAGTATATAAAGTCCATTTAAGTAAATTACCACACCATATAAAACATTATCATTATAAATGGAACAAGCTGTTGTTCTTTATTATAATATTAAAACCATCCATATCAATACGAGAGATAGAAATAATGTTTCTAATGATATTTGGAACAAAATAACAATTATTTAAATTAATGAACTTGCCGTAAGCGGTCTTAAACAATAAGTCCCTACGATTAATCGACAACCTTTGCTCCATTTCCCTCGTGGGGCGACCTCATCCTTCTTTCGACTTTCTACTTGACCGGTCCTGCATATTATTACATATGTGAGAACCACATCCGGTATCCAATACCCAGTAGAAGATTGACTTTCGGAAAAATTAATTTCAATCATAAACAAACCTTGATTAGGATTGAAGCTTCTCTCAAGCTTCTTACGCTTTTGTTCTGCAAGATAATCCTTGCGGTTCCTCTTCGATGACGGCTTATTGCAATGGAAGCAAATTCCTTTGCTAAATTGGATCGAGTTTCTTTTGATCCTTCACTTTCGCCTTTCCTTTAGCCTTCTTGGATTTCTTCTTTTGAGAAGATACCTTGGGCCTCTTCCTTTTCTTGGAAGAATCATCCACCGATGAAGACATGGTTCTTCTTGGATGGGAAGTGACCTTGACGATTTTCAACATGTTAAGTAATTGAGAACGGTGACATCCAACTTATTCATGTGAAAATTCACAACAAATTGTGAGAAGGTGTGCAGGGTATTGCAAGACTAAATCTTGACTCAACTCCCCATCCATGCAACGAACCCAATTTGTCGAGGCGTTCATCAGTTGATCATCTTTAGGACATGAGTCTCAGCGGTAGTGCCCTCGATCATCCAAGAGATCGGAAGAGCTCCTTAGATATTTCATATCTAGCGGTCTACTTTGCTCACCATCTGACTCTCGAGGTGCGATAGCATAGTAGGAGCATCCATGTTTTCATCTTGTGGCTGAAGCTCGTTACTTTCGTGGATGCGAGCATGATGCGTTGAGCCACGGATGCATCATCTTGCCCTTTGTTTAAAAGTAGCAATCTCTTCCTCGGGTACATCTCTGCAACTTTTTGCGATGCAGGCGGAATTTAGGACATAAGAAATCTTTTTCGGCGGTGAGAACAATTCTCGATTCCTTAACCGGTCCAGTGTAGTTAGATTAAAATTCGGTTTGTTAGCATCAAGTATGCTTCGCGATGAAATTAGTGAATGTGACATTTTCAAAATTACGCATGTAAAAAACAATATTTTAGCAAACATTCATTTATTAATTACCAAAATAAATTAGGTCTTATTTTATATTGGTATCTCCCACTATTTTCTTCAAACTATATTACCCTCATTTATATAGTTAAGCAAAATCTAATTAAAGTTTTTCTTTAGTGAGAATAAGGATCCTTTCAAATATATATAGCCTTGTGGTGACCTGACAAACTATATATAAATAAATAGGTAGACAACTCCTTGTCGATTACATCAACATGTAACTCCTTATGTTTTGCCTCTTGGATTATTTTGATCAGTGGTGGCACATCCAGAATCAAAATTATCTAAGTTAAGTCCAACCTAACACTTCCGTATATTCAAAAAAAAAAAATATAGCCCTTGTGGTGACCTGACAAAACAATATTGTTCAATTTTCTTTATAAGCATCAAATGTGATAAATTAACATCTTAAATACTTAATACTTGCCTTGTGGTGACACAACAAACTCGTATTAAATATTTAATACTCTATTAATTTTATCATGCTAGAAAGCGACGTTCGATATTCTAAATATCTTTGAGCGCTTAAGACTTAATAAAAAAAAACTTTGAGGATTTGTTATTATTTGTCTCATCTTGTTTAGCGCAGCGTGCAAATATATATATAAAATACGCGTCATATTATTAAACATCTGAAGCATGTGTTTGCATAATATATAATATATATATAATAGCTAGCATGCACATATAGAATACTATATTCTACGGATTGATTATGGACTTTTATTCTAGTTTGGTTCACTAGAGCCACCAAGTGAACCAAAATTCAAACTCTAGGGTGCAAAGAATAAACATTTAAATATAACTATTACATTTAAACTTGGGCTCCATTACTGAAGGGTCTTCTTGCGCTCTCCTTGATCTTGATCTTGGTTCTTCAAAAAAAATTCTAACTAATCTATTACATTAAACTATTTAATTTAAATAGAAACCTTGATCGTGATCGAGGGAAATACATAGGAGAGATAGAATTTACATCGAAAGAAAACCGAGAAAAGGCGAGTCATGAGACCCCATTTAATAAAACCCATTCATTCAAACATCCACTAAAATAAATCCAATCATATTGGTCGATTGTCCATAATCAATCCCATTTATTATCATACATATCATCGTATGTATCGATAAATTAAATCATTCCATATATATATATGAGTATCATTTAATGGGCAATTTTATGTTGCATGAAATCCAATTTCAAGATTAAAATAAACTCTTTTATTTTAATTATAAAATTATTAAAATTATATATATATATATATATATATATATATATATATATATATATATAATATATAAGTCCCTTTTTTTTTTTTTTTTATACACAAAAAAAAATTATTGAATAAAATATATATATATATATATTGGATATATATATTATATATATATATATAAAGAAAATATATAACATATATTTATATTTTTAAAATTTATATTTTTAATATATATTATATATATTAAAAATATATGATTGCCTTATATATATATATATGATTATTATTTTTTTGTTTAAAAAAAATTAATTTTTTTTTTTATTTTAATCGAATTTTTTTTATGCTTTTTTTTATTTTATTGCTATGGAAGTATATAAAATAAAAAAATATTGAAAGATGATGAAACAATGGTGAAAAAAAAAAAAGCGAAAAAAAAAAATACTTGAAATTTTTTTTTTAAAAAAAAAAAAAAAAAAAAAAATTTTTTTTTTTTTTTTTTAAAATAATAATTTTATCTGACAAATTATACCCGATAAATTATTCTAAATACATACCCATACATATATTAGAATCTAAATAATTAATAATTAGCGCAAAGTTTGGCTCGTGATACCCTTTGTTAGGTTTTATGAAAATCAATAGCAATCAAATTGCAAAATATAAGCGAGCGAGATAAAATCGATTTTAAAATTTTTCACAAACCAATTACGGGATCATCCTTTATGCATATTATTAATTAAGCGAAGAATAAGAAATTATGAAATCATACCCTTGTAAAAGCGAGCTTCCTCAGTGCGAGTTCACCTCCTACTTCTCATGATCTCCTTGAATCTCGGGTAGATTCCTTCCTTTGATTAATGTAAGCCGCCCAGTGTGTGGCCTCTATAGGTGATCCACCAAGGAAGAGAATTTTTCAAGAAGAAGGATTTGGCTCGAACCCTAGTTTTCTATCTGAAATAAGAAAAGGGTGTCTCTCGAATCTTGGAATTACGTATATCTCATATCTAATATAAGACTCCTCTTATAAAGATATTATATAACCTATTTTAATTAAAATAAGGTATTATTTATTTAATTAAACTCTTTTAATTAAATGGGCTCCCTAATCTATTAGGGATAATTAGTTAAACTCCTTTAACTAATTTTCTTTCTAATCGATTAGGAATAAATGAAAGTACTAATATTAAATTAATTCCTAAACCTTTTAGAAATTAAAATAATAATAATTATAATAATATTAATAAGACTCCTCTTATTAATTTATATTTAATATTTCTAAAATATTAAATAATAAATATTAAAATTATTTAATTTATTCATCACCATAGATTAAATTAAATATATAACTATATTATTACAATTATGCCATTAACTTCTTAAATAATTATTCTTCCTTTTATGGTGTGACCCTTTAGGTTCTCCGTATTAAGCCGGTTGTGAATAAATCAATTAGAACAATTCTAATCTCATTTAAATAAATAAATTAAACAAATAATTTATTTAAATAAATAATATTTATTCTCTGATAGGGATAAGCCTCCTAGCGATCAACGACTTTCCGGATAATATAGATTTCAACATTAATCATAAAAGAACCTTTGAGTAAATAGTTCTGTAATACAATTCAATCCTTCCACCATACCATGTCCCGATTAAATATAAGGCATGGAATTCTTTGTCAAGTCTTATTTTATTTAATTATATGTATTTGATTCCTAAATGAACAACTCCCGATGAATGCAAATTAGAAACTACTTTCTAATTTCATTCCACCTTAACCAAGTTCACAGGGTTGTCATTTATCGAATCACATAGGACATTTCTCCTTTTTACTAGAAGTGGTAGATTCTTTATTGATCATTCATTATCTTCGTATATAACTTATTACACCCAAGCATACCCTTTGATATACTCTAAGAGTCTTAAGGAATAAGTCAAGTGTAATTCATTATATATAAGATCTTATGATGATCTCAAGTCTGAGATCATTTGTCTTACTATCACTACTGAATTCCTATTGACGGTAAAAGTAAAACTCCATTAGGTATTCCTTAGCGAGTCACGTTCGATGAACTTATTCTCTAATAAGCACCTACATACTTGCTTTAGTGTCTCCACACAAATGATCGTGAGATCGATCATCCTCATCCAATGAAGCGAAACAGCGTATGTACCCGATCTATCCGGATTCACTAATCCCCATTTAGTAATCGATGATTGGGAACTATTTTAGTTTTAAGCTTTCTAAGAATTTAGATCTCATTAGAATGATCATCATCATTATTCTAAAAGCGTTGCTTAAAACTATGGGTTTATCACATATTATTAAAAAGCGACACCATGTAGATAATAAATGCCTTTAATAAATAATTCTTTTATTAATAAATAAATAAGATTGATTACCACGATATATGCTTTATCATCATACATGATTGGCTTGTATGCATAATACTTTCAATCTCTCCCACTTGCACTAAAAACCCGATCGTAGTGGTATCTCATACCCATCTTCTCTAAGTGATGATCAAAGCTATTTGTTGTGTTAGCGCTTTAGTAAATGGATCTGCAATATTGTCTTGAGAGTCCACGCTCTCGGGTGGCGTCTCTCTTTCGATGATCTCTCGATCAAATGAAATCATGCATGACACGTGTTTGGATTTACGATGAGACACAGGTTCCTTAGCTTGCATGCTGACTCTCGAGTGTTGTCCGCGAGAATAAAAAACCTTTGGTCCTTTAATGCTAGGAACCACACCAAGTTTGGTAATGAACTTCTTCATCAAACGACTTCCTTTGCGACTTCACTTGCGACTATGTACTCTCTGCCTCATCCTTTGAATCGACATTTTTTCTTTGCTTGGAACTTTTCAACTCAACTGCGCCACTAGTTTAAGGTAAACACATACCACAAAAAGCAGTTCTTGTCATCTTGATGCATTTGAAAACTTGAGTCATGAAGCCCTCTGGTTTTAATTCGGACCCACCGTAAACAAAATACATCCTTAGTTCTTCTTAAGTACTTTAGGATATTTTCCTTTGCCTTCGGTGTTCTTCTCTCAGATTCGGTGATATCTGCTTGTTACACTAAGTGCATGGCGACATCTGGTCTAGTACATATCATCTGTACATGATAGATCCTATTCTTTGAAGCATAAGGAATCTTACTCATCTGGTTTCTCTCTCAGTGTCTTTGGGGCTTGTTTCTTGGAGAGATGTATTCCATGGCTCATCGGCATGAGACCTCTTTTGGAATCTTCCATGCTAAACCTTTTTAGCATCATGTCGATGTCGTTCCTTGGGATAAGCCAAGCATCCTATTAGATCTATCTCTATAGATCTTTATCCCCAAAATATAGGATCTTCTCCCAGAGTCCTTCGTGGAGAAGTGTTTAGATAACTTGATTTTAATTGTTTGCGGCATAGGAATATCATTCCCTATCGGTAATATATCATCGACATATAATCTGAGGAATGAAATAGCGCTCCCCACTACCTTCTTGTACACACATGGTTCATCCTCATTTTGATAAAATCAAACTTTTGATTGTCTCATCAAAGCGGATGTTCCACTACGAGAAGCTTGCTTTAATCCATAAATGGATCGTTGTAGCTTCTGACTTGATTTGTTCCAACCTTTGAAACAAATCCCTCTGGTTGTGTCATATACACATCCTCCTCAAGTTTCCCATTGAGGAAGGCGTTTTCACGTCCATCTGCGATTTAAGTAGTCGTGGTAAGGCTGCGATCATAAGCAAAATCCGAATGGACTTGAGCATTACTCTTGGTGAGAAGGTTTTAATCATCATAGTCGACTCCTTGTCTTTGTTTGAAACCTTTTGCAACCCGATCGGACCTTATAGGTCTCTACCTTGCTTGAATCTGCTCCGGTCTTTCTTTTAAAGACCCATTTACACCCAATAGGCTTAATGCCTTGGTGGTGAGACCAAAGTCCATACTTGGTTCTCATACATGGAGTCCATCTCGGTTTCATGGCTTCTTGCCACTTCTCACGAGTCTTTACTACTCATAGCTTTGTTAAGTAATTCAATGGATCATCATCATCTATGATCGTACCTCATTGTCATCTTCTATGACAAGTCCATACCTGTCTGGTATCTTTGGTACTCTTCAGTTCTGAATAGGGTGTGATGCGAAGGAATCTCTACTTGGTTAGGTACCTCACTTTGATCACGTAGTATTTTGTGGTTCTTGAACTTCTTGAAGATATATCTTACTCCCATTGACCCCTTGAGGATAAACTCCTTTTCGAGAAAGCGGCATGTTTATGACAAACACCTTTTGATCGGTTGGATGATAGAAATAATACCCGATGTTTCTTTAGGGTATCCCACAAATCTACATTTATCGGATCTAGTCTGCGACTTATCGTTTTCAAACTTTTTGACATAAAATTGGACAACCCCAAGTCTTAACATGCTTAAGATTTGGTTTCCTCCTGTCCATAACTTCATATATGGGGTCTTGGGGCCAGGATTTTGTAGGTACCTTGTTAAGTAGGTATCTGCGGTAGATTCTAGGGCATATCCCGAGGAAGAAAGCTGGAAGGTCGGTAAAACTCATCATAGATCGAACCATGTCCAACAATGTTCGATTTCTCCTTTCGAGATACACCATTCATTTGTGGCGTCCTGGTGGAGTCCATTGTGAGATTATACCATTTTCTTTGAGACAATTGAAAACTCACCACTTAAGTATTCTCCTCCTCGATCGGATCGAAGAATCTTAATACTCTTACCGGTTTGCTTCTCGACTTCACTTACGAACTCTTTGAACTTTTCAAATGATTGATTTGTATTTCATTAAATACACATATCCAAATCTTGAGTGGTGGTCGGTGAATGTAATAAAATAAGAATACCCTCCTCGTGCGATTAGTTGTCATAGGTCCACATACATACATGTGTGTACAATAACAACTCTGTAACTCTTTCTCCTTTTCCACTAAAAGGAGATTTAGTCATTACCCATGAGACAAAGATTCACAAGTTGGATATGATTCATAATCGAGATAGCTCTGGAGCCCGTCTTTATCTGACTTGGATAATCTTGTTTCATTAATATGACCAAGTCTACGATTACCACATGAAGGTATAATTAACATCATCTCTTTTCCTTTTATTAGTTTGTTCAATTTGAAATATATTTTCATGCAAGTCAGTATATAAAGTCCATTTAGTAAAATTACCAACACCATATAAAACATTATCATTATAAATGGAACAAGCTTTTTGTTCTTTATTATAATATTAAAACCATCCATATCAATACGAGAGATAGAAATAATGTTTCTAATGATATTTGGAACAAAATAACAATTATTTAAATTAATGAACTTGCCGTAAGCGGTCTTAAACAATAAGTCCCTACATTAATCGTGACCTTTGCTCCATTTCCCACTCGTGGGGCGACCTCATCCTTCTTTCGACTTTCTACTTGACGACCGGTCCACGCATATTATTACATATGTGAGAACCACATCCGGTATCCAATACCCAGTAGAAGATTGACTTTCGAGAAAAATTAATTTCAATCATAAACAAACCTTGATTAGGATTGAAGCTTCTCCAAGCTTCTTACGCTTTTGATACTGCAAGATAATCCTTGCGGTTCCTCTTCGATGACAAGGCTTATTGCAATGGAAGCAAATTCCTTTGCTAATTTGGATCGAGTTTCTTTTGATCCTTCACTTTACGCCTTTCCTTTAGCCTTCTTGGATTTCTTCTTTTGAGAAGATACCTTGGGCCTCTTCCTTTTCTTGGAAGAATCATCCACCGATGAAGACATGGTTCTTCTTGGATGGGAAGTGACCTTGACGATTTTCAACATGTTAAGTAATTGAGCGGGTGACATCCAACTTATTCATGTGAAAATTCACAACAAATTGTGAGAAGGTGTGCAGGGTATTTGCAAGACTAAATCTTGACTCAACTCCCCATCCATGCGAACCCAAGTATCCAAGGCGTTCATCAGTTGATCATCTTTAGGACATGAGTCTCAGCAGGGTGTGCCCTCGGTCATCCAGAGATCGGAAGAGCTCCTTAGATATTTCATATCTAGCGATCTACTTTGCTCACCATCTGACTCTCCAGGTGCGATAGCATAGTAGGAGCATCCATGTTTTCATCTTGTGGCTGAAGCTCGTTACTCGTGGATCACGAGCATGATGCGTTGAGCCACGGATGCATCATCTTGCCCTTTGTTTAAAAGTAGCAATCTCTTCCTCGGAGGTGTCTGCGCAACTTTTTTGCGAGTGCAGGCGAATTTAGGACATAAGAAATCTTTTCGGCGATGAGAACAATTCTCGATTCCTTAACCGGTCAGGTGTAGTTGATCCGTTCGGTTTGTTAGCATCAAGTATGCTTCGCGATGATGAAATTAGTGAATGTGACATTTTCAAAATTACGCATGTAAAAAGACAATATTTTAGCAAACATTCATTTATTAATTACCAAAATAAATTAGGTCTTATTTTATATTGGTATCTCCCACTATTTTCTTCAAACTATATTACCCTCATTTATATAGTTAAATGAAAATCTAATTAAAGTTTTTGCTAGTGAGAATAAGGATCCCATTTCAAATATATATAGCCTTGTGGTGACACAACAAACTATATATAAATAAATAGGTAGACAACTCCTTGTCGATTACATCAACATGTAACTCCTTATGTTTTGCCTCTTGGATTATTTTGATCAGTGGTGGCACATCCAGAATCAAAATTATCTAAGTTAAGTCCACCTAGCACTTCCATATATTCAAAAAAGAAAAATATAAGCCCTTGTGGTGACACAACAAAACAATATTGTTCAATTTTCTTTATAAGCATCAAATGTGATAAATTAACATCTTAAATACTTAATACTTGCCTTGTGGTGACACAACAAACTCATATTAAATATTTAATACTCTATTAATTTTATCATGCTAGAAAGCGACGTTCGATATTCTAAATATCTTTGAGCGCTTAAGACTTAATAAAAAAAACTTTGAGGATTTGTTATTATTTGTCTCATCTTGTTTAAGCGCGCGTGCAAATATATATATAAAATACGCGTCGTATTATTAAACATCTGAAGCATGTTTGCATAATATATAATATATATATACTAGCATGCACATATAGAATCTATATTCTACGGGATTGATTATGGACTTTTATTCTAGTTTGGTTCACTAGAGCCACCAAGTGAACCAAAAATTCGAACTCCCCAGGTGCAAAGAATAAACATTTAAATATAACTATTACATTTAAACTTGGGCTCCATTCTGAAAGCGGGTCTTCAAGCTCCTTGATCTTGATCTTGGTTCTTCAAAAAAAATTCTAACTAATCTATTACATTAAACTATTTAATTTAAATAGAAACCTTGATCGTGATCGAGGGAAATGCATAGGAGAGAGATAGAATTTACATCGAAGAAAAAACCGAGAAAAAGGCGAGTCATCAGACCCCATTTAATAAAACCCATTCATTCGAACATCGACTAAAATAAATCCAATCATATTGGTCGATTGTCCATAATCAATCCCATTTATTATCATACGTATCATCGTATGTATCGATAAATTAAATCATTCCATATATATATGAGTATCATTTAATGGGCAATTTTATGTTGCATGAAATCGATTTCAAGATTAAAATAAACTCTTTTATTTTAATTATAAAATTATTAAGATTAATATATATATATATATATATATATATATATATATATATATATATATATATATATATAAAAGTCAAAAGTCCCTTTTTTTTTTTCTGGACAAAAATGCGATATAAATTTGAACATGAAATTATATTTATATATATATATATATATATATATATATATATATCTTATATATATATAAATATTGAATTGAAATAATTAAAAAATAAAATATGGTATAATTGATATATACATATATATATATATATATATATATAATAAAAATATATATATGTTTATATATTTTTTCTTTTTTTTTTTTTTTTATCATCCATAACCGCCTTGCATTTTAATCTCGGACTTAATGAACCAACTTGTGAAAAAAAAAAAAACGATTAAACTTTATTTGATAATATGATGAATTCGAAGAAAAAAAAAAAAAAAAATTTTTTTTTTTTTTTTATAATAATTTTATACAACAAAATATACTGATAAATTATTCTAAATTATTCATACCCATACCCGTACATATATAGAATCTAAATAATTAATAATTAGCGCATAAAGTTTGGCTCGTGATACCCTTTGTTAGGTTTTATGAAAATCAAAGTAGCAATCAAATTGCAAAAATAAGCGGAGCGAGATAAAATCGATTTTAAAATTTTTCACAAACCAATTACGGATCATCCTTTATGCATATTATTAATTAAGCGAAGAATAAGAAATTATGAAATCATACCCTTGTAAAAGCGAGCTTCCTCAGTGCGAGTTCACCTCCTACTTCTCACGATCTCCTTGAATCTCGGGTAGATTCCTTCCTTTGATTAATGTAAGCCACCCAGTGTATGGCCTCTATAGGTGATCCACGAGGAAGAGAATTTTTCAAGAAGAAGGATTTGGCTCGAACCCTAGTTTTCTATCTGAATAAGAAAAGGGGTGTACTCTCGAATCTTGGAATTACGTATATCTCATATCTAATATAAGACTCCTCTTATAAAGATATTATATAACCTATTTTAATTAAAATAAGGTATTATTTATTTAATTAAACTCTTTTAATTAAATGGGCTCCCTAATCTATTAGGGATAATTAGTTAAACTCCTTTAACTAATTTTCTTTCTAATCGAATTAGGAATAAATGAAAGTACTAATATTAAATTAATTCCTAAACCTTTTAGAAATTAAAATAATAATAATTATAATAATATTAATAAGACTCCTCTTATTAATTTATATTTAATATTTCTAAAATATTAAATAATAAATATTAAGCTATTTAATTTATTCTATCACCATAGATTAAATTAAATATACTTAACATATTATTACAATTATGCCATTAACTTCTTAAATAATTATTCTTCCTTTTATGGTGTGACCCTTTTTAGGTTCTCCATATTAAGCCGGTTGTGAATAAATCAATTAGAACAATTCTAATCTCATTTAAATAAATAAATTAAACAAATAATTTATTTAAATAAATAATATTTATTCTGATAGGGATAAGCCTCCTAGCGATCAACGACTTTCGAGATAATATAGATTTCAACATTAATCATAAAAGAACCTTTGAGTAAATAGTTCTTAAAATGCAATTCAATCCTTCCACCATACCATGTCCCGATTAAATATAAGACATGGAATTCTTGTCGAGTCTTATTTTATTTAATTATATGTATTTGATTCCTAAATGAACAACTCCCAATGAATGCAAATTAGAAACTACTTTCTAATTTCATTCCACCTTAACCAAGTTCACAGGGTTGTCATTTATCGAATCACATAGGACATTCTCCTTTTTTACTAGAAGTGGTAGATTCTTTATTGATCATTCATTATCTTCGTATATAACTTATTACACCCAAGCATACCCTTTGATATACTCTAAGAGTCTTAAGGAATAAAGTCAAAGTGTAATTCATTATATATAAGATCTTATGATGATCTCAAGTCTGAGATCATTTGTCTTTACTATCACTACTGAAATTCTATTGACGGTAAGTAAAAAACTCCATTAGGTATTCCTTAGCGAGTCACGCGTTCGATGAACTTATTCTCTAATAAGCACCTACATACTTGCTTTAGTGTCTCCACACAAATGATCATGAGATCGATCATCCTCATCCAATGAAATGAACGAGCGTATGTACCCGATCTATCCGGATTCACTAATCCCCATTTAGTAATCCAATGATTGGGAACTATTTTAGTTTTAAGCTTTCTAAGAATTTAGATCTCATTAGAATGATCATCATCATTATTCTAAAAAAGCGTTGCTTAAAACTATGGGTTTATCACATATTATTAAAAGCGACACCATGTAGATAATAAATGCCTTTAATAAATAATTCTTTTATTAATAAATAAATAAGATTGATTACCGCGTGTAGGTGACGCGTTAAGTAGAAGATCGTGTCGTTCTGAGTGCGATGTTGTTAACATAAAAACCCATTTCGTATAACTTACAAATGATAAAGATAGAGTTAAAGACTCTAGGGACCCACGTGAAGATAACAAATATACGATTAGAATCGACTTTAATCGATAAAGTTAAAGTCGCTCAAGCTACATACTCAGAGCTGATGAATGTGAAGAAGAAGGTTCAAGAGGGCGTTATTCTAGAAGAAAGAATCGATTAAGAGAGGAAATCTCAACCCTCGATTTTATTGGCCCATTTGAAATCCTTGATCGAGTAGGAACTGTGGCCTATAGACTCGTTTTACCGCCAAGTTTGTCGCATGTTCATAACATTTTTCACGTATCGCTGTTACGTAAATATGTGGATGACCCGAACCACGTTATTAAATTAGAACAAGACGAGATAGCAGAAGATTTAACGTATGAGGAGATACGTGTTAAAATCTTAGATAAGAAGGATCGTATTCAACACTCAAGGGTTATACCTCAAGAGTTAGAATTTGAAATGAATTCAAGGTATCCTCACCTCTTCGGCATACCAGGTACGTACGTAAATTTTGAGGGAGAAATTTCATAAGGAGGGGAGATTGTGAGACCCCAAATTTTATGAATAAAGATTTAAATTTCTCGAAATATTTTTTTTCAAAATTATGGTGTGGATTTGATATAATGTTATAGTTGTGGGGAATATTTATAAATTTTGCAAAGTATGCAAGTTGTTATATAATATTCGATTGGTCGGGGAATGTTCATTTTAACAAGGAATATTCGTACGACGGCACAATCATTGGTGGACCCCACAATGAAATTATTATCGGATTGAGAAAATGATAAAAATATTTTTATGAAAATAACGGTGGAAGTTTTACCGTTAAAACTGTTGAACTACTCGGTAGTAAAGAAATGCGATGTCTGGCGTGGTTGCATAGTAGCACACGGTATTGATTATTGATGCTTGCGTGAGAAGTCACTCAGTTTTGTTCAATTATTGCTTCAGTAATTGTTGCATAGTATCTCACGTTATTTGATTCAATTATTATCGATATTTTATATATTATTAAATCAATAATTGAGATAGAAGTTATTAATAATATTATTTGCAATATTAACGATGTCTAGAGGTTCTGCCAATGAGAGGTTTGGTCACCTAATTATGCGCCAATAGGGAGAAATCCTTATTGGAAAGCCCCCTCTTTTCTGGAAACGACCTGGTCAATTAATATTGTGAATTATAATAATGATGATAAATGTTGTTAAATATATTGAGGTGTCTTTTTATGAAGTCACGGAAGTTTATATTTATATATATAAATTTTGTTTTATAAGTATTATTAATGTAATAAAACAGAAAAGCTTTTTATATAAAACATAATACTTTTGTAAAGTTATTTGTTTTATTAAACTATAAATAAAATATATTATATTCTATTATGCGTAGTGTTTTGCGTAGTAAAATCTTTTTATATAAAAGCGAATACTTTTATAAAGTTATTTATTTTATTAGACAATAATTAGAATATATTATATTTTATTATGCATAGTATTTGCATAGTTTTGTACACATAGTGTTTTTGCATAGTAAAATCTTTTTATATAAAAGCAGAATACTTTTATAAAGTTATTTGTTTTATTATACTATAAATAGAATATATTATATTTTATTTAAAAGATTTTTTTTTATTAGAATATTTTATTTATCTTTGCATAGTAAATCAATATGGATCGTCTCCGTTTAAAAAGTAAATCAATACGGACCGTTCATGAATTAGTTACTTATTCAGGTCCATTCTCCTATAAATAGAAGCTCATTCCTTCATTATTTCTTACGAATTCATTGAAACTCTAGAAAGAGAAACTATAGAGAGAAAGAAGAAAAGTATTCTGCTAATTCACTACTCCTATATCCAGTTTCTTCTAAAGTAAGGGGTATTATTTCTTTTGTATTCGTGAAGAGAACTTCTGTTATTCCATTCTTTATTATTACATTGGAATAACTTTTGTATCTGTGACTACCCTATACTTGGTGAAATTCTTTTGTTATTCCATTCTTTATTATTATGTTGGAATAACTTTGCTACATGCACAAGTACCGCATACGTGGTGAAATTCTTCATTATTCCATTCTTTATTATTATGTTAGAATAACTTTGTTTATGCTAAGTACCGTGCATACATGGTGAAATTCTTACATTATTCCATTCTTTATTATTACATTGGAATATCACATACATGCGTATTACGCATGACTTTTGGTTCCATTATTTATTATTCTATTGGAATAACTTTCTGCAATGCGATCTATCGTATGCTTGGTGAAGTCTTTTGTTATTTCATCCTTTATTATTACATTTGGAATAACACATGCATACGCAAAACTACCTATACTTGGTGAAATTCTTTTGTTATTCAATTCTTTATTATTATGTTAGAATAACTTTTATCATCATGAAATCTGCATACATGGTGAAATTCTTACATTATTCCATTCTTTATTATTACGTTGGAATATCACATGCATGCGTATTATCATGACTTTGGTTCCATTATTTATTATTACATTGGAATAACACATGCATGTCGATCTATCGCATACCTAGTGAAGTCTTTTGTTATTTCATTCTTTATTATTACATTTGGAATATCACATGCGTGCGTTTTACGCATGACTTGGTTCCATTATTTATTATTACATTGGAATAACTTTTACGTGCGGTCTATCGCATGCATGGTGAATTCTTACATTATTCCGTTCTTTATTATCTTGTTGGAATAACTTTTATCATGTGGATTACCACATGCATGGTGAATGGCCCTTCATATTCATTTCTTATTAAATTGTGGAAATGATGCATCTCGTGGATTACCGCATGATGGCGAAAATCCATTTGCGATTTCATATATTACTCGTTATACTTAGTTGGTTAAAGCTTTGAATTCTTTACTCTATGAAATTAGTGGAATATCCTTGATATTTGCGCTTCATCCAGTATCTTTTCATAGAAATATTCTTCTGAGTATTCTTGAATTTTACTCTCTAGCAATATCATGTTGATAATTTGGGCGTTATTGGTTCTGGATAAATTAATTCTTGAACTTGTTTTATTGGATTCTTATATCATTGTCATCATCCTCATGCTTATATTATGTTGAAAGTCATCGTGGCTTTGTTGTGCATAGATGGACTTGGTATGATTATGACCGAGGATTATTCGGTATAATCATGGTAGTAATGTTACAAATGATGTGGTAAAATTCCTCATTGGCCCGTTATTCGGCATTGATGGACGATTGTTGGCATGATCATGACCATTGATGAATACACAAATATCCTTGGCCCGTAGTACATGGATAATTTGTGGTTGTGATACTAATGAATATCCTTGGTAGTAGTGCGGGGGATGATGTGGATTATTTATTAAAATCGAGTCTCGTGATAAAAGTGATGAAAACCTTTTAAATCATAAAAGATAGTAGATTTTATTCTCTACTTGACTCTTTTAATGGATTGCTTGTTCAGCTGCAGTTAAACTTGATGTTTGTTATATTTTATCAGTTTAACATTGTTGAAGACTAATGATAATTTATTCTACATTATCTTAGTCATAATATTTCTTACTGGGCTAGTTGAGCTCACCCCTTTCTTTCACTATTCTCTTTAGGAAATGAGAACGTAGCCTAGAGTAGTCGGGGAACGGAGTGACGGTCCAGATGATAGTATTAGTAGTCTTCATTATTCTGTTAAATAGTGTGACAATAAATGTAATGAGGACTTTTTTGAGTGTGGATATTGTCTAGATGACAATATTCTTATTAAAACTCTCAATTTATGTTTTGTCGTATTTTACCTGACAATTTGTATTATTAAGTTGTATTTGTATTTACATACTATGTATTTGGCGACTCGAAATAGGTGATGTATACCTATTTTGAGGCGTTCTGATTAATATCAAAGCTTAGGGATATGATCCCTGGCTGAGATGTGAGACAAGAACTAAGAGGGGAGAGATGGGGAACTCCTTCGCTAGTATGACCTACCTAAGTTTATTTGGTATTTAATTGGTTGGTCAGAGTATAGAGATAATATGTGATATGTCAATTAACCCTTGTTTTGTGACAGTGTTTGAAAATGGCATCTAAAAATGTTGAGATCAGCAATGAAGCACATGAGACCGTTGAGTCACCAACGATCAATACCCAGGATAATGTGCAACAAGAAGACAATAATCCTCAGGTAAATAACAACACCGATCAGATGATGAGCGATGGGATGTTCGGAGGCTTTATGCAATTCATGCAACATCGTGTAAGAGACTCTCTGTTCAAAATATAGGTGGAAATAATGGCAACCCACGATGGTCGGTCGATTGCTAAGCGATTCAAGGAACCGGGACCACCAGAGTTTTTGGAAAGCGAGAACCACTTAAAGGCGGAGGCGTGGTTAAAGTAGATCACTAAGATATTTGATGTCTTGGGATACTCAGAGAGCAAAAGGTTCCCTTTGCCACCTTTA
Organism: Panax quinquefolius; assembly: GCA_020205615.1. Lineage (NCBI taxonomy): Eukaryota > Viridiplantae > Streptophyta > Magnoliopsida > Apiales > Araliaceae > Panax > Panax quinquefolius. The sequence goes on along the minus strand of CM035155.1, from coordinate 39,632,709 downwards.
TGTTGCGTGCGTGAAGACGGATTACTCATGGAAATCGTAAAAGCATACCCGACTGGCCTTTTCAAGATGTCTTGAGAGAAGTTCCAAGAGTTGTTCAACGACAAGTACTTTCCCGAAAGTATTCGTCATATGAAGGAGGTGGAGTTCATCAAGTTGAAGCAAAATAATATGATCGTGTCGCAATTCGAGGCTAAATTTGCGGAGTTATCCCAATTTGCATCCCATTTGGTCGATAATGAGGCTCGATTGAAGCGAATGTTTCTAAGAGGTTTGAAACCCAAAATACGTCAATACCTCATTTCTCACAAACTTTGTTTATATTCTAATGTTGTGAATAAGGCTCAGTTATCAGCACAACCAAAAGATAACGAGCAACAACACGATAATAATCATACCGGTGGCAATGACCATCGGAACAATGATAACCATCGTGGGGGAAATTATCATGCCAAAAATGGTAACCACTTCAGTGGTAATCATGGCCAAGATAATAGAAGTGGAAATTTCAAGAAGAGAAGGTTCAATAATGATGGAATGACAGCAGCACCAGCACCTGTTTCAAAGGAAGGAGAACGACCACCTATCATATGCTTCAAATACGGAGGGGAGGGACATATCAGTCCAAACTATGCGCAGCAGTCCAAAACGTGTAACAATTATGGAATAGAAGGTCACCTAGCTCGATTTTGTCGTGCACCAAAGTCAAGTCCAGTTGGGACGGTAGCACCAAAGGCAGATACGGACAAAATAAAGTCGGTGGTTTTAGGAAGAGCGTTTTTCGTGACTTCTCAAAAAGAGAATAACCCGAACGAAGTTAGCACAGGTTAGTTAATTATAAATTCTTGCGAAGTCTATACCTTATTAGATACCGGTTCTACCCATTCTTTTATCTCTCTTGCTTGCGTTCAAAGTTTAAATTTGACCCCTGAGAAGTTAGACTTTGACTTATTGGTTGAAACTTCGTTAGTAGAAACCTTCGTTACATCCACTGTTTATAAATCTTGTTTGATTCATATCGATACCCTCACGTTACCTGTCGATCTTATCTCTTTGAAAATACTTGCCCTTGATGTGATTTGAGGAATCAATTGGTTAACTACTCATCATGATAAAATTGATTATTTCCGTAAGGTTTTTAGCTTTTATTTTCCTAACCAACCTGTTATACGAATTCAAGCAACCAAACCACTAAAGTCAATCATTGTCATATCAAGCCATAAGTAAAGAGCCCCGAACCTTTCGTTGGTGACTTCCTTGTGTGGAATGCACCTAAGCCAGACTTTCCATAAGGGACGTCGTGAATAACAATGGCAAATTGATAGGTATCAATGTGACGTGCTATCCAAGACTTGGATGAGGGTCACAGTTTTGAATGATATTTCTATCGTTAATAAATTTCTTGACGTATTCTTGAAGATTTCTTGGCCTACCCCAGAGCGTGAAATTGAATTTTGTATTGACCCCAGTACAAAACCTATTTCCTCAACCCTTAAATATTTCTTCAACCAAAATGAACATATAATGTGCCAAAGATGTTGGCTCGAGTTGTTGAAGATTACGATCATACCATTCAATAAAATTGTGGAAGAGAGAACGTGGTAGCTGACACGTTGAGTAGAAGATTGTATGCGTTTAAGAGTGCGATGTTGTTAACACAAAACCCCATTTCGTATAAATTACAAATGATAAAGATAGAGTTAAAGACTCTAGGAACCCACGTGAAGATAACAAATATACGATTAGAATCGACTTTAATCGATAAAGTTAAAGTCGCTCAATCTACATACTCAGAGCTGATGAATGTGAAGAAGAAGGTTCAAGAGGACGTTATTCTAGAAGCAAGAATCGATGAAGAGAGGAAATCTCAACCCTCGATTTTATTGTCCCATTTGAAATCCTTGATCGAGTAGGAACTGTGGCCTATAGACTCGTTTTACCGCCAAGTTTATCGCGTTTTCATAACGTTTTTCACGTATCGATGTTACGTAAATATGTGGATGACCTGAACCATGTTATTAAATTAGAACTAGACGAGATAGCAGAAGATTTAACGTACGAGGAGATACGTGTTAAAATCTTGAATAAGAAGGATCGTATTCAACACTCAAGGGTTATACCTCAAGAGTTAGAATCTGAAATGAAGTCAAGGTATACTCACCTCTTCGGCATACTAGGTACGTACGTAAATTTCGAGGGCGAAATTTCATAAGGAGGAGAGATTGTGAGACCCCAAATTTTATGAATAAAGATTTAAATTTCTCAAAATATTTTTTTTCAAAATTATGGTGTAGATTTGATATAATGTTATAGTTGTGGGTAATATTTATAAATTTTACAAAGTATGTAAGTTGTTATATAATATTCGATTAGTCGAGAAATATTCGTTTTAACAGGGAATATTCGTACGACGGCACAATCATTAGTGGACCCCATAACAGAATTATTGTCGGATTGAGAAAACGACAAAAATATTTTTATGAAAATAACGGCGGAAGTTTTACCATTAAAACCGTTGAACTACTCGGTAGTAAAAATACTGATGTCTGGCGTGGTTGCATAGTAGCACACAGTATTGATTATTGATGCTTACGTGAGAAGTCACTCAGTTTTGTTCAATTATTGCATAGTATCTTACGTTATTTGATTCAATTATTGTCGATATGTTATATATTATTAAATCAATAATTGAGATGACAGAGTTATTAATATTATTATTTACAATATTAACGATGTCTAGAAGTTCTGTCAATGAGAGGTTTGGTCACCTAATTGCGCGCCAATAGGGAAAAATCCTTATTGGAAAGTCCCCTCTTTCCTGGGAACGACCTGGTCGATTAATATTGTGAATTATAATAATGATGATAAATGTTGTTAAATATATTGAGGTGTCTTTTTATGAAATCACGGAAGTTTATATTTATATATATTATATATATAAATTTGGGTTTATTAGTATTATTAATGTAATAAAAGCAGAAAAGCTTTTTATATAAAAATGTAATACTTTTATAAAGTTATTTGTTTTATTAGACTATAAATAGAATATATTATATTCTATTATGCATCGTATTTTCATAGTAAAATCTTTTATATAAAACATATAATACTTTTATAAAGTTATTTATTTTATTAGACAATAATTAGAATATATTATATTTTATTATGCATAGTGTTTGCATAGTGCCTGCATAGTGAAATCTTTTTATATAAAATAGAATACTTTTATAAAGTTATTTGTTTTATTAGACTATAAATAGAATATATTATATTTTATTTAAAAGATTTTGTTTTATTAGAATATTTTATTTATACTGCATAGTTAATCAATATGGACCGTCCGTTTAAAAGTAAATCAATCCGGACCGTTCATGAATTAGTTACTATTCAGTCCATTCTTCGATAAATAGAAGCTCATTCCTTCAATATTTCTTACGAATTCACTAAAACTCTAGAGAGAGAAACTATAGAGAGAAAGAAGAAAAGTATTCTCGCTACTTCACTACTCCTATATCCAAGGTAAGGGGGTATTATTTCTTTTGTATTCATGAAGAGAACTTACATTATTCCATTCTTTATTATTCATTAGAATAACTTTTGTATCGTGGACTACTATATACTTGGTGAAATTCTTCTCATTATACCATTCTTTATTATTATGTTGGAATAACTTTGTCTATATGAACTACCGCATACATGGTGAAATTCTTACATTATTCCATTCTTTATTATTATGTTGGAATAACTTGTCTATCTGAAATCTGCGCATACGTGATGAAATTCTTACATTATTCCATTCTTTATTATTACTGTTAGAATATCACATACATACGTATTACGCATGACACGGTTCCATTATTTATTATTTTGTTGGAATAACATGTCTGTGTGGTCTATCGCATGCCTGGTGAAGTCTTTTGTTATTTCATTCTTTATTATTACATTGGAATAACTTTGTATCGTGGACTACCCAATACTTGGTGAAATTCTTCATTATTCCATTCTTTATTATTATGTTGGAATAACTCTTTTATCATCATAAGTACCACATACATGGTGAAATTCTTCTATTATTCCATTCTTTATTATTCTGTTGGAATATCCTGTCTGTGCGTATTATGCATAACCATGTTCTATTATTTATTATTCAGTTGGAATAACATGTCTGTGCGGTCTATCGCATGCCTCGTGAAGTCTTTTGTTATTTCATTCTTTATTATTCTGTTGGAATATATCACATGCGTGCGTTTACGCATGACACAGTTCCATTATTTATTATTACGTTGGAATAACTTTTGCTGGGCGGTCTATCGCATGCATGGTGAATTCTTCTGTTATTTCGTTCTTTATTATTCTATTGGAATAACCTGTCTATGTGGATTACCACATGCATGGTGAATGACCCTTCATATTCATTTCTTATTAAATTGTGGAAATGATGCATCTCGTGGATTCTGCATGGCGGCGAAAATCCATTTGCGGTTTCATATATTCTGTTATACTCAGTTGGTTAAAGCTTTTACTTCTATACTCCATGAAATTAGTGGAATATCCTTGATATTTGCGCTTCTTCTAGTATCTTTTCATGGAAATATTCTTCTGAGCATTCTTGAATTTTACTCTACAAAGAAGTATCATGTTGACAATTTGGACGTTATTGGTTCCTGGATAAATTAATTCTTGAACTTGTTTTATTGGATTCTTCTATCATTGTCATCATCCTCATGCTTTTATTATGTTGAAAGTCATCTGTGGCTTGTTGTGCATAGATGGACTTGGTATGATTATGACCAGGGATTATTCGGTATAATCATGACCGTAATGTTACAAATGATGTGGTAAAAGTCCTCATTGGCCCGTAGTGCATTGATGGACTGTTGTTGGCATGATCATGACCATTGATGAATACACGAATATCCTTGGCCCGTAGTACATGAATAATTTGTGGTTGTCATACTAATGAATATCCTTGGTCGTAGTGCAGGGATGATGTGGATTATTTATTAAGCTAAAAACCTTTTTAAATCATAAAAGATAGTAGATTTTATTCTCTACTTGACTCTTTTAATGGATTGCTTGTTCCGCTGCAGTTAAACTTGATGTTTGTTATATTTTATCAGTTTAACATTGTTGAAGACTAATGATAATTTATTCTATATTATCTTAGTCATAATATTTCTTATTGGGCTAGTTGAGCTCACCCTTTCTTTCTTTTGTTCTTTGAGAAATGAGCGTAGCGAGGACTAGTCGGGGAATGGAGTGAGCGGTCCCGATATGATAGTATTAGTAGTCCTCACTATTCTTACATTAAATAGTGTGACAATAAATGTAATGAGGACTCCTTTGAGTGTGGATATTGTCTAGATGACAATATTCTTATTAAAACTCCTAATTTATGTTTTGTCGTATTTTACACGATAGCTGTATTATTAAGTTATATTTGTATTTCTGTACTATGTATTTGGTGACTCAGAATAGGTGATGTATACCTATTTTGAGGGCGTCACATGACCCTCCACCCTTGAATCTCTAGGGGTTATTTGTTTTTCTTTTCCTTCCTTTTTCTTTTATGTATTTTTTTCTCCTTTACTTTTCTCTTGCTTTTGCTTTATCATCAAAATGAGGCAAAAAAAGGTGGTAGCAATTCTCTCTATAAATTAATTAAAAATAAAAAACTAAAGAAAAAAAAAAATTGGATCCCACTATAGTGACCATAAGTTCACCATAGTTCTATCCTATCAAGATTATTAAATCTCTCATCTATTGTAATTCTTTCTTTCAAGCTAATTAATCCCATGAACCACAATATAAGATTTTGAATATATAATATTATAATTTATAACTTATCTATAAAAGTAACTAATCAGTTGACTAAAAACTTGAAAAAGTCGATTAATAGTCACATAGTTTGGGGAAAATTAAATATATATATATATATATATATATATATATATATATATATATATATACACACATATAAAAAGTCATTAGACTCACAACTCAAATGTTGACAAATGTTAGAATAGGATGTTGTGAAATACTCCCTCCGTTCTTAAAAAATTATCGTTTTAGAAGAAAAAAATTGTTCCAAAATGTTTGTAGTTTATAACTTTCGAGGAGAATAAATTATTTACTTTCCTATATTACCCCTATCTTCTCTCATTGTCCCAAGAAATTCTCTTACTTGTATTAATAGTTTTCAACTTCCAATAAAGGGATAGTGATGGAATTTTAAACAAATTTTACTTGATAAATGATACTTTCTTAATCCATGTGCAAAAACCTTAAACGACAATCTTTTAGGAACGGATGTAGTACTATAATTGGGTAAAATGCACTCTAAGTGATAATAAATAATTTTTTTTACTGATGTATTTTGGAGAGCAGATCTTCTATCTCCAAATTTTCTGTCCCCCTTGTGTCCCCCCACTTAAATTTTGACACATGCCCTTTTATTTAATTTTAGAATTAATTAATGTTAAGTAGGAGACTAGGTGTTAAAATTTAAGTGGAAGCACACAAAAAGACAGCGAGACAGGGAATCTGCTCTCTGTATTTTGACCCCTCTAAACCGGGATAACACTTCATTTTCCTAAAAATTGTAGTGCCAAATCTAGGCCCGGATAACACTTCATTTCTCTAAAAATTGTTCCCTAATTCTTTGTTCATTTTTCTATTACCAATTTTTTAAATGATGTGCCAGTTAAGCCTTAATTTTGACTTATGGTCGAAATTATACTAATGCAGTTAAGTAAGATGTCATTATTGACTCACTTTTTTTGTCAGTGAAAGACTTAAAATGATATCGAGACAAAAACTTTGACAAATAAGCATAGGATTGCATATATGACTTTAATTCAAACTGAGCCCGACTTGACTAATTTAAGCTCAATAGAGTGTGCTCCGAGCTGCTTATGATGAGTCGCACTGTCGCAGGAACATTTGGAATCGGATCATTTATGCTCGACTGATCTGATAAGCATAAATACTTTAACATACTCTCTTTTCTTTATTTTAAAATTAGAGAGATAATTTAATTTTTGAGATCAAATAACAATATATTAAACTTTAAATTAATGTGAATTATTTTAATTTTAATTGATATAATTATTATAATTGCATAGTATATAACAAAAACAATTAATAACACAATTTATTTCATTCTAAATTTTTATTAATTATACTAATTTTAAAGTTTAATATGTTATATATCATTTAATCTTAAAAGTCAAATTGTATCTTTAATTTTAGAACGGATAGAATAATTTACACTGCGTTTGTGAGTTTAGAAGGATGGGATGAGAAGGAAAAATATAAGAGAGGAAGGGATGAGGAAGGATGGGAAGGGATTATATTTTTTTCTTGTCATATTTGTGAGTTTTAAAAAGGAAAGGAAGGGATTGAATTTTTATTATATTTTTCTTATTTGTGAGTTTAAAATGAGGGAAGGGAATGAAAAACAATTTTATTTTTAAACTATATTATTATTATACTACCCTTATATATAAATATAATAAATGTATGATTTAACAATGTATATTGACTAAATTATTTTGTTCGGTCACCTTGGGAACATAAAAAATTCTCAAAAATTGATTCCCATTATATACTCCCTCTGCCTCTTAATATAAGACATGCTAGAGAAGTTTTTTGTCCCTTAATATATGATGTTTTAGAATTTCAAGTAAACATTAATTGCTTAGTTTCTAATATTACTTGTGGCCTTCCCAAAAATTAGGTATCGTCGCCACCCATCTTTGGTCGCCACTTACATGGTACATAAATTCAAATACAACTTTACTAATATAACTGTAAATGGTATAATATCTGACATAAAGCGTGAGTTTGAATACAAATATTGTCTACTAGATATTATACAAAACTCAAAAGGAGTCCTCATTACAACTATTATCACATTATTTCACGAATAGTGAGGACTACTAATGCTATCCTCGGACCATTACTTCTCCCCGACAGTACGTCCCAGCTATGTTCTCATTTCACAAGAAAACGGTGAAAGAAAGGGTGAGCTCAACTAGCCCAAGAAGAAATATTATGACTAAGATAATGCGAATAAATTATCATTAGCCTTCAACGATGTTAAGCGATAAAATACAATAGACAACCGGTTTAATTGCGGTTGAATATACGATCCATTAAAAAAAATCAAGTAGAGAATAAAATCTACTATCTTTTAGGTTTTAAAAGGTTTTCATCAATTTTTATCATTTGAGACTCGACAATAATAAACCACCACATCTAATCATCCACATATCACACGGTCGAGGATTTTCATCAAATTATCAATGATCATGACGTATCTAGAATCACCCACAGTGTAATCATACCAAAACTATCCATCAACGCATTACAGACCAACGAGGACTTTTGTCACATCATTTATATCAAGTCATGATTATCTTAAGATGATCCACAGTCATAATCATACTAAGTTCATCTATGCACGTAAGCGAAAGATAACATAATATAACATGAGGGATGATGACAATGACATAGTAATTCAATAAAACAAGTTCAAGAATTATTTAATCCATGAATTATTAACGTCCAAATTGTCGACATGATCTTTGTTTAAGCAGAGTAAAATTCAATAATGATCGGAAGAATATTTCCATGAAAAGATCTTTGGATGAAACGCAAATATCGAGGATATTCTACTAATTTCATGGAGTATAGAAGTCAAAGTTTTAACCAATTTGGGTATAATAAAGAATGGAATAACAAAAGAAATCACCATGCATGCGGTGCTTGCGCCAGGCGAGTTATTCAACGAGAATAATAATAACGGAACCGGTCGGTGAAATTCACACAAGCGGGATGTTCAACGAGAATAATAAAGATGGAACGGATCCGGTGTAAAACACACGAGATAGGATATTCAACGAGAATGATAAAGATTTTAACCGGTCCGTAAAAAACATGCAGCGTGGATGTTCCAACAGAATAATAAAAAGCGGAACCGGTCCGTGTAAAACACACGCAGCGGGATGTTCCAATGAATAATAGAAGAATGTCACCAAGTATAGGGTAAACCACATATACAGGTTATTCAATGAATAAATAAGCAATGGAATAACATAAAGTTTCACCAAGTATAGGGTATCTGCGTATCACGAGTTATGTATAGGGTATGCCACTTTTACGAGTTATTCCAATGGAATAATAGTGAATGGAATAATGAAGTTCTCTTCAAGAAGAAAGAATAACACCCTCACCTAGTAAAAAGAATGAATATAGAAGTAGTGAAGTAGCGAGAATACTCTTCTTCTTTCTATAACTTTCTCTATAAACTTCTCTCTATAATTTCTCTCTCTAGAGTTTCAATGAATTAAAAGAAAATAATGAAGAATGAGCTTCTATTTATAGGAAAATGGAATGCATAGTAACTAATCCATGAAACAGTCCAGATTGATTTACTTTAATCGATGGTCCATATTTAAAGAAAAAAATCTTTTAAATAAAATATAATATATTCTATTTATATAAAACATTTTACTATGCAAACACTATGCAATACTATGCAAAACACTATGCAACACTATGCATAATAAAATATAATATATTACATTTATAGAATAACTTTAATAAAGTATTCTATTTTATATAAAAAGATGTTTACTTTTATTACGTTAATAATACGAATAAAACAAAACATCATTATCGCTATAATAATTCATATATATTAATCGACAATAATGGAATCAAACCGAGTGACTTCTCACATAAAGATCAATAATCAATCAATAGTGCTTCTATATCAACCACACGTATTCTTTATTTTTTTACTACTGAGGTAGTTCAACAATAACTACCGGTAAAACTTCCGCCGTTATTTCAATAAAATATTTTTGTCGTTTTTCTCGATCAAAAATAATTACATTAATGGGGTCCACCAATGATTGAGTAGTTGTGCGAATATTCCCCTGACCAATCGAATATAATATAACCACTTGCATACTTTGCAAAATTTATAAATACTACCCACAACTATAATATTATCTTAAATTCACACCATAATATTAAAAAATTATTTCAACAAAATTTAAATCTTTATTGATAAAATCAAGGGTCTCACAATCTCCCTCCTTATGGAATTTCAGCCTCGAAATTAGGTGCGTACTGATATGATAAAGAGGTGAGGATACCTTGAATACCTTTATCGTTGAAAACATTAAATTCATTTTTGCAATCCAGGCGAAGATATTCATTAACAATTCATCTTTGCACTACGACCCAAAGATAACTTTTACCACATCCATGAATTAATATTTCATTCTTTGAGACTCAAATTTCGATAATTAATCCATATCATCGAATCATCCACGCTACAGCCAAGGATATTCATTAGTATCACGACCACGAATTATCCATACACTCACTACCAAAGATAATCGTGGTATTCATTATATCACGACCACAAATTATCCATGCACTACTACTGCCAAAGATAATTGTGTATTCATTAATATCACGACCACAAATTATCCATGCACTACGGACGAAAGAAAATTGTGTATTCATTAGTATCCGACCACAAATTATCCATACACTACGGCCAAAGATAATCGTGTATTCATTAGTATCACGACCACAATTATCCATGCACTACGGCCAAAGATAATTGTGTATTCATTAGTATCACGACCACAAATTATCCATGCACTACTGACCAAAGATAATTGTGTATTCATTAAATATCACGACCACGAATTATCCATGCACTACTGACGAAGATAATCGTGTATTCATTAGTATCCACGACCACAAATTATCCATACACTTCTGACCAAAGATAATTGTGTATTCATTAATATCCGACCACAAATTATCCATGCACTACTACCAAAAGATAATTGTGTATTCATTAATATCACGACCACAAATTATCCATGCACTACGGCCAAAGATAATTGTGTTTTCAATTCTGATTATGATTACAATCAAAACAATCCTCATCATAATCATACCAAGTCCATTTATGCACTTATAGGCCATGTATTTGACTTTCAACATAATATAAACATGAGGATAATGATATAAAGAATCAATCAAATGAGATAAAGGATAAATATTAAACATTTATAATATAATTTATCCGAGGATTCAAGAATATCCCCATGTTTTCAATCACTTAATAATCTCATAATCTAATATCACTAATATTATAACAATATTTTAATCACTTCTTAAATTTATAAACAATTTATCTTAATTGTTTACGCTTTACTCATATAATGCATTTAATCATTCAAAAATGCCATACTCATAAAATATCATCACCAATTATCAAATCCCTCATCAAAAATATGCATATATTCTATATAGGATTCTCTAGCCATAAAATCCTATTTTCAACTTTGTTACTTCACATAACATATTTAACTCATATGTTCAAGTAACTAAACTATTTTCATGAAAAATACCAAATTAGTCCCAAAAATATTTCTTTTCTGGGATTTAGCATAATATAGTCCCATAATGAAAATATATTTTTCTCGAATTTTTAAAATTCATTTACTATTTTTCAAAAATCAATTTCTAATTAATTCCTTAAGAAATTAGCTACCTCAAGTTTAACTCCAAAATTCCCAAATCTTGGCAGGACCTTACACATGTTAACGTGAGCTTCTAGTTTAAATTTCATGGTCATCGGGTTATAGAACTCCGGTTATAGCGTTTTAAATCGAAAAAACCTAAATATTGAAATAGTCATAACTTGCTCATTTTAAGTCAGAATGAGCTCATTTTTGGACAGGAGGTACTTTATACCATATACTTTCATGTCCCAAAAACCCAGAATTTTTCTCATAATTTAAGTGGCCGAAACAGTCCCTTAAAGTTTCTGGGCAGTAGCATTTTTGAAATTTACAGCTTTGGCCTCCTTTGCTAAAATCAGTCCACACAAAAATCCACAACACCTTTTCCAGTAATTCCACTTGGATTAGTTAGGTAACTCATAGATCTAACTCTAGGACTTGACCACACTCAAAAATTCAAAATATAATAGGAGATATGGTCAATTGAATTTCATATTACGTTTTCATCAAAATCGATTTTCCACTCTTTGTGATTTCTAAGAAACTTTCATGTTTTTTACATACTAACCAACATAACTCATCATAAAACTTACTAATACCACGAATACCCATGATTTTCATTATTCCAATGCTTTTATTATGACTTTCATCATAAACCACGTAAAGCATTCATTTAGTTGAAGAAATATTTGAGGTTTAAGAAATGGGTTTTTGTCTTTGAATCAATACAAAATTCGATTTCACGCTCTAGGGTAGGCTAGGAAATCTTCAAGAATACGTCAAGAAATTTATTAATGATAGAAATATCATTCAAAACATTACTCTTATCCAAGACTTGGATAGTACGTCACATTGATACCAATCCGTGACTTCTATCCCTTAACCTAGATAGCACCTCACAATGATACCTATAAACTTGCCATCTTCATTCACGATGTAAGCCTCTGAAAAGTCCGCTTGGTGCATTCCACACAAGGAAGTCAACAACAAAAGGTTCGGGGCTCTTTACTTATGGCTTGATATAACGGTGATTAACTTTAGGGTTTGGTTACTTTGAATTCAGTATAACAGGTTGGTTAGGAATATGAAAGCTAACAACCTTACAAAAGAATAATGAGTAGTTAATCAATCGTTTTCAAAAAATTACCTCAAAGGCAAGTATTTTCAAAGATATAAGATCGACAGTAACGTGAAAGTGTTTATTTGAAACAACAAGATTAAAAAAATAATAGTAGCGATAACGAAGGCTCCTACTTAACGAAGTTTCAACCAATAAGTCAAAGTCTAACTTCTCCTGGAGTAAAATTTAAACGTTGAGCATAAAGCAAGAGAGATAAAAGAATGGGTAGAACCCAGATATCTAACACGGTATAGACTTCGCAAGAGCTTATGATTAACTTACCCGTGATAATTTTATTCGGGTTCCTCGTCACGAGAAAAAAACGCTCTCTCTTAAACTCACCGGCTCTGGTTTATGCAGGGCGAATGACCTTTGGTGCCTCCATCCTAGTTGAATTCATCTTGATGGCGACAAAATCGAGCTAAGTGGCCTTCTCTTCCACAATTATAACATGCTTTGGATGGCATGGCTAGCGATTCGGATGATGTGTCCCTCTCCTCCGCATTTGAAGCATATGATAGGTGGTCCTTCTCCTTCCTTAACAACAGTCTTTGGTCTTGACGTCTTTCCATCATTGTTGAATCTCATTTTCTTGAAATGTCCATTCTTATTATTTTGGCCTACGATTACCACCGAAGTGGTTACCATATCCTTTGTTGATTCCCTCCACGCTTGTTGTCACCGCCCGATGACTACTTTCATTTGAGTATTATAATTTTGCCGTTACGCTCTCTTTTTAGTTCGTTGACTCGTTATCGCGCTCCACTAAGCGAGCCTATTTACAACATCCCGAATAAAAACACGGTTTATGAGAAATAAGATGTTGACGTATCTCTGGCTCAAACCTCTTAAAAACATTCGCGCCATTCTCTTTCATTATCCACCAAGTGGGGCCTTAAATCGTGATAACTCCATAAATTTTGCCTCGTATTGCGACACGGTCATATTGTTTTGTTCCAACTTGATAAACTCCACCTCCTTCATGTGGCGAATACTTTCGGAAAGTATTTGTCGTTGAAACGACTCTGGAACTTCTCCCAAGATATCTTCAATACAAAGAAAGTTGAGTAGTCGTTTCTGGATTCCCACCGATGTCGCCTCTCCGCGCAGACATAAAGGCGGCAAAGGAACCTTTTGCTCCTCGAAGCATCCCAAGACATCAAATATCTTGGTAATCTGCTTTATCCATGCTTCCGCGAGAAGTGGTTTTGGCTCTCCCTTAAACTCCGGTGGTCCCAGCTCCTTGAATTGTTTAGCGGTGACCGCCGAGAGTTCTCGTGTTTCCACCTCGTTTTGGGCGAGAGTCGCTTTTACTTTGATGTTGCATGAATTCTAAAACCTTTTAAGCGTCATCACATTCATCAATTGATCGTTGTTGTTGTTGTTTACGGGAGGATTATCGCCATCCTGTTGCACATTGTCCCGATTATTGATATGTGGAGAATCAACAGGTCTCACGTGCTCCATTGCTATTCTCAACATTCTCGGATGCCATTTTCAAACACCGCCACAAAATAAGGGTTAATTAACATATCACATATTATCCCTATACTCGTGAGACCAATTAAATACCAAATAGCTTTAGGTAGGTCATACTAGCGAAGAAATTCCCGTCTCTCCCCTCTAGTACTATTCTCACATCTTAGCGGGGATCATATCCTAAGCTCGATACTGTAATGGCGCCCCCCAAAATTAGGTATCGTCACCCATCTTGGGTCGCCACTTACATGGTACATAAATTCAAATACAACTTACTAATATAAGCGTAGGTGTACAATACGACATAAAGCGTGAGTTTGAATACAAATATTGTCTACTAGATATTATACAAACTCAAAAGGAGTCCTCATTACAACTATTATCACACTATTTCATAGAATAGTGAGGACTACTAATGCTATCCTCACGGACCATTACTTACGTTCCCAGACTTCGTCCCAAATATATGTTCTCATTTCACGAAGAACAAAGGTGAAAGAAAGGGTGAGCTCAACTAGCCCATAGAAGAAATATTATGACTAAGATAATGCGAATAAATTATCATTAGCCTTCAACAAAGTTAAACCGATAAAATACAATAGACAACCCGGTTTAAGCTGCGGTGGAATATGCAATCCATTAAAAAAATCAAGTAGAGAATAAAGTCTACTATCTTTTAGGTTTTAAAGGTTTTCATCAATTTTTATCATTTGAGACTCGACAATAATAAACCACCACATCTAATCATCCCCATTACCACGGTCAAGGATTTTCATCAAATTATCAATGATCATGACTATCTTAGAATCACCCACAGTCATAATCATACCAAAACTATCCATCATCGCATTCTTACAGGCCACCGAGGACTTTTTGTCACATCATTTATATCAAGTCATGATTATCTTAGAATGATCCACGGTCATAATCATACTAAGTTCATCTATGCACGTAAGCCAAAGATAACATAATATAACATGAGGATGATGACAATGACATAGTAATTCAATAAAACAAGTTCAAGAATTATTTAATCCATGAATTATTAACGTCCAAATTGTCAACATGCGATAATCTTGTTTAGTAGAGTAAAATTCAATAATGATCAGAAGAATATTTCCATGAAAAGATACGGGATGAAACGCAAATATCAAGGATATTCTACTAATTTCATGGAGTATAGAAGTCAAAGTTTTAACCAACCGGGTATAATAAAGAATGGAATAACAAAAGAAATCACCATGCATGCGGTACTTGCGCATAGGCGAGTTATTCAGCAGAATAATAATAACGGAACCGAATGGGTGAAATTCACACCAAGCAAGATGTTCCAACAGAATAATAAAGATGGAACCCGATCCGGTGTAAAACACATGATATAGGATATTCCAACGAGAATGATAAAAGACGGAACCAGGTCCGTGTAAAACACATGAGCGAGGATGTTCCAACAGAATAATAAAAAGCGGAACCGGTCCTGTAAAACACATGCATGTGATGTTCCAGCGAGAATAATAGAAGAATGTCACCAAGTATAGGGTAAACCACAGTATCTGAGTTATTCCAACCAGAATAAATAAGCAATGGAATAACATAAGGATTTCACCAAGTATAGGGTATGCCACAGCGTATCACGAGGTTATGTATAGGGTATGCCACTTTTACAAAAGTTATTCAATGAATAATAGTGAATGGAATAACGAAGTTCTCTTCAAGAAGAAAGAATAACACCCCTACAGTAAAAAGAACTGAATATAGAAGTAGTGAAGTAGCGAATACTCTTCTTCTTTCTATAACTTTCTCTCTATAAACTTCTCTATAATTTCTCTCTCAGAGTTTGAATGAATTAAATAAAGAAAATAATGAAGGAATGAGCTTCTATTTATAGGAAAATGGAATGCATAAGAACTAATCCATGAACGGTCCAGATTGATTTACTTTAATCGTACGTCCATATTTAAAGAAAAATCTTTTAAATAAAATATAATATATTCTATTTATATAAAAAATTTTTACTATGCAAACACTATGCAATCTTATGCAAAAACACTATGCAACACTATGCATAATAAAATATAATATATTCTATTTATAGAATAACTTTAATAAAGTATTCTATTTTATATAAAAGATGTTTCGTTTTTATTACGTTAATAATACTGAATAAAACAAAACGTCATTATCGCTATAATAATTCATATTATTAATCGACAATAATGGAATCAAACCGGGTGACTTCTCATAAGCATCAATAATCAATCTGGTAATGCTTCTATATGCAACCACACGTATTCTTGTACTTTTACTACTGAGTAGTTCAACGAGAACCACAGTAAAACTTCCGCCGATATTTTAATAAAATATTTTTGTCGTTTTCTCAATCCGACAATAATTACATTGTAGGGTCCACCAATGATTGAGTAGTTGTAATGCGAATATTCCTCCGCTAAACCGAATATTCCCCAAACCAATCGAATATAATATAACCACTTGCATACTTTGCAAAATTTATAAATACTACCCACAACTATAATATTATCTTAAATTCACATCATAATATTAAAAATTATTTCAACAAAATTTAAATCTTTATTGATAAAATCTGGGGTCTCACAATTACTCCAAGTATTAAATATAACTTTAGTTCTCTCACTATTTTTTTACCCAATAAATAACAATTTCTTTTTCCAATACAAGGACAATATAGACATTTGATATTATATTTAATGCTATATTATTATTTTCTTAATACTTGTGCATAACTCTAAAAAGTTTTATATTAAGGGACGGAGGGAGTACCCCTTAATATAAGACGTTTTAGAGAAGTCTTTTTATCTTTTAATATATGACGTTTTAGAATTTCACGTAAGCATTAATTGTTTAGTTTCTAATATTACCCCAAGTATTAAATATAACTTTGGTTCTCTCACTATTTTTTGTCCAAAAAATAACAATCACTTTTTTTAATACAAGGGTAATATATACATTTGATATTATATTTAATGTTATACAATCATTTATTTAATACTTGTACACAACTCTAAAAGTCTTATATTAAGGGACGAGGGAACACATAATATATTACTTCAGCGATAAAGATCAAGGTATATATATATTGGGACACCCCCAAAATAGGTATACAACACCTGTGACGCCCCCAAAATAGGTCCACACGACCCATTTTGAGTCGCCAGATATCACTCCATAAAAATCAAATACAAACTTCATTTATATAATTGTTGAACTGTCATGCAGAGTACGACAACAGATAAGCTGTGAGTTTCAATACAAAATCTATGTAACTCTCATGGTGCCTCGACCACAACACCTTACAAAGGTACTTTACATAAAAGTACAATCAATAACTATTTTAGAAATTAAAATCTTTGGGAAATGTTCAAGGAAACCTTCGTACATGGGAGGCCATGCGTCCATGTTATGATAGATATCATATATCTACAGAATTATCCTTGGTTGACCCAATAGACCCCAAAGAAAAACGAGAAGATTACTATCATCTTTTTTCCAATGTTGAGTCTTCTCTTGACTTATAACTATCTCCACTGTCTCCAAGTGAAAATTATATTTCAAATAAATTCCAAGATCATATAGGTAGTGCTCATAGACATACTCAGCAAGTGGATGTGCACAACCCTGTCTTATGATAACACGAGGTTGTATGTCATTAGACATCTTGTATAATAGAGGCAAAACACCCTTCCAAAGTTGGGTTCACCTCACCCTATTCGGTTCATCAAAATTAAATATCAAATGACGTATACAATACGACACACTTATCTAAAGTTCACAATAAAATTATTTCCATGCTATTTAGGGAGAACCTCAACAGTGATATAGACCATAGTTCTATTCCCTACTTATCCTCAGCTTCGACCCAGCTACACTCTTATTACCTGAAAGGAATTGTGAAGCAAAAGGGTGAGCATAACTAGCCCAGTAATGAATATCATGACTAAAGATAATTAAATTATCAATAGCCTTCATCAGTAATAAATCAAAGATTTAGAACATATGGTAGATGATAAAACTTTTCAACCATAGTTGCAGCGGAACGAGCAATCCATTAGAAGAGTCAAATAGACCATCAGGTCTATTATCTCCTCCATGTTAAAAGTCAACCAATAATATTTTATGTAAGACCCCAAATTATTAATAAATGAAATTTATTTTCCTCTATTTATTATTTTGAAATAGTAAGGGTTGATTTGATTAATGTGGATAGTTATGGGTAAAATACGCAAATATTTTGAATAAGCAAGTGGTTATAAAATATTCATTATCGTCGGGAATATTCGTTTGGTCGTGGAATATTCAATCTTGTCGGGGAATATTCGTATTTACGGTATGATGATTTTTGTGGGCCCCATAACTTGAAAAAGCGATTGGATGAAGAAAATGACAAATGTTGAACAAGAGTGTAAATCAGTATTGCACCAATTATTGATTCTTACGTAAAGAAGGCACTAATCAATAATTGTTACGATTATCGCTCAAAGATTTTATTTTATTGATTCAATAATTGTTTGCGTTGATATTTTATATTCTTGTTGTTTGAATAAATTGTCATTACACAATATTTTCCATTATCGAAGCAATAATTCATATTATCTGAATAATATTATTGGATAACATTATTGGCAATGTCTAGAAAGTTCTCGCTTAAGGAGAGGTTTGATCGACTAATTGCATGGCGCTAGTAAGGAGAGATCCTTATTGAAAGCCCCTCTTTCACGGGAACATCAGTGTTGCGATCTTGTGATTCTGTAATATTATTTGTGAATAATTAATTATTGATTTATATGATGAGAAAAATATTGATTTTATGTGGATATAGATGGAGAAAATTTTAAAATGACAATTGTTGAAAATTAATATTTTATCTTTTTCTCGATAAAATAATTCATTTAAATATATTATTTTAATAATATATTAATTGGTGATATTTTTATAATGAATGTGGGATATATGAGTATATGAGGAGGAAGAGTATTTTGTGGCATTAAATGTTTAACACATATTTTGTGTGTTGGTGGACACAATTATTAATCGAAATTTGATTATAACACAATAAATCGCTTGCTTTATGGATTTCATCCAATTTAGTTTGGAATTTGGAAAATTTCTTCTGAAAAGTTGTAGAGATTTGAATTTCCTATAGAAAGTCACGAGATTCAAATTTTCTGATAAAAGGGCTATTTATTATGAATTATTGAAGTTCTGAAGCTCCGAAATAATTAATTTTTGGAAGTTTAAATTATTTTAAATTAGAAAAACATTTTTTCATTTTTGAAACTCATTTAACATGTGATTAGGAGGCTGAATTTAGATTGTTAGTGTGCGTATGAAGTTGTTGAAAAATTATAATATTAATTTATTAAATTTTCTACTTTGTGTTCTAAGCATTTTCCTATAAATAGGTGCTTAGGTTAGAATTGAAAATCACACCGGAAATCAAGTTTTCTCTCTATATTATCGTCGAGTGTATTCTTGTGAGTATTTTGAGTATTGCTATACTAATGCAAGTTCAAGTCATAGCCTATATCCTGTTTTCAACTAAAGTCTTGTCTTTCGAGGTAAGGGATGTTATTTTATTCGAAAATGATATTATTTCTTCAATATCATTATGCCGAAATATTGGTTGGAAATTTTTATCAAATTTGGAACTTTTTCATGACGGAGTTACTATTCATGAGTTACTATTCATGAGTTACTATTCACGAGTTACTATTCATGAGTTACTATTCACGAGTTACTATTCACGAGTACTATTCACGAAGCGTGAAGATATTTTTTGTGAAATTTCTATCTTTTGGTGTCGGAGTTACTATTCACGTATACGGCACTATTCACATATACTACACTATTCACGAATCATTTACACTATTCAATCTAAAAATGAAATTTCTTCTTTTTGTCCAAAATATCTATTATGGATACTAGCTTTGATTGTATCCATGTTTTGATCATTCTTGAATTTTACTCCACTACGATTACTTATGAGTATTTTTGAACTTGGATTGTTTAAAAATACTGAATCCTTAATGTTTGTTCTTTTATTTCACTAGATTCGCTTTTCTTTAAAATATTTTTCATCATCCTCATCCTAAATGATGATATTATCAATATCTTTGGCTTTGGTGCAAAGATGAATGATTTCTTGATGAATATCTTTGGCCAGTGAAAGTAAAAGATGAACAGTGTTGAGATGAACATAATGACTGATCGATTAATATCTTTGGCTCGTAGTGCAAAGATGAACAGTGTTTAGATGAACATGACTAATGATGAATATCTTTGGCACAGAGTGCAAAGATGAATATTTGATTCGGATATATATTGATTGATGTTACAGGATAAAATATCGACGATGAACTTTTAAATTCATATATAGAAGATAGTAGTTTGCATTCTCTACTTAACTCTTCTAATGAATTGTTGTTTCAAGACAAGAATTGTTGATTTAAAAGCTGGTTGTCTATTGTATTCTATTAGATTTTTCCTGTTGGAGACTAACGATAATTTGTTGTATATTATCTTAGTCATAATATTCTTTACTTGGGCTAATTGAGCTCACCCTTTTCTTGTTGTTCCATTTTTTTTCTCGTGGAGGCGAGAATGTAGCGAGTACTATTCGGGTATGGAATGAAGGTTCTAGAGAGAGTTGTTTAGTAGTCCTCACCATTTTTATAAAATAATGTATAAATAATTGTGATGAGGATTTATTTGGGTATGTATATTATGCTGAAGATAATAATTATATTTAAACTCACAATTATATATGTTGTCAAGTATTTTGCACGACAAATGTATTAATAAAGTTGTAGTTATTTACGTATTCATGTATTTGGCGACTTCGAGAATGGGTTGTGTAAGACCTCAAAATTTTTAAATAAAAAGGAATTTCCTTTATTTATTATTTTGAAATAGTAAGGGTTGATTTGATTAATGTGGATAGTTAAGGGTTAAATACGCAAATATTTCAAAATAAGCAAGTGGTTATAAAATATTCATTATCGTTTGGGAATATTCGTTTGGTCGTGGAATATTCAGATCGCTTGTGGGAATATTCGCATTTACTGCCAAATGACATGTGTGGGCCCCATAACGGAAAGTGATTGGATGAAGAAAAAACGACAAATATAAGTTGTTTTTAAATAATCTACAGAAGTTGTTATTCAAGCTATATCTTGTTGAATACCCTATGGTTAAAACACACTAATACGCTGTTGTTGAACAAAGAAGACACCAGATTGCACCAATTATTGATTCTTACGTAAAGAAGGCACTACTCAATAATGGTTACGAAATTATCGCTCAAGATATTTTATCGAGTTAATAATTGTCATATTGATATTTTATATTGTTGTTGTTTCAATAATTGTCATTACACAAGATTTTCATTATCGAAGCAATAATTCATATTATCTCTAATAATATTATTAGATAACATTATTGGCAATGTCTAGAAAGTTCTGTCTAAGGAGAGGTTTGGTCATCTAATCAAGGCTACCAAAGAAGAAGAAATTCTTATCGAAAGCCCCCTTCCTTCCTGAACCGCCTGTCATTTGTCAATATTGTGATTCGTAATATTATTTGTGAATAATTAATTATTGATTTATATGATGAGGAAAATATTGATTTTATGTGGATATAGATGGAGAAAATTTTTAAAATGACAATTGTTGAAAATTAATATTTTATCTTTTTCTCGATAAAATAATTCATTTAAATATATTATTTTAATAATATATTAACGGTGATATTTTTACAACGAATGTGGGATATATGAGTATACGAGGAGGAAGAGTATTTTTGTGGCATTAAATATTTAAAACATGTTAAACATGTCTGGTGGACCCCATTTATCGATCCGAAATTTGATTATAAATTGTAAAATCGCCTGCTTGTGGATTTCGGTCAATTTCTATTTGGAATTTGGAAAAACTTTCTTCTGCAAAGTTGTAGAGAATTGAATTTCCTATAAAAACTCATGAGATTCGAATTTTCTGATGAAAGGGCTATTTATTATGAATTATTGAAGTTCAAGTCTCAAATAATTGATTTTTGGGAGTTTAAATTATTTTTGTTAAGAAAAACGTTTTTTGTATTTTTTGGACATCATTAACATGTGTGGCTGGTGTTTTGACCAAAATGTGGGCTAAGGAAAATTTGTATAATTATATTAATATTATATTAAATTTTCTACTTTGGTGTTCTACGCATTTTCCTATAAATAGGGTGCTTAGGTTAGAATTGAAAATCACACCGTAAACTCAAGTTTTCTCTATTTCTCTCTCAATATTTTGAGCGTATTCTTGTGAGTATTTTGAGTATACTTTGAGTATTGATATACGGTGCAAGTTCATTCAAGACTATAATCCTTATTCCAAATGTAAGTACTTGCTTCTCTTGAGGTAAGGGATATTATTTTTTTCAGAATGATATTATTTCTTCAATATCATTATAATCAAATGTTGATCTGAAGTTTTTATCAAATTTGAAACTTTTTCATGCTCGGGTTACTATTCATGGGTTACTATTCATGAGTTACTATTCACGAAGTTACTATTCATGAAGTTACTATTCACGAAGTTACTATTCACGAGTACTATTCATGAAGCGTGAAGATGTTTTTTGTGGAATTTCTATCTTTTGGTGTCTGAGTTACTATTCACGATATCAAGACTATTCACGATACTAAGACTATTCACGATATACTGACACTATTCAATAAAAAATAAAATTTCTTCTTTTTGTCCAAAAATATCTATTCGGATACTAGCTCGATTGTATCCATGTTTTGATCATTCTTGAATTTTACACCACTATGATTATTTTTGAGGTATTTTTGGACGTGATAAAACCAAGTACTAATCCTTAATCCTTAATCCTTGTCATTTTGTTTCACCGGATTCGCTTTCTTTAAAAAAATATTTTTCATCATCCTCGCCTTAAATGATGATATTATGGAATATCTTTGGCCAGTAGTGCAAAGATGAATGATTTCTTAAGAATATCTTTGGCACCAGAGTGCAAAGATGAATGATTTCAAGAATATCTTTGGCCCGTAGTGCAAAGATGAAATGTGTTTTAAATGAACATGACCAATCGATGAATATCTTTGGCCCAGAGTGCAAAGATGAATATTTGATTCCGTATGTATATCGATTGATGTTACAGGATAAAAGATAGACGATGAACTTTTAAATTCATACATAGAAGATAGTAGTTTGCATTCTCTACTTAACTCTTCTAATGAATTATTATTTCACCATGTAATATTGATTTAAAATTTGTTGTCTATCAGATTCTATTATATTTTTTCCTCGTGAAGACTAACGATAATTTGTTGTATATTATCTTAGTCATAATATTCTTTATCGAGCTAGTTGAGCTCACCCTTTTCCTTTTTGTTCCATTTTTCTCGTGGAGGCGAGAATATAAATGAGTACGAAGCCTGGGTATGGAATGAAGGTTTTAGAAAGGATTGCTTAGTAGTCCTCACCATTTTGTAAAATAATGTATCAATAAATGTGATGAGGATTTATTTGAGTATAGATATTGTCTGTAAGATAATATTTGTATTCAAACTCACGCTTTACCGTTGTAATAATAAAGTTGTAGTTGTTTCGCACTATGTATTGACAACTCGTATAGGTGATGTATACCTATTTTGGGGGCGCCACAAATGCTTGGTATCGTAGCTTAGGATATGATCTCCAAGCGAGATCGGGAATAGAACTAGAGGGAGAGACGAGTAAATCCTTCGCTAGTGTGTGTCCTACCTAAGCTTATTTGTTAGTTGGTCAAGATATAGGGATATTATGTGATATATTGATTTCCTTAATTAACCCTTGTTTTATGACAATTTTGAGAATGTCGATCGAGAATATTAACAATGGAGTAAATGAGACCGTGGAGATGCCTCAGACTTACCAACGAGGAGAACGTGTAACAGTCGGCAATGTACCTCCCGTGAACAACACCATGGAGCGCGATGATGAACGAGGGATGTTTAGAAGTTTTTGCGCTCATGCAAAATCGCATTTGAGGAGACTCGTGTTCAAAATACAGGAGGAAATGATAGCAATTCACGGGTTGTCACAAAATGCAAGCGCTTCAAAGAGTCAGGACCACCGTAATTCAAGGGAAAGCCAGATCCGATCACGGCGGAAACATGGGTTAAGCAAATTACCAAGATATTCGATGTCTTGGGATGCACGGAGGAACAGAAGGTTCCATTCGCCACCTTTATGTTCCGTGGCGAGGCGCATTACCGGGAGTCTCAGAAGCGCACTCCATCCAAATTGCGCACTCAAAGATGTCGTGGGAGACATTTCAGAATTATTTAATGACAAATACTTTCCCGAAAGTGTTCGCTATATGAAGGAAGTGGAGTTCATCGATTGAACAAAACAACACGACGGTGTCTCAAAGACGAGGCAAAGTTTGCAGAGTTATCCGTGTTTTGCACCTCATTTGGTGGAGAATGAGGAACGATGACGCGGATGTTTCTTAGAGGTTTGAAACCCAAGATACGCCAAGATCTCATTTCTCATAAATTTTCTCTTTATTCGGATGTTGTAAATGTGGCTCAATTATTAGAGCGAGATAACGAGTACTACCAACCGAGGGACCACAACCAGTGGATCGATCGTAGATAAAGCAATAATGTAATAATGATAACTCATGAGAAAGAAATGACGGACAAAAATGGTAACCACTCCGTGGTAATCATGGCCATGAAAATGTAAGAAGCGAGTCGAGGAGAGATTTTAAAAGAGGAGATTTAACAACGACTTATATGAAGACGACAAAGGCTTAAGAAAGAATCGGTTCTAAGGAGGAGAACGACCACCGGCCATATGCTACAAATGCGGAAAAGAGGGATATATCACCAAACCGCCACAACAGCTTCAAGGTATGCTATAGTTGTGGAAAGGAAGGACATATCGCCGAGATTGTACAGAATAAACCTAGTTCAATGGGGACGGTGACTCAAAAGATCGTCCCGTAAAAGTCAAAGTCAACGATTCCGGAAGAGCGCTTTGTCAGGATCGGTCATAATGCGAGGAACCCAAACGAGGTGATCACGGTAAGCTATTTATAAATTCTTGCGAAGTTTATACCTTACTTGATACCGGTATACCCATTCATTTATCTCTCCCGCATGTGCTCAACGCTTAAACTTGACTCGAGAAATTAGACTTTCGACCTATCTCGTGGAAACTCCGCTAGAGAAACTTTCATCACATCCACTGCTTATAAATCTTGTTTGATTCAAGTTGGCACCATTACCTTACCTTGCTGACCTTCTCTTTTAAAGATACTTGCTTTTGATGTGATTTTAGGATTGATTGGTTAACTACTCATCATGCCAAAATTGATTGTTTTCGTAAGGTTGTTAGTTTTCATATTCCTAACCAACCCGTTGTATTTAATTCAAGCAACTAAACCATTAAAATCAATCACCGCTATATCTAATCATAAAGCTATTCGCTTATTAAAAAAACTGGATGTCAAGCTTTCTTAGCCCATGTTATGGATTTGAATAAAGACACGCCAAATTTGAATAATATTCCTGTTGTTATCGACTTTCCCGACGATTTCAAGAACTTCCCGGCCTCACCCCGTAACGTGAAGTTGAATTCTTTATTGATCTTGAACCCGGTACAAAGCCCATTTCTAAAACCCCATATCGAATGGCTCCTATTGAACTTCGTGAGTTAAAGGTCCAACTACAGAATTGTTGGACATCGGCTTCATTCATCCTAAGACATCTCCTCGGGGTGCTCCTGCTTTATTCAGAAAGAAGAAAGACGGAGTATGCGACTTTGTATTGACTATCGAATCGAACCATGTCACCATCAAGAATAGGTATCCTCTACCTCGTATTGATGACTTGTTTGACCAATTGCAAGGCACAATTCTTTTCAAAAATCGATCTTCGCTCGATATCATCAAATTGAAGATTAAAATCGAGGATATTCCAAAGACCGCCTTCGTAACCCTAGATGGGCATTATGAATTCTTAGTCATGTCTTTCTGACTAACTAATGCTCCCGCGGCTTTCATGGATATGATGAACCGAGTATTCAAGGAATATTTGGATCAATTCGTTGTTGTCTTTATTGATGACATCCTCATATATTCCAAAAGCCGTGAAGATCATGAGCACCATTTGAAGTCGGTACTCCAAAGGCTTCGTGAAAACCAACTATATGCCAAATTGAAGAAATGTGAGTTCGCTTGAGGAAGTAGCATTCCTTGGGCACGTGGTGTCGAAACATGGAGTATCTGCTGATCCCAAGCCAAGATCAAGCAATACAAAGTTGGGAGCAACCAAGCTCGGTGATGTAAGTACGTAGTTTTTTTGGGCTTAATGGGTTATTATCTGAGATTCGTGGAAGGGTTTTCTAATCGCTACTCCATTAACTCAAATAACTCCTAAGGATACAAAATTGCTTTGGAGCGAAGAATGCGAAAAAGTTTCCAAGAGCTTAAGAGGAGACTTATTTCTAAGACTGCTCTAACAATACCATCCGGTTCGGATGGATTTGTTATCTACAAATGATGCTTCGTGCAAAGGGTTAGGATGTGTTCTCATGCAACGTGGAAAGTCATAGCCTATGCCTCACGACAAACTTAAAGAGTATGAGAGGAATTATCCTACTCATGATCTAGAGTCAAGCGCAAGCAATGCTTTACGCTAAAAATATGGAGGCACTATCTATATGGGGAGAAAGTGGAGATATATTCGCACCATAAAAGCCTTAAATATTTCTTCACTCAAAAAGAACTCAACATGCGGCAAATGACGCTGGCTCGAGCTATTGAAAGACTACGACCACACTATTCAATACCATCCCGGTAAAGCGAACGTGGTAGCTAACGATCGAGTAGAAGATCATATGCGGAACGAAAAGCGATGATGTCAAGTATACGACAGAGCCAACTTTAATAGAAAAAGTTAAGGTTGCTTTCAAGCCACCGAATCTTGAAATCGATGCGCATGAAGAAGAAAGTACAAGAAGGAGCTATTCCTAAGCGAGAATTGATGAAGAAGGAATACTTCGAGTCCACTCTAGACTTTGTGTTCCTAACGACTCGATTTGAAGTACAAGATTATGATGGAGGCACACAATACGCCATTTTGCAATCCATCCTCGAAGTACTAAAATGTATCGTGATCTTCGACATACATTTTGGTGGAACAATATGAAGAGAGAGATTGCAAAGTTTATCTCGATGTGTTTAACTCACCAACGTAGTAAAGGCGAGCATCTTGTACCTAAGGGTCCGTTGCAACCACTTGAGATTCCTAAATGGAAGTGGGAACACATTACTATGGATTTCATTACGGTCTTCCTACGGTTTCTCAAGGCATCAATGCTATTTGGGTTATTGTTGATAGATTAACCAAGTCCGCTTCATTTCTTGCCGACACGGAGACTTATTCCTCGAACGCCTTGCTAGTATGTACGTGAATGAGATTGTGAGGTTGCATGGCATGCCAGATCCATAGTTTCGGATCGTGACCCAAGATTCACTTCAAGATTTTGGGTTAGCTTGCAAAAAGCTATGGGCACGGATTTGCGATTTAGTTCGCATACCATCCCCAAACCAGACGGACAATCGTAGAGGACTATTCAAACTCTTGAAGATCTATTAAGACTCGTGGTCCTGCACTTCAAGGGTAGTTGGGATAAGTATTTACCATCGTGGAATTCTCCTACAACAACAGCTTATCGTGCAAGTATAGGTGTGGCTCCATTCAAGCATTATATGGACGAAAATGTCGCTCTCCAATATGTTGGGATGAGGTGGGTGAAGCAACATTGTTGGGACCCGAAAGTTAAGACGTATGACTCACCGAAAAGATCCAAATGATTCGACAACGATACAAACCAAGACAAGATCGACAAAAGAGTTATGCGGATCTTCATCGAAAGGACGGGGATTTAGTGTAGGGATCATGTATTGTCATGAAGTTGCTCCATGGAAGGGAGTTACAAGATTTGGGAAGAGAGGAAAGCTCAATCCACGATTTATCGGTCCATTTCAAATTCTCGACCGAGTAGGAAATGTAGCCTATAGACTTGCATTACCTCCAAGTATGTCTCGTGTTCATAATGTGTTTCACATATCCGTATTTCCGTAGAATATGTGAAAGACCCGAACCACGTTATCGAAGTTAGAACCGACGAGATAGTCAAGACTTAACGTATGAGGAGGTACTGTCAAGATCTTGATAGAAGGAGCATGTCCTACGCTAAGAAAGGTCATACCACAAGTTAAAGTTTTGTGGAGGAATCATGCTATAGAGGAAATGACCGGGAATTGGAAAAAATGAAAGCGAGGTATCCTCACCTTTTCAAACACTGTGTATCGTACGCCAATTTCGAGGACGAAATTTCATAAGGAGGGAGGTTGTAAGACCCCAAATTTTAATAAATAAAATTTATTTTCTTTATTTATTATTTTGAAATAGTAAGGGTTGATTTGATTAATGTGGATAGTTATGGGTTAAATACGCAAATATTTCAAAATAAGCAAGTGGTTATAAAATATTCATTATCGTTTGGGAATATTCGTTTGGTCGTGGAATATTCGTATCGTCGGGGAATATTCGTATTTACGACCAGCAGCCCATGTGTGGGGCCCCATAACGGAAAGTGATTGGATGAAGAAAACGACAAATATAAGTTGTTTTTAAATAACTACGTAGTTGTTACCAAGTATCACTCGTTGAATACCCTATGGTTTAAAACACACTAATACGCTGTTGTTGAACAAGAAGACACCAGATTATTGCACCAATTATTGATTCTTACGTAAGAAGGCACTACTCAATAATGGTTACAAGAATTATCGCTCAAGATTTTATTTTATCGATTCAATAATTGTCGCGATGATATTTTATATTATCGTTGTTTCAATAATTTGTCATTACACAAAGATTTTTTCATTATCGAAGCAATAATTCATATTATCCTAATAATATTATTAGATAACATTATTGGCAATGTCTAGAAAGTTCGCTTAAGGAGAGGTTTGGTCACCTAATCATGCGCCAAGAGAAGAAGAAATTTTATCGAAAGCCCCTTTCCTGGAACTACCTCGGTCACAAATATCATGATTCTCGTAATATTATTTGTGAATAATTAATTATTGATTTATATGATGAGGAAAATATTGATTTTATGTGGATATAGATGGAGAAAATTTTAAAATGACAATTGTTGAAAATTAATATTTTATCTTTTTCTCGATAAAATAATTCATTTAAATATATTATTTTAATAATATATTAACGGTGATATTTTTACAATGAATGTGGGATATATGAGTATATGAGGAGGAAGAGTATTTTTGTGGCATTAAATGTTTAAAACATGTTTTGTGTGTCAGGACCCAATTTATCGAATCAAATTTGATTATAAATTTGTAAAATCGCCTGCTTGTGGATTTCACCAATTTCTATTTGGAATTTGGAAAAACTTTCTTCTGCAAAGTTGTAGAGAATTGAATTTCCTATAAAAAACACGCGAGATTCAAATTTTCTGATAAAAGGGCTATTTATTATGAATTATTGAAGTTCAAGTTCAAATAATTGATTTTTGGAGTTTAAATTATTTTTGTTAAGAAAACGTTTTTTTGTTTTTGGACACTCATTAACATGTGATTGAGGCTGAATTCAGATTGACCAAAGGTGGGCTAAGAAAATTTGTAAAATATATATTATTATTATATTAAATTTTCTACTTTTGTGTTCTAAGCATTTTCCTATAAATAGGTGCTTAGTTAGAATTGAAAATCACACCGTAAATCAAGTTTTCTCTATATATATCGATATTTTGAGCGTATTCTTGTGAGTATTTTGAGTATACTTTGATTATTATATACTACAAGTTCAAGTCATAGCCTATATCCTGTTTCAACTAAAGTACCGCTTTCGAGGTAAGGGATGTTATTTTTTTCAAAATGATATTATTTCTTCAATATCATTATGCCAAATATTGATCTGAAATTTTTATCAAATTTGGAACTTTTTCATGCTCTGGGTTACTATTCATGAGTTACTATTCATGAGTTACTATTCATGAAGTTACTATTCACGAAGTTACTTCATTCATTCACGAAGTTACTATTCACGAGTACTATTCATTCACGAAGCGTGAAGATGTTTTTTGTGAATTTCTATCTTTTGGTGTCGAGTTACTATTCATTCACGATACTAAGACTATTCACGATACTGACACTATTCACGATATACTAAGACTATTCAATCAAAAATAAAATTTCTTCTTTTGTCCAAAATATCTATTCTGGATACTAGCTTTCGATCAGATCCATGTTTTGATCATTCTTGAATTTTACACCACTATGATTATTTTTGAGGTATTTTTGAACGTGATAAAACCAAAATACTAATCCTTAATCCTTAATCCTTGTCTTTTGTTTCACCGGATTCGCTTTCTTTAAAAAATATTTTTCATCATCCTCGGTCCTAAAATGATGATATTATGGAATATCTTTGGCCCAGTAGTGCAAAGATGAATGATTTTTGATGAATATCTTTGGCCAGAAGTAAAAAAGATGAATAAGTTGAATGAATACGATTTCATTAATATCTTTGGCCCAGTAGTGCAAAAGATGAACAGTGTTTAAATGAATACGACCAATCGATGAATATCTTCGGCCTCAGAGTAAAGATGAATATTTGATTCCGTATATATATCGATTGATGTTACAGGATAAAATATCGACGATGAACTTTTAAATTCATATATAGAAGATAGTAGTTTGCATTCTCTACTTAACTCTCTAATAATGAATTATTATTTCACCAATATTGATTTAAAATTTGTCATCTATCAGATTCTATTAGATTTTTCCCTCGTTGAAGACTAACGATAATTTGTTGTATATTATTAGTCTTAGTCATAATATTCTTTATCGGGCTAGTTGAGCTCACCCTTTTCCTTTTTGTTCCATTTTTCTTCTCGTGAGGCGAGAATGTAAATGAGTACTAGCCTGGGTATGGAATGAAGGTTTAGAGAGAGTTGTTTAGTAGTCCTCACCATTTTGTAAAATAATGTATCAATAATTGTGATGAGGATTTATTTGAGTATAGATATTGTCTAGAAGATAATATTTGTATTTAAACTCACATTTATATATAATAAAGTTGTATTTGTTTAACAAATGTATTAATAAAGTTGAAGTTATTTCGTATCATGTATTTGGCGCACCAGAATGGGTTGGATGGAATGGACCTATTTTGGGGGCGCCACAGTTGGTATCGTAGCTTAGGGATATGATCTCCGGCGGAGATCGGGAATAGAACTAGAGGGGGGGAGAGACGAGTAAATCCTTCGCTAAGTGTCCTACCTAAGCTTATTTGTTAGTTGGTTAAGATATAGGGATATTATGTGATATATTGATTTCCTTAATTAACCCTTGTTTTATGACAAGATTTTGAGAATGTCGACCGAGAATATTAACAATGGAGTAAATGAGACCGTGGAGATGCTCAGATTACCAACGAGGAGAACGTGCAACAGTCGGGCAATGTACCTCCTTTGAACAACACCACCGAAAGCGTATGATGAACGAGGGATGTTTAGAAGTTTTTGCAGCTCATGCAAAATCGACGAGGAGACTCGTGTTCAAAATACAGAGGAAATGATAGCAATTCACGGTGGTCACAAATGCAAGCAGCTTCAAAGAGTCAGGACCACCGCACTTCTGGGAAAGCCGGATCCGATTAAGGCGAGACGTGGGTCAAACAAATTACCAAGATATTCGATGTCTTGGGATGCACGGAGGAACAAAAGTTCCATTCGCTACTTTTATGTTCCGTGAACGAGGCAGACATCGGTGGGAATCTATGAAGCGTGCATCCATCCAAATTTGCACTCAAAGATGTCATGGGAGACGTTTCGTAAAATAAATTCAATGACAAGTACTTCCCCGAAAGTATTCATCATATGAAGGAAGTGGAGTTTATTAGATCGAGCAGAATAATACGACGGTGTCCCAAAGACGAGGCGGTTCATGAGTTATCCAGTGTTTGCACCTCATTTGGTGGAGAATGAGGAACGATGACGCGATGTTTCGAGAGGTTTGAAACCCAATATACGCCAAGATCTCATTTCTCATAAATTTTCTCTATTCAGATGTTGTCAATGTGGCTCAAATGTTAGAGCGAGATAACGAGTATACGCTCAACCGAGGGACCATAACCGTGATCATACCAAGATAAAGAATCCATCGTAATAACGATAACCAAATGGAGAAAGAAGAATACTTGACAAAGGCGGTAACCACTCTAGTGGTAATCGTGGCCATGAAAATAGAAAGAAGCGAGTCGGGAGGAGATTTTAAAAGAGGAGATTCAACAACGACCATGTGAAGACGCCCAAAGAAGAGTAATCGGTTCCAAGGAGGAGAAAGACCACCTATCGATGTTACAAAAATGCGGAAAGAGGGATATATCACCAAACCGCCCACAACAGCTTTAAGGTATGCTATAATTGTGGAAAAGAAGGACATATCGCCGAGATCAGACGATATCAAAACCCAAATTCAAATGGAATGGTGACTCAAAAGGATGTCCTGTAAAAGTCAAAGTCAACGATTCTCGGAAGAGCGCTTTGTCGTGACCGATAATTAAAATGCGAGGAACCCGAACGGTTAGCACGGGTTAGTTAATTATAAATTCTTGCGAAGTTTATACCTTACTAGATACCGCTTCTACCCATTCTTTATCTCTCTTTTGCTTGCGCCAACGCTTGAACTTGACTACGGAGAAATTAGACTTTGACCTATTTATGGAGACTCCGCTAGAGAAACTTTCATTACATCCGTTGTTTAGAAATCTTGCTTGATTCAGTCAAGGCACTATCACATTACCCGTTAACCTTATTTCTATAGAGATATTTGCTTTTGATGTGATTTTAAGGTTAACTACTCATCATGCCAAAATTGATTACTTTCGTAAGGTCATAGTTTTCATATTCCTAAGCAACTCGTTATTCAATTCAAGCAATCAAACCATTGTAGTCAAACATTTTCATATCAAGCCATGAAGTCATTCGCTTATTACGAATGTCAAGTTTTCTTAGTCCATGTTATGGATTTGAATAAAGACACGCCGATTTGAATAATATTCCTGTTGTTATTGATTTTTCCCGACGATTTCAAGAATTTCTCGCTTACTCCCAAAGATCCGATATTAAATTTTGTATCGACTTTGAACCCTAGACAAAACTCATTTCTAAAATCTCATATCGAATGGCTCCTATTGAACTTCGTGAGTTAAAAATTCAACTATAGAATTTGGTACCGAGCCTTTATCCGTGACTTCCTTTGTGGAATGCACCGCCGCATCTCCGTAGGGGACACCATATTCGCATGCGATAGTAAACCGATAGGTGTCATTGTAACGCTATCCAAGGTTGGGATATTAGTCACAATTGAGAACAACCTAAGCTCAGAATCGAAATACGTAGCTTTCAGCTTAGTTGGTTATTATCGGAGATTCGTTGAAGGATATTCTCGAATCGCTATTCCATTAACGCAAATTTGACTCAGAGAGATACAAAATTCGAATGGAGCAAGGAATGTGGGAAGAGCTTCAAGAACTCAAGAGGAGACCATTTCAAAGACATGTTCACTATGCCATCCCGGAAAAAAGCGAACGTGGTAGCCGACGTGTTGAGTAGAAGATCGATATACAAGTACGAAAGTACGATATTGTCAAAGACTCATTTCAGATAATTTACAAATAATAGAGATGGAGATGAAAACTCTAGTTACCCACGTGATGATATACGAGTATAATCGACTTTAATCGATAAAGTTAAAGTCGCTCAAGCTACACACACCGAGCCGCGGATGAATTTGAAGAAGGAGGTGCAAGAAGTTGTTATTTCAAAAGCGAGAATCGGTGAGGTGAGGAAAGCTCAAACCTTCGATTTATTAATCCATTTGAAATTCTCGATCGAATAGAACCGTGGCCTATAGACTCGCTTTTACCGCCAAGTATGACGCGTGTTCATAACGCTTTTCACGATCGATGTTACGTAAATATGTGGACGAATTCAACCACGCTATCGAAGTTAGAACCGACGAGATAGCAAGAAGACTTAACGTACGAGGAGGTACATGTCAAGATCTTGGATAGAAAGAACATGTCCCATGTACCGAGGTTATACCACAAGTTAAAGTTTTGTGGAGAAACCATGCTATCGAGGAAATGACCGGGAGTTGGAAACGAAAATGAAAGCGAGGTATTCTCATCTTTTCAAACACTGTGTACGTGACGCCAATTTTGAGGACTGAAATTTCATAAGGAGGGAGGTCAGAGACCTCAAATTATTAATAAATGAAATTTATTTTCCTCTATTTATTATTTTGAAATAGTAAGGGTTGATTTGATTAATGTGGATAGTTATGGGTAAAATACGCAAATATTTCAATAAGCAAGTGGTTATAAAATATTCATTATCGTCTTGGGAATATTCGTTTGGTCGTGGAATATTCAGATCGCTTGGGGAATATTCATGACGACGCACAGCTTTTTGTGGGCCCCATAACTAAAAGCGATTGGATGAAGAAAACGACAAATATAAGTTGTTTATAAATAACTGCAGAGTTGTTACCAAGCTAATACTCGTTGGAATACCCGGGGTTAAAACACACTAATACGCGCTGTTGAAATAAGAAAGACACCAGTATTGCACCAATTATTGATTCTTACGTAAGAAGGCACTACTCAATAATTGTTACAAAGAATTATCGCTCAAGATTTTATATTTTATCGATTCAATAATTGTTGCATTGATATTTTATATTATCGTTGTTTCAATAAATTGTCATTACACAAGATTTTCCATTATCGGCTAATAATTCATATTATCCTAATAATATTATTGGATAACATTATTGGCAATGTCTAGAAAGTTCGCCTAAGGAGAGGTTTGGTCACCTAATCATACTACCAAGAAGTGAGAGATCCTTATCGAAAGCCCCTCTTCTCTGAACTACCGTCACAAGATCGATTCTCAGAATATTATTTGTGAATAATTAATTATTGATTTATATGATGAGAAAAATATTGATTTTATGTGGATATAGATGGAGAAAATTTTTAAAATGACAATTGTTGAAAATTAATATTTTATCTTTTTCTCGATAAAATAATTCATTTAAATATATTATTTTAATAATATATTAACTGTGATATTTTTATAATGAATGTGGGATATATGAGTATATGAGGAGGAAGAGTATTTTTGTGGCATTAAATGTTTAACATATATTTTGTGTGTTGGTGGACACAATTATCGATCAAATTTGATTATAAACCGTAAAATCGCCTGCTTATGGATTTCTTCCAATTTTGTTTGGAATTTGGAAAAACTTTCTTCTCGCAAAGTTGTAGAGAATTGAATTTCCTATAAAAAGTCAAGAGATTCAAATTTTCTGATAAAAGGGCTATTTATTATGAATTATTGAAGTTCAAGTTCAAAAATAATTGATTTTTGAAGTTTAAATTATTTTAAATTAGAAAAACGTTTTTTCATTTTTTGAAACTCATTTAACATGTGATTAGGTGGTCAAATTCAGATTGTTAGTGTGAGTATGAAGTTGTGGAAAAATTATAATATTAATTTATTAAATTTTCTACTTTGTGTTCTAAGATTTTTCCTATAAATAGGTGCTTAGGTTAGAATTGAAAATCACACCGTAAACTCAAGTTTTCTCTCTCTATATTATCGAGCGTATTCTTGTGAGTATTTTGAGTATACTTTGAGTATTGCTATACTACTGCAAGTTCAAGTCATAGCCTATATCCTGTTTTCAACTAAAGAGCACTGCCTTTCGAGGTAAGGGGATGTTATTTTATTCAAAATGATATTATTTCTTCAATATCATTATGCCAAATATATTGGTTGGAAATTTTTATCAAATTTGGAACTTTTTCATGCTTATTTTGGTTACTATTCATGAGTTACTATTCATGAGTTACTATTCACGAGTTACTATTTATGAGTTACTATTCACGAGTTTACTATTCACGAGTACTATTCACGAAGAGTGAAGATGTTTTTTTTTGAAATTTCTATCTTTTGGTGTCTGAGTTACTATTCACGATACTATTCACTATTCACGATACTGACACTATTCACGATACGACTATTCACGAATACGACACTATTCATCGAAAAATGAAATTTCTTCTTTTTGTCTAAAATATCTATTATGGATACTAGCTTTGATTGTATCCATGTTTTGATCATTCTTGAATTTTACTCCACTCGATTACTTATGAAGTATTTTTGAACTTGGATTGTTTAAAATACTTAATCCTTAATGTTTGTTCTTTTGTTTCACCGGATTTGCTTTCTTTAAAATATTTTTCATCATCCTCACCCTAAATGATGATATTACTAAATATCTTTGGCCCGTAAAGTAAAAGATGAATGATTTCTTGATGAATATCTTTGGCCAGTAGTGCAAAAGATGAACAGTGTTGAGATGAACACGACTGATCGATTAATATCTTTGACCCAGTAGTGCAAAGATGAACAGTGTTTAGATGAACACGACTAATCGATGAATATCTTTGGCTCAGTAGTGCAAAGATGAATATTTGATTCCGTATATATATCGATTGATGTTACAGGATAAAATATCGACGATGAACTTTTAAATTCATATATAGAAGATAGTAGTTTGCATTCTCTACTTAACTCTTCTAATGAATTGTTGTTTCACCGCATAGATTATTGATTTAAAACCGGTTTGTCTATCAGATTCTATTAGATTTTTCCCTCGTTGAGACTAACGATAATTTGTTGTATATTATCTTAGTCATAATATTCTTTATCGGGCTAGTTGAGCTCACCCTTTTTCTTGTTGTTCCATTTTTCTTCTCGTGAGGCGAGAATGTAGCGAAGTACTAGTCTGGGTATGGAATGAAGGTTCTAGAGAGAGAGTTGTTTAGTAGTCCTCACCATTTTGTAAAATAATGTATAAATAATTGTGATGAGGATTTATTTGGGTATGTATATTGTCTAGAAGACAATAATTGTATTTAAACTCACAAGATATATGTTGTCGTATTTTGCATTTTGACAAATGTATTAATAAAGTTGTAGTTATTTCGCACCATGTATTTGGCGACTCGTAATGGGTTGGATGGAATGGACCTATTTTGGGGCGCGTCATGGCTATACCAAATCAAAAGTCATGCTCATAATCATACTAATAAATTCATCTTTGCAATATGACCAAAGATATTCATTAACAATTCATCTTTGCACTACAGGCCAAAGACATACAACTGTATAACCAATAACCAACAGTTCATCTTTGCACTACAGGCCAAAGATATACAACTGTAAAACCAATAATGCTCAAACTCAACTTAATAGTATCACGACCACGAATTATCCATGCACTACAGGCCAAGGATATTCGTGTTTTCAATTACGGTCATGATTATACCGAATAATCCCTGGTCATAATCATACCAAGTCTATCTATGCACTACGGGCCAAAGATGACTTTTACCACATCATTTGTAACATTACGGTCATGATTATACCGAATAATCCCTAGTCATAATCATACCAAGTCCATCTAGGCACGACAGACCACAAATGACTTTCAACATAATATATACATGAGGAAGATGACAATGATATAAGTATTAATCAAACGAAAATAAGGATAAATATTAAAGACTTTAAATTTATCCAAATATTATCAACCACATGAAAAATTCATAATCTAACATTATTAATATCATAACAATATTTTAATCACTTCTTAAACTTATAAACAATTTATTTCAATTGTTTACACTTTACCAAATAATGCATTTAGTCATTCAAAAATGCCATATGCATAAGATTTCATCACCAATGATCAAATCCCTCATAAAAAATCTGCATATACCTTATATAGGATTTCCAAGCCATAAAATCCTATTTTCCAACTTCGTTTCTTCACATAACATATTTAACTCATATGTTCGTAACTAAACCATTTTCATGAAAAATACTAAATCAGTCCCAAAAATATTTTTTTTCTGGGATTTAGAAGAATATAGTCCCATAATGAACATATATTTTTCTCAAAATTTTTAAAATTCATTTACTATTTTTCAAAAATCAATTTCTAATTAATTCCTTAAGAAATTAGCTACCTCAAGTTTAACTCCAGAAATTCCCAAATCTTGGCAGGAACTTACACATGTTAACGTGAGCTTTCAGTTTAAATTTCATGGTCATCGGAGTTATAGAACTCCGGTTATAACATTTTTCGTCGAAAAAATCTAAATATTGAAATGGTCATAACTTGCTCATTTTAAGTCGGAATGAGCTCATTTTTGGACAGGAGGTACCTTATACCATATACTTTCATGTCCCAAAAGGACGAAATTTTCTCATAAATTAAGGGGCCGAAAATGCCCTTTTAAAAATATGGACAGTAGTTTTTTCCCATTTTTAACTTTTTCGTGCTTTGCTAAAATCAGTCCACACGAAAATCTACAACACCTTTTCCAGTGATTCCATTTGGATAAGTTAGGAAACTCATAGATTTAACTCTAGGACTTGATCATACTCAAAAATTTGAAATATAATAGGAGATATGGTCAATTGAATTTCATGTTCCATTTTTTCCAAAATCTGATTTTCAACTCTTTGTGATTTCTAAGAAACTTTCATGTTTTCACATAATAACCAACATAACTCATCACAACACTTACTAATACTACATATACCCATAATTTTCATCAGTCTAATACTTTTATTATGACTCTCATCATAATCAACGTAACAGATCATTTCCACAATTTAATAAGAAATGAATATAAAGGATCATTCACCATGCATGTGGTAATCCACATATACAGGTTATTCCAACAGAATAATAAAGAATAGAATAACAGAAGAATTCACCATGCATGCAATAGACCACACTGACAGGTTATTCTCAACAGAATAATAAAGAACGAAAATAGGTCAGGCGTAATTCGCACCGACAGGATATTCCAACAGTATAATAATTAATGGAATAACAACGAAATTCACCATGCATGCGATAGACCGCACAGACAGGTTATTCCAACATAATAATAAATAATAGAACCAGGTCCCAGAAATCGCATTTGCATAGACGTGATATTAAACGTAATAATAAATAATGGAATCGTGTCAAAGTAAATTACTGACCGACAAGATATTCCAACAGAATAATAAAGAATGGAATAATAGAAGAATTTCACCATGTATGCAGTACTTCGCATAAACAAGTTATTCCAACACAATAATAAGGAATGGAATAATAGAAGAATTTCACCATGCAGTACTTCACATAGACAGGTTATTCCAACATAATAATAAGGAATGGAATAATAGAAGAATTTCACCATGTATGCAGTACTTCGCATAGACAGGTTATTCCAACATAATAATAAGGAATGAAATAATAAAAGAATTTCACCATGTATGCAGTACTTCGCATAGATAGGTTATTCCAACATAATAATAAGGAATGAAATAACAATAGCTATCTTCATAAATGCGAAAGAAATAATACCCCTTACGAGTAAAACAAATAATATCCCTTACCTTATAAAGAAACTGGATATAGAAGTAGTGAAGTAGCAGAATACTCTTCTTCTTTCTTTCTATAGATTTTCTCTTTATAGCTTCTCTCTATAATTTCTCTCTCTAGAGTTTCAGTGAATTCGTAAGAAATAATGAAGGAATGAGCTTCTATTTATAGGAGAATAGATTGAATAGTAACTAATTCATGAACGGTCCAGATTGATTTACTTTTAAACGGACGGTCCAGATTGGTTTACTATTAAAACTTAAATCAACGGTCCATACTGATTCACTATTAAAACTTTAAACCAGCGATCCATATTGATTTACTAAATAGAATAATTATAAGAAAATTGAATACTTTCATTTCATAAAATTCGGGGTCTCACAACACCCATTCTGAGTCGTCAAATACATGGTACAGAAACAACTACAACTTTATTAATACAATTGTCGTGCAAAATACGACAACACATAAACTGTGAGTTTAAAAACAAATATTGTCTTCTAAACAATATCAACACTCAAATAAGTCCTCATTACAATTATTGATACACTATTTTACAAAATAGTGAGGACTACTAAAATGACTTTCTAGAACTTTCATTCCATACCCCAACTAGTACTCGCTATATTTTCTCCTCCTAAGAAGAAAAATGGAACAAAAAGGAAAAGGGTGAGCTCAACTAGTCTAGTAAAGAATATTATAACTAAGATAACATAGAACAAATTATCGTTAGTCCTCAACAGTGAAAAATCTGATAGAATACAATAGACAACAAGTTTTAAATCAATATTCGCAGTGAAAATAATAATTCATTAGAAGAGTTACGTAGAGAATGAAATCTACTATCTTCTATGATTTTAAAATTCCATCATCAATATTTTTATCCCTGTAACATCAATCAATATACATCATAAATCAAATATTCATCTTTGCTTGCACTACTGCCAAAGATATTCATCGATTAATCATGTTCATCTCTAACACCGTACATCTTTTGCACTACAGGCCAAAGATATTCATAAGAAAATCAACCATCTTTGCACTACAGGCCAAAGATATTCAGTAATATCATCATTTAGGACCAGGATGATGAAAAATATTTTAAAAAAAATGAATCCAGTGAAACAAAAGAATAAATATTAAGGACTCGTATTTCGGTTTATCCATATTCAAAAATACTTCATAAATAACCATAGTGGAGTAAAATTCAAGAATGATCAGAACATGGATACAATCAAAGCTAATATCCATAATAGATATCTTGAACAAAAAACAAAAATTTAATTTCTTTGTGAATAGTATCGTATTCGTGAATACTGTCGTATACGTGAATAATGCCATATACGTGACTAGTAAACCCGACACTAAAAGACAAGAATTTCACACAAAAAATCTTACCAATATTCTGGCATAATGATATTGAAAGAAATAATATCATTTTTTTTAAAAAAAATATCCCTTACCTCGAAAAGACAGTACTTCTGACTGGAATACTAGATATAGTGCTGAAGGGAACTTGTAGCGTATAGCAACACTCAAAGTCTCAAAATACTCACAAGAATACGCTCGATAATATAGAGAGAGAAAACTTCAGTTTCTGGTGTGATTTTCAATTTTAACCTAAGCACCCTATTTATAGGAAATTGCTTAGAACACAACACCAAAGCAGAAAATTTAATATAATATTAATATAAATAAAATTTTCCATGCCCACTTAAGACAAACTAAATTCAGCATGTTTACAACATTTGTGGGGCCCACCTAAACAATAAAAACATTTTTCTTAAAAAAAAAACTAAAACTTCCAAAAATCAATTATTTTGGAACTTCGGAGCTTCAATATTTCATAATAAATAGCCCTTTTCTCAGAAAAATTCAAATCTTATGTCCATTCCATAGGAAATTCAATTCTCTACAACTTTGTAGTTTTAAGTTTTTCCAAATTCCAAGCAAAATTTGACCGAAATTCACAAACGGACGATTTTACAGGCTATAATCAAATTTCAGTCAAGAAATGGGCCCACAAACATGTTTAACATGTTTTAAACAATTTTTGTAACAAAAATACTCTTCCTCCTCATTTATTCATATATCATACATTCATTGTAAAATATCACCATTATTATATTATTATAATATAATAATATATTTAAATGAATTATTTTATCAGAAAAGATAAAATATCAATTTTCAACAATTGTCACATTAAAAATTTTCTCCACCTATATCCACATAAAATGAATATTTTCCTTATCATATAAATCAATAATTAATTATTCACAAATAATATTACAGAATCACAATATCGACAACCAGGTCGTTCCCAGGAAAGAGGGGTTTTCCAATAAGGATTTCTCCTTACTGGCGCACAATTAGGTGACCAAACCTCTCCTTAAACAGAACTTTCTAGACATTGCCAATAATACTATCTAATAATATTATTCAAATAATATGAATTATTGATATGATAATGGAAAATACCGTGTAGTGACAATTATTGAAAGAACAATTATTGAATCAATAAAATAAAATATTGAACAGTAATTACTGTAACAATTATTGAGTAGTGCTTTCTTACGTAAGAATCAATAATTGGTGCAATATCGCAGTGCTATCAACGTGTTTTAACCACAATAGAGTATTTCAACATTATTAATTGTAAGACCCCAAATATTATAAATAAAGATGAATTTTTTATAAATATTATTTTTGAATATTATGGAATAAATTTGATATAATGTTATAGTTGTGGGTAATATTTATA
Organism: Panax quinquefolius; assembly: GCA_020205615.1. Taxonomy (NCBI): domain Eukaryota; kingdom Viridiplantae; phylum Streptophyta; class Magnoliopsida; order Apiales; family Araliaceae; genus Panax; species Panax quinquefolius. The sequence goes on along the minus strand of CM035155.1, from coordinate 39,590,132 downwards.
AATTTTGCAAAGTATGCAAGTTGTTATAAAATATTCGTTTGGCCTGGAATATTCTTTTGTTAGGGAATATTCGTATAACTACTCAATCATTGGTGGACCCTACAATGTAATTATTATTGTCGATCGAGAAAACGACAAAAATATTTTTATAAAAATAATGGCAAAGGTGTTACCGCTTAAACCGTTGAACTACCCTAGTAGTAAAAATACAATGTACGCGAGTAGTTGTATAAGAACACACGGTATTGATTATTGATGCTTACGTGAGAAGTCACTTAGCTATACTCAATTATTACTACAATAAATCACGATCATATCTCTTATATTATCGATTCAATTATTGTCACAAAGATCATCTCGTATAATATGTTATATTATTAATTAAGATTTACGACAAGTTATAAATGATTAATAATTGTTGAAAGATTAAAATGTGTTGATTAAAAATAAAATGATTTGTGGTAATATTTATTCAATCCTTAATGTATATAAAGAGTCTCATTATGAGACGCTTGTGGTAAGTTTGATTATTTTATGGGGGCCCATATGTCATCATCTAAGAGTCTCTTCAATTAATTAGTATTTACCTTCGTCAATAGTAATTACCTTCATGAATAGTAATTACCTTCACAATAGTAATTACCTTTACCTTTACCAAATAGTAATTTGTCTTTTCCACATTACAGCGTCGAACCACTTGTCGTTTCACATTACAAAAGGCCGAACCACTTTTCTTTTCACATCACCAAATAAGCCACCACTTTTTTTCACATAGCGAAAAGTGCTAAGCTATAAATCTTCTATGAATAGAGGCCTAATGCTTCATTATTTTCACACGAATTCATTCAAGCTTTAGAGAGAGAAAGTATAGAGAGAATAAGAGAGAAAGAAGAAGAGTATTTTGTTACTACACTACAGCAGTATTCAATCTCCTACCAAATGTAAGGGGTGTTATTCTTTCTTATTCATGAAGAGAACTGTTGTTATTCCATTGCTTATTATTCTGTTGGAATAACCTGTATACGTGGTTTACCCTATACTTGGTGACATTCTTCTATTATTCTGTTTGAACATCCTGTCTGTGTGTTTTACACCGGACCTGGTTCCGTCTTTATTATTATTCTGTTGGAACATCCTGTCTGTGTGTTTTACACCGGACCTGGTTCCGTCTTTATTATTATTCTGTTGAACATCCTTTATTTTTACATTTTTTTATTATTCTCGTTGGAATATCCTATCTCGTGTGTTTTACACCGGATCCGTTCCATCTTTATTATTCTGTTGGAACATCCTCGCTTGGTGTGAATTTCACCTCGACCGTTCCGTTATTATTATTCTCATTGAATAACTCGTCTATGCGGGCACCGCATGCATGGTGATTTCTTTTGTTATTCCATTCTTTATTATACCCAAATTGGTTAAAACTTTGACTTCTATACTCCATGAAATTAGTAGAATATCCTTGATATTTGCGCTTTCATCCAAAGATCTTTTCATGAAAATATTCTTCCGATCATTCTTGAATTTTACTCTACAAAACAAAGATCATATCGACAATTTGGACGTTAATAATTCCTGGATAAAATAATTCTTGAACTTGTTTTATTGAATTCTTATATCATTGTCATCATCCTCATGTTTATATTATGTTGAAAGTCATCTGTGGCCTGTAGTGCATAGATGGACTTGGTATGATTATGACCAGAGACTATTCGGTGTAATCATGACCGTAATGTTACAAATGATGTGATAAAAATCCTCAGTGGCCGTAGTGCATTGATGGACAGTTGTGGACATGATCATGACCATTAATGAATACACAACTATTCTCGGTCAGTAGTGCATGAATAATTGTGGTCGTGATACTAAAGAATATCCTCGGCCAGAGTGCGGTGGGTGATTCGATGATGTGGAATATTTATTAAAGCTGAGTCTCAGCTATAACAGTGATGAAAAACCTTTTAAATCATAAAAGATAGTAGATTTTATTTTCTACTTGACTCTTTTAATGGATCGCTTGTTCACCAGCAGCTAAACTTGATGTTTATTATATTTTATCGCTTTAACATTGTTGAAGGCTATTGATAATTTATTCGCATTATCTTAGTCATAATATTTCTTACTGGGCTAGTTGAGCTCACCCTTTTCTTTCACTGTTCTCTTCAGGAAATGAGAATATAGCTGGGACGAGTCGGGGAACGGAGTAATGGTCCAGAGGATAGCATTAGTAGTCCTCACTATTCTGTGAAATAGTGTGATAATAATTGTAATGAGGACTCCTTTTGAGTTTGTATAATATCTAGTAGATAATATTTGTATTCAAACTCACAGTTTATGTCGTATTGTATACCTACGCTTATATTAGTAAGTTGTATTTAAATTACATACCATGTATCTGACTACCCAAGATGGGTGATGTATACCTAATTTTGGGGGCGCCACAACAGTATCGAGCTTAGGATATGATCCTCGCTAAGATGTGAGAATAGTACTAGGAGGGAGAGACGGGAATACCTTCGCTAGTATGACCTACCTAAGTTTATGTGCTATTTTATTGGTTGGTCGTAAGATAGGATAATTTGTTACATGTCAATTAACCTTTTGTTTTGTGGCAAGATTCAAAATGACATCCGAGAATGTTGAGAATAAAGAATGGAGCGCAAGCGATCGCCGATTCACCACATATCAATAATCGTGATAATGTGCATCGTGAAGGCGATAATCCTCATGCAAACAACAACACCGACCAAATGATGAATGATCAAATGTTCAGAGGCTTTATGCAATTTATGCAACAAAGAAAGTAGAGCGACTCTCGCCCAAAACGTAGGTGGAAACACGGAAACTCTCTCAAGCCACACGCTAAACAATTCAAGGAGCCGACCACCGGAGTTTAAGGAGAGCCAAAACCACTTCCGCGAAGCATGGATAAAGCAGATTACCAAGATATTTGATGTCTTGGGATGCTCCGAGGAGCAAAAGTTCCCTTTCACGCTTTTTATGTTGCGCGAGAGAGGCAGACATCGGTGGGAATCGGTAGAAACGTACTCAACCTCGCAGATCAAGATATCTTGGGAGAAGTTCCAGAGAGTCGTTTAACGATAAATACTTTCCCGAAAGTATTCGCCATACGAAGGAGGTGGAGTTTATCAAGTTGGAACAAAACAATATGACCGTGTCGCAATACGAGGCAAAATTTGCGAGTTATCACGGTTCGCCCCACTTGGTGGATAATGAAGAGAGAATGGCGCGCGAATGTTTTTAAGAGGTTTGAAGCCGGAGATACGTCAACATCTTATTTCTCATAAACTGTGTTTGTATTCAGATGTTGTAAATAGGGCTCAGTTAGTGGAGCGCGATAATGAGTCAACGCAACTAAAAGAGAGCAGCCGGCAAAATTATAATACCAAATGGGAGTAGTCATCGAAGCGGTGACAACAAGCGTGAGGGAATCAACAAAGCGAGATATGGTAACCACTTTGGGGTAATCGTACAAAACAATAAGAATGGACATTTCAAGAAAAGGAGATTCAACAATGATGGAAAGACGTCAAGACCAAAGACCCATTGTTAAGGAAGGAGAAAGACCACATATCATATGCTTCAAATGCGAGAGAGAGGGACACATCATCTCAAATCACGCCCATGCCATCCAAAGCATGTTATAATTGTGGAAGAGAAGGTCACTTAGCTCGATTTTGTCGCCATCAAGACAAATTCAACTAGGATGGAGGCACCAAAGGTCATCCCCAAAAAAGTCAAACCCAGAAGCAAGGGAGAGCGCTTTGTTGTGACCTCCCAAAGAGCAAGGAATCCAATGAGGTCATCACGTAAGCTTATCATAAACTCTAATGAAGTCTATACTTTATTTGATACCGGTTCTACCCATTCTTTTATTTCTCCTACTTGGCGCCATCGATTAAATTTGACTCGAGAAATTAGACTTTGACTTATCTCGTGGAAACTCCGCTGGGAGAAACCTTCATTACATCCACCGCTTATAAGTCTTGTTTGGTTCAAATTAGCACCTCACATTACTCCGTCGATCTTATTTCATTAAAAATACTTGCATTTGACGTGATTCTAGGATTGATTGTTAACTACTTATCATGCAAAAATTGATTGTTTTCATAAGGTTGTTAGCTTTCATATTCCTAATCAACCTATTATGCTAATTCAAACGACCAAACCATTAAAATCAATCACTACCATCTCAAGCCATAAAGCTATTCGCTTATTGAAAAACGGATGTCAAGCTTTCTTAGCTCATGTCATCGCGATTTAAACAAAATACGCCGCTTTTGAACGATATTTCTATTGTTAATAAATTTCCGACGATTCTCAAGAACTTCCCTGTCTACCCCGAGAGCGTGAAATTGAATTTTGTATCGACCTTGAACCCGATACAAAAACCTATTTCCAAAGCCCCATATCGAATGGCTCCTATCAACTTCGTGAGTTAAAGACCCAACCGCAGGAATTGTTAGACATCGGCTTTATTCGCCCCTAGTACTTCTCCTCGGGGGTGCTCCGCTGCTCTATTCGTGAAGAAGAAAGATGGGAGTATGCGACTTTGTATTGATTATCGAGAGTCAATCATGTCACCATCAAAAATAGGTATCCATTGCCACGTATTGATGACCTGTTTGACCAACAGCAAGGAGCCAAATTCATTTCAAAGATTGATCTTCGCTTCCGGATATCACCAATTGAAGATTAGAACTCACGACATTCCAAAGACGGCTTTCGTAACTCCTATGACGGCATTATGAATTCCTAGTCATGTCCTTTGGATCGACTAATGCTCCTCGCCGCCTTCATGGATATGATGAACCGAGTATTCAAGGAATATTTAGATCACTTTGTGGTCGTCTTTATTGATGACATCCTTATTTATTCCAAAAGCCGTGAAGATCATGAGCAACACTTGAGGTCGACACTCCAAAAGCTTCGTGAATATAAGCTTTATGCCAAGTTGAAGAAATGTGAGTTCGGCTTGAAGTAGTAGCATTCCTTGGGCACGTGGTATCAAGTCATGGAATATCCGCTGACCCAAAGAAAGATCAAGCTATTCAAAGTCGGGAACAACCTAAATCGCTGGATCGGCATACGTAGCTTTCTTGCTTAGTTGGGTTAATATCGGAGATTCGTGGAAGGATTTTCTCGAATCGCTACTCCATCGACTCACCGACTCGAAAGATACAAAGTTCTGTTGGAGCAAAGAATGTGAGAGGAGTTTTCAAGAACTCAAGAGGAGACTTATTTCAAAGACTGCTCGACAATACCATCCGCCTTGAGGGATTTGTCATCTATAAAGTGATGCTTCGGACAAAGGGTTGGGATGTGTTCTCTGCACGCAACATGGAAAAGTTATAGCCTTATGCCTCATGACAACTCAAAGAATATGAGAGGAATTATCCTACTCATGATCTAGAGTTGGCAACTGTTGTCTTTGCACTTAAAATTTGGAGGCATTACTTGTATGGGGAGAAAGTGGAGATCTTTACGGATCATAAAAGCCTCAAATATTTCTTCACCCAAAAGGAACTCAACATGCGACAACGACGTTGGCTAGAACTGCTGAAAGATTATGATCATACCATCCAATACCATCCCGAAAAAGCGAACGTGGTAGTGACGATTGAGTAGAAAATCATATGCAAGCACGAAAAGCGATATTGTCAACGCAAAGGCCCATTTTGTGTGACTTGCAAAAGGATGGAGATAGAGTTAAAGACTCTGTGGACGCATGTGATGATATAGCGAGTATACGAAGTAGAACCGACTTTAATCGATAAAGTTAAAGTCGCTTCAAGCTACGCACTGGAGCCGATGCGTATGAGGAAGAAAGTGCAAGAAGGTGCTATGCTGCCAAGCAAGAATCGATGAAGAAGGAATACTTCGAGTCAACTCCGCACTTTGTGTTCCTAACGACCGATTTAAAGTATAATATCATGATGGAGGCGCACAACACACCATTTGCAATCCATCTCGGGAGTACCAAATGTATCATGATATTCGGCCATACATTTTGGTGGAGCAATATGAAGAGAGAGATAGCGCCGCTTATCTCAAGGTGTCTAACTTGTCAACGAAGTTAAAGCGGAGCATCAAGTACCAAAAGGTCCATTGCAACCACTTAAAATTCCGTAATGGAAGTGGGAGCACATTACCATGGATTTCAAGCACGGCCTTCCTAAGGTTTCTCAAGGCATTGATGCGATTTGGGTCATTGTTGATAGATTGACCAAGTCTCGCTTCATTTCTTACCGATACGAGAAACTTATACACTTGAACGCCTTGCTCAGATGTGTACATAAACGAGAGATTGTAAGATCTACATGGTATGCCAAGATCCATAGTTTCGATCGAGACCCAAGATTCACTTCACGATTTTGGGTTAGTTTGCAAAAAGCTATGGGCACAGATTTACGATTTAGCTCTCGCATATCATCCTCGATTTTGACGACAATGGAGAGGACTATTCAAACTCTCAAGATCTATTAAGACTCGTGTCCTTGATTTCAAGGGAGTTGGGACAAGTTCTTACCATCGGTGGAGTTTTCCTACAACAACAGCTTATCAAGGAAGTATCGGCATGGCTCCATTCAAGCGTTGTAGATGGAAGAAAGTGTCGTTCTCCAAAGATATCTTTGGATGAGGTGGGTGAAGCAACGTTGTTGGGACCGGAGTTGGTACGTATGACTACTGAAAAGATTCAAACGATCCGACAACGATAAAAAACCTCACAAAATCGATAAAAGAGTTATACTTGATCTTCATCGAAAGGACGTGGAATTCGATATAGAGATCATGTGTTGTTAAGAGTTGCTCCATGGAAAGGAGTTACAAGATTTGGAAAGAGAGGAAAACTTAATCCTCGATTCATCGGTCCATTTTAATCCTCGATCGAGTAGGAATCAGTGGCTATAGACTCGCTTTCTACCGCCAAATATGTCTCGTGTTCATAACGCTTTTCACATATCCATGTTACGTAAATATGTGAAAGACCCGAACCATATTATTGAGTTAGAACCGGATTTAAATAGCGGAAGATTTGACGTATGAAGAGGTTCCCTGCTCAAATTTTGGATAAGAAGGAACATATTCTACGCCCCAAGGTTATACCTCAAGTCAAAGTTTTGTGGAGGAACCACGATGTTGAGGAAATGACTTGGGAGTTAGAATCAAATGAAATCAAGGTATCCTTACCTCTTCGACATACCGTAACGTACCCTAATTTTGAGGGCTTAAATTTCATAAGAAGGGAGGTTGTAAGACCTCAACTATTATAAATAAAGATGATTTTTCTATAAATATTATTTTGAATATTAGAATAAATTTGATATAATGTTATAGTTGTGGGTAATATTTATAAATTTTGCAAAGTATGCAAGTTGTTATAAAATATTCGTTTGGTCTGGGAATATTCTTTTGTTAGGAATATTCGTATAACTACTCAATCATTGGTGGACCCTATAATGTAATTATTGTCGGATTGAGAAAAAACGACAAAAATATTTTATAAAAATAACTACGAGGTGTTACCGTTAAAACCGCTGAACTACCCTAGAGTAAAAGTACAATGTACGCTGTGAGTTGTATAAGTAGCACACGAGATTGATTATCGATGCTTACGTGAGAAGTCACTCAGCTATGCTCAATTATCACTACAAGAATTCTTTGATCATATTTCTTATATATTATTGATTCAATTATTGTCACAAGATCATCTCAGATAATATGTTATATTATTAATTGAGACGATAAGTTATAAATGATTAATAATTGTTGAAAGATTAAAATGTGTTGATTAAAAATAAAATGATTTGTGGTAATATTTATTCAATCCTTAATGTATATAAAGAGTCCGGTATGAGACGTTTGTGGTAAGTTTGATTATTTTATGGGGGCCCATATGTCATCATCTAAGAGTCTCTTCATCAATAGTAATTACCTTTGTGAAATAGTAATTACCTTCGCTAATAGTATTTACCTTCGTCAATAAGTAATTACTAATTACCTTCGTCAATAGTAATTACCTTTCACAATAATAATAATTACCTTACGTCGATAGTAATTACCTTTTACCGAGACGCCAAACCACTTGTCGTTTCACATTACAAAAGGCCAAACCACTTTTCTTTTCACATCACCAATCACCAAGCCACTCGCTTTTTTCACATGGTAGGTGCTAAGCTAGAAATCTTCTATAAATAGAGGCCTAGTGCTTCATTATTTTTCACGAATTCATTCAAGCTTTAGAGAGAAAAGTATAGAGAGAATAAGAGAGAAGAAGAAGAGTATTTTGTTACTACACTACCGCAGATTCAATCTCCTACCAAAAGTAAGGGTGTTATTCTTTCTTATTCATGAAGAGAATTGTTGTTATTCCATTGCTTATTATTCTCATTGAATAACTCAGTATATGTGGTTTACCCTATACTTGGTGACATTCTTCTATTATTCTCGCTGAACATCCTGTCTGTGTTTTTACACCCGGACTTCGGTTCCGCTTTTTATTATTATTTTGTTGGAACATCATGTCTGTGTGTTTTACACCGACCGGTTCCGCTTTTTATTATTCTCGTTGGAACATCCTCGTCATGTGTGTTTTACACCGACCGGTTCCGCTTTTTTATTATTCTCGTTGGAATATCCTATCTCATGTGTTTTACACCGGATCCGGTTCCATCTTTATTATTCTGTTGGAACATCCTGCTTGCAAATGTGAATTTCACCGACCGGTTCCGTTATTATTATTCTCGTTGAATAACCTGCCTATGCGGGCAATCACCGCATGCATGGTGATTTCTTTTGTTATTCCATTCTTTATTATACCCAAATAAGTTAAAACTTTGACTTCTATACTCCATGAAATTAGTAGAATATCCTCGATATTTGCGTTTCATCCAAAGATCTTTTCATGGAAATATTCTTCCGATCATTCTTGAATTTTACTCTACAAAACAAAGATCATATTGACAATTTGACGTTAATAATTCCTGGATAAAATAATTCTTGAACTTGTTTTATTGAATTCTTATATCATTGTCATCATCCTCATGTTTATATTATGTTGAAAGTCATCCGTGGCCTCAGTAGTGCATAGATGGACTTGGTATGATTATGACACTGAGAGACTATTCGGTGTAATCATGACCGTAATGTTACAAATGATGTGATAAAAATCCTCAAAGGGTCAGTAGTGCATCGATGGACAGCTGTGGACATGATCATGACCATTAATGAATACACAACTATTCTCGGTAGTAGTGCATGAATAATTGTGGTCGTGATACTAAAGAATATCCTCGGCCAGAAAAGGTAAGGTGATTCGATGATGTGGAATATTTATTAAAGTTTGAGTCTCAAATATAACAAAGATGAAAAACCTTTTAAATCATAAAAGATAGTAGATTTTATTTTCTACTTGACTTTTTTAATGGATTGCTTGTTCACCGCAGCTTAAACTTGATGTTTATTATATTTTATTAGTTTAACACTTGTTGAAGGCTAATGATAATTTATTCTCGCATTATCTTAGTCATAATATTTCTTCTCGGGCTAGTTGAGCTCACCCTTTCTTTCACTTTTTCTCTTGAAATGAGAATATAGTCGGGACGAGCCTGGGAAACGGAGTAATGGTCCGAGAGGATAGCATTAGTAGTCCTCACTATTCTCGTGAAATAGTGTGATAATAATTGTAATGAGGACTCCTTTTGAGTTTGTATAATATCTAGTAGATAATATTTGTATTCAAACTCACGCTTTATGTCGATTGTACACCTACGCTTATATTAGTAAGTTGTATTTAAATTGCATCATGTATCCGACTACCCAAGATGGGTGATGTATACCTAATTTTGGGGGCGTCACAATTAACACATCACATAATATCCCTATATTGTGACCAACAAACAAATAAGCTTAGGTAGGACACACTAACTGGCGAGGATTTACTCGCCTCTCCCTCCTAGTTCTATTCCCCAATCTCCACCAGAGATCATATCCTAAGCTCGATATTAATGTGGACGCCCCCAAAATAGGTATACAACACCTATTCTGAGTCGCCAAATACATGGTACAGAAATAACTACAACTTTATTAATACAATTGTCGTGCAAAATACGACAACACATAAACAAGTTTAAAACAAATATTGTCTTCTAGACAATATCAACACTCAAATAAGTCCTCATTACAATTATTGATACACTATTTTAAAAAATAGTGAGGACTACTAAAACGACTTTCTAGAACCTTCATTCCATACCCCGACTAGTACTCGCTACATTTTCTCCTCCTAAGAAGAAAAATAGAACAAAGAGGAAAAGGGTGAGCTCAACTAGCCCAGTAAAGAATATTATGACTAAGATAACATAGAACAAATTATCGTTAGTCCTCAACACGGAAAAATCTGATAGAATACAATAGACAACAAGTTTTAAATCAATATTCGCAGCGAAAATAATAATTCATTAGAAGAGTTACGTAAAGAATGAAATCTACTATCTTCTATGATTTTAAAAATCCATCATCAATATTTTTATCCCTGTAACATCAATCGATATACATCATAAATCAAATATTCATCTTTGCACTACAGGCCAAAGATATTCATCAGTTGGTCATGTTCATCTCAACACCTGTACATCTTTGCACTACGGGCCAAAGATATTCATAAGAAAATCAACCATCTTTGCACTACAGGCCAAAGATATTCAGTAATATCATCATTTAGGATTGAGGATGATGAAAAATATTTTAAAGAAAACGAATCCAGTGAAACAAAAGAATAAATATTAAGGATTCGTATTTTGGTATATCCATGTTCAAAAGTACTTCATAAATAACCATAGTGGGCTAAAATTCAAGAATGATCAGAACATGGATACAATCAAAGCTAGTATCCATAATAGATATCTTAAACAAAAAATAAAAATTTAATTTTTTGTGAATAGTGTCGTATTCGTGAATAGTCTCAGTATCGTGAATAAGAACCCGATACTAAAAGACAAGAATTTCACAAGAAAAAAAATCTTACCAATATTCCGCATAATGATATTGAAAGAAATAATATCATTTTTTAAAAAAATAATATCCCTTACCTTAAAAAGACAAGATTTTTTTTGGAATACGGATATAGTCTTTGAAAGGAACTTGTCTTAGTATAACAACACTCAAAGTCTCAAAATACTCACAAGAATACACTCGATAATATAGAGAGAGAAAATTTCAGTTTCTGGTGTGATTTTCAATTCTAACCTAAGCACCTTATTTATAGGAAATTGCTTAGAACACCAAAGCAGAAAATTTAATATAATAATAATATAAATAAAATTTTTTACGACCACCTAAGACCAACTGAATTCAGTATGTTTACAACATTTATGGGGCCCACCTAAACAATAAAAACATTTTTCTTAAAAAATAACTAAAACTTCCAAAAATCAATTATTCCGGAACTTCGGAGCTTCAATAATTCATAATAAATAGCCCTTTTATCAGAAAAATTCAAATCTTATGTCCATTCCATAGAAAATTTAATTCTCTACAATTTTGTAGTATTAAGTTTTTCCAAATTCCAAGCAGAAGTTGACCGAAATTCACAAACGGGCGATTTTACAGGTTATAATCAAATTTCAGTCAAAAAAATGGGCCCACAAACATATTTAACATGTTTTAAATAACAAAAATATTCTTCCTCCTCATTTATTCATATATCACACATTTATTGTAAAATATCACCATTATTATATTATTATAATATAATAAAATATTTAAATAAATTATTTTATCAGAAAAGATAAAATATCAATTTTTAACAATTGTCACATTAAAAATTTTCTCCATCTATATCCACATAAGATGAATATTTTTCTTATGATATAAATTAATAATTAATTATCTACAAATAATATTACAGAATCACAATATCGACAATCAGGTCGTTCCCAGGAAAGAGTGGGCTTTCCAATAAGGATTTCTCCTTACTGACGCGCAATTAGGTGACCAAACCTCTCCTTAGACAGAACTTTCTAGACATTGCCAATAATGATATCTAATAATATTATTCAAATAATATGAATTATTGATCTGATAATGAAAAATACAGTGTAGTGACAATTATTGAAACAATAATAATATAAAATATCAATATAGCAATTATTGAATCAATAAAATAAAATATTGAATAAGAATTCATCGTAATAATTATTGAGTAAGGTCTTCTTACGTAAGAATCAATAATTGAATGCAATAATGCCAAGCATCGTGTTTTAACCATCGAGTATTTATACTTGTCGTTTTCTTCATCCAATCGCTTTCCGTTATGGGGCCCACACAAGACTGCGCCGTAGTACGAATATTCCCCGACAGTAAGAATATTCCACGACCAAACGAATATTTCCCGACAACAATGAATATTTTATAACCATACCAGAAGACGATTTCTACGAGTTGGGTTGTTTGGGAATGTAACTTGGATTCTGGACGGTAATTTTTTCAAGACTAAATATTTGGTAGATATATATATATATATATATATATATATATATATATATATATATATATATATAGATCCAAATCAGGACTTCCAAATTTTGTTAAAATGCGGGACTTTTTTTTTGCTTTCTTTTTAAAAAACAACTAAAAAAAATTATATTTTATGAAATCGAATTTTCTATAATACATAATTTTTGGGTGTGATTTGGATACATATAACAAAACATGTTTATGCAGATGCATAAAAACATATTTTGTTATATGTATCCAAATCACACCCAAAAACACTATATTATGAAAAAATTTCAGTTCCATAAAATATTTAATTTTTTTATTGTTTAAAAAAAAAGCCGGACGATAATTCGGGAGTCCGGACCAAAACTGAACTCCCGAAAATATATATACTCAATATGTAATGTATATAATAGATTACATATAATTGAACTTCAGAAAATATATAATATGTAAGGTATATATATATTATATAATATATAATTACATAATATATGTTACATAACCTCTGTAATCGTTGTATTATATATATTATATACGATTAATTAGTAGATGTAATATATATATATATATATATATATATATATATATATATATATATATATATATAGAGTCCCTGTTCTTATTCTGGACTCCGCATTTTCTTAAAAATCTGGACTTTTTTTTTTGTATTTTTTTTAAAACAACTAAAAAAATTATAGAATTGGAATTTTTACATAATACAGTGTTTGGGTGTGATTTGGATACATATAACAAAACATATACATCTGATAACTGCTTTTAGAATTAATAATTAAGCATATATAAATATATTTCTAAAATTATAAAAATCGGGTTAGTAATAAATTGTATATACTTTTTTTTGGTTATAATTTCTTCACCTATATTTTAGAAAAAATAGTAAAAGATTAGTTTTAAAATGGTCAATTTGACTTTTAAAAAGTCAAATTTGAAAATTATTAATTTTAATTTTATGGAGAATAAATTTTATAAATTGGGGTGTTGGGGAAAAGAGAATTTGTATTTTAAAAATTGAGAGTTATAATAATTAGTAATAAGATTGTTATATTATTTTTTTATTATTTTTAGTAATATAAAATATTTTATTTTATCATTCTTTCTCATCCCGGAAAAATAAAAACTTACAAACACACCCTTAAAGTATAATGTTTTAAAATATGTGAACGTGAACAATTACATGCGAACTAGCTGACCAATAAAACTTGTCAAAAAAGTTAGTCAAATTTGAACAATTTTTTGAAGCATGATTCAATATATTAATGCTTGAGATTGTAGAAAATAAAGAGCTCAAATTTGAAAAAGGAAATTCGACTAAGCTTGACTCATTCATAGATCAACTCATAAATACACCTAGAATATTAATTAAGACCCTCTATCGCCTCGCCATCCCTCCTTCTCTCAAAATCAAAACTTACAAACAGGTCAAATGAAAAACATTAATGACACGTTCATATCAAAAGTAATTGAGAATATTTTTCACCAATTATCATTGTAACTCGACACGCAGTAAAAAATAATATCTAAGTGAAGTAATATAACTTGCGCCGGACAAAATAGGAATTTTCTTGCGGACCAGAGTAACAAGAAATTTACAGGCAAAAGAAGCAAAAACATTATCTTAAACACAAGAAATAACTCTATTGTGTAAATTATATTTATTAAAATAAAACTCTTTCTAATTCAACCCACATGTAAAACCCCAAATTTTATGAATAAAGATTTAATTTTTTCGAAATATTTTTTTTAAATATTATGGTGTGGATTTGAGATAATGTTATAGTTGTGGGTAGTATTTATAAATTTTACAAAAGATGCAAAGTTGTTATATATAATATTGATTTCGGAGAATATTCTTTTGCGGATATTAAAGAAAATAACAATCGTTAAATGGACTCCTCACGGAATTAATTATCAGATTAAAAAGAAGCAAAAATATTTTATGAAAATAACGATTTTGAAGTTTCACCGCTTAAAACCGTGAACTATTCAGTAGTAAAAGTCACAAAGAATATCGTGGTTGCATAAGCATAGTAGCACCAGTATTGATTATTATTGATGCCACGTGAGAAGTCATGGATTTTGTTCAATTATTGCTACGATAATTGTTGCGTAAGATCTCACGTTATTCGATTCAATTATCGTTTACATTTTGTATATTATTAAATCAATAATTGAGACGAATGACAAGTTATTAATATTATTATTTGCAATATTAACGATGCCTGAAGTTTTCTTTAAAGAGGTTTGGTCACCAATTCGCTACGATAATGAGAAATCATATTGGAAAGTCCCTTCCTCACAGGAATGACCTACCGATTAATATTGTGAATTATAATAATGATGATAAATGTTGTTAAATATATTGAGGTCTTTTTATGAAGTCACGGAAATTTATATATATATATATATATATATTATATATAAATTTTGTTTTATCAGATATTTAATGTAATAAAACAAAAAACTTTTTATATAAAACAAAATACTTTTATAAAGTTATTTGTTTTATTGTAGACAATAATTAGAATATAATATATTTTATTATATATATAGTGTTTTCGTATAAAAATCTTTTTATATAAAAATGAATACTTTTATAAAGTTATTTTTTATTTTAATAATTAATATAATAATTTTATTACGATGAATATAATATATTTTATTATGTATTTTATTAATGTTATAATATATTTTTATTATGTATAGTGTTTGCAAGATAGTATTTTCATAATAAATATTTTTATATAAAATGTAATACTTTTATAAAGTTAATTATTTTATTAGATTTTAAATAATATATATATATATATATATATATATATATATATATCAGATAAGTATCCTTTCTATTTTCCTATAAATATGATCTTTAGTTAGAATTGAAATCACACCAAAATTTCGGAGAATTCTCTTCTATAATTTTGAGTATTTCTTTAGAGTTTTAAGAAGCTTTTCGAGTGTAGTGCAAGTTTTCTTCAAGTATATCCCCATACTTCCCGGCCGAAGTACTCTTGTTTATAAGGTAAGGGGTATTATTTCTTTCAGATTCATGAAGAGAACTTCATTATTCCATTCTTTATTATTATGTTGGAATAACTTTTATATGCAAAGACTGCATACATAGTGTGAAATTCTTCGTTATTCCATTCTTTATCATTACATTTGAATATCCTCGTATGCGTTCTTTAATACGACCGATTCCATTATTTATTATTCTGTTGGAATAACTCGTCATGCATCATGATCTATCGCATGCACGGTGATTTCATTGTTATTCCATTCTTTATTATTCGCTTGGAATATCTTTGCAAGCAATTTTACTCACCTTCTTTCCGACTTCGTTCCGTTCTTTATTATTCCAGCTTAATATTCTTGTTCTGTAAAGCGTTTACTGCGTTCGTTCCATTATTTATTATTCATTGGAAATAACTCATCTGCATGCGATCTATCGCATGCATGGTGAATCATACATTATTCGATTCTTTATTATTCCGCTGAATAACCCGTCCGTATGTGGATTACCATACGACGAATGATCCTTTGTATTAATTTCTTATTAAATTATGGAAATGATCCAAGCTCGTGGATTACCGCATGGCGCTAAAAATCCATTTGCAGCTTCATATATTCTATTATACACAATTGGTTTAAAGCTTTGGCTTCTATATTCCTTGAAATTAGTGGAATATCCCGGATATTTGCGCTTCATCCAGCTTTCTTTTTCATGGAAATATTCTTCTGAGCATTCTTGAATTTTTTTCTCCACAAAGCAGTATCTTGTTGACAATTTGGGGGTTAAATACACTTTTCCCCACTCTACTCGACCTCAGTTTACAAAAACATCACTGAACTGAAATTTTTTACAATCGACTTATTGAACTACAAAATTTTATCAAATCGTTACAATTTTCGTTAAATGAGTCGATTTTTACAGAAATATGTGACATCGATATGACTTACCCACTTCTAATGACATTAACATCATTTACTTCACGTGGGTTAGTCTTTGAAATGCATGGCCACGGTGGAAACTTCGATGGGTTAAAACAAAAATGGTCGACTAAAGGCCAGACAGAGACAGAAGAGTAAAGCGCACAAAAGAGTGAAGGAGAGAGAAGATTCAGGCGCGAAGAGCTTCTCTTGTCAGGCGAATCTTGGTCTTTGATGCGAATCTTGGTCTTGAATACGAATCTTCCGTGAGGTATGCTAGATTTCTTTAATTTAGGGTTTGTTCACATGGGTTGGTTGGGAATGGATACGATTAAATTAGGGGTTTCAAATCTGCTTGTAGCCATCCTGCTTTGTCTTGATGTTTTCTCCATCTTTTTTGGACTTTATATACCCGGCGTGTGGGTCCATGGGTTTTTATTTTGCCATCATTGTTTTCTTCTTGGTCCCCCATGTCATCGCAAATAATAATTATTTATTTATTTTTGTATTATTTTCGCTTCTGTAAATGAGTGGGATTTGTCAACAGATGTTCACTATGGGGGCAAATTTGTGAATCACCTAAAACCGAGTACAAGGAGGTAAGGTTAAATTTATCCCCTGTTGATGTTAATTTCATCTGCGTGTATTTACCGATGAAGTCATTTCTTCAAGCTTTAGATTATGATAGCAATGCTAAGGTTTATTTTAAGAATAATGGTCAAACTAGTGAAAGTGATTATAGATTGAAAAAATGATGATGATGATTATTAGAGACATGATAAAAGTGTGTCTTCCTTTTGGTGTGATTGAATTTTTTGTTGATCATGTATTTGTGAATGAGGGAGGAGTTGTGATTGAACCACCTGATGTGAATGAACAAGTGGCAACATCTATTACTCAACCCCCCAATACATAAGATAATAACAAGGGGAGTACTCGTGCAAAGAGGACTAAGCAAAGGGCAGGTTTGAAGAAACAAGCTATGAATAATCGAGGAGGAAGAGTAATAGAATTAAAATGAATCAAATCAAATAAAAAAGTGATGATACACCAATTTGTGATTGGGGACCTTGATAAGTAGTGATGCAGAAAGTGATGGTGAAATATTAAGTAGTGATGAAGAATTATAGAGGCTTAGGAGTAATGTTGGGAAGCGAGATATGGCTAAGAGTGAAAAAGGTGATGAAACAAACTTTGTTGGGGGATGAGAGGATGATAATACTAAGGGTGTTGAGGTGATCTAGCTTAGGGCCGTTGGGGGTGATAAGGTGAGGAGTCAAGAAGCTGGGAATGAGGAGATAATCTTAAGTGAGGCTGAGGTGATGATAAGAGAGGAGATAATCTTAGACTCATGATGATAAGGATCGCACAAAAAGTATGAAGACAGTGATGTATTAAGGTCCCCCTCAGAAAGCAGTGAAGATGAGAACCTTTGTTTTGTGGGTCCCCTTGTAAAAAAGAAAAAGCCAGAACAATGTGATGTTTTTAACCCATAAATAAAGAGAAAGCACATAAAGTTTGCACACTATCAGATTTTTACCAATTTCAAGGAATTCAAGACTGCCATCAGAGACTATTCAATTGCTAATGGCAGGAAGTTGTGGTACAAGGTAAACGACAAGGAAAGAGTGCAGGTTAGGTGTGATAAGGGTTGTCCTTGGAAACTGTGGGCCAGTTATATTCAAGGGACTGAGAATGTGCAAATAAAGTCAATACTAGACACACATAATTGTGTGTACAGTTTTAAAAATAAGTTAGCAAACACCAAATTTTTGGCAGAGTTTTATGGAAAGAGGATAAGGAAAAATCCAAACGGGAGGTTGAAGGACATGCAAAAAGAGATTAAAATTAAGTTGAAATTGGATGTAACACTTGTGAAGTGTATGAGGGTAAGGAATTTAGCTTTGGCAAGTATACATGCAGTTATGAAGGAACATTATGCAAGGATTTGGGATTTTGGGGCAAAGATTATGAGAAGTAACAAAATGAATACAGTCAACATCAAAACCACTAGGCTTAATCCTGAGGATGAGGTCAGGTTCAAGAGATTTTATGTTTGCTATAACAGCTTAAAGAAAGCTTGGAGAGAGGGTTGTAGGCCAATTCTTGGATTGGATGGTTGTTTCTTGAAAACTATATGTGGGGGTCAATTATTATCTGTTGTGGGAAGGGATGGGAACAATCAAATGTTCCCTCTAGCTATGGCTGTTGTAGAGACTGAAAATGGTGACAGTTGGAGATGGTTTTTGGAGTTATTGGCTGATGACCTTTGTCTTGGTGAAGGCTACATATTTACTATAATCAGTGACCAACAAAAGGTATATGCACTATAAATGTCTCTGTTTTAGTAAATGCCTTTGTTTTGCCAACTGATATATGTTTTACTAACTTGTGTTAGTGTTGTACAGGGTTTGAAGAATGCTATATGTGAACTACTTCCTCATGTTGAGCATAGAAATTGTGCTAGACACATTTATGCTAACTGGAGGAAAAGGTTCACTTCACAGGCACTGAAGAGATTGTTTTGGGAAGCTGCATGTGCAACTCATGATCAAGCACATAAGAGAGCAATGAGTGAGATTAAGAGGCTTTCTGGCCCTGCACATGATAAGATTGTGTAGCATGATCCAAAGGTTTGGTCTAAGGCTTATTTTGGCACTCATTCAAAGGCTAATAATGTTGAGAATAACATGTCAGAATGCTTCATGCTTGGATTATCAAAGCTAGGTACCTTTCCCTTTCTAACTTACTACAAATTGTATTACTGTATTGTATCAATATTGTTACAATGCCTAGATATTGTATTAACTTACTTACTCTTATATCAATATTATCTAGGTACATGCTTATTCTAACAATGCTTCAGGAAATTCATGATCAAATCATGGTTAGATTGCATCAGAAAAGAGATGCTATGCTTAAGTCAGAAGATTTAATTTGTCCAAGAATTAAGAAGAAACTTGATGCGACCCATCATCATTCTCCTCTCATCATGATCCACTTTGGGATGGAAAAATCTCATTCCAAGTCAAGGAAAGAGGTAGAGCATTTACTGTGAATCTTACTGAGAGAACTTGTGCTTGTAGAGTGTGGGAGCTTACTGGCATCCCATGTTGTCATGATGTCTCAGCAATTCAGTCAATTTATCAAAATCCAATTGACTATATAACTCACTGGTATAGTAGAGATACTTACCTCAAGACTTATAGTCATACTCTAGAGGTGTTAAATGGTAAAGATTTTTGGGAATCCACAGACTATGACATTATGGGGCCTCCACCAATTCCAAAGAAACTGAGAGGCAAACCACAGAGGCTGAGAAGGAGAGAAGGTTGGGAAGACAAAGGAAATACTGGTCAAGTAAAGAGGGTGAGTAGAGTAGGAAGGAAAATGCATTGTAGCATTTGTAGAAAGTCTGATCATAGAAGGAACCAATGCCCAGTTAAAGAGACCACTGCACAGCCTAATGCTCTGCCTGGTATAGTAATTAGAGAGGGAGACCAATTCAACAAAGCAAAGGAACCAACACCTAATGTAAGTTTTTATTTAGCATGTTCATTATATTTACTGAGAATGATAAAGACTAACTATGAGATATATGTTACAGTACACAGGTAAAGGTAAAGAAAAGGTGGGATGCTCTAATGAAAAAGGAAAAGATAGACCCCCACAAGCATTTATGTTTGTAAGTAAAAGCAATTGCTTAGTTAATTTGAGAGCTTTTATATGTTATAGATGCCAACTCTACGTGTGATGAGTACTACTGATTTTCCTATCAATAATACCCCTCCAGTCAGTACCCCACCAAATGAAGCATACCTTAGTGGAATGGGCTTCCAAACACCAAGTCTAAGCTCAGTTTCTTCCAAACTTCAAACCAGAAGAGGGGGAAAAAGGAAGAACAATGTTGGCAACCAAGAATCAACAAGGGAAGATACAAAATTCCAAGGAAGAAGGATGGAACAAACTTGGATAAAAATTAGGTTGATATCTTTTGGGAATGATTTTTGGGCTATTATGTTATTAGGTTTCTTATCTTTTGGGATTGATTATGCTATTCTGTATGTAATTATGCTACTGAACTGGATGATTATTAATATGGTTCTGTAATGCTGGGTGGAGCATTTTGGTTATGTAATGGTCTGTTAACTAGATAATTGACTTAATGATTTATGATATAGTGGATTTGAGAATTCTACATTACTTCTATTAAGGTTTTTATGTTGTGTAGTGTTACTTTATTATATACATATTAATGCAATATTGTGTGGATGGAATTGCCAGGTTACTTCTTGTTTGTTACCAATTTACTTCTTGTTTGTTACAACAGTCTTCCACTTCAATACACCAATAACCACAACAATATTAAGGTGTCACATTAAACATGGAGTCATAATGAACCAAACATCAATTCAATGCTCTGCTTCAACAAAACCAAATCAACATTCAATACATACTTGCCAACCATCAAAACCAACATTAAGCATTCAATACATACTTCCCAACATAACATTCAATACATACTTTAATCCTTTACTACATTCAAATATACAAATCTATACATTTGGTTGCAATACAATGAAAAACAAAATCCAAGAAAATATTAAACCAATTCATAATTTCTTCTCCATCGAATTTTGCTTGTTAATTTTCTTCCTCAACTGCTGCCCTTGTATTTGTAGCTCCAAAACCTCTTTTCTTCATTATTTATCTCACCTTTGCTCATCAATGTGTTCCCAGTTTCCATCTTCTTTATTACTTCCATCAAACTCTCAATTTTTTCATTGCTTTTTTCTATCTTTCCTTTTAGCTGCAATATCACTTCCCTTGATTTCTCTGTAAATGGAGGATCACACCCTTTAAAGAACCTACAACACAACTTTTTATCCTGCAATTAGTTGCACACAAATCCATCAATCAAGCACATAACAGATATGCTTTTACAACATACAACAAATTTCATGGTTTTACCAAGCATGAAAATTGGGTATTTAGGTAAGTAAAAACATAACAATCTTCCATTTCATTCTATATATCAGTAACTTTTTATAGAATAAATTGAAGTTGTTGAATCTTAGACTCCCATAGTATATACAGTAAAGCCATCCTCTCTTTGAAATCATCAACTTTTGAAATCTTCAAATAACTCCTCAAACATCTAATACTCAAATATTTAACAACACCAGATTAACTGTTGGTAGTGTTAAATATTACACCAAAAATTAGGTCTCTGAAGCCCAACTAGAAGAAATTAGGTCACATACCTTGAAACGAGCACAACCGATGAATCTTCGACTCGGATCAGCAGTTCTATCTTTCCAAGCTACCCACATCGGTGCGACAATCCCACATCGGCATGTCACTGGAGTTCTGGGCATCTCCCAATCTTCGACACAAATTGTGAAACTATTTTCGCTGGAGCTCATATTAGTCCCACTCTTAATTGTCTTCTTTTTCTTCGTCGATCTATATGGATGAAGGCAGGAGTTGGAATCGATTTGGGTCTGATTTTGGGGATAGAGTGTTTTGATTCCTCTCTTCAAAAGACGAACAATTGATTTGGGTCTGATTTTGGGATTTAGGGATTTAGGGATAACAGCCACGTAATTTATTTAATCAGTTGCCAGAATTGCCACGTATTGCCACGTCTTTTCTCTGTTAAATGGTTAACAGACATAGACGAAAAAATGACTTCTTATAAATAATGTATAGTTCAATGAGTTGACCGTAAAAATTTTTAGTTCAGTGATGTTTTTGTAAATCGAGGTCGAGTAGAGTGGGGAAAAGTGTATTTAACCCGAAAATTTGGACATTATTGAATTCAGGATAAATTAACTTATAAATCTTTAAAATTTATTCTTGAACTTGTTTTATTGAATTATTATGTCATTGTCATGATGAGTTATGTTGGTTATTATGTGAAAACATGAAAGTTTCTTAGAAATCACAAAGGGTTGAAAATCAGATTTTGGTGAAAATGGAATATGAAATTCAATTGACCATATCTCCTATTATATTTTGAATTTTTGAGTGTGGTTAAGTTCTAGGGTTAGATCTATGAGTTTTCTAACTTATCCAAGTGGAATCACTGGAAAAGGTGTTGTAGATTTTCGTGTGGACTGATTTTAGCAAAGGAGTCAAAAAGCGTAAAGTACCAAAAGGCATCGTCCAAATTTAAAAGGGCATTTTCGGCCACTTAGTTTGTGAGAAAAATTCCGAACTTTTGGGACATGAAAATATATGGTATAAAGTACCTCCTGTCCAAAAATGAGCTCATTTCGACTTAAAATGAGCAAGTTATGACTATTTCAATATTTAGGTTTTTCTGACGAAAAACGCTATAACCGAAGTTCTATAACTCCGATGACCATGAAATTTAAACTGGAAGCTCACGTTAACATGTGTAAGATCCTGCCAAGATTTGGGAATTTCTAGAGTTAAACTTGAGGTAGCTAATTTCTTAAGGAATTAATTAGAAATTGATGTTTGAAAAATACTTAAGGGAGTTAAAAAATAAAAATAAAAAATACTTGTTGTGTATGAAATATATGTATATATGTTTGGGCAAAGGATAGAAAAATAACAAGTTGATTTGGTAATTTTTCATGAAAATGGTTTAGTTACGAATATATAAGTTAAATATGTTATGTGAAGTAACGAAATTAGTAAATAGGATTTTATTGCTTGGGAATCCTATATAGGGTATATGCAGATTTTTGATAAAGGATTTGATCATTGGTGATAAAATCTTATGAGTATGACATTTTTGAATGATTAAATGCATTATTTGGTAACGTATAAACAATTGAAATAAATTGTTTATAAGTTTAGGAAGTGATTAAAATATTGTTATATATTAATAATATTAGATTATGAGTTTATTAAGTGATTGATAATATTTGGATAAATTTAAAGTCTTTAATATTTATCCTTGTTTTCGTTTGATTAATGTTTATATCATTGTCATCATTCTCATGTTTATATTGTGATAAAAGTCATCTTTGGCTTACGTGCATAGATGGATTTGGTGTGATTATGACTAGGGATTATTCGGTATAGTTATGACCGTAATGTGACGGATGATGTTGTAAAAATCCGCAGTGGCCTGTAGTGCATTGATGGACAGTTTTTGGTATGATTATGACCAGGGATTATTCCGTATAGTCATGACCATTGATGATTTAATGAATATCCTTGGCCCGTAGTGTAGGGATGATTCGATGATGTGGTTTATTTATTAAGTTGAGTCACAGCGATTAAGTTGATGAAAAACTTTTTAAATCATAGAAGATAGTAGATTTTATTCTCTACTTGACTCTTTTAATGGATTGCTTATTCCGCTGCAGTTAAACTTGATGTCTTTTGTATTTTATCAGTTTAACATTGTTGAAGGCTAATGATAATTTATTATGCATTATCTTAGTCATAATATTTTTTACTGGGCTAGTTGAGCTCACCCTTTCTTTCACTGTTCTCTTTAGGAAATGAGAATATAAATTGAGACGAGTCGGGAACTAGAGTGATGTGGTCCAAATGATAGCATTAGTAGTCCTCACTATTACATTAAATAAGGTGACAATAAATGTAATGAGGACTCCTTTGAGTGTGGATATTGTCTAGATGACAATATTCTTATTAAAACTCTCAGCTATGTTTTGTCGTATTTTTACACGACGTTTGTATAATTAAGTTGTCTTTGTATTTTATACCATGTATCTGGCGACTCAAGATGGGTGATGTATACCTATTTTTGGGGGCGTCACACCACAAGCCGGGGTTTTATAGTTAAAAAACTTCTTTATCAGTAAACATCAAAATTCCAATAACTATGATAAGAAAGTTCCAGTAGAAAACAACTTCCGAATAATCCTCCTATATTTATGGTAACAATTTTTAATAAATAACAACCTTCTAATAATTAAATTACTATAATAAAAGAACTAAATAATAATAATAATAATAATAATAATAATAATAATAATAATAATAATAATAAGCCAATCCGATCTACCCGAAGTCATGACGCCATTCCCGAAGAAGT
Source organism: Panax quinquefolius (assembly GCA_020205615.1). NCBI lineage: Eukaryota > Viridiplantae > Streptophyta > Magnoliopsida > Apiales > Araliaceae > Panax > Panax quinquefolius. Next base: position 39,565,621 of record CM035155.1, on the reverse strand, counting down.
TCACTATGAATCCGAACACTTGTCTCGAAGCTGATCGTTCCGAAGTTAAGCTGTGATGCCCCCAAAATAGGTATACATCACCTATTCTGAGTCGCCAAATACATGGTACAGAATACAAATACAATCTTAAATATACAACAAGAGAGCTGTGAGTTTTAATACAACTATTGTCTTCTAGACAATATCCACTCTCAGAATAAGTCCCCATTACATTTATTGTCACACTATTTAACAGAATAGTGAGGACTACTAATACTATCATCTGGACCATCACTCTGTTCCCCGACTAGTCCCGGCTACGTTCTCATTTTCTGAAGAGAACAGTGAAAGAAAAGGTGAGCTCAACTAGCCCAGTAAGAAATATGATGACCAAGATAATGCAGAATAAATTATCAATAGTCTTCAACAATGTTAAACTGATAAAATACAATATGTGACGCCCCCAAAATAGGTATACATCACCCATTTTGAGTCGTCAATAACATGGTACAGAAACAACTACAACTATATTAATACAACATAAAAACTGTGAGTTTAAATACAAATATTGCCATCTAGACAATATTCACACCCAAATAAGTTCTCATTATAATTATTGGTATATTATTTTATAAAAATGGTGAGGACTACTAAAACAACTCTCTAAAACCATCATTCCACACCCCGACTAGAACTCGCTACATTCTCGCATCCTGAGAAGAAAAATGGAACAAAAAGGAAAAGGGTGAGCTCAACTAGCCCAGTAAAGAATATTATGACTAAGATAATATAGAACAAATTATCGTTAGTCTTCAACAGGGAAAAATCTGATAAAATACAATAGACAACAAATTTCAAATCATTATTCGCAGCGAAAATAATAATTCATAGATGAAGTTACGTAGAAATGAAATCTACTATAATCTATGAATTTAAAAGTCCATCATCATTATTTTATCCTCAGAACATCAATCAATATTCATCTTGAATCAAATATTCATCTTTGCACTATGGCCAAAGATATTCATCATTAGTTCATGTTCATCTCAACACTGTTCATCTTTGCACTACGGGCCAAAGATATTCATCGAAAAATCATTAATCTTTTGCACTACAGCCAAAGATATTCAAAGAATATCATCATTTAGGACTGAGGATGATGAAAAATATTTTAAAGAAACGAATCCAGTGAAACAAAAGAATAAATTTTAAGGATTCGTACTTCAAACATTAATCCAAGTTCAAAAATACTTCATAAATAATCGTGGTGAAGTAAAATTCAAGAATGATCAAAACATGGATACAATCAAAGCTAGTATCCATAATAGATATTTTGGATAAAAAATAAAAATTTAATTTTTCTGTGAATAGTGTTGTATTCGTGAATAGTGACGTATACGTGAATAGTGTCGTATACGTGAATAGTAACCCCGACACTAAAAGATAATAATTTCACAAGAAAAATCTTACCAATATTCCGGCATAATGATATTAGATGAAATAATATCATTTTTAAAAAAATAATATCCTTTACCTCGAAAAGACAGTACTTCTGACTAGAATACTGGATATAGTGATGAAGGGAACTTGTACCGTATAGCAACACTCAAAGTCTCAAAATACTCACAAGAATACGCTCGATAATATAAAGAGAGAAAATTTTAGATTCTGGCGTGATTTTCAATTCTAACCTAAGCACCCTATTTATAGGAAATTACTTAGAACACCAAAGTAGAAAATTTATTTAAATAATTTTATTTATTAAATATTCAAGCCCACCACCAAAGAATGTGAATTCAGCTCATTTACCACATATGTGGGATTGCAAAAAACATTTTTCTTGAATAAAACAATTAAAACTTCTAAAAATCAATTATTTCGGAACTTCGAAACTTCAATAATTCATAGTAAATAGCCCTTTTATCAGAAAAATTCAAACCTCATGTCCTTTCCATAAGCAATTCCATTCTCTACAACTTTACAGAAGAAAGTTTTTCCAAATTCCAAACAGAAATTGACCGAAATCCACAAACGGGCGATTTTACACGCTATAATCAAATTTCAGTCAAGAAATGGGATCCACAAACATGAAATACATGTTTTAAATATTTATTGCAACAAAAATACTCTTCCTCCTCATTTATTCATATATCCCACATTCATTGTAAAAATATCACCATTATTATATTATTGAAATATAATAATATATTTAAATAAATTATTTTATCGAAAAAGATAAAATATCAATTTTCAGCAATTGTCACATTAAAAATTTTCTCCATCTATATCCACATAAAATGAATATTTTCCTTATCAAATAAATCAATAATTAATTATTCACAAATAATATTACAAAATCACAATACTGGCAACCAGGCTGTTCCCAAAAAAGATGGGGTTTTCCAATAAGGATTTCTCCTTACTGGAGCGCAATTAGGTGACCAAACCTCTCCTTAGACAGAACTTTCTAGACATTGCCAATAATGTTTGTGACGCCCCCAAAATTAGGTATACGTCACCCATCTTGGGTCGCCACTTATATGGTACATAATATTCAAATACAACTTACTAACATAACTGTAGGTATGCAATACGATATAAACGTGAGTTTGAATACAAATATTGTCTCACTAGATATTATACAAACTCAAAAGGAGTCCTCATTACAACTATTATCACCTTATTTCACCGAATAGTGAGGACTACTAATGCTATCCTCTGCGGACCATTACTTACGTTCCCGACTAAATCCAAATTATGTTCTCATTTCTGAAGAGAACAAAGGAAAGAAAATTGAGCTCAACTAGCCCAAGAAGAAATATTACGACTATCAAGATAATGCGAATAAATTATCATTAGCCTTCAACAAAGTGTTAAACCGATAAAATACAATAGACAACCAGTTTAACTGCAATGAATAAGCAATCCATTAAAAGAGTCAAGTAGTGAATAAAGTCTACTATCTTTTAGGTTTTAAAAGGTTTTCATCAATTTTATCGCCGAGACTCAAATTTTTAATAAATAAACCACCACATCTAATCATCCCTCGTATTGCAGTCGAAGGATTTTCATCAAATTATCAATGGTCATGACTATACCGAATCACCCCGTCATAATCATACCAAAACTATCCATCATCGCATTACAGCCACCGAGGACTTTTGTCACATCATTTATATCAAGTCATGATTATACCGAATGATCCGTGGTCATAATCATACTAAGTTCATCTATGCACGTAAGCCAAAGATAACATAATATAACATGAGGATGATGACAATGACATAATAATTCAATAAAACAAGTTCAAGAATTATTTAATCCATGAATTATTAACGTCCAAATTGTCAACATGATAATTGCTTTACGTAGAGTAAAATTCAAGAATGATCGGGAAGAATATTTCCATGAAAAGATACTTAGATGAAATGCAAATATCAAGGATATTCTACTAATTTCATGGAGTATAAAGTCAAAGTTTTAACCAATTTGGGTATAATAAAGAATGGAATAACAAAAGAAATCACCATGCATGCGGTTCTTGCAAGAGGCAAAGTTATTCCAACAGAATAATAATAACGGAACGAATGGTGAAATTCACAATTTACAGGATGTTCCAATAGGATATTCAACGTATGATAAAGACGGAACCAGTCCTGTGTAAAACACACGCATGTGATGTTCCAAATGAATAATAATAAAGATTTTAACCAATTCCTGTAAAAAACACACGCATGTGATGTTCCAACGTAATAATAGAAGAATGTCACCAAGTATAGGGTAAATCATTATCTGAGTTATTCCAATGTAATAATAAGCAATGGAATAACATAAGATTTCACCAAGTATAGGGTATCTGCCGTATCTGGTTATGTATAGGGTATGCCACTTTTACAAAGTTATTCCAATGAATAATAGTGAATGGAATAATGAAGTTCTCTTCAAGAAGAAAGAATAACACCCTTACCGTAAAAAGAACCTAATATAGAAGTAGTGAAGTAGGAATACTCTTCTTCTTTCTATAACTTTCTCTATAGCTTCTCTCTATAATTTCTCTCTCTGAGTTTCAATGAATTAAGTAAAAAATAATAAAGGAATGAGCTTCTATTTATAGGAAAATGGAATGCATAAGAATTAATCCATGAACTATCTGCATTGATTTACTTTAATCGACGGTCCATATTTAAAGAAAAATCTTTTAAATAGAATATAATATATTCTATTTATATAAAAACATTTTACTATGCAAACACTATGCAATACTATGCAAAACACTATGCAACACTATGCATAATAAAATATAATATATTCTATTTATGAATAACTTTAATAAAGTATTCTATTTTATATAAAAGATGTTTCGCTTTTATTACGTTAATAATACAAATAAAACAAAACGTCATTATCGCTATAATAATTCATATTATTAATCGATAATAATGGAATCAAACCGAGTGACTTCTCACATAAGCATCAATAATCAATCTGGTAATGCTACTATGCAACCACACGTGTCACATCGATTTTTTACTAATGAGTAGTTCAACAAAGATCAACCCAGAAAACTTAAAATACGTTATTTCAATAAAATATTTTTGTCGTTTTCTCAATCCGACAATTACCTATTAGGGGTCCACCAATGATTGAAATTTGTTTAATATTCCCTCGCTAAACCGAATATTCCCGACCAATCAATATAATATAACCACTTGCATACTTTGCAAAATTTATAAATATTACCCACAACTATAATATTATCTCAAATTCACACCATAATATTAAAAATTATTTCACAAAATTTAAATCTTTATTGATAAAATCTGGGTCTCACAATGTTATCTAATAATATTATTCAAATAATATGAATTATTGATCCGATAATGAAAATATTGTGTAGTGACAATTATTGAAACAACAATAATATAAAATATCAACGTAGCAATTATTAAATCAATAAAATAAAATATTGAATAAAGAATTACCGTAATAATTATTAAGTAGTGCCTTCTTACGTAAGAATCAATAATTGGTGTAATACCGTGTCTTTATTGTGTTTTAACCACCGTATTCCAACAAGATAATCTGCAGAATAACTACGTGCGTTATTTATAGACATCTTATACTTGCTGCGTTTTTTTATCCAATCACTTTCCGTTATGGGGCCCATACAAGGTCAAGCTACCAGTCGTGCATAAATATTCTCCCCGACAAAGAAGAATATTCCACGACCAAACGAATATTCCCCGACAACAATGAATATTTTATAACCACTTGCTTATTTGAAATATTTACACATTTTACCCATAACTAATCACATTAATCAAATCAACCCTTACTATTTTAAAATAATAAATAGAGGAAGTTTAATTTCATTTATAATAAGTTGGGGTCTTACAACCTCCCCTCCTTATGAAATTTCGTCCCCTCGAATCGACGTCACGTACTGGTGTGGTGTTTTGAAAAGGTGAGAATACCTCGCTTTTATTTTTGTTTCCAACTCCCAGGTCATTTCCTCAATAATATGGTTCCTCCACAAAACTTTGACTTGTGGTATGACCTTTGTACGTAAAACATTCTCCTTCCTATCCAAGATCTTGACAGTACCTCCTCGTCGTTAAGTCTTCACTATCTCATCCGGTTCTAACTCAATAACGGGTTCGGGTCTTTCACATATTTCTGAAGCCACGAGCATATGAAAAATATTATGAACACGAGACATACTTGGAGGTAACGCGAGTCTATAGGCTACATTTTCTACTCGGTCAAGAATCTGAAATGGACCAATAAATCGTGGATTGAGCTTTTCTATCTTCCCGAATCTTGTAACTCCCTTCCATGGGGCAACACGCAACAATACATGATCCCCAATACTAAATTCCACGTCCTTTCGATGAAGATCCACATAACTCTTTTGTCGATCTTGTGCCGTTTGTATACGTTGTCGAATCATTTAGATCTTTTCTATAGTAATACGTACCAACTCTGGTCCCAACAATGTTATTTCACCCACCTCATCCCAACATACTGGAGAGCGACACTTTCTTCCATACAATGCTTCGAATGGAGCTACCCCTATACTTGCCTGATAAATGTTATTGTAGGAAAATTCCACCAATGGTAAATACTTATCCCAACTTCCTTTGAAGTCTAGGACACAGAGTCTTAATAGATCTTCAAGAGTTTGAATAGTCCTCTCTGATTGTCCGTCCGTTTGAGGATGGTATGCCGAGCTGAATTGTAAATCCGTTCCCATAGTTTTTTGCAAACTAACCAAAAATCGTGAAGTGAATCTTGGTTCACGATCCGAAACTATGGATACTGGCATGCCATGCAATCTCATAATCTCATTTACATACATATGAGCAAGACGTTCAAGGGAATAAGTGTAAGACCCCAACTTATTATTAATGAAATTTAATTTTCCCTATTTATTATTTTGAAATAGTAAGGGTTGATGTGATTAATGTGGATAGTTAGGGGTAAAATACGCAAATATTTAAAAATAAGCAAGTGGTTATAAAATATTCATTGTTGTTTGGGAATATTCGTTTGGTCGTGGAATATTCAGATCGTTTGGGAATATTCGTATAACTATGGCAAAACATGTGTGGGCCCCATAACTGAAAGCGATTGATGAAAAAACGACAAATATAAGTTGGTTAAAAATAACGGCGTAGTTGTTATTCAAGTAATAATATCGTTAAAATACTTTCATGGTTAAAACACAAGAAGATTACCAGATTGCACCAATTATTGATTCTTACGTAAGAAGGCACTACTCAATAATGGTTACAGTGAATTACCGCTTCAAAGATTTTATCGAGTTAATAATTGCATGCGTTGATATTTTATATTAACATTGTTTCAATAATTGTCATTACACAATATTTTTTATTATCGAAAGCAATAATTCATATTATTTGAATAATATTATTAGATAACATTATTGGCAATGTCTAGAAAGTTCTCGCTCTAAGGAGAGGTTTGGTCACCTAATTGCGGCCAAGAAGAAGTGAGAAATTTTATTGAAAGCCCCTCTTTCCTGGAACCGCCTCGTTGTCAATATTGTGATTCTGTAAAATTATTTGTGAATAATTAATTATTGATTCATATGATGAGGAAAATATTAATTTTATGTGGATATAGATGGAAAAAATTTTAATGTGACAATTGTTGAAAATTGAAAATTTATTTTTTTTCGATAAAATAATTCATTTAAATATATTATTATATTTTAATAATATAATAATGGTGATATTTTTACAACGAATGTGGGATATATGAGTATACGAAGAGGAAGAGTATTTTGTTGCAATAAATGTTTAAAACATGTTAAACATGCTCTGAAGACCCCATTTATTAGTCGAATTTGATTATAAATTTGTAAAATCGCCTGCTTGTTGATTTCGGTCAATTTCGCTTTTGAATTCGGAAAACTTTCTTCTGCAAAGTTGTAGAGAATTGAATTTCCTATAAAAAATCATGAGATTCAAATTTTTCTGATAAAAGGCTATTTATTATGAATTATTAAAGTTCAAGCTTCAAATAATTGATTTTGGAAGTTTAAAATATTTAAAATTTGAAAAACGTTTTTTCTTACTTTTTCTAGAATGTGGCATGTGTTTGATGGCTGAAATCAGATTCTAGACATGCGTAGGAAATTTATATAATTATATTATTAATTTATTAAATTTTCTGCTTTGGTGTTCTAAGCAATTTCCTATAAATAGGTGCTTAGTTAGAATTGAAAATCACACCGTAAATCAAGTTTTCTCTCTATATTATCGAGCGTATTCTTGTGAGTATTTTGAGTATACTTTGAGTATTGCTATACTCGATAAAGTCCAAGTCATAGCCTATACCCTTTATTTCATTTAAAAGTACTAATCTTCGAGGTAAGGGATGTTATTTTCTTCTCAAATGATATTATTTCTTCAATATCATTATGTCAAATATTGGTTGAAACTTTTATCAAATTTGAACTTTTCCATGCTCTAAGTTACTTATTCATGAGTTACTATTCATGAGTTACTATTCACGAGTTACTATTCACGAGTTACTATTCACGAGTTACTATTCACGTACTATTCATGAAGCGTGAAGATGTTTTTTTTGGAATTTCTATCTTTTGGTGCTCTGAGTTACTATTCACGATACGGCAGACTATTCACGATATCGACACTTATTCATGATACTGACACTATTCACCGAAAAATAAAAAATTTCTTCTTTTAAATCAAAATATCTATCCCGGATACTAGCTTTGATTGTATCCATGTTTTGATCATTCTTGAATTTTACACCACTGTGATTATTTTTGAGGTATTTTTGACGTGGATAAAACAAAGTACGAATCCTTAATCCTTAATCCTTGTCATTTTGTTTCACCGGATTCGCTTTTTAAAAATATTTTCATCATCTTCACCTTAAATGATGATATTATTGAATATCTTTGGCTGTAGTGCAAAGATGAATGATTTTGAAGAATATCTTTGGTCAGTAGTGCAAAGATGAATAGGTGTTTAGATGAAATACGACCAATCGATGAATATCTTCGGCTCAGTAGTGCAAAGATGAATATTTGATTCCGTATGTATATTGATTGATGTTACAGGATAAAAGATAGATTTATGAACTTTAAAATCATCATATATGTAGATAGTAGTTTGCATTCTCTACTTAACTCTTCTAATGAATTATTATTTCCGTCACGCTAATATTGATTTAAAATTTGTTGTCTATTGTATTCTATTAGATTTTTCCTCGTTGAAGACTAACGGTAATTTGTTGTATATTATCTTAGTCATAATATTCTTTTTCGGGCTAGTTAAGCTCACCCTTTTCCTTTTTGTTCCATTTTTCTTCTCGTGAGGCGAGAATATAATGAAAGTACGAGCCTGGGGTATGGAATGAAGGTTTTAGAAAGGATTGTTTAGTAGTCCTCACCATTTTGTAAAATAATGTATCAATAAATGTGATGAGGATTTATTTGAGTATAGATATTGTCTAGAAGATAATATTTGTATTCAAACTCACAGCTTTACTGTTGTAATAATAAAATTGTAGTTGTTTCGCATCTATGATTGACAACTCGTAATAAGTGATGTATACCTATTTTGGGGGCGCCACAATTGGTATCAGAAGTAGGATCGATCTATAATATGTAACTAGTGAGGGAGAGACGAAAGTAAATCCTTCGCTAAAGGTGTTCTACCAAGCTTATTTTTTTAGTCAATCATATAAGGATATTATGTGAGCATATTGATTTCCTTAATTAACCCTCGTTTTATGATACAAAAGATTTGAGAATGTCAATGAGAATATTAACAATGGAAATGAGACCGTGGAGACGCTCGTATTCACCAACGAGGAGCAGTCGATCGGTAGAGATGACGAGGATTTTTGTAGACTTGTTGAAAATCTATGCATTCGCCAGGTGTCCTACCTAAGCTTTCTTTTTAGTTAAAGTTGTCGGTATTTTTATATTCGATATAAGTGATATTATGTGATATATTCTCTGATTTCTTAAATTAACCCTGTGTCTTTATTTTTTAGTTGGTCAATGATATAGATTTGAGAAATTAACCCTTGTCGATGTTGAGAATGTCGAGAATATTAACAATGGAAATGAGACCGTGGAGACGCCTGTATTTCACCAACGAGGAGAACGCGATGCAACAGTCGGGCAATGTTCCTCCATGAACAACACCACCGAGCGGTATGATGAACGAGGGATGTTTAGAAGCTTTTTGCGCTCATGCAAAATCGTGTATCGCAGGAGACTCGTGTTCAAAATCTGGGAGGAAATGATAGCAATTCACGGGTTGTCACAACAAACCAAGCAGCCAAAAAGAGTCAGGACCACCGTAATTTAAGGGAAAGCCGATCCGATCATGGCGGGAAACATGGGTCAAAGCAAATTACCAAGATATTCGATGTCTTGGGATGCACGGAAGAACAGAAGGTTCCATTCGCCACCTTTATGTTCCGTGGGCGAAATGCATCACGGTGGGAGTCTGTGAAAGCGTACTCCATCCAACCGCACTCAACATGTCTTGGGAGACATTTCAGAACTTATTTAATGACAAATACTTTCCCGAAAGTGTTCGTCGTATGAAGGAAGTGGAGTTTATTAGACTGGAGCGTAACAAATGACGACGGTGTCTCAAAGATGAGGCAAAGTTTGCGAGTTATCCGTGTTTGCAGACCATTTTTGGTGGAGAATGAGGAACGATGACGCGATGTTTCTTAGAGGTTTGAAACCCATGATACGCCAAAGATCTCATTTCTCATAAATTTTCTCTATTCGAGATGTTGTAAATGTGGCTCAATTATTAGAAGCGAGATAACGAGTACGGTCAACCGAGGGACCATAACCAGGATCGTACGTAGATAGCGGTCAACCGAATAATGATAACCAAATGAGAAAGAAATGACGGACAAAAATGGTAACCACTCTGGTGGTAATCATGGCCATGAAAATAGAAGAAGCGAGTCGAGAGGAGATTTTAAAAGAGGAGATTTAACAACGACTATGTGAAGACGACAATGTTTTGCAAAGAATCGGTTCTAAGTGAGGAGAACGACCACCCATTATATGCTACAAATGCGAAAAGAGGGACATATCACCAAACCGCCCAATAACAGCTCAAGGTATGCTATAATTGTGGAAAGGAAGGACATATCGCCGAGATTGTGCAGAGCGAAACCTAGTTCAATGGGGGATCAGTGACTCAAAAGATCATCCCGTAAAAGTCAAAGACAACGATTTGGGAAGAGTGTTTGTTGTGACCGGTCATAATGCGAGGAACCCAAACGAGGTGATCACGGGTAAGCTATTTATAAATTCTTGCGAAGTTTATACCTTACTTGATACCGGTTACCCATTCATTTATCTCTCCCGCATGTGCTCAACGCTTAAACTTGACCGGAGAAATTAGACTTTGACCTATCTGTGGAAACTCCGTTAGAGAAACTTTCATCACATCCACCGCTTATAAATCTTGTTTGATTCAAGTTGGCACCATTACCTTACCTGTTGATCTTATCTCTTTAAAGATACTTGCTTTTGATGTGATTTTAGGGGATTGATTGGTTAACTACTCATCATGCCAAAATTGATTGTTTTCGTAAGGTTGTTAGTTTTCATATTCCTAACCAACCCGTTGTATTTAATTCAAGCAACTAAACCATTAAAATCAATCAACATCATATCTAATCATAAAGCTATTCGTTTATTGAAAATGGATGTAAAGCTTTCTTAGCCCATGTTATGGATTTGAATAAAGACACATCAAATTTGAATAATATTCTCATTATTGACTTTCCCCGACGATTTTCTGAAGAACTTTCCTGTCTACCCCGTAACGTGAAGTTGAATTCTTTATTGATCTTGAACTGCACAAAGCCCATTTCTAAAACCCCATATCGAATGGCTCCTATTGAACTTCGAGTTAAAGGTCCAACTACGAGAATTGTTGGACATCGGTTTCATTCGTCCCCTAGTACATCTCCTTGGGGTGCTCCTGCTTTTATTTGTAAAGAAGAAAGACGGAGTATGCGACTTTGTATCGACTATCGAGAATTGAACCATGTCACCATCAAGAATAGGTATCATCTACCTCGTCAGATTGATGACTTGTTCGACCAAATTGAAGGGGCACAATTCTTTTCAAAATCGATCTTCGTTCGATATCATCACCTAAAGATTAGAAATCGAGGATATTCCAAAGACCGCCTTTAGAACTCCCCAGACGGCATTATGAATTCTTAGTCATGTCTTTCTGACCGACTAATGCTCCTATGACTTTCATGGATATGATGAACCGAGTATTCAAGGAATATTTGGATCGGTTTGTTGTTGTTTTATTGATGACATCCTTATATATTCCAAAAGTCGTGAAGATCATGAGCACCATTTGTCGGTACTCAAAAGGCTTCGTGAAAACAAACTATATGCCAAATTGAAGAAATGCGAGTTCGCTTGAGGAAGTAGCATTCCTCGGGCACGTGGTGTCAAACATGGAGTATCCGTTAATCCGTGAAGATTGAAGCAATACAAAGTTGGAGCAACCAAGCTCGGCGGATCAAGCACGTAGCTTTTGGGCTTAATGGTTATTATCGGAGATTCGTGGAAGGGTTTTCTCGAATCGCTACTCCATTAACTCAAATTAACTCGAAGGATACAAAATTCGCTTTGGAGCGAAGAATGCGAGAAGAGTTTCCAAGAGCTTAAGAGGAGACTTATTTCTAAGACTGTTCTAACAATACCATCCGGTTCTTGGATGGATTTGTTATCTACAAATGATGCTTCGTGCAAAGGGTTAGGATGTGTTCTCATGCAACGTGGGAAGTCATAGCCTATGCCTCGCGAAAACTTAAAGAGTATGAGAGGAATTATCCTACCATGATCTAGAGTTAAGCGGCAATCGTTGCGCTAAAAATATGGAGGCACTATCTATATGGGGAGAAAGTGGAGATATATTCGCACCATAAAAGCCTTAAATATTTCTTTACTTAAAAGAACTCAACACGCGGCAATGACGTTGGCTCGAGCTATTGAAAGACTACGACCACACTATTCAATACCATCTTGGAAAAGCGAACGTGGTAGTAAACGCGCTGAGTAGAAGATCATATGCGAACGAAAAGCGATGATGTCAAGTATACGACAGAGCCAACTTTAATAGAAAAAGTTAAGGTCGCTTGCTGCCACCAATCTTGGAGGCGATGCGTATGAAGAAGAAAGTACAAGAAGGAGCTATTCCTAAGCGAGATTGATGAAGAAGGAATACTTGAGTCCACTCTAGACTTTGTGTTCCTAACGACTGATTTGAAGTACAAGATTATGATGGAGGCACACAATACACCATTTGCAATCCATCCTCGAAGTACTAAAATGTATCGTGATCTTCACATACATTTTGGTGGAACAATATGAAGAGAGAGATTGCAAAGTTTATCTCAATGTGTTTAACTTGTCAACGTGTAAAGTGCGCATCTAGTACCTAAGGGTCCGTTGCAACCACTTGAGATTCCGAAATGGAAGTGGGAACACATTACCATGGATTTCACACGGGTCTTCCTACTGGTTTCTCAAGGCATCAATGTTATTTGGGTTATTGTTGATAGATTAACCAAGTTCGCTCATTTCTTGCCGACACGGAGACTTATTCCTTGAACGCCTTGCTAGTATGTATGCGTGAATGAGATTGTGAGGTTGCATGGCATGCCAAGATCCATAGTTTCGATCGTGACCCAAGATTCACTTCAAGATTTTGGGTTAGCTTGCAAAAAAAGCTATGGGCACGGATTTACGATTTAGTTCTAAGATACCATCCCCAAACGGACGGACAATCGGAGAGGACTATTCAAACTCTTGAAGATCTATTAAGACTCGTGTCCCTAGACTTCAAGGGCGCTTGGGATAAGTATTTACCATTGGTGGAATTCTCCTACAACAACAGCTTATCGTGCAAGTATAGGTGTGGCTCCATTCAAGCATTATATGGACGAAAATGTCGCTTCTCCAATATGTTGGGATGAGGTGGGTGAAGCAACATTGTTGGGACCCGAAAGTTAAGACGTATGATCACCGAAAAGATTCAAATGATTCGACAACGTATACAAACGGCAAGACAAGATCGACAAAAGAGTTATGCGGATCTTCATCGAAAGGACGTGGAATTTAGTGTAGGGGATCATGTATTGTCATGAAGTTGCTTCCATGGAAGGGAGTTACAAGATTTGGGAAAGAGAAAGCTCAATCCACGATTTATTGGTCCATTTCAAATTCTTGACCGAGTAGGAAATGTAGCTTTATAGACTTGCGTTACCTCCAAGTATGTCTCGTGTTCATAATGTGTTTCACATATCGATTTCAAATATGTGAAAGACCAACCACGCTATAGAGTTAGAACCATCGGACGAGATAGTCAAGACTTAACGTATAAGGAGGTGCCTGTCGAAGATTTTGGATAGGAAGGAGCATGTCCTACGCCAAGAAAGGTCATACCACAAGTTAAAGTTTTGTGGAGGAATCATGCTATAGAGGAAATGACCAGGGAATTGAAACGGAAATGAAAGCGAGGTATCCTCACCTTTTCAAACACTAAATACGTGACGTCAATTTCGAGGACTTAAATTTCATAAGGAGGAGAGGTCAGAAGACCCAACTTATTATTAATGAAATTTAATTTTCTATTTATTATTTTGAAATAGTAAGGGTTGATGTGATTAATGTGGATAGTTAGGGGTAAAATACGCAAATATTTAAAAATAAGCAAGTGGTTATAAAATATTCATTGTTGTTTGGGAATATTCGTTTGGTCGTGGAATATTCAGATCGCTTGGGAATATTCGTATTTACGGCCAGCCCATGTGTGGGCCCCATAACTAAAAAGCGATTGGATGAAGAAAACGACAAATATAAGTTGGTTAAAATAATCTACAGAAGTTGTTATCAAGTAATACCGTTAAAATACTTGGTGGTTAAAACACAAGAAGACACTGCAGATTGCACCAATTATTGATTCTTACGTAAGAAGGCACTACTCAATAATGGTTACAGAATTACCGCTCAAAGATTTTATCGAAAGTTAATAATTGTCGCGGCTGATATTTTATATTCTTTGTTGTTTCAATAATTGTCATTACACAATATTTTTCATTATCGAAGAAATAATTCATATTATCCTAATAATATTATTAGATAACATTATTGGCAATGTCTAGAAAGTTCTGTCTAAGGAGAGGTTTGGTCACCTAATTGTGCACCAATAAGGAGAAATTCTTATTGGAAAGCCCCTCTTTCCTAGAAACGCCTCGGTCATTAATATCAGTGATTCTCAGAAATTATTTGTGAATAATTAATTATTGATTCATATGATGAGGAAAATATTAATTTTATGTGGATATAGATGGAGAAAATTTTTAATGTGACAATTGTTGAAAATTAAAATTTTATTTTTTTTCTGATAAAATAATTCATTTAAATATATTATTATATTTTAATAATATAATAATGGTGATATTTTTATAACGAATGTGGGATATATGAGTATACGAAGAGGAAGAGTATTTTTGTTACAATAAATGTTTAAAACATGTTAAACATGCTCTGAAGACCCCATTTATCGATCGAAATTTGATTATAGCTTGTAAAATCGCCCGTTTGTGGATTTCGGTCAATTTCTGTTTGGAATTCGGAAAAACTTTCTTCTGCAAAGTTGTAGAGAATTGAATTTCCTATAAAAATTCGCGAGATTCGAATTTTCTGATAAAAGGGCTATTTATTATGAATTATTGAAGTTTCGAAGCTCCGAAATAATTGATTTTTGGAAGTTTAAAATATTTAAAATAGGAAAAACGTTTTTCTTACTTTTTCTAGAATGTGGCATGTGTTTGATGGCTGAAATCAGATTCTAGGCATGCGAGGAAATTTATATAATTATATTATTAATTTATTAAATTTTCTCGCTTTGAAGTTCTAAGCAATTTCCTATAAATAGGTGCTTAGGTTAGAATTGAAAATCACACCGTAAATCAAGTTTTCTCTCTATATATATCGAGCGTATTCTTGTGAGTATTTTGAGTATACTTTGAGTATTGCTATACTCTACAGCAAGTCCAAGTCATAGCCTTATACCCTATTCCAAATGAAGTACTAATCTTTCGAGGTAAGGGATGTTATTTTCTTCTCAAATGATATTATTTCTTCATATCATTATCAAATATCGGTTGAAACTTTTTATCAAATTTGGAACTTTTCCATGGGTTACTATTCACGAGTTACTATTCACGAAGTTACTATTCATGAGTTACTATTCACGAGTTACTATTCACGAAGTACTATTCATGAAGCGTGAAGATTTTTTTGTGGAATTTCTATCTTTTGGTGTCGAGTTACTATTCACGATATCTAAGACTATTCACGATACTTAACACTATTCACGATATCTGACTATTCAATCGAAAAATAAAATTTCTTCTTTCGCCTAAAATATCTATCCTGGATACTAGCTTTGATTGTATCCATGTTTTGATCATTCTTGAATTTTACACCACTTGTGATTATTTTTGAGGTATTTTTGGACGTGGATAAAACAAAGTACTAATCCTTAATCCTTAATCCTTGTCATTTTGTTTCAATCGATTCGCTTTTAAAAAATATTTTCATCATCTCTTCATCCTTAAATGATGATATTATTGAATATCTTTGGCTCAGAAGCAAAAGATGAATGATTTCTCAAGAATATCTTTGGTCAGTAGTAAAAAGATGAATGTGTTTAGATGAACACGACTAATCGATGAATATCTTTGGCCCAGTAGTGCAAAGATGAATATTTGATTCCGTATGTATATTGATTGATGTTACAGGATAAAAGATAGAGATTTATGAACTTTTAAATTCATACATAAAGATAGTAGTTTGCATTCTCTACTTAACTCTTCTAATGAATTATTATTTCACATGCGAATATTGATTTAAAATTTGTTGTCTATCAGTATTCTATTAGATTTTTCCCTGTTGAAGACTAACGGTAATTTGTTGATATTATCTTAGTCATAATATTCTTTACGGGCTAGTTGAGCTCACCCTTTTCTTTTTGTTCCATTTTTCTTCTCGTGAGGCGAGAATATATGAAAGTACGAAGCCTGGGTATGGAATGAAGGTTTTAGAAAGGATTGTTTAGTAGTCCTCACCATTTTTGTAAAATAATGTATCAATAAATGTGATGAGGATTTATTTGAGTATAGATATTGTCTAGAAGATAATATTTGTATTCAAACTCACGCTTTTACTTGTTGTAATAATAAAATTGTAGTTGCTTTACGCATCATGTATTGACAACTCGTAATAGGTGATGTATACCTATTTTGGGGGAGTCACAATAAGTCTCCCATATCGGTAAGAAATGAGTAGACTTGGTTAATCTATCAACAATAACCCAAATTAATATTTATGCCTTGAGAAACCGTGGGAAGACCCGTAACAAAATCCATGGTAATGTGTTCCCACTTCCATTTCGGAATGTCAAGTGGTTGCAATGGACCCTTAGGTATTTGATGCTCTGCCTTTACACGTTGACAAGTTAAACACCTCGAGATAAACTTTGCAATCTCTCTCTTCATATTGTTCCACCAAAATGTATGTCAAAGATCATGATACATTTTGGTACTTCCAGGATGGATTGTAAACGGTGTATTATGTGCCTCCGTCATGATCTTGTACTTCAAATTAGAGTCGTTAGGAACACAAAGTCTGGAGTGGACTCGAAATATTCCTTCTTCATCGATTCTCGCTTTCAGAATAGCACCTTCTTGTACTATCTTCTTCATACGCATCAGCTCCGGGTCAGTGGCTTGAGCAACTTTAACTTTTTCTATTAAAGTTGGCTCTATGCGTATACTTGACATCATCACATGCGTCCCCGGAGTCTTGAATTCTATCTTCATCTTTTGTAAATCACACAAAATGGGCCTTTGTGTTGACAACATCGCACTTGTTCCCGCATATGATCTTCTACTCAACGCTACCTACCACGCTCGCTTTTCGTGATGGTATTGAATAGTGTGGTCGTAATCTTTCAACACTTCGAGCCAACGTCGTTCGCAGCGTTGAGATCCTTTTGGGTGAAGAAATATTTGAGGCTTTTTATGGTCCGAATATATCTCCACTTTCTCCCATATAGATAGTGCCTTCCAGATCTTTAGCGAAAACGATTCGCTAACTCTAGATCACGAGTAGGATAATTCCTCTCATATTCTTTAAGTTGTCATGAGGCATAAAGCTATATGACTTTCCCATGTCGAATGAGAACACATCCTAACCCTTTGCCTCAAGCATCATCAGAGATAACAAATCCATCCGAACCAGATGGTATTGTCGTAACAGTGCCAAATGAGTCTCCTCTTAAGCTCTTGGAAACTCTTTTCGCATTCCTCGCCCATACGAATTTTGTATCTTTCCAAGTCATTGAGTTAATCTGGGTAGCGATTTGAGAAAATCCTTCCACGAATCTCCGATAATAACCACCAGCCCGTAAAGCTACATACTTGGCCACCGCCTTTAGGTTGTTCCCAACTTTGTATTGCTTCAATCTTCGCCAAAGTCAATAATACTCCATGTTTTGACACCATTAATGCCCAAGGAATGCTACTTCCTTAAGCCGTAAATCGTGATTTCTTCAATTTAGCGTATAGCTTGTTTTCACGAAGCCTTTTCGAGTACCAAATTTTCAAATGGTGCTCATGATCTTCACGACTTTTGGAATATATGAGGATATCATCAATAAAGACAATAACGAATCGATCCAAATATTCCTTGAATATCCGGTTCATCATATCCATAAAAGCCGCAAGAGCATTAATCAATCCAAAAGACACGACTAAGAATTCATAATGCCCGCATCGAGTTCTCAAGGCGCTTGAATATCCTTAGTTCTAATCTTCAAATGATGATATCCGTAATCGAAGATCGATCTTTGAAAAGAATTGTGCTCCTTGCAATCGGGTCAAACAAAGTCATCAATGCGAGGTAATGGATACCTATTCTTGATGGTGACATGGTTCAATTCCCTCAGAATCAATACAAAATCGCATACTCCCGCCTTTCTTCTTTACAAATAAAATAGAGCACCCCAAGGAGATGTACTAGGACGAATGAAACCGATATCCAACAATTCCTCAGAAGTTGGACTTTTAACTCCTCAAGTTCAATAGAGCCATTCGATATGGGGTTTTAGAAATGGGCTTTGTACTGTGTTCAAGATCAATAAAGAATTCAACTTCACGCTCGGGGTAGATCGAAGTTCTTCAGAAATACGCCGAAATTTACTAACAACAGAATATTATTCAAATCGACGTGTCTTTATTCAAATCCATAACATGGGCTAAGAAAGCTCGACATCCGTTTTTTCAATAAACGCGAATAGCTTTTACGACTTGATATGACAAAGATTGATTTTAATGGGTTAGTCGATTGAATTCGCATAACAGTTGTTAGAAATATGAAAACTAACAACCTTACGAAAACAATCAATTTTGGTATGATGAGTAGTTAACCAATCAATCCCTAAAATCACATCAAAAGCAAGTATCTTTAAAGAGATAAGGTCAACAGTAATGTGATGGTGCCAACTTGGATCAAACAAGATTTATAAATGGTGGATGTGATGAAAGTTTCTCCTAACGTAGTCTCCAGAGATAAATCAAAGTCTAATTTCTCCTGAGTTAAGTTTAAACGCTGAGTATAAGCAGAGAGATAAATGAATGGGTAAAGACCGTAGATTCAGTAAGGTATAAACTTTGCAAGAATTTATGATTAGCTTACCTGCGTGATCACCTCGTTTGGGTTCCTCAGATTTTGATCACCACGATAAACGCCTTCCCAAAACCGCTGACTTTGACTTTTTTCGGGATGTTTTTTGAGTCACCATCCCCACTCGGACTTGGTTTTGCTACCATACAATCTCGAACCATATGTCCTTCTTTTCCACAATTATAACATACCTTGAACTGTGCCAGGGCGGGCTTGGGTGATATGTCCTCTTCCCAAGCATTTATAAGATACGACCGGGTGGTCGTCGCTCTCCCTTAGAACCATTCTTGTTGTTGGCGCTAACGCCTTCACATGGTCGTTGTTGAATCTCCTTTTTAAATCTCCTCCCGACTCGCTTCTTCTATTTTCACGGGCTATGATTACCACCAGAGTGGTTACCATTTTTGTCCGTATTTTTTTTCCTCCGGTTATCGTTGTTCATGATCATTGCCACCCAGATGATCCTCGGTTGTGGTCCCCATTGAACGTATTTGTTATCTCGCCTAATAATTGAGCCCTCATTGAAAACATCCTAATAGAGAGAAAATTTATGAGAAATGAGATATCGATGTACGCCGGGTTTCAAACCTCTCGTAAACATCCGCCATATATCGCTCCTCATTCTCCACCAAATGAGGTGCAAACTCGATAACTCAGAAACTTCGCCTCAGACTTCGGGACACCGCCATGTTGTGTTGTTCCAATCTAATAAACTCCACTTCCTTCATATATGACGAATACTTTCGTGAAAGTACTTGTCATTGAACAGCTTCAAACGCCTCCCAAGACATGCCGAGTGTGGTGGATGGATGGTACGCTTCATAGATTCCCACCAATGATCGCATTCTCATTACGGAACATAAAGGTGACGAATGGAACCTTCGTTCCTCCGCATCCCAAGACATCGAATATCTTGGTGATTTGTTTCACCCACGTTTCGCTTTAATCGAATCGCTTTCCCCGCATTCGTGGTCCCAACTCTTTGAATCGCTTGGTTGTGACAAACCGCGCGTTGTTATCATTTCCACCAAATTTTGTGCACGAAGTCTCCTTTATCCGATTTTGCATGAACTCAAAAAAGCTTCTAAACATCCCGCTGCTCATCATCTCGCTTAGCAAGGTGTTTCACAGAGGAACATTGCCACTTGCAGACGCTTCTCCTCGTTGGTGAGAAAAAGGTGTTCCACACGCCTCATTTACTCCAATCATAA
Source organism: Panax quinquefolius (assembly GCA_020205615.1). Classification (NCBI taxonomy): domain Eukaryota; kingdom Viridiplantae; phylum Streptophyta; class Magnoliopsida; order Apiales; family Araliaceae; genus Panax; species Panax quinquefolius. Next base: position 39,545,110 of record CM035155.1, on the reverse strand, counting down.
CATTCTCGAGTCGACATTCTCAAATATCGCCATAAAACAAGAGTTAATTAAAGAAATCAACTTATCACATAATATCCCTATATACGACTCAACCAAAAATAAGCTTAGGTAAGACACTAGCAAAGGTTTTACTCTGCCTCCCCTCCTAGTTCTATTCTCCCCATCTCCGCCGTAGATCATATCCCTAAGCTCGATACTAACTCATGACGCCCCAAAATAGGTATACATCACCCATTTTGATTCGTCAATAACATGGTATGTAAACAACAACAACTTTATTAATACAACATAAAAATCGTGAGTTTAAATACAAATATTGCCATCTAGACAATATTCACACCCAAATAAGTCCTCATTACAATTATTGGTACATTATTTTACAAAATGGTGAGGACTACTAAAACAACTCTCTAAAACCATCATTTCACACCCTCGACTAGAACTCGCTACATTCTCGCCTCCGAGAAGAAAAATGGAACGAAAAAGGAAAAGGGTGAGTTCAACTAGCCCAAAGAAAGAATATTATGACTAAGATAATATAGAACAAATTATCATTAGTCTTCAACAGGAAAAATCGATAAAATACAATGTACAACAAATTTCAAATCAATATTCGCAATGAAATAATAATTTATAGATGAGTTACATAGAGAATGAAATGTACTATAATCTATGAATTAAAAAGTCCATCATCATTATTTTATCCCTGTAACATCAATCAATATTCATCTTGAATCAAATATTCATCTTTGCACTACAGGCCAAAGATATTCATCAGTTGGTCATGTTCATCTCAACACCTGTTCATCTTTGCACTACGGGCCAAAGATATTCATCAGAAAATCATTAATCTTTGCACTACAGGCCAAAGATATCAGTAATATCATCATTTAGGACTGAGGATGATGAAAAATATTTTAAAGAAACGAATCCAGTGAAACAAAAGAATAAATTTTAAGGATTCGTACTTCAAACATTAATCCAAGTTCAAAAATACTTTATAAATAATCGTGGTGAAGTAAAATTCAAGAATGATCAAAACATGGATACAATCAAAGCTAGTATCCATTATAGATATTTTGGACAAAAATAAAATTTTAATTTTTCATGAATAGTCTTAAGATTCGTGAATAAAGTGTCGTGATACGTGAATAGTCAGATACGTGAATAGTAACCCCGACACTAAATGTAAGACCCCAACTTATTATTAATGAAATTTAATTTTCTCTATTTATTATTTTGAAATAGTAAGGGTTGATTTGATTAATGTGGATAGTTATGGGTAAAATACGCAATATTTCAAAATAAGCAAGTGGTTATAAAATATTCATTGTTGTATTTATTCGTTTCGTCGTAGAAATATTCTTTAACGTCGAGGAATATTCGTGACGACTGCCGAAGTCTTTTATGGGCCCCATAACTGAAAGCGATTGGATGAAGAAAACGACAAATATAAGTTGTTTAAAAATAATCTACCAGTAGTTGTTACCAATAATCATCGTTAAAATACTTTTGGTTAAAATACAAGAAGACACCCAGATTGCACCAATTATTGATTCTTACGTAAGAAGGCACTACTCAATAATGGTTATAGTAATTATTGTTCAAAGATTTTATCGATTTAATAATTGTCATATTGATATTTTATATTCATTGTTGTTTCAATAATTGTCATTACACAAAGATTTTTCATTATCGGCTAATAATTCATATTATCCTAATAATATTATTAGATAACATTATTGGCAATGTCTAGAAAGTTCTCATCTAAGGAGAGGTTTGGTCACCTAATCAGCGCCAAGAAGGAGAAATTTTATTGAAAAGCCCCTCTCTTCCTGGGAACCGCCTCGTCAATATTGTCAGATTCTCAGAATATTATTTGTGAATAATTAATTATTGATTCATATGATGAGAAAAATATTGATTTTATGTGATATAGATGGAGAAAATTTTTAATGTGACAATTGTTGAAAATTAAAATTTTATCTTTTTCCGATAAAATAATTCATTTAAATATATTATTATATTTTAATAATAAAATAATTGTGATATTTTTACAACGAATGTGGGATATATGAGTATACTAAGAGGAAGAGTATTTTTGTTGCAATAAATGTTCAAAACATGTTAAACATGCTCTATGGACCCCATTTATTGACCGAAATTTGATTATAAATGTAAAATCGCCTGCTTGTGGATTTCGGTCCAATTTCTGTTTGGAATTTGAAAAACTTTCTTCAGTAAAGTTGTAGAAAATTGAATTTCCTATAAAAAGGACTCATGAGATTCGAATTTTCTAATAAAAGGGCTATTTATTATGAATTATTGAAGTTTCAAGTTCAAATAATTGATTTTTGGAAGTTTAAAATATTTAAAATAGAAAAACGTTTTCTTACACTTGTGGGCCTCATGAAACATGTGCAAAGTGCTCAAGCTAGAGGATTCAAAGTGGGCGTAAGAAAATTTATTTATATATTAATATTATATTTGTAAGACCCCAACTTATTATTAATGAAATTTAATTTTCTATTTATTATTTTGAAATAAGTAAGGGTTGATGTGATTAATGTGGATAGTTAGGGGTAAAATACGCAAATATTTCAAAATAAGCAAGTGGTTATAAAATATTCATCATTGTTTGGGAATATTCGTTTGGTGGTCGGAATATTCGCATCGCTCAGGAATATTCATTTACGACTACCAAGCAAATGTGTGTGGGCCCCATAACTAAAAAGTTTATTTGATGAAGAAAACGACAAATATAAGTTGTTTAAAAATAACTACCAGAGTTGTTACCAAGTTAATACTCGTTAAAATACCTTGCGGTTAAAACACAAGAAGACACCAGTATTGCACCAATTATTGATTCTTACGTAAGAAGGCACTACTCAATAATGGTTACAAGATTAATCGCTCAAAGATTTTATCGAGTTAATAATTCACTGGTTGATATTTTATATTCTGTCATTGTTTCAATAATTGTCATTACACAATATTTTTTATTATCGGCTAATAATTTATATTATCCTCAATAATATTATTAGATAACATTATTGGCAATGTCTAGAAAGTTCTGCATCAAGGAGAGGTTTGGTCACCTAATCATTGCTACAAGAAGAGAGAAATTTTATCGAAAGCCCTCTTTCCGAGAACCTCACCTGGTTGTCAATATCAGGATTCTCAAAATTATTTGTGAATAATTAATTATTGATTCATATGATGAGGAAAATATTAATTTTATGTGGATATAGATGGAGAAAATTTTTAATGTGACAATTGTTGAAAATTGAAATTTTATTTTTTTCTCGATAAAATAATTATTTAAATATATTATTATATTTTAATAATATAATAATGGTGATATTTTTACAACGAATGTGGGATATATGAGTATACGAGGAGGAAGAGTATTTTTGTTGTAATAAATGTTTAAAACATGTTAAACATGCTCTGAAGACCCCATTTATCGATCGAATTTGATTATAAATTGTAAAATCGCCTGCTTGTGGATTTCGGTCAATTTCTCGCTTGGAATTTGGAAAACTTTCTTCTGCAAAGTTGTAGAGAATTGAATTTCCTATAAAAATTCATGAGATTCGAATTTTCTGATAAAAGGGCTATTTATTATGAATTATTGAAGTTCAAGTCTCAAATAATTGATTTTTGGAAGTTTAAAATATTTAAAATTTGAAAACGTTTTTCTTACTTTTCTAGAATGTGGCATGTGTTTGATGGCTGAAATCAGATTCTAGGCATGCGTAGGAAATTTATATAATTATATTATTAATTTATTAAATTTTCGCTTTGTGTTCTAAAGCAATTTCCTATAAATAGGTGCTTAGGTTAGAATTGAAAATCACACCGTAAACTCAAGTTTTCTCTCTATATTATCGAGTTTATTCTTGTGAGTATTTTGAGTATACTTTGAGTATTGCTATACTCATGCAAGTCCAAGTCATAGCCTACTATATCCCAATTCCAAATGGTAAGTATTAATCTTCGAGGTAAGGATGTTATTTTCTTCTCAAATGATATTATTTCTTCAATATCATTATGTCAAAATATTGTTGAAACTTTTTATCAAATTTGGAACTTTTCCATGTTCTCAGTTACTATTCATGAGTTACTATTCATGAGTTACTATTCACGAAGTTACTATTCATGAGTTACTATTCACGAAGTTACTATTCACGAGTACTATTCATGAAGCGTGAAGATGTTTTTTTGTGGAATTTCTATCTTTTGGTGCTCTGAGTTACTATTCACGATATCAAGACTATTCACGATACTATTACACTATTCACGATACTCAAAACTATTCAATTAAAAATAAAATTTCTTCTTTTCGTCTAAAATATCTATCCCGATACTAGCTTTGATCAGATCCATGTTTTGATCATTCTCAATTTTACACCACTATGATTATTTTGAGGTATTTTTGACGGATAAAACAAAGTACGAATCCTTAATCCTTAATCCTCATATTTTGTTTCAATCGATTCGCTTTTTTAAAAATTTTTCATCATCTTCACCTTTAAATGATGATATTATTGAATATCTTCGGCTGTAGTGCAAAGAGATGAATGATTTCTCAAGAATATTCTTCAGTAGTAAAAAGATGAACAGTGTTTAGATGAATACGACTAATCGATGAATATCTTTGCCCCAGAAGTGCAAAGATGAATATTTGATTCCGTATGTATATCGATTGATGTTACAGTGATAAAAGATAGACGATGAACTTTAAATTCATACATGTAAGATAGTAGTTTGCATTCTCTACTTAACTCTTCTAATGAATTATTATTTCCATCACGTAATATTGATTTAAAATTTGTTGTCTATCAGTATTCTATTAGATTTTTCCTCGTCAAGACTAACGATAATTTGTTGTATATTATCTTAGTCATAATATTCTTTACCGGGCTAGTTGAGCTCACCCTTTTCCTTTTTTGTTCCATTTTTCTTCTCGTGAGGCGAGAATATATAAAAGTACTTAGCTCTGTAAAATGGAATGAAGGTTCTAGAGAGATTGTTTAGTAGTCCTCACCATTTTTGTAAAATAATGTATCAATAAATGTGATGAGGATTTATTTGAGTATAGATATTGTCTGTAAGATAATATTTGTATTCAAACTCACAGCTTTTACTGCTGTAATAATAAAATTGTAGTTGTTTTTTCGCATTATGTATCGACAACTCGTAATAGTGATGTATACCTATTTTGGGGGCATCACAATATTAAATTTTCGCTTTGGTGTTCTAAGCAATTTCCTATAAATAGGTGCTTAGGTTAGAATTGAAAATCACACCAAAATCAAGTTTTCTCTCTATATATCGGTCGTTTATTCTTGTGAGTATTTTGAGTATACTTTCAGTATTGTTATACTATAAGCAAGTTCAAGTCATATCCTATATCCTGTTTCAGCTTAAAGTACCGATCTTCGAGGTAAGGATATTATTATTTTTCGTGAATGATATTATTTCTTCAATATCATTATCTTTGAAATATCGATCCAAAGTTTTTATCAAATTTGGAACTTTTGGTGTCTGAAGTACTATTCACGATACTAAGACTATTCACGATACTACTGCATTATTCACTATTACGCAATATTCATCAAAAAATGAAAATTTTCCTTTTCGCCTAAAAATATCTATTGTGGATACTAGCTTTGATCAGATCCATGTTTTGATCATTCTCAATTTTACACCACTATGATTATTTTTTGAGGTATTTTTGATATGGATAAAACAAAGTACTAATCCTTAATCCTTAATCCTTGCCATTTTGTTTCACCGGATTCGCTTTTAAAAATATTTTTCATCATCCTCGCCTTAAATGATGATATTATTGAATATCTTCGCCTCAGAGTAAAAGATGAATGATTTCGATGAATATCTTCGGCCCAGTAGTGCAAAGATGAAACAGTGTTTAGATGAACACGACTAATCGATGAATATCTTTGGCTCAGAGGCAAAAGATGAATATTTGATTCCGTATGTATATCGATTGATGTTACAGGATAAAAGATAGATTTATAAACTTTTAAATTCATACATGTAAGATAGTAGTTTGCATTCTCTACTTAACTCTTCTAATGAATTATTATTTCACATGAATATTGATTTAAAAACTTGTTTGCCTATCAGTATTCTATTAGATTTTTCCCTCGTCAAGACTAATGATAATTTGTTGTATATTATCTTAGTCATAATATTCTTTATCGGGCTAGTTGAGCTCACCCTTTCCTTTTTGTTCCATTTTTCTTCTCGTGAGGCGGTAGAATATAAATGAGTACGAGCCTGGGTATGGAATGAAGGTTCTAGAGAGAGTTGTTTAGTAGTCCTCACCATTTTGTAAAATAATATATCAATAAATGTGATGAGGATTTATTTGAGTATAGATATTGTCTGTAAGATAATATTTGTATTCAAACTCATAATTTTATCGTTGTAATAATAAAGTTGTAGTTGCTTATGTATCTATGTATTGACAACTCGTAATGGGTGATGTATACCTATTTTGGGGCGCCACAATGGTATCGTAGCTAGGATATGATCTCCGCGAGATCGGGGAATGTAATCTAGAGGGAGAGACGAGTAAATCCTTCGCTAGTGTGTCCCTACTACCTAGCTTATTTGTTAGTTGGTCAAGATATAGGGATATTATGTGATATATTGATTTCTTTAATTAACCTTTTGTTTTACGACAAGATTTGAGAATGTCGACCGAGAATATTAACAATGGAAATGAGATCGTGGAGATGCCAGACTCACCAAATTAGAGGAGAACGCGCAACAGTCGGAAATGTTCCTCCCGTGAACAACACCAATCGAAAGCGATGATGAACGAGGGATGTTTAGAAGCTTTTTGCAGCTTTATGCAAAATCGATTTAGGAGACTCGTGATCAAAATACAAGAGGAAATGATAGCAATTCACTTCAAGTTGTCACAAACAAGCAAAGCTCAAAGAGTCGGGACCACCAGACTTAAGGGAAAGCCGATCCGATCATGCGGCGAAACACGGGTCAAGCAAATTACCAAGATATTCGATGTCTTAGGATGCACGGAGGAACAGAAGGTTCCATTCGCCACCTTTTATGTTCCGTGGCGAAAGCGCATACCATCGTGGAGAGTCTGTGAAGCGCACTCCATCCAAATTCGCACTCAAAGATGTCTCGGGAGACGCTTTCAAACTATTTAATGACAAATACTTTCCCGAAAGTGTTCGCTATACGGGCGGAAGTGGAGTTTATTAGATCGGAGCAAAACAACACGATTTGTCTCAAAGACGAGGCAAAGTTTGCAGAGTTATCCAGCTCAGACCTCATTTGGTGGAGAATGAGGAACGATGACGCGGATGTTTCTTAGAGGTTTGAAACCCAAGATACGCCAAGATCTCATTTCTCATAAATTTTCTCTATTCAGATATGTTGTAAAATGTGGCTCAATTATTAGAGCGAGATAACGAGTACTACCAACCGAGGACCACAACCAGATCATACCGAGATAAGTAGTCAACAAAACAACGATAACCAAATGAGAAAGAAAAAGATTTTATTAAAATGGTAACCACTCCGTGGTAATCATGGCCATGAAAATAAAGAAGCGAAGTCAGAGGAGATTTTAAAAGAGGAGATTTAACAACGACTTATGTGAAGACGATAAAGGCTTAAGAAGAATCGGTTCTATAAGGAGGAGAACCACCACCCATTATATGCTATAAATGCGGAAAGAGGGATATATCACCAAACCGCCCACAACAGCTCAAGGTATGCTATAATTATGGAAAGGAAGGACATATCGCTTTCGAGATCAGACGATAGAGAAACCTAGTTCAATGGGACGGTGACTCAAAAGATCGTTCCGTAAAAGTCAAAGTCAATCTTCCTCGAAGAGCGCTTGTTGATCGTCAAAATGCGAGAACCCAAACGAGGTGATCACGGTAAGCTATTTATAAATTCTCATAAGTTTATACCTTTTACTGACACCGGTATACCCATTCATTTATCTCTCTACTTGTGCTCAACGCTTAAACTCGACCGAGAAATTAGACTTCGACCTATCTCGTGGAAACTCCGCTAGAGAAACTTTCATCACATCCATTGCTTATAAATCTTGTTTGATTCAAGTTGGCACCATCACCTTACCTCGTTGACTTTATCTCTTTAAAGATACTTGCTTTTGATGTGATTTTAGGATTGATCGTTAACTACTCATCATGCCAAAATTGATTGTTTTCGTAAGGTCATTAGCTTTCATATTCCTAAACAACCTGTCAGATTTAATTCAAGCAACTAAACCATTAAAATCAATCACCATTATATCTAATCATAAAGCTATTCGCTTATCAAAAAATGGATGTCAAGCTTTCTTAGCCCATGTTATGGATTTGAATAAAGACACGCCAAATTTGAATAATATTCCCCGCTGTTATCGATTTTCCGACGATTTCAAGAACTTCCCTGCCTACCCCCGTAACGTGAAGTCAATTTTTATCGATCTTGAACCCGGTACAAAGCCCATTTCTAAAACCCCATATCGAATGGCTCCTATCAACTTCAGAGTTAAAGGTCCAACCACAGAATTGTTGGACACTCTGCTTCATTCGGCCCCAAGACATCTCCTCGGGGTGCTCCTGCTTTATTCAGAAAGAAGAAAGACGGAGTATGCGATTTCAGATCGACTATCGAGAATCAAACCATGTCACCATCAAGAATAGGTATCCTCACCTCGATTGATGACTTGTTCGACCAAATGTAGGGGCACAATTCTTTTCAAAATCGATCTTCGCTCGATATCATCACCAAGATTAGAATCGAGGATATTCCAAAGACCGCCTTTAGAACTCAGACGGCATTATGAATTCTTAGTCATGTCTTTCTGATCGACTAATGCTCCCCGCTTTCATGGATATGATGAACCGAGTATTCAAGGAATATTTGATCAATTCGTTGTTGTTTTTATTGATGACATCCTCATATATTCCAAAAGTCGTGAAGATCATGAGCACCATTCGAAGTCGGTACTCCAAAGGCTTCGTGAAAACAAACTATATGCCAAATTGAAGAAATGCGAAGTTCGCTCGAGGAAGTAGCATTCCTTGGGCACGGTGTCGAAACACGGAGTATCCGCTGATCCGGCCAAGATCAAGCAATACAAAGTTGAGCAACCAAGTCCTGCGATCAAGTACGAGCTTTTTTGGCTTAGTCAATGTTATTATCTGAGATTCGTGGAAGGGTTTTCTAATCGCTACTCCATTAACTCACCTAACTCGAAGGATACAAAATTCGCTTTGAGCGAAGAACGCGAGAAGAGTTTCAAGAGCTTAAGAGAGACTTATTTCTAAGACTGCTCTAACAATACCATCCGGTTCGGATGGATTTGTTATCTACAAATGATGCTTCGCAAAGGGTTAGATGTGTTCTCATGCAACGTGGGAAAGTCATAGCCTACGCCATGAAAACTTAAAGAGTATGAGAGAATTATCCTACTCATGATCTAGAGTCAAGCGCAATGCTGCTCGCTTAAAGATATCGAGGCACTATCTATACGGGGAGAAAGTGGAGATATATTCGCACCATAAAAGCCTTTAAATATTTCTTCACTAAAAAAGAACTCAACACGCGGCAATGACGCTGCTCGAGCTATCGAAAGACTACGACCACACTATTCAATACCATCCCGAAAAGCGAACGGGTAGCCGACGCGCTGAGTAGAAGATCATATGCGAACGAAAAGATGATGTCAAGTAATGATAGAGCCAACTTTAATAGAAAAAGTTAAGGTCGCTTTCAAGCCACCGAATTCAAATGATGCGATGAAGAAGAAAGTACAAGAAGGAGCTATTCCTAAGCGAGAATCGATGAAGAAGGAATACTTCGAGTCCACTCTAGACTTTGTGTTCCTAACGACTGATTTGAAGTACAAGATTATGATGGAGGCACACAACACACCATTTACAATCCATCTCGAAGTACTAAAATGTATCGTGATCTTCACATACATTTTGGTGGAACAATACGAAGAGAGAGATTGCAAAGTTTATCTCGATGTGTTTAACTTGTCAACGCAAAGGCGAGCATCTAGTACCTAAGGGTCCGTCAGTAACCACTTGAGATTCCAAATGGAAGTGGGAACACATTACCATGGATTTCAAGCATTGGTCTTCCTACGGCTTCTCAAGGCATCAATGCTATTTGGGTTATCATTGATAGATTAACCAAGTTCCGCTTCATTTCTTGCCGACACGGAGACTTATTCCTCGAACGCCTTGCTAGATGTACGTGAATGAGATTGTGAGGTTGCATGGCATGCCAAGATCTATAGTTTCGGATCGTGACCTAAGATTCACTTCAAGATTTTGGGTTAGCTTGCAAAAAGCTACGGGCACGGATTTACGATTTAGTTCGCATACCATCCCCAAACCAGATTTTAGACAATCGAGAGGACTATTCAAACTCTTGAAGATCTATTAAGACTCGTGTCCTGCACTTCAAGGGCAATGGGATAAGTATTTACCATCAGGAATTCTCCTACAACAACAGCTTATCGTGCAAGTATAGGTGTGGCTCCATTCAAGCATTATATGGACGAAAAATGTCGCTTCTCAATATGTTGGGATGAGGTGGGTGAAGCAACATTGTTGGGACCCGAAAGTTAAGACGTATTTACTCACCGAAAAGATCCAAATGATTCGACAACGATACAAACCAAGACAAGATCGACAAAAAGAGTTATGGATCTTCATCGAAAGGACGTGGAATTTAGTATAGGGATCATGATTGTCATGAAGTCAGCTCCACGAAAGGGAGTTACAAGATTTGGGGAAGAGAGGAAAACTCAATCCACAATTTATCGTCCATTTCAAATTCTCGACCGAGTAGGAAAATGTAGCCTATAGACTTCAAGCATACTCCGAGTATGCCTCGTGTTCATAATGTGTTTCATATATCCGTATTTCAGAATATGTGAAAGACCAACCACGCTATAGAGTTCAACCTGATTTAGATAGTCAAGACTTAACGTATGAGGAGGTACCACAAGATCTTGGATAGAAGGAGTATGTCCCACGCCAAGAAAGGTCATACCACAAGTTAAAGTTCAGAGAGGAATCATGTTATAGAGGAAATGACCGGAATTGAAAACGGAAATGAAAGCGAGGTATCTCACCTTTTCAAAACACTGTGTACACGTGACGCAATTTCGAGGACGAAATTTCATAAGGAGGGGAGGTCAGAAGACCCCAACTTATTATTAATGAAATTTAATTTTCTATTTATTATTTTGAAATAGTAAGGGTTGATTTGATTAATGTAGATAGTTATGGGTAAAATACGCAATATTTCAAAATAAGCAAGTGGTTATAAAATATTCATTGTTGTCGGGGAATATTCGCTTGGTCGTGAGAATATTCTTCGCCGAGGAATATTCGTGACGACTCACAAGTCTTTTGTGGGCCCCATAACTAAAAGCGATCGATGAAGAAAACGACAAATATAAGTTGTTTAAAAATAACTAGAAGTTGTACTGCTAATCATCGTTAAAATACTCCTGCGGTTAAAACACAAGAAGACACCAGATTGCACCAATTATCGATTCTTACGTAAGAAGGCACTACTCAATAATGGTTATAGTAATTATCGCTCAAGATTTTATTTTATCGATTCAATAATTGTCATATTGATATTTTATATCACTGCTTTGTTTCAATAATTGTCATTACACAAGATTTTCATCATTATCGGGCAATAATTCATATTATCCTAATAATATTATTAGATAACATTATTGGCAATGTCTAGAAAGTTCTGTTCTAAGGAGAGGTTTGGTCACCTAATCATACGCCAAGCCAAGAAGGAGAAATTTTATCGGAAAGCCCCTCTTTCCTGAACCGCCTCGTGTCACAATATTGTGATTCTCAGAATATTATTTGTGAATAATTAATTATTGATTCATATGATGAGGAAAATATTGATTTTATGTGGATATGATGGAGAAAATTTTTAATGTGACAATTGTTGAAAATTAAAATTTTATCTTTTTCCGATAAAATAATTTATTTAAATATATTATTATATTTTAATAATATAATAATGGTGATATTTTTACAACGAATGTGGGATATATGAGTATACGAGAGGAAGAGTATTTTGTTGCAATAAATGTTCAAAACATGTTAAACATGCTCATGGACCCCATTTATCGAATCGAATTTGATTATAAATTGTAAAATCGCCTGCTTTGTGGATTTCTTTACAATTTTTGCTTGGAATTTGGAAAACTTTCTTCTCGAAGTTGTAGAAAATTGAATTTCCTATAAAAAGTCACACGCGAGATTCAAATTCTTCCGATAAAAGGGCTATTTATTATGAATTATTGAAGTTTCAAAGCTCCAAATAATTGATTTTTGGAAGTTTAAAATATTTAAAATAGGAAAAACGTTGAGGTATTTTTGATACGGATAAAACAGCGCCTAATCTCAATCTTAATCCTCAGCTATTTTGCTTCACTGATCTGCTTTCTTTTAAAATATTTTTCATCATCCTCATTTTAAATGATGATATTATTGAATATCTTCTACCGTAGAAAAAGACGTGAATGATTTTCATGAATATCATTCGCCCAGATTAGTGCACGAAACAGTGTTTAATGCATTCACACTAATCCGATGAATATTCATTCGCCTCAGAAAGGCAAAAGAGATGAATATTTGATTCCGTATTTATATCGATTGATGTTACAGTGGATAAAAAGATAGACGTACTTAACTTTTTAAATTCATACATGAAGATAGAGTTTGCATTCTCTACTTAACTCTTCTAACAATATTCGCCATGTAATATCATTTAAAACCTATTGCCCACGATTCTGCTAGATTTTCAAGAAAGAATTTATAATTAATTGACATTATCTGGGCCTATATTATCTTTTATCATTAGCCGAGTCATCTTTCCTTTTTGTTCCATTTTTCTTCCTTGTGAAAGAAGACATAGCGAGTAGCCATTCGGGGTATTTAACTTAAGGTTCAGAGAAATATAAGAATTTCGCTCATTTTGTAAATAAACGATCAATAAATGCAACAGGATTTATTTTGAGTATAGATCATTGTTTGTAAGATAATATTTGTATTTAAACTCACGCTTTTACTGTTGTAAGAATAAGTTTCAGAAATAAGCTTCGGGTACTACGTATTGACAACCCGTAATGGGTGATGTATACCTATTTTGGGGCGCTACAATTAATAACGTCAAAGCTGTATTGCACCACCATCTTCGATTTTACGTAATGGCAATTACTATGTCCCACGCCAAGAAGTGTTAATTTTTACACTTAATGTCAAAGATTTGCTGAGTAACCTCAATGGTCCGCGATGATCATGACCTACCTACAATTCAACTTTTCTACCACGCCAAAGATGAAACAGGTATCCTCACCTGTTTAAAACTCTAATGTAGTACGCTTTACACTTCGGCTAATCTAAATTTCATATAAGGAGGAGGTTATCGACCCTCAAATATTAAATATACGATAAGGAATTTCGAATATGGTCAGAATTTCTAGAAATCATTCCGTCTTGAGTAATATTCTTTCACTAAATCAACGTGACTTTGGGTTAAGAAAAAATTTAATTTACGATGAAGACTCAGTTAATCAGAAAATATTCCCAGCAATCAAGCTCCAGCTTAATATTGTATATCAAGTTCGTATCGTCTAACATAGGTTATATCGCATTAATAATTAATCCATTGCGCATTTATATGACAGATCATAAGATTAATGATTTATGAATGACTACAACTATAAACAATTGCTTTTTTAACGCCGTATTTACACTTTTAATTGCGTCGAAATAACTTAATTATCGTTAATCACACTAAATGCTGTCGAATATAAGAAGATTCATCGCACCAATTATCGACTTAATGAAGGCACTCACTCATAATCGACTATTTTTACAAGATTCACATATATGATTTTATCAAGACAATAAAATCATCGATTTTCTAATAATTCTTTGTATCATTGCAATATAATGGTTTTCGTTAAATATCGGGCTAATAACTTCCATTTTCATCGAAAAATAACATGATTATCAGCCCACGGATAACATTGATTTTGCTTCTTGCCTACCATTTCCAGCGGAATCTTCGCCAAGATATCGAATATTAATCGGAGATTTCTTTCCTCGCCTCGTTGTACAATATTGTGCATTTTATTATTTTTGCATGAAAGGGCCAAACTTAAATTATTGAAGTTTCAATTCAGGAAATAAATTGATTTTTTGTGGCCCATCTAAAATTTCGCTCAAATTTTAACCAGAAATATTATATGTTGTTGTAAATTAATATGTGTTATCAAATTTAGATCTGAAACTCGATACGAAAGTCTAAGGTGGGCTATTTAAGATATATTATTTTAATAAATTCTATAACTGCTATATCATTTAACAAGCGTAAATTCTCACCGATCACAATTACGTATCGGGACGACAACGATCAAGAAAATCTCATGTCAAGAATCTATCATTTCAAATGTTTGTGAATTTTCGATCAACACAAAGTGTCTAAGATTTACGTGCAAGTTCGAATCGAAAGACTTAATCCCTAAATACACTTGAAGCACCGAATACTTCTCAAACAGAAAATCGCCTGAAATTATTTCCCGCCAGACAGATATTAATAAATCATACGCGGTATGCATACGACAGATGTTGAAACTTCGCAATCAATGAATAAGAAATTACACCAGAGTTTAACACTCACAAGCTTCAATGATAATCGCGAGTACAATTCGATGAAATTACAGTGTTTACGAGATTGTATTAAGGCAGATGCTACTTCAAGACTATTCATCTAAATAATATCAAGTTTAAAATTTAGCGTAAGAAACAAAATATTTAGCCCGATACCGAAATTTTCACGACATCCACATGTGGGATTATTATTAATGAAATTTAATTTTCTCATTTATTATTTTGAAATAGTAAGGGTTGATGTGATTAATATGGATAGTTAGGGGTAAAATCTTGTGAAATATTTCAAAATAAGCAAGTGGTTATAAAATATTCATTGTTGTCGAGAATATTAGTTTGGTAAGTGGAATATTAAATCTGTCGAGAATATTAAATGCGATGGTAGCGACCGTGTATGAGCCCCATAGCGGAAGCGATTGGATGAAAGCGCACAAATATAAGTTGTTTAAAAATAGCAGGCGTTAGTTATTCAAGTTTATCTTTGTTAAAATACTCGGTGGGTTAAAATTAACACGAGTGCTTTGCGGTATTGCGCCAATTATTGATTCTTACGTGAAGGCCTTTCTTTCGATAATGGTTCTGATAATTCTTGTTCGATTATTTTATTGAGTTAATAATTCTTTAGCGTTGATATTTTATATTAACATTGTTTTGATAATTGTCATTACTGATATTTTTCATTATCGAGCAATAATTCATATTATCTGAATAATATTATTAGATAACATTATTGGCGATGTCTAGAAAGTTAAATACAGGAGAGTTTGGTCACACTAATTACTTGCGCTTGATGAGGAGAAATTCTTATTGGAAAGCCCTCTTCACGAGAGGCTTGCACAGTTGTCGATATTGTGATTACATAATAATTATTTGTGAATAATTAATTATTGATTCATATGATGAGAAAATATTAATTTTATGTGGATATAGATGGAGAAAATTTTAATGTGACAATTGTTGAAAATTGAAATTTTATCTTTTTTACGATAAAATAATTCATTTAAATATATTATTATATTTTAATAATATAATAATGGTGATATTTTTACAACGAATGTGGGATATATGAGTATCTGAGGAGGAAGAGTATTTTTGTTGCAATAAATGTTTAAAACATGTTAAAACATGTCGGAAGACCCCATTTATTGGTGAAATTTGATTATAGCACATAAAATCGCTTGGTTTGTGGATTTGGTCAATTTCTGTTTGGAATTTGGAAAACTTTCTTACGCAAGTTGTAGAAATTGAATTTCCTATAAAAATTGCGAGATTCGAATTTTGATAAAAGGCTATTTATTATGAATTATTGAAGTTCGGAAGCTCAAAATAATTGATTTTGGAAGTTTAAAATATTTTAAATTTGAAAACGTTTTTTCTTACTTTTTCTAGAATGTGGCATGTGTTTGATGGCTGAAATCAGATTCTAGGCATGTAGTAGGAATTTTATAATTATATTATTAATTTATTAAATTTTACGCTTTGGTGTTCTAGCGATTTCTATAAATAGGGTGCTTGGGTTAGAATTGAAAATCACACGAAAGCCGAAGTTTTCTCTCTCTATATTATCGAAGCGTATTCTTGTGAGTATTTTGAGTATACTTTGAGTATTGCTATCGGTGCAAGTCAAGTCATTGCTTTATACGGTATTCCATTAGAATCTTAATCTTTCGAGGTAAGGGATATTATTTTTTTCTCGAATGATATTATTTCTTGATATCATTATCTTTGAAATATTGATTGAAGTTTTTTATCAAATTTGGAACTTTTCCATGTCGGGGTTACTATTCATGAGTTCTTATTCATGAGTTACTATTCACAGTTACTTTATGATTCTTATTCACGAGTTATTCTTTTATTCCGGGAGTACTATTAATTTATTAAAGCGTGAAGATGTTTTTTGTGAATTTCTATCTTTTGGTGCTCGAGTTACTATTTTAATAATGCTTTTAGAATATTCATGATATCGACAATTTGTCTGACTTTTATTCTTAAAAATAAAATTTCTTCTTTTAAATCAAAATATCTATCACCGGATACTAGCTTTGATTGTATCCATGTTTTGATCATTCTTGAATTTTACACCACTGTGATTATTTTTGAGGTATTTTTGGGCGTGGATAAAACAAAAATGCGAATCCTTAATCCTTAATCCTTGTCATTTTGTTTCCTTTGGATTCGTTTCTTTAAAATATTTTCATCATCTTGATGCTTAAATGATGATATTATTGAATATCTTTGGCACATAGTCACGAAGATGAATGATTTATGAAAGAATATCTTTGGTAGTAGTGCAAAGATGAGCAGTGTTTAGATGAACATGACCGGTGATGAATATCTTTGGCACCTGTAGTGCAAAGATGAATATTTGATTCGGATGTATATTGATTGATGTTCTGAGGGGATAAAAGATGAGCGATGAACTTTTAAATTCATACATAGAAGATAGTAGTTTGCATTCTCTACTTAACTCTTCTAATGAATTATTATTTCATTTGCGAATATTGATTTAAAATTTGTTGTCTATTGTATTCTATTAGATTTTTCCTGTTGAAGACTAACGATAATTTATTTGTATATTATCTTAGTCGTAATATTCTTTCTTTAAGCTAGATTGAGCTCACCCTTTTCCTTTTTGTTCCATTTTTTTTCTCGGGGAGAAATATAAGCGAATGCAGTGGGGTATGGAATGAAGGTTTTTAGAAAGGATTGTTTAGTAGTCCTCACCATTTTTGTAAAATAATGTATCAATAAATGTGATGAGGATTTATTTGAGTATAGAATATTATCTAGAAGATAATATTTGTATTCAAACTCACGATTTCTTTGTTGTAATAATAAAATTGTAGTTGTTTACGTACCATGTATTGACAACTTTCGAATGGGTGATGTATACCTATTTTGGGGGCATCACAATATTAAATTTTACCTTTGGTGTTCTAAGCAATTTCTATAAATAGGGTCTTGGGTTAGAATTGAAAATCACACGAAGCTGAAGTTTTCTCTCTATATTATCGGCGTATTCTTGTGAGTATTTTGAGTATACTTTGAGTATTGTTATACATGTGCAGATTCGAGTCATATCTATATATCAAGTTGTTTAGGTTGATGCAAATCTTTGGATCTTTCGAAAAGTAAGGATATTATTATTTTTAAATAATGATATTATTTCTTGATATCATTATCTTTGAAATATTGATCTGAAGTTTTATCAAATTTGGAACTTTTGGTTTACTCGAGATTCTTATTCACGTATCTGACCTTTATTCACGTATCTGTCTTATTCACGAATCAACCTTATTCATCGAAAAATAAAAATTTCCTTTTAAGTCTAAAATATCTATTGTGGATACTAGCTTTGATTGTATCCATGTTTTGATCATTCTTGAATTTTACACCACTATGATTATTTTTAAGGTATTTTGGACATGGATAAAACAAAGTCTGAATCCTTAATCCTTAATCCTTGTCATTTTGTTTCCTTTGGATTCGTTTCTTTAAAAATTTTTCATCATCCTCGGTCTTAAATGATGATATTATTGAATATCTTTGGCACAGTGGTGCAAAGATGAATGATTTCGATGAATATCTTTGGCCGTAGTCTGCAAAGATGAGCAGGTGTTTAGATGAACATGACCAGTGATGAATATCTTTGGCACATAGTGCAAAGAAGATGAATATTTGATTCGGATGTATATTGATTGATGTTCGAGGGATAAAAGATGAGCGATAAACTTTTAAATTCATCATAGAAGATAGTAGTTTACATTCTCTACTTAACTCTTCTAATGAATTATTATTTCATTGCGAATATTGATTTAAAAACTTGTTGTCTATTGTATTCTATTAGATTTTTCCTGTTGAAGACTAATGATAATTTGTTGTATATTATCTTAGTCGTAATATTCTTTCTTTGGGCTAGTTGAGCTCACCTTTTCCTTTTTGTTCCATTTTTCTTCTCGGGGCGAGAATATAGCGAGTACAATTAGTCGGGTTATGGAATGAAGGTTAGAGAGTTGTTTAGTAGTCCTCACTATTTTTGTAAAATAATATATCGATAAATGTGATGAGGATTTATTTGAGTATAGATATTATCTGAAGATAATATTTGTATTCAAACTCGTAATTTTCTTGTTGTAATAATAAAGTTGTAGTT
Source organism: Panax quinquefolius (assembly GCA_020205615.1). Taxonomy (NCBI): domain Eukaryota; kingdom Viridiplantae; phylum Streptophyta; class Magnoliopsida; order Apiales; family Araliaceae; genus Panax; species Panax quinquefolius. The sequence goes on along the minus strand of CM035155.1, from coordinate 39,526,198 downwards.
GTTTATGTACCGTGTATTGTGACTTCGGGAATGGGTGATGTATACCTATTTTGGGGGCGTCACGGTTGGTATCGAGCTTAGGGATATGATCTCTGGCGGAGATTGGGGAATAGAACTAGGAGGGAGAGCAGAGTAAATCCTTGCTAGTGTGTCCTACCTACCTAAGCTTATTTGTTAGTTGGTCGAGGTATATAGGGATATTATGTGATATATTGATTTCCTTAATTAACCTTTGTTTTATGGCGGTGTTTGAGAATGTCGTGAGAATATTAACAATGGAAATGAGATGGAAGTGGAGATGCACTGTACTCACCAGTGAGGAGAGCGTACAGCAGTTGGAAATGTTCTCTCCTGTGAACAACACCAGCTGGCGAGATGATGAGCGAGGGGATGTTTAGAAGCTTTTGCGGTTTATGCAAAATCGGGGCGAGGAGACTTCGTGATCAAAATATGAGAGGAAATGATAGCAATTCACGGGTTGTCACGTGAGCGGTTCAAAGTTGGGACCACGAATTTAAGGGAAGCCGAGATCCGATCATGGGCGGAAACATGGGTCGAAACAAATTACCAAGATATTCGATGTCTTGGGATGCGGAGGAACAAAGGTTCCATTACGCCACCTTTATGTTAAAATGGCGAGGCGGACTTCTTTGGTGGGAGATGCGTGAAGCGTACCCATCCGGTACTTTTCGGCGTGTCTTGGGAGGCGTTTGAAACTATTTAATGACAAATACTTTCACGAAAGTGTTAAATCTTATGAAGGAAGTGGAGTTTATTAGATTGAAGCGAAAACAACATGGCGGTGTCTCGATGCGAGGCAAAGTTTGCGAGTTATCGAGTTTGCACCTCATTTGGTGGAGAATGAGGAGCGTATGGCGGATGTTTTTAGAGGTTTGAAACTTGGCATACGTCGATATCTCATTTCTCATAAATTTTCTCTCTGACCGGATGTTATAAGCAGGGCTCGATTATTAGGCGAGATACTTGAGTGCGGTCATTGAGGACCACAACCGAGGATCATCTAGGAGATGGTAGTCAACAAAACAACGATAATCGGCGGAGAAAGAAAAAAGACGGACAAAATGGTAACCACTACGGTGGTAATCATGGCCATGAAAATAGAAGAAGCGAGTCGGAGGAGATTTTAAAAGGAGATTTAACAACGACCGTATGAAGAGCGGCGGTCTTAGCGTGACAACTAGTTCTAAGGGAGGAGAAACGACCACCGGTGTTATCTTATAAATCTGGAAAGAGGGGACGTATCGGTCCAAAGCGCCCTGACATTCAAGGTATGCTATAATTGTGGAAAGGAAGGACATATCACTCGAAGATTATGCGATAGAAACCTAGTTATTGAGGGGCGGTGACTCGAAAAACATCCCGAAAAGTCAAAGTCAGCGGTTCCTGGAAGTGCGTTTGTTGTGGTAGGTCAAAATCGAGGAACGAAGCGAGGTGATCACGGGTAAGCTATTTATAAATTCTTGCGAAGTTTATACCTTACTTGATCTGGGTGCTTTACCCATTCATTTATCTCTCTACTTGTGCTCAACGTTTAAATTTGACTCAGGAAAAATTAGACTTTGACTATCTGTGGAAACTCCGTTAGGAGAAACTTTCATCACATCCATTTGTTTATAAATCTTGTTTGATTCAAGTTGGCACCATCACCTTACACATTGACTTTATCTCTTTAAAGATACTTGCTTTTGATGTGATTTTAGGGATTGATTGGTTAACTACATCATACCAAAATTGATTGTTTTAAATAAGGTTGTTAGCTTTCATATTCCTAAACTTAACTTTGTTATGCAATTCACAACTAAACCATTAAAATCAATCATTTGTCATATCTAATCATAAAGCTATTAGTTTATTGAAAAATGGATCTCAAGCTTTCTTAGCCCATGTTATGGATTTGAATAAAGACACGTCAAATTTGAATAATATTCACATTGTTATTGACTTTCACGGCGTATTTCTGAAGAACTTCCGGTCTACCCCGAGCGTGAAGTTGAATTCTTTATTGATCTTGAACTTTGATACAAAGCCCATTTCTAAAACCCCATGTCGAATGGCTCTATTGAACTTGAGGAGTTAAAGGTCCAACTTCTGAGGAATTGTTGGACATCGGTTTCGATCGTCTAGTACATCTCCTTGGGGTGCTCTGTTTTATTAAGTAAAGAAGAAAAGGCGGGGTATCGCGACTTTGTATTGACTATCGGGAATTGAACCATGTCATCATCGAGAATAGGTATCCTCTACCTCGTATTGATGACTTGTTTGACCCGATTCTGAGGGCCAATTCTTTTCAAAAATCGATCTTAGATTACGGATATCATCGGTGAAGATTAGAGCGAGGATATTCAAAAAGGCGCCTTTGGAACTTCGATGCAGGCATTATGAATTCTTAGTCGTGTCTTTCGGATGACTAATGCTCTAACGACTTTCATGGATATGATGAGCCGAGTATTCAAGGAATATTTGGATCGATTAAATTTGTTGTTTTTATTGATGACATCCTCGTATATTCCAAAAGTCGTGAAGATCATGAGCACCATTTGAAATTTGGTACTCGAAAAGGCTTCGTGAAAACAAACTATATGCCAAATTGAAGAAATGCGAGTTACGGCTTGAGAGTAGCATTCCTTGGTAGCGTGGTGTCGAAACATGGAGTATCTGTTGATCCGTGAAAGATTGAAGCAATATAAAGTTAGAAGACAATAGAAGTCGGTGGTTGAAATCACGTAGCTTTTGGGCTTAAATTTGGTTATTATCGAAGATTAGTGGAAGGGTTTTCTCGAATCGCTACTCCGTTAACTTCGGCTAACTCGAAAGGATACAAAATTAGTTTGGGCGAAGAATCACGAGAAGAGTTTCAAGAGCTTAAGAGGAGACTTATTTGGCACTGTTCTAACAATACCATCTGGTTCGGATGGATTTGTTATCTCTGATGATGCTTGAGCAAAGGGTTAGGATGTGTTCTCATGCAGCGTGGGAAAGTCATAGCCTATGCCTCGCGAAAACTTAAAAGAGTATGAGAGGAATTATCCTACTCATGATCTAGAGTTAGCGGCCCGATCGTTTTAGCTAAAGATATTGAGCCTTGTCTATATGGGAGAAAGTGGAGATATATTCGGACCGTAAAAAGCCTTAAATATTTCTTCACTCAAAAAGAACTTCGACATCTTGGCGGTGACGTTGGCTCGAGCTATTGAAAACTCGACCACACTTTGATACCATCACGGAAAAGCGAGCGTGGTAGTTGTAGCGTTGAGTAGAAGATCATATCTTGAGAGCGAGTGCGATGATGTCAAGTATCGTATAGAGCCGACTTTAATAGAAAAAGTTAAGGTTACTCGCGAGCCATAGGCCGGGAGTGATGCGTATGAAGAAGAAATCAAGAAGGAGCTATTAGGAGCGAGAATTGATGAAGAAGGAATACTTGGAGTCCACTCTAGACTTTGTGTTCTAACGACTACGATTTGAAGTCTGAGATTATGATGGAGGCACCTGATACACATTTACAATCCATCCTGGAAGTACTAAAATGTATAAGTGATCTTGACATACATTTTGGTGGAACAATATGAAGAGAGAGAGATTGCAAAGTTTATCTCGATGTGTTTAACTTGTCGGCGTGTAAAGGCGGAGCATCTAGTACCTAAGGATCCGTTGCAACCACTTGAGATTACGAAATGGAAGTGGGAACACATTACCATGGATTTAGTTCTGGGGTCTTCCTACGGTTTCTCGAGGCATCGATCTTATTTGGGTTATTGTTGATAGATTAACCAAGTCTGCTCATTTCTTGCCGTCTGGGAGACTTATTCCTTGAGCGTCTTGCTAGTATATGCGTGAATGAGATTGTGAGGTTGCATGGCATGCCGGTATCTATAGTTTGGATCGTGACCTAAGATTCACTTCAAGATTTTGGGTTAGCTTGCAAAAAGCTATGGAGCGCAGTTTGCGATTTAGTTGAAGCGATACCATCCCCAAGCGGACGGACAATCGAGAGGACTATTCAAACTCTTGAAGATCTATTAAGACTACTGTGTCCTAGACTTCAGGCGCAATTGGGATAAGTATTTACCATTGGTGGAATTCTCCTACAATAACAGTTATCGAGGCAAGTATAGGTGTGGCTCCATTGAAGAAGCATTATATGGACGAAAATGTCGTTCTCCATATATGTTGGGATGAGGTGGGTGAAGCAACATTGTTGGGACCCGAGTTGATGCGTATGACTACTGAAAAAGATCCAAATGATTGACAACGTATACAAAGCGGCACAAGATCGACAAAAGAGTTATCACGGATCTTCATCGAAAGGGCGTGGAATTTAGTATAGGGGATCATGTATTGTTGCGAGTTGCTCCATGGAAGGGAGTTACAAGATTTGGGAAGAGAGGAAAACTCGATCCACAATTTATTGGTCCATTTCAAATTCTTGTGCCAAGTAGGAAATGTAGCCTATAGACTTGCGTTACCTCGAGTATGTCTACGTGTTCATAATGTGTTTCACATATCGTGCTTATTAAATATGTGAAAGACCGAACCACGTTATAGAGTTTGAACCCAGGCGAGATAGCCAGAAGACTTAGCGTATGAGGAGGTACTGTCAAGATCTTGGATAGGAAGGAGCATGTCCTACTGCGCAAAGGTCATACCACAAGTTAAAGTTACATGGAGGAATCATGCTATAGAGGAAATGACACAGGAATTGCAAAGCGGAAATGAAAGCGAGGTATCCTCACCTTTTGAAACACACAGTGCGTCACGTCGATTTAGAGGCGAAATTTCATAAGGAGGGAGGTTGTAAGACCCCACTTATTATTAATGAAATTTAATTTTCTCTGTTATTATTTTGAAATAGTAAGGGTTGATTTGATTAATGTAGATAGTTATGGGTAAAATCATGATATTTCAAAATAAGCAAGTGGTTATAAAATATTCATTGTTGTGGGGAATATTAGTTTGGTGGTAGAATATTCTTGTCGTGGAGGAATATTAAATGCAATGAAAGAAGTCTTTTATGGGCCCCATAGCTTGAGCGATTGGATGAAGAAAACGACAAATATAAGTTGTTTAAAAATAGCGGCGTAGTTATTCTGAGTTATCTTGTTAAAATACTTTAAATTGGTTAAAACACACGGTAGCACGCGGTATTGCACCAATTATTGATTCTTACGTGAAGAAAGCGCTACTCGATAATTGTTATAGTAATTCTTATTCGATTATTTTATTTTATTGATTCAATAATTGTTGCGTTGATATTTTATATTCTTAGTTGTTTGATAATTGTCATTACGGTATTTTTTCATTATCGAAGCAATAATTCATATTATCTGAATAATATTATTAGATAACATTATTGGCGATGTCTAGAAAGTTACATACAAGGAGAGGTTTGGTCACTAATTAATTGCATGCCAAATGAGAGAAATTCTTATTGGAAAGCCTCCTCTTTCTGGGAACCTGCACAGTTGTCGATATTGTGATTACGTAATATTATTTGTGAATAATTAATTATTGATTCATATGATGAGAAAAATATTGATTTTATGTGGATATAGATGGAGAAAATTTTTAATGTGACAATTGTTGAAAATTAAAATTTTATCTTTTTACGATAAAATAATTTATTTAAATATATTATTATATTTTAATAATATAATAATGGTGATATTTTTACAGCGAATGTGGGATATATGAGTATCGAGAAGGAAGAGTATTTTTATTGCAATAAATGTTTCAAAACATGTTAAACATGTCGATTGGACCCCATTTATTATTTGAAATTTGATTATAGCACAATAAAAAATGCTTGGTTTGTGGATTTCGGTCGATTTACATTTGGAATTAGGAAAAACTTTCTTACGCAAGTTGTAGAAAATTGAATTTCCTATAAAAACACGAGATTCAAATTTTACGATAAAAGGGCTATTTATTATGAATTATTGAAGTTTCAAAGCTCGAAATAATTGATTTTGGAAGTTTAAAATATTTAAAAAAGGAAAAACGTTTTCTTACACTTGTGGGCCTCATGAAACATGTGCAAAGTCTTTGAGCTAGAGGATTCAAAGTGGGCGTAAGAAAATTTATTTATATATTAATATTATATTTGTAAGACCCCACTTATTATTAATGAAATTTAATTTTCTCTGTTTATTATTTTGAAATAGTAAGGGTTGATGTGATTAATGTGGATAGTTAGGGTAAAATACATGAAATATTTCAAAATAAGCAAGTGGTTATAAAATATTCATTGATGTATCTTAGGGTTTCAAACCTCTCGAAAACATCCGCGTCATCGTTCCTCATTCTCCACCAAATGAGGTGCGAGCACAGGATAACTCTGTAAACTTAAGCCTCGTCTTTGGGACACCGTCATGTTGTGTTGTTCCAATCTAATAAACTCCACTTCCTTCATATAATGAATACTTTCGGAAAGTACTTGTCATTGAGCGATTCAAACGTCTCCCAAGACATCTTGAGTGTGGGTGGATGGAGTGCGCTTCATAGATTCCCACCGATGTCTGCCTCATTACGGAACATAAAGGTGACGAATGGAACCTACATTCCTCCGTGCATCCCAAGACATCGAATATCTTGGTGATTTGTTTGACCATCGTTTACGCCTTAATCGAATCGCTTTCCCAGTGCGGTGGTCCCAACTCTTTGAAGCGCTTGGTTGTGACAAGCCGATGCGTTGTTATCATTTCCACCGATATTTTGTGCACGAGTCTCCTTATCGATTTTTGCATGAGCTGCAAAAAGCTTCTAAACATCCGTCGTTCATCATCGCTTCGCTTGGTGGTGTTGTTCACGGGAGGAACATTGCCGACTGTTGCCGTTCTCCTCGTTGGTGAGTAAAGGTGTCTCCACGGTCTCATTTACTCCCTTTGTTAACATTACGAGTCGACATTCTCAAATCTTGCCATAAAACAAGAGTTAATTAAAGAAATCAACTTATCACATAATATCCTATATCTTGACCAACCAAAAATAAGCTTAGGTAAAGACACTAGCAAAGGTTTTACTAGTCTCTCCCCTCCTGATTCTATTCCCCGATCTCATCGGAGATCATATCCCTAAGCTCGATACCAAGCTGTGGCGCCCCAAAATAGGTATACATCACCCATTTTGATTAAATCGATAACATGAATACTGAAACAACAACAACTTTATTAATCTGACATAAAAAAGCTGTGAGTTTAAATACAAATATTGCCATCTGACAATATTCACACCCAAATAAGTCCTCATTACAATTATTGGTACATTATTTTACAAAATGGTGAGGACTACTAAAACAACTCTCTAAAACCATCATTTCACACCCAGATTAGAACTTCGTTACATTCTCGCCTCCACGAGAAGAAAAATGGAGCGAAAAGGAAAAAGGGTGAGTTCAACTAGCCCAATAAAAGAATATTATGACTAAGATAATATAGAACAAATTATCATTAGTCTTCAACAGGGAAAAATCTGATAAAATACAATAGACAACAAATTTCAAATCAATATTCGCAGCGGAAATAATAATTTATAGATGAGTTACATAGAGAATGAAATGTACTATAATCTATGAATTAAAAAGTCCATCATCATTATTTTATCCCTGTAACATCAATCAATATTCATCTTGAATCAAATATTCATCTTTACTACTCTGAGGCCAAAGATATTCATCGATTAATTAATGTTAAATCTCAACACTGTTCATCTTTTACACTACGGGCCAAAGATATTCATCGAAAAATCATTAATCTTTTTTGCACTACTGGGCCAAAGATATCGGTAATATCATCATTTAGGGAGTGAGGATGATGAAAAATATTTTAAAAAAAAATCCGATTAAACAAAAGAATAAATTTTAAGGATTAGTACTTGAAACATTAATCAAGTTCAAAATACTTTATAAATAATCGTGGTGAAGTAAAATTCAAGAATGATCAAAACATGGATACAATCAAAGCTAGTATCCATAATAGATATTTTGGACAAAAATAAAATTTTAATTTTTACGTGAATAGTCTTAGTATTAGTGAATAATGTAGATATCGTGAATAGTCTTTGTATCACGTGAATAGTAACCCAGAGCACTAAATGTAAGACCCCAACTTATTATTAATGAAATTTAATTTTCTCTATTTATTATTTTGAAATAGTAAGGGTTGATTTGATTAATGTGGATAGTTATGGGTAAAATCATGATATTTCAAAATAAGCAGAAGTGGTTATAAAATATTCATTGTTGTTTAGGGAATATTCGTTTGGTCGTAGAATATTCTTAGCTTTGTCGAGGAATATTAAATGACAGGCGAAGTCTTTTATGGGCCCCATAGCGGAAGCGATTGGATGAAGAAAACGACAAATATAAGTTGTTTAAAAATAACGGCGTAGTTATTCTGAGATTATCTTGTTAAAATACTAAATTGGTTAAAATACGATGTAGCACACGGTATTGCACCAATTATTGATTCTTACGTGAAGAAGGCCTACTCAATAATGGTTATAGTAATTATTGTTCGATATTTTATTGATTTAATAATTCTTTGCGTTGATATTTTATATTCTTTGTTGTTTGATAATTGTCATTACAAGTATTTTTCATTATCGAAGCGAATAATTCATATTATCCGAATAATATTATTAGATAACATTATTGGCAATGTCTAGAAAGTTACATCTAAGGAGAGTTTGGTCACCTAATTGTGCGCGCCAAGATGAGGAAATTCTTATTGAAAAGCCCCTCTTTCACGGGAAGCTGCACGGTTGTCGATATTGTGATTACGTAAAATTATTTGTGAATAATTAATTATTGATTCATATGATGAGAAAAATATTGATTTTATGCGGATATAGATGGAGAAAATTTTTAATGTGACAATTGTTGAAAATTAAAATTTTATCTTTTTACGATAAAATAATTCATTTAAATATATTATTATATTTTAATAATAAAATAATTGTGATATTTTTACAACGAATGTGGGATATATGAGTATCTGAAGAGGAAGAAGTATTTTTGTTGCAATAAATGTTCAAAACATATTAAACATGTCGGTGGACCCCATTTATTGGTGAAATTTGATTATAGCTGCATGTAAAATCGCTTGGTTTGTGGATTTGGTCAATTTCATTTGGATTCGGAAAAACTTTCTTACGTAAAGTTGTAGAAAATTGAATTTCCTATAAAAACTTCATGAGATTCGAATTTTCTAATAAAAGGGCTATTTATTATGAATTATTGAAGTTTGAAGCTCAAAATAATTGATTTTGGAAGTTTAAAATATTTAAAATAGGAAAAACGTTTTCTTACACTTGTGGGCCTCATGAAACATGTGCAAAGTGCTGAAGCTAGAGGATTCAAAGTGGGCGTAAGAAAATTTATTTATATATTAATATTATATTTGTAAGACCCCAACTTATTATTAATGAAATTTAATTTTCTCTATTTATTATTTTGAAATAGTAAGGGTTGATGTGATTAATATGGATAGTTAGGGGTAAAATCATAAATATTTCAAAATAAGCAAGTGGTTATAAAATATTCATTGTTGTAGGGAATATTCGTTTGGTCGTGGAATATTAAATGCTGTCGGGAATATTAAATGCGGCGAGCAGCCAACGACCGTGTGTGAGCCCCATAACCATGAAAAGCGATTTGATGAAGAAAAGCGACAAATATAAGTTGGTTAAAAATAACGGCGTAGTTATTACTGATTATCTTGTTAAAATACTAAATTGGTTAAAATCAAGAAGATGCACTGCGGTATTGCACCAATTATTGATTCTTACGTGAGAAGGCACTACTCGATAATGGTTACGATAATTCTTGCTCAATATTTTATTGAGTTAATAATTGCTGCGTTGATATTTTATATTCTTTGTTGTTTGATAATTGTCATTACACAATATTTTTATTATCGAAGCAATAATTCATATTATTTGAATAATATTATTAGATAACATTATTAGCAATGTCTAGAAAGTTACATCTAAGGAGAGGTTTGGTCACCTAATTGCTTGGCGCCCGAGGAGAAATTCTTATTGGAAAGCCCCTCTTTCTGAGAAGCGCACGGTTGTCGATATTGTGATTCTAAAATTATTTGTGAATAATTAATTATTGATTCATATGATGAGGAAAATATTAATTTTATGTGGATATAGATGGAAAAATTTTTAATGTGACAATTGTTGAAAATTGAAATTTTATTTTTTTTTTCTCGATAAAATAATTCATTTAAATATATTATTATATTTTAATAATATAATAATGGTGATATTTTTACAACGAATGTGGGATATATGAGTATCTGAGGAGGAAGAGTATTTTGTTGTAATAAATGTTTAAAACATGTTAAACATGTCGGAAGACCCCATTTATTGGTAGAAATTTGATTATAGCACGTAAAATCGCCCGCTTGTGGATTTCGGTCAATTTACATTTGGAATTGGAAAAACTTTCTTACGCAAAGTTGTAGAGAATTGAATTTCCTATAAAAATTCATGAGATTGAATTTTCTGATAAAAGGGCTATTTATTATGAATTATTGAAGTTAGAAGCTCAAAATAATTGATTTTGGAAGTTTAAAATATTTAAAATTTGAAAAACGTTTTTTTCTTACTTTTTCTAGAATGTGGCATGTGTTTGATGGCTGAAATCAGATTCTAGGCATGCGTAAAAAATTTATATAATTATATTATTAATTTATTAAATTTTCTGCTTTGGTGTTCTAAGCAATTTCCTATAAATAGGGTGCTTAGGTTAGAATTGAAAATCACACCAGAAACTGAAGTTTTCTCTCTCTATATTATCGAGCGTATTCTTGTGAGTATTTTGAGTATACTTTGAGTATTGCTATACGGTGCAAGTCCAAGTCATAGCCTATACCCGGTATTCCAGCTAGAAGTACTAATCTTTCGAGGTAAGGGATGTTATTTTCTTCTCAAATGATATTATTTCTTCAATATCATTATGCTGAAATATTGGTTGAAACTTTTTATCAAATTTGGAACTTTTCCATGTCGGGGTTACTATTCAGCGAGTTCTTATTCATGAGTTACTTATTCACGAGTTACTATTCATGATTCTTATTCACGAGTTCTTATTCATGAGTTACTATTCACGAGTTACTATTCACGAGTACTATTCATGAAGCGTGAAGATGTTTTTTGTGGAATTTCTATCTTTTGGTGTCGAGTTACTATTCACGTATCTGGCTTTATTCACGTATCGACCTTTATTCACGTATCTGACCTTATTCATAGAAAAATAAAATTTCTTCTTTTCATCTAAAATATCTATCCCGGATACTAGCTTTTATTGTATCCATGTTTTGATCATTCTTGAATTTTACACCACTGTGATTATTTTTGAGGTATTTTTGGGCGTGGATAAAACAAAATCTGAATCCTTAATCCTTAATCCTTGTCATTTTGTTTCACTTTGGATTCGTTTCTTTAAAAATATTTTTCATCATCTTGATCTTAAATGATGATATTATTGAATATCTTTGGCACCTAGTGCAAAGATGAATGATTTCTAAAGAATATCTTTGGTAGTAGTGCAAAGATGAGCAGTGTTTAGATGAACATGACCAATGATAAATATCTTTGGCACATAGTGCAAAGATGAATATTTGATTCGGATGTATATTGATTGATGTTACGGGGATAAAAGATGAGCGATGAACTTTTAAATTCATACATAGAAGATAGTAGTTTGCATTCTCTACTTAACTCTTCTAATGAATTATTATTTTCATTTGCGAATATTGATTTAAAATTTGTTGTCTATTGTATTCTATTAGATTTTTCCTGTTGAAGACTAACGGTAATTTGTTGTATATTATCTTAGTCATAATATTCTTTCTTGGGCTAGTTGAGCTCACCTTTTCCTTTTGTTCCATTTTTCTTCTCGGGAGGCGAGAATATAAGCGAGTGCGAGTCGGGGTATGGAATGAAGGTTTTAGAAAGGATTGTTTAGTAGTCCTCACCATTTTTGTAAAATAATGTATCAATAAATGTGATGAGGATTTATTTGAGTATAGATATTGTCTAGAAGATAATATTTGTATTCAAACTCACAGTTTTACTGTTGTAATAATAAAATTGTAGTTGTTTCTGTACCATGTATTGACAACTCAGAATAGGTGATGTATACCTATTTTGGGGGCATCACAATATTAAATTTTCTGCTTTGGTGTTCTAAGCAATTTCCTATAAATAGGGTGCTTAGGTTAGAATTGAAAATCACACCAGAAACTGAAGTTTTCTCTCTCTATATTATCGAGCGTATTCTTGTGAGTATTTTGAGTATACTTTGAGTATTGTTATACGGTGCAAGTTCAAGTCATATCCTATATCCGGTGTTTCAGTTAGAAGTACTGATCTTTCGAGGTAAGGGATATTATTATTTTTCGTAATGATATTATTTCTTCAATATCATTATGCTGAAATATTGATCTGAAGTTTTTATCAAATTTGGAACTTTTGGTGTCGGAGTTACTTATTCACGTATACGGCCTTTATTCACGTATCTGATCTATTCACGAATCACGGCACTATTCATCGAAAAATAAAAATTTTCCTTTTAAATCTAAAAATATCTATTGTGGATACTAGCTTTGATTGTATCCATGTTTTGATCATTCTTGAATTTTACACCACTATGATTATTTTTGAGGTATTTTGGACATGGATAAAACAAAGTACGAATCCTTAATCCTTAATCCTTGTCATTTTGTTTCCTTTGGATTCGTTTCTTTAAAATATTTTTTCATCATCCTCGGTCTTAAATGATGATATTATTGAATATCTTTGGCTTTGTAGTGCAAAGATGAATGATTTCGATGAATATCTTTGGCCGTAGTGCAAAGATGAGCAGTGTTTTAGATGAACATGACCAATGATGAATATCTTTGGCACATAGTGCAAAGATGAATATTTGATTCCGGATGTATATTGATTGATGTTACGAGGGATAAAAGATGAGCGATAAACTTTTAAATTCATACATAGAAGATAGTAGTTTGCATTCTCTACTTAACTCTTCTAATGAATTATTATTTCATTTCATGCGAATATTGATTTAAAAACTTGTTGTCTATTGTATTCTATTAGATTTTTCCTGTTGAAGACTAATGATAATTTGTTGTATATTATCTTAGTCGTAATATTCTTCTTGAGGGCTAGTTGAGCTCACCCTTTTTCCTTTTGTTCCATTTTTCTTCTCGGGCGAGGCGAGAATATAGCGAGTGCAGTCGGGGTATGGAATGAAGGTTCTAGAGAGAGTTGTTTAGTAGTCCTCACTATTTTGTAAAATAATATATCAATAAATGTGATGAGGATTTATTTGAGTATAGATATTGTCTAGAAGATAATATTTGTATTCAAACTCGTAATTTTATGTTGTAATAATAAAGTTGTAGTTGTTTATGTACCATGTATTGACAACTCGAATGGGTGATGTATACCTATTTTGGGGGCGTCACGGTTGGTATCGAGCTTAGGGATATGATCTCTGGCGGAGATTGGGGAATAGAACTAGGGGGAGAGCGAGTAAATCCTTCGCTAGTGTGTCCTACCTACCTAAGCTTATTTGTTAGTTGGTCGATATATAGGGATATTATGTGATATATTGATTTCCTTAATTAACCTTTGTTTTATGACGGTGTTTGAGAATGTCGTGAGAATATTAACAATGGAAATGAGATCGTGGAGATGCTGTACTCACCAATGAGGAGAGCGTCTGACAAAGTTGGAAATGTTCCTCCTGTGAACAACACCAACGGAGCGAGATGATGAGCGAGGGGATGTTTAGAAGCTTTTTGCGGTTTATGCAAAATCGGGATTGAGGAGACTTCGTGATCAAAATCTGAGAGGAAATGATAGCAATTCACGGGTTGTCACAACCACGGTTTCGAAGAGTTGGGACCACGAGAATTTAAGGGAAAGCGAGATCCGATCATGGCGGAAACATGGGTCAAGCAAATTACAAGATATTCGATGTCTTAGGATGCGGAGGAACAAAGGTTCCATTCGCCACCTTTATGTTCCGTGGCGAGGCGGGACTCTCTGGTGGGAGTCGTGAAGCGTACCCGTCCAAACCAACTTTCGGCATGTCTTGGGAGCGTTTGAAACTATTTAATGACAAATACTTTCACGAAAGTGTTAGGTCTTATGAAGGAAGTGGAGTTTATTAGGCTGGAGCGAACAACAAGATGGCGGTGTCTCGATGCGAGGCAAAGTTTGCGAGTTATCGGTTTGCACCTCATTTGGTGGAGAATGAGGAGCGTGTTATGGCGGATGTTTTTTAGAGGTTTGAAACCCGGCGTACGTCGATATCTCATTTCTCGTAAATTTTCTCTCTATTCGGATGTTATAAACGAGGCTCAATTATTAGGCGAGATAACGAGTGCGGTCGGCCGAGGGACCCTGACCAGGATCATCTAGGAGATGGTAGTCAACAAAACAACGATAATCAAATGGAGAAAGAAAAAAGCGGACAAAAATGGTAACCACTCTGGTGGTAATCATAGCCATGAAAATAGAAGAAGCGAGTCGGGAGAGATTTTAAAAGAGGAGATTTAACAACGACCATGTGAAGATAGCGGTCTTAAAGACAACTAGTTCTAAGGAGAGAGAACGACCACCGGTCATATCTTATAAATGGGGAAAGAGGGACATATCGGTCAAGCGCCCTGACAACAGATTCAAGGTATGCTATAATTATGGAAAGGAAGGACATATCACTCGAGATTATGCGATAGAGAAACCTAGTTCGTGAGGGGACGGTGACTCAAAAATTCGTCCCGAAAAAGTCAAAGTCAGCGGTTCTGGAAGTGCGTTTGTTGTGGTGGTCAAAATGCGAGAAACCAAGCGAGGTGATCACGGGTAAGCTATTTATAAATTCTTGCGAAGTTTATACCTTACTTGATCTGGGTGCTACCCATTCATTTATCTCTCCTACTTGTGCTCAGCGTTTAAATTTGACTCAGGAAAAATTAGACTTTGACTTATCTGTGGAAACTCCGTTAGGAGAAACTTTCGTCACATCCATTGTTTATAAATCTTGTTTGATTCAAGTTGGCACCATCACCTTACCCATTGACTTTATCTCTTTAAAGATACTTGCTTTTGATGTGATTTTAGGATTGATTGGTTAACTACACATCATACCAAAATTGATTGTTTTAATGAGGTTGTTAGCTTTCATATTCCTAAACAACTTTGTTGTATGCAATTCAAACAACTAAACCATTAAAATCAATCACCGTCATATCTAATCATAAAGCTATTCGTTTATTGAAAAATGGATCTCAAGCTTTCTTAGCCCATGTTATGGATTTGAATAAAGACACGTCAAATTTGAATAATATTCACATTGTTATTGACTTTCTGGCGTATTTCTGAAGAACTTCCGGTCTACCCCCGAACGTGAAGTTGAATTCTTTATTGATCTTGAACTCAGTACAAAGCCCATTTCTAAAACCCCATATCGAATGGCTCTATTGAACTTGAGGAGTTAAAGGTCCAACTACGAAATTGTTGGACATCGGTTTCGATTAGTCTAGTACATCTCCTTGGGGGTGCTCTGTTTTATTAAGTAAAGAAGAAAGGCGGGAGTATGCGACTTTATATTGACTATCGGGAATTGAACCATGTCATCATCAAGAATAGGTATCCTCTACCTCGTATTGATGACTTGTTTGACCCGATTCAAGGGCACAATTCTTTTCAAAATCGATCTTAGATTCTGGATATCATCATCACCAAGATTAGAATCGAGGATATTCAAAGCGCCTTTGGAACTTCGATGCGGGCATTATGAATTCTTAGTCATGTCTTTCGGATGACTAATGCTCCTAACGACTTTCATGGATATGATGAGCCAAGTATTCAAGAATATTTGGATCGATTCATTGTTGTTTTTATTGATGACATCCTCATATATTCCAAAAGTCGTGAAGATCATGAGCACCATTTGAAGCTGGTACTCCAAAGGCTTCGTGAAAACAAACTATATGCCAAATTGAAGAAATGCGAGTTCTGGCTTGAGGAAGTAGCATTCCTTGGTAGCGATAATGTCGAAACATGGAGTATCTGTTGATCCGTGAAGATTGAAGCAATATAAAGTTAGAACAACCAAGTCGGTGGTGAAGTCACGTAGCTTTTGGGCTTAGTGGTTATTATCGAAGATTAGTGGAAGGGTTTTCTCGAATCGCTACTCCATTAACTCATCTAACTTTCGAAAGGATACAAAAATTAGTTTGGAGCGAAGAATGCGAGAAGAGTTTCCAAGAGCTTAAGAGGAGACTTATTTGGCTTGTCTAAACAATACCATCTGGTTCGGATGGATTTGTTATCTCAAAATGCTTGAGCAAAGGGTTAGGATGTGTTCTCATGCAACGTGGGAAAGTCATAGCCTTTATGCCTCGCGAAAACTTAAAAGAGTATGAGAGGAATTATCTACTCATGATCTAGAGTTGGCGGCCGATCGTTTTCGCGCTAAAAGATATTGAGGCCTTTATCTATATGGGAGAAAGTGGAGATATATTCGGACCATAAAAAGCCTTAAATATTTCTTCACTCAAAAAAAGAACTCAACATCTGGCACGACGTTGGCTCGAGCTATTGAAGACTACGACCACACTATTCATACCATCCTGGAAAAGCGAGCGTGGTAGGTGACGCGTTGAGTAGAAGATCATATCACGGAAGCGAGTGCGATGATGTCAAATATACGTATAGAGCCAACTTTAATAGAAAAAGTTAAGGTTGCTCGAGCCACCGAGGCCGGAGCGATATGCGTATGAAGAAGAAAGTACAAGAAGGAGCTATTAGGAGCGAGAATTGATGAAGAAGGAATACTTGAGTCCACTCTGAGACTTTGTGTTCCTAACGACTACGATTTGAAGTACAAGATTATGATAGAGGCACACAATACACCATTTACAATCCATCCTGGAAGTACTAAAATGTATCGTGATCTTGACATACATTTTGGTGGAACAATATGAACGAGAGAGATTGCAAAGTTTATCTCGATGTGTTTAACTTGTCAGCGTGTAAAGGCGGAGCATCTAGTACCTAAGGGTCCGTTGCAACCACTTGAGATTCCAAAATGGAAGTGGGAACACATTACCATGGATTTAGTTACGGGTCTTCCTACGGTTTCTCAAGGCATCAATGCTATTTTGGGTTATTGTTGATAGATTAACCAAGTCTACGCTCATTTCTTGCCGTCACGGGAGACTTATTCCTTGAGCGTCTTGCTAGTATGTACGTGAATGAGATTGTGAGGTTGCATGGCATGCCAGGTATCTATAGTTTGGATCGTGACCTAAGATTCACTTCAAGATTTTGGGTTAGCTTGCAAAAAGCTATGGGCACAGATTTGCGATTTAGTTGACATACCATCCCCAAAGCAGACGGACAATCGAGAGAGACTATTCAAACTCTTGAAGATCTATTAAGACTACTGTGTCCTGAACTTCAAGGGCAATTGGGATAAGTATTTACCATTGGTGGAATTCTCCTACAATAATAGTTATCGAGCAAGTATAGGTGTGGCTCCATTCAAGCATTATATGGACGAAAATGTCGTTCTCCAATATATGTTGGGATGAGGTGGGTGAAGCAACATTGTTGGGACCCGAGTTAAATGCGTATGACTCACCTAAAAGATCCAAATGATTCGACAACGTATACAAAGCGGCACAAGATCGACAAAAGAGTTATGCGGATCTTCATCGAAAGGGCGTGGAATTTAGTATAGGGGATCATGTATTGTTGCGAGTTGCTCCATGGAAGGGAGTTACAAGATTTGGGAAGAGAGGAAAACTCAATCCACAATTTATTGGTCCATTTCAAATTCTTGACCAGAGTAGGAAATGTAGCCTATAGACTTGCGTTACCTCAAGTATGTCTCGTGTTCATAATGTGTTTCACATATCGTACTTAAGTAATATGTGAAAGACCGAACCACGTTATAGAGTTTGAACCAGACGAGATAGCCAGAAGACTTAACGTATGAGGAGGTACTGTCGAAGATCTTGGATAGGAAGGAGCATGTCCTACTGCGCAAAGGTCATACCACAAGTTAAAGTTACGTAGAGGAATCATGCTTTAGAGGAAATGACACAGGGGTTGGAAGCGAAAATGAAAGCGAGGTATCCTCACCTTTTGAAACACCAGTGCGTCGTCGATTTCGAGGACGAAATTTCATAAGGAGGGAGGTTGTAAGACCCCAACTTATTATTAATGAAATTTAATTTTCTCTATTTATTATTTTGAAATAGTAAGGGTTGATTTGATTAATGTGGATAGTTATGGGTAAAATCACGCAATATTTCAAAATAAGCAAGTGGTTATAAAATATTCATTGTTGTCGGGGAATATTAGTTTGGTCGTAGAATATTCTTCTTTGTCGAGGAATATTAAATGCGGCCGAAGTCTTTTGTGGGCCCCATAACGAGCGATTGGATGAAGAAAAGCGACAAATATAAGTTGTTTAAAAATAACAGGCGTAGTTATTCTGAATTATCTTTGTTAAAATACTCGGTGGGTTAAAACACACGATGACACGGTATTGCACCAATTATTGATTCTTACGTAAGAAGGCGCTACTCAATAATTGTTATAGTAATTACTTATTCGATATTTTATTTTATTGATTAATAATTGTTGCGTTGATATTTTATATTCTTAGTTGTTTGATAATTGTCATTACACGATTTTTTTCATTATCGAAGCAATAATTCATATTATCCGAATAATATTATTAGATAACATTATTGGCAATGTCTAGAAAGTTATGTCTAAGGAGAGGTTTGGTCACCTAATTGTTACCAAAGATGGAGAAATTCTTATTGGAAAGCCTCCTCTTTCCTGAGGCGCACAGGTTGTCAATATTGTGATTACATAATATTATTTGTGAATAATTAATTATTGATTCATATGATGAGGAAAATATTGATTTTATGTGGATATAGATGGAGAAAATTTTTAATGTGACAATTGTTGAAAATTAAAATTTTATCTTTTTCGATAAAATAATTTATTTAAATATATTATTATATTTTAATAATATAATAATGGTGATATTTTTACAACGAATGTGGGATATATGAGTATACGAGGAGGAAGAGTATTTTTGTTGCAATAAATATTCAAAACATGTTAAACATGTCGGTGGACCCCATTTATTAGCCGAAATTTGATTATAACTTTGTAAAATCGCTTGGTTTGTGGATTTGGTCAATTTCATTTGGAATTCGGAAAAACTTTCTTCTGCAAAGTTGTAGAAAATTGAATTTCCTATAAAAACACGCGAGATTCAAATTTTCTGATAAAAGGGCTATTTATTATGAATTATTGAAGTTTCAAAGCTCCAAAATAATTGATTTTTGGAAGTTTAAAATATTTAAAATAGGAAAAACGTTTTCTTACACTTGTGGGCCTCATGAAACATGTGCAAAGTGCTGAAGCTAGAGGATTCAAAGTGGGCGTAAGAAAATTTATTTATATATTAATATTATATTTGTAAGACCCCAACTTATTATTAATGAAATTTAATTTTCTCTATTTATTATTTTGAAATAGTAAGGGTTGATGTGATTAATGTGGATAGTTAGGGGTAAAATACGCAAATATTTCAAAATAAGCAAGTGGTTATAAAATATTCATTGATGTATGCCGGGTTTCAAACCTCTCAGAAACATCCGCGTCATACGTTCCTCATTCTCCACCAAATGAGGTGCAAACCTGGATAACTCTGTAAACTTCGCCTCGTACTGGGACACCGTCATGTTGTGTTGTTCCAATCTAATAAACTCCACTTCCTTCATATGACGAATACTTTCAGGAAAGTACTTGTCATTGAACAGTTTCTGAAACGTCTCCCAAGACATCTTTGAGTGTGGTGGATGGAGTGCAACTTCATAGATTCCCACCGATGTCGCCTCATTCACGAACATAAAGGTGACGAATGGAACCTTCATTCCTCCGTGCATCCCAAGACATCGAATATCTTGGTGATTTGTTTGACCCACGTTTACGCTTTAATCGAATCTGCTTTCCCAGAGTGCAGGTGGTCCCAACTCTTTGAACTGCTTGGTTGTGACAAACCGTGCGTTGTTATCATTTCCACCAGTATTTTGTGCACGAGTCTCCCTTATCTAATTTTGCATGAACTGCAAAAAGCTTCTAAACATCCCGTCGTTCATCATCTGCTCAGTGGTGTTGTTCACAGGAGGAACATTGCCAACCTGTTGCACGTTCTCCTCGTTGGTGAGTAAAGGTGTCTCCACAGTCTCATTTACTCCACTGTTAACATTCTGAGTCGACATTCTCAAATACTGCCATAAAACAAGAGTTAATTAAAGAAATCAACTTATCACATAATATCCCTATATACTGACCAACCAAAAAATAAGCTTAGGTAAGACACTAGCAAAGGTTTTACTCGTCTCTCCCCTCCTAGTTCTATTCCCCGATCTCTGTCAGAGATCATATCCCTAAGCTCTGATACCAACTGTGACGCCCCCAAAATAGGTATACATCACCCATTTTGATTCGTCAATAACATGGTACAGAAACAACAACAACTTTATTAATACAACATAAAAACTGTGAGTTTAAATACAAATATTGCCATCTAGACAATATTCACACCCAAATAAGTCCTCATTACAATTATTGGTACATTATTTTACAAAAATGGTGAGGACTACTAAAACAACTCTCTAAAACCATCATTTCACACCCCGACTAGAACTCGTTACATTCTCGCCTCCTGAGAAGAAAAATGGAACGAAAAGGAAAAGGGTGAGTTCAACTAGCCCAGTAAAGAATATTATGACTAAGATAATATAGAACAAATTATCATTAGTCTTCAACAGGGAAAAATCTGATAAAATACAATAGACAACAAATTTCAAATCAATATTCGCAGCGGAAATAATAATTTATAGATGAGTTACATAGAGAATGAAATGTACTATAATCTATGAATTTAAAAGTCCATCATCATTATTTTATCCCTGTAACATCAATCAATATTCATCTTGAATCAAATATTCATCTTTACATTACTGAGCGAAAGATATTCATCGATTAATCATGTTCATCTCAACACTGTTCATCTTTTTGCACTACTGAGCCAAAGATATTCATCGAAAATCATTAATCTTTGCACTACTGAGCCAAAGATATCGGTAATATCATCATTTAGGGTAGAGGATGATGAAAAATATTTTAAAAAACGAATCCGATTGAAACAAAAGAATAAATTTTAAGGATTAGTACTTGAAACATTAATCGAAGTTCAAAAATACTTCATAAATAATCGTGGTGAAGTAAAATTCAAGAATGATAAAAACATGGATCTGATCAAAGCTAGTATCCATAATAGATATTTTGGACAAAAAATAAAATTTTAATTTTTTACCGTGAATAGTCTTAGTATTCTTGAATAATTATCGTATATCGTGAATAGTCTTTATACGTGAATAGTAACCCCGACACTTAAATGTAAGACCCCAACTTATTATTAATGAAATTTAATTTTCTCTATTTATTATTTTGAAATAGTAAGGGTTGATTTGATTAATGTGGATAGTTATGGGTAAAATACTTGATATTTCAAAATAAGCAAGTGGTTATAAAATATTCATTGTTGTTGGGGAATATTCGTTTGGTGCGTAGAATATTCTTCTTTGTCGAGGAATATTAAATGCGATGGCGAAAGTCTTTTGTGGGCCCCATAACGGAAAGCGATTGGATGAAGAAAACGACAAATATAAGTTGTTTAAAATAACTTGGCGTAGTTATTCACAGATTATCTTGTTAAAATACCTCGGTGGGTTAAAACACAAGAATACACGGTATTGCACCAATTATTAATTCTTACGTAAGAAGGCACTACTCAATAATGGTTATAGTAATTCTTTATTCGATTTTATTGATTTAATAATTCTTTGCGTTGATATTTTATATTCTTTGTTGTTTCGATAATTGTCATTACACATTATTTTTCATTATCGAAGCGATAATTCATATTATCTGAATAATATTATTAGATAACATTATTGGCAATGTCTAGAAAGTTACATCAAGGAGAGGTTTGGTCACCTAATTGTGCGCCATGAGGAGAAATTCTTATTGGAAGCCCCTCTTCACAGAACCTGCACTTGTCAATATTGTGATTACGTAATATTATTTGTGAATAATTAATTATTGATTCATATGATGAGGAAAATATTGATTTTATGTGGATATAGATGGAGAAAATTTTAATGTGACAATTGTTGAAAATTAAAATTTTATCTTTTACGATAAAATAATTCGTTTAAATATATTATTATATTTTAATAATATAATAATGGTGATATTTTTACAACGAATGTGGGATATATGAGTATCTGAGGAGGAAGAGTATTTTTGTTGCAATAAATGTTCAAAACATGTTAAACATGTCGATTGGACCCCATTTATTGGTGAAATTTGATTATAGCTGTGTAAAATCGCTTGCTTTGTGGATTTCGGTCAATTTACATTTGGAATTCGGAAAAACTTTCTTACGTAAAGTTGTAGAAAATTGAATTTCCTATAAAAACTAGCGAGATTTGAATTTTCTGATAAAAGGGCTATTTATTATGAATTATTGAAGTTTTGAAGCTCAAAATAATTGATTTTGGAAGTTTAAAATATTTAAAATAGGAAAAACGTTTTCTTACACTTATGGGCCTCATGAAACATGTGCAAAGTGCTGAAGCTAGAGGATTCAAAGTGGGCGTAAGAAAATTTATTTATATATTAATATTATATTAAATTTTACTTTTGGTGTTCTAAGCAATTTCCTATAAATAGGGTGCTTAGGTTAGAATTGAAAATCACACCGAAACTTAAAGTTTTCTCCTCTATATTATCGGCGTATTCTTGTGAGTATTTTGAGTATACTTTGAGTATTGTTATACGGTGCAAGTTCAAGTCATAGCCTTTATCAGGGTGTTTCCAGCTTTAAATCTTGATCTTTCGAGGTAAGGGATATTATTATTTTTCGTAATGATATTATTTCTTCAATATCATTATCTTTGAAATATTGATCTGAAGTTTTATCAAATTTGAAACTTTTGGTGTGAGAGTTACTATTCACGTATACTATTATTCGTATCTTATTCACGAATCTGACTACTATTCATCGAAAAATGAAAATTTTCCTTTTAAATGCTAAAATATCTATTGTGGATACTAGCTTTGATTGTATCCATGTTTTGATCATTCTTGAATTTTACACCACTATGATTATTTTTGAGGTATTTTTGGACATGGATAAAACAAAGTATGAATCCTTAATCCTTAATCCTTGTCATTTTGTTTCACTGGATTCGTTTCTTTAAAAATATTTTTCATCATCCTCAGTCTTAAATGATGATATTATTGAATATCTTTGGCTTGTAGTGCAAAAGATGAATGATTTACGATGAATATCTTTGGCCCGTAGTGCAAAGATGAGCAGTGTTTAGATGAACATGACCAATGATGAATATCTTTGGCACTGTAGTGCGAAGATGAATATTTGATTCGGATGTATATTGATTGATGTTACAGGGATAAAAGATAGACGATGAACTTTTAAATTCATACATAGAAGATAGTAGTTTGCATTCTCTACTTAACTCTTCTAATGAATTATTATTTCCGCTGCGAATATTGATTTAAAACTTGTTGTCTATTGTATTCTATTAGATTTTTCCCTGTTGAAGACTAATGATAATTTGTTGTATATTATCTTAGTCATAATATTCTTTCTTCGGGCTAGTTGAGCTCACCCTTTTCCTTTTTGTTCCATTTTTCTTCTCAGGAGGCGAGAATATAGCGAGTACAGTGCCTGGAGGGTATGGAATGAAGGTTCTAGAGAGAGTTGTTTAGTAGTCCTCACTATTTTTGTAAAATAATATATCAATAAATGTGATGAGGATTTATTTGAGTATAGATATTGTCTAGAAGATAATATTTGTATTCAAACTCATAGTTTTACTGTTGTAATAATAAAGTTGTAGTTGTTTCTGTACCATGTATTGACAACTCAGAATGGGTGATGTATACCTATTTTGGGGGCGTCACACTAAAAGACAATAATTTCACAAGAAAAATCTTACCAATATTCCGGCATAATGATATTAGAAGAAATAATATCATTTTTTTAAAAAAATAATATCCCTTACCTCGAAAAAATAGTACTTCTGACTGGAATACTAGATATAGTGCTGAAGTGACCTTGTACCGTATAGCAACACTCAAAGTCTCAAAATACTCACAAGAATACGCTCGATAATATAGAGAGAAAATTTGATTTAATTTGATTTTCAATTCTAACCTAAGCACCCTATTTATAGGAAATTGCTTAGAACACCAAAGCAGAAAATTTATTAAAATAATTTATTTATAAAATATTCAAGCCCACCACCAAAGAATGTGAATCCAGCTCATTTACCACACATGTGGGATTGCAAAAAACATTTTTCTTGAATAAAACAATTAAAACTTCCAAAAATCAATTATTTCGGAACTTCGGAACTTCAATAAATCATAGTAAATAGCCCTTTTATCAAAAAATTCGAACCTCATATCTTTTTCATAAGAAATTCCATTCTCTACAACTTTGCAGAAGAAAGTTTTTCCAAATTCCAAATAGAAATTGATCGAAATCAACAAACGGGCGATTTTACACGCTATAATCAAATTTCAGTCAAGAAATGGGATCCACAAACATGAAAAACATGTTTTAAATATTTATTGCAACAAAAATACTCTTCCTCCTCATTTATTCGTATATCCCACATTCATTGTAAAAATATCACCATTATTATATATTATTAAAATATAATAATATATTTAAATAAATTATTTTATCGAAAAGATAAAATATCGATTTTCAACAATTGTCACATTAAAAATTTTCTCCATCTATATCCACATAAAATGAATATTTTCCTTATCAAATAAATCAATAATTAATTATTCACAAATAATATTACGAGAATCACAATCTTGCAACCGAGTGTGTCATTTCCCGGAAAGAGGGCTTTCGATAAGGATTTCTCCTCACTCTTGGCCGCATTTAGGTGACCAAACCTCTCCTTGACAAAACTTTTTAGACATTGTCAATAATATTATCTAATAATATTATTCAAATAATATAATTATTGATCGATAATGAAAATCTTGTAGTGACAATTATTGAAACAACAATAATATAAAATATCAACGTAAAAATTATTGAATCAATAAAATAAAATATTGAGCGATGAACTCATTGTAACAATTATTAAGTAATGCCTTCACGTGAAGAATCAATAAGAATCGATAATTGTTGTAATCTGAGTGTACTTCTTGTGTTTTAACCACCGAGTATTCCAAGCGGTATTAGCATAACAACTACACTAGTTATTTATAAACAACTTATACTTGACGTTTTTTCATCCAATCACTTTCCGTTATGGGGCCCACACGCAATTTGCGTATTAAATACGAATATTCTCAAAAAGCGGTAAGAATATTCCACGACCAAACGAATATTCCCTAACAACAATGAATATTTTATAACCACTTGCTTATTTGAAATATTTGCGCATTTTACCCATAACAAACCACATTAATCAAATCAACCCTTACTATTTAAAAATAATAAATAGAGGAAGTTTAATTTTATTTATAATAAGTTGGGGTCTTACACAATAGACATCAAGTTTAAGCTGCAGGTGAACATGTAATCCATTAAAAGAGAGTCAGTAGAGATAAAATCTACTATCTTTTATGATTTAAAAGGTTTTCATCACTTTTACTGTTGGGACTCGACAATAAATAATCCACATCATCCACTCGCACTTTTCTGACGAGGATATTCATTAGTATCACAACCACAATTTATCAATGCACTACGGGCCAAGAATATTTGTGTATTCATTAATGGTCAATCATGCCAACAACAAGCCATCAATGACTACGCTACAATGAGGACTTTTACCACATCATTTGTAACATTACGATCGTGATTACACGAATAATCCACCTGGTCATAATCATACCAAGTCCATCTATGCACTACGAATACGATGACTTTCAACAAAATATAAATATGAGGATGATGACAATGATATAAAATTCAATAAAACAAGTTCAAGAATTAATTTATTCGAGAAACTAATAACGTCCAATTGTCGACATGATATTTCTTTGAAGAGTAAAATTCAAGAATGCTCATAAGAATATTTCCACGAAAAGATCTTGGATGAAGCCGCAAATATCGAGGATATTCCACTAATTTAATGGAGTATAGAAGTCAAAACTTTAACCAACCGAGTATAATAAAGAATGGAATAACAAAAGAAATCACCGTGCATGTGGTACTTGGCATGATAGGTTATTCAGCGAACAATAAATAACGAATCCGGTCAGGCGTAATACGCACCGAAGCGGGATATTCAACGTAATAATAAAGAATGGAATAACAAAAGAAATCACCATGCATGCGGTACTTGGATGTAGGCGAGTTATTCCAATGAATAATTAATAACGGAACCGAATTCCGGTGTAAAACGCATGAGCAGGATATTCAAATGAATAATAAAAAAGGGCAAGATTGAGGCGTAAAATGTAAGACCCCAAATTATTAATAAATGAAATTTATTTTCCTTTATTTATTATTTTGAAATAGTAAGGGTGGATTTGATTAATGTGGTTAGTTATGGGTAAAAATGCATAAATATTTTAAATAAGCAAGTGGTGATAAAATATTCATTATTGTGGGGGAATATTAGTTTGGTGTGGAATATTAAATCTTTATCGGGGAATATTAAATGCAACGACAGCGATCTTTTATGGGCCCCATAACTGGAGCGCGATTGGATGAAAAATGACATATATATAAGTTGTTTATAAATAGCGTGCGTAGTTATTACCAGATTATCTTGTTGGAATACCTTTGGTTAAAACACACTAATACTGGCGTTGTTGAGCAGAAGCTTGCGTATTGCACCAATTATTGATTCTTACGTGAAAGTATTTACTCGATAATTGTTATAGTAATTCTTTGTTCAATATTTTATTTTATTGATTCAATAATTGTTGCGTTGATATTTTATATTCTTAGTTGTTTCAATAATTGTCATTACACATTATTTTTTTTATTATCGAAGCAATAATTCATATTATCTGAATAATATTATTAGATAACATTATTGGCAATGTCTAGAAAGTTACATCTAAGGAGAGGTTTGGTCACCTAATTACTTGCGATAGTAAGGAGAAATTCTTATTGGAAAGCCCCTCTTTCACAGAAGCCACTGGTTATCGATATTGTGATTACGTAATATTATTTGTGAATAATTAATTATTGATTCATATGATGAGGAAAATATTAATTTTATGTGGATATAGATGGAGAAAATTTTTAATGTGACAATTGTTGAAAATTGAAATTTTATCTTTTTACGATAAAATAATTCATTTAAATATATTATTATATTTTAATAATATAATAATGGTGATATTTTTACAACGAATGTGGGATATATGAGTATATGAGGAGGAAGAGTATTTTTGTTGCAATAAATGTTTAAAACATGTTTACCATGTCGATTGGA
Source organism: Panax quinquefolius (assembly GCA_020205615.1). NCBI lineage: Eukaryota > Viridiplantae > Streptophyta > Magnoliopsida > Apiales > Araliaceae > Panax > Panax quinquefolius. The sequence goes on along the minus strand of CM035155.1, from coordinate 39,498,539 downwards.
CCCATTTATTGGTGAAATTTGATTATAACACCAAAATTGCTTGGTTTGTGGATTTCGGTCAATTTCTTTTGGAATTGGAAAAACTTTCTTACGCAAAGTTGTAGAGAATTGAATTTCCTATAAAAATACTTGAGATTTGAATTTTCTGATAAAAGGCTATTTATTATGAATTATTGAAGTTTGGAGTTACAAATAATTGATTTTTGGAAGTTTTAATTATTTATATCAACAAAAACGTTTTTATTGTTTTGGTTGGCCCCCATGTGTTGTAAACATGCTGATTTCAGAGTCTTGGTTGGTAGTAGGAATATATATATAATATATTATTATTATATTAAATTTTACGCTTTTGGTGTTCTAAGCGATTTCCTATAAATAGGGTCTTAGGTTAGAATTGAAAATCACACCGAAATCTGAAGTTTTCTCTCTATATTATCGGCGTATTCTTGTGAGTATTTTGAGTATACTTTGAGTATTGCTATACTGATCTGAAGTTCAAGTCATAGCTTTATATCCCGTGTTTCAACTAAAATCTTGTCTTTCGAGGTAAGGGATGTTATTTTCTTCTCAAATGATATTATTTCTTCAATATCATTATCTTTGAAATATTGGTTGGAACTTTTTATCAAATTTGGAACTTTTTCATGTAGGGTTACTTATTCATGAGTTCTTATTCACGAGTTCTTATTCATGAGTTACTATTCACGAGTTCTTATTCACGAGTACTATTAAGCTGAAGCGTGAAGATGTTTTTTGGAATTTCTATCTTTTGGTGTCGAGTTACTATTCACGTATCGACCTTATTCACGATATCTGACACTATTCACGAATCTGACTATTCAAGAAAAATGAAAATTTTTCTTTTAAATCTAAAATATCTATTCGGATACTAGCTTTGATTGTATCCATGTTTTGATCATTCTTGAATTTTACACCCTATGATTATTTTTGAGGTATTTTTGGGCGTGATAAAACCAAGTACGAATCCTTAATCCTTAATCCTTGTCATTTTGTTTCAATGGATTCGTTTCTTTAAAAATATTTTCATCATCTTCTATCTTAAATGATGATATTATGGAATATCTTTGGCACATGAGTGCAAAGAAGGTTGATTTCTTATGAATATCTTTTGGCCAGTAGTGATGAACAGATGAGCAGGTGTTGAGATGAACATGGGCGTGAAATATCTTTGGCCTTTAGTGCAAAATGAGCAGTGTTGAGATGAACATGATTAAGTGATGAATATCTTTGGCACATAGTGCAAAGATGAATATTTGATTTGAAATGAATATTGATTGATGTTACGGGGATAAAATATTGATGATGGACTGTTAAATTCATAGATTATAGTAGATTTCATTCTCTACGTAACTCTTACATGAATTATTATTTCATTGCGAATATTGATCTGAAACTTGTTATACATTGTATTCTATCATATTTTTCCTGTTGAAGACTAACGATAATTTGTTCTATATTATCTTAGTCATAACATTCTTCTTTGGGCTAGTTGAGCTCACCCTTTTCCTTTTGTTCCATTTTTCTTCTCGGGGAGGCGAGAATGTAGCGAAATTTAGTCGGGGTATGGAATGAAGGTTCTAGAGAGAGTTGTTTAGTAGTCCTCACCATTTTTATAAAATAATGTATCAATAATTATGATGGGGATTTATTTGCGTGTGGATATTATGCAGATGGCAATATCGTATTTAAACTCACGATTTATATGTTGTAATAATAAAGTTGTAGTTATTTACATACAATGTATTTGGCGACTCGAAATGGGTTGGATGGAATGGACCTATTTTGGGGCGTCACGGTTGATATCGAGCTTAGGATATGATCTCCAGCGGAGATCGGGGAATAGAACTAGGAGGGAGGCAGAGTAAATCCTTCGCTAGTGTGTCCTACCTAAGCTTATTTGTTAGTTAGTCGAAGATATAGGGATATTATGTGATATATTGATTTCCTTAATTAACCCTTGTTTTATGACGGTGTTTGAGAATGTCGATGAGAATATTAACGATTGGAGTAAATGAGATCGTGGAGACACCTCTAATCGCCACCGGGATGATAATGTGATGTCGAAGAAAGAAGGAATTAGAGATATCCATGTGGTGAGTGAAGAATTGATAGTTACACCCTTAGAGATAGTCGCAGAGGTAATTGGTGAGAGTGGGGAAGAAGAGGTACACAAGAGAGTTTATTAGAGGTATTTTATGATCAAAATGTAGAATTGCAAAATCGTATTCATGAGTTAGAAAGAAGAAATTTGAAGAATTGCAGTGATGCAGTGGAGCAAAAGGATGCTGACGATTCAAGCTTGTGTTACCCGATATGTGATGCTTGAAAGCACTCTTTGGCGAGTATAAGATGATAAAAGTTGGAATCAAATGAAAGAAGAAATAAGCGAACGAGTGAGAATGAGTGATGCATGGGTAAAAGCCGTATGACGCGTTGATATTATGGAAAGAGATGTCCAATCTAAAAGAAAGATTTAACGATGACGGGAAGGCGTCGGCGGCGACATCGACCAAAGAACAAATTCTAGGGAAGAGAAACGATCGACGATTAGATGCTACGAATCACGGAGAGGAGGGACATATAAGGTCAAATTGTTCAAAGCCTTCCAAGGTATGTTTTAGTTGTGGAAAAAGATGGTCACATAGCTAAATTTTGTCCTATAAGCGAAATCAAGTCCAGTTGGGACGTTGGCACGAGCGGATCTGAGAAAAGTCAAAGTCAACGATTCTTAGAAGTCGCGTTTTTAGTGACTTCTCAAAAAAGCGAAAATCTAACGAATGAAGTTAGCACGGGTTAGTTAATTATAAATTCTTGCGAAGTTTATACCTTACTGAATCTGGGTTTCTACCCATTCTTTTATCTCTCTTTTGCGCTCAGCGTTTGAACTTGACTACGGAGAAATTAGACTTTGACCTATTTATGGAGACTCTAGTTAGGAAAACTTTCATTACATCCGTTGTTTAGAAATCTTGCTTGATTGAGGTTGGCACTATCACATTACACATTAACCTTATTTCTATAGAGATATTTGCTTTTGATGTGATTTTAAGGTTAACTACTCATCATGCCAAATTGATTGCTTTTGTAAGGTTGTTAGTTTTCATATTCCTAAGCAACTTTGTTATTGAATTCAAGCAATCAAACCATTGTAGTCAAACATTTTCATATCAAGCTATGAAGTCATTCGTTTATTACGGATGTCAAGTTTTCTTAGTCCATGTTATGGATTTGAATAAAGACACGTCCGATTTGAATAATATTCTGTTGTTATTGATTTTCTCTTGATGTATTTCTGAAGAATTTCTTGGCTTACTCCCAAGCGATATTAAATTTTGTATCGAATTTGAACCCGTACAAAACTCATTTCTAAAATCTCATATCGAATGGCTCTATTGAACTTGAGGAGTTAAAAATTCAACTATAAATTTGGTACACGAGCCTTTATCCGGTGACTTCTTTTGTGGAATGCACCGGCCGGACTCTCCGTAGGGGACACCATATTAGTGCGATAATGGCGATAGGTGTCATTGTAACGCTTATCCAAGGTTGGGATATGAGTCACAGATTGAGAACAACCTAAGTCGGTAACGAAATACGTAGCTTTACAGGCTTAGTTGGTTATTATCGAGATTCGTTGAAGGATATTCTCGAATCGCTATTCCATTAACGTGGTGACTCGTAGAGATACAAAATTCGAATGGAGCAAGGAATGTGGGAAGAGCTTCAAGAACTCGAGAGGAGACTCATTTAAAGACATGTTACGACCATGCCATCCTGGAAAAGCGAGCGTGGTAGGCGGCGTGTTGAGTAGAAGATCGTGATACAATCTGAGTACGATATTGTCAAAGACTCATTTCGTATAATTTACAAATAATAGAGATGGAGATGAAAACTCTAGGTATCCACGTGATGATATACGAGTATAATCGACTTTAATCGATAAAGTTAAAACATTGAAGCTACACACCGAGGCGATGAATTTGAAGAAGGAGGTGCGAAAGTTGTTATTTCAAAAGCGAGAGAATCGGTGAGGTGAGGAAAGCTCAAACCTTCGATTTATTAATCCATTTGAAATTCTCGATCGAATAGGAATTGTGGCCTATAGACTCGTTTTTACCGCCAAGTATGGCGTGTGTTCATAACGCGTTTTTCATGTATCGATGTTACGTAAATATGTGGACGACCGAACTACGTCGTTGAGTTAGAACCGGACGAGATAGCCAAGAAGACTTAACGTATGAAGAGGTACTGTCAAGATCTTGGATAGGAAAGAACATGTCCTATGTATGTCGGGGTTATACCACAAGTTAAAGTTTTGTGGAGAAACCATGCTATTGAGGAAATGACACGGGAGTTGGAAATGGAAATGAAAGCGAGGTATTATCATCTTTTGAAACACCAGTATGCGTCAATTTCGAGGACGAAATTTCATAAGGAGGGAGGTTGTAAGACCCCAAATTATTAATAAATAAAATTTATTTTCCTTTATTTATTATTTTGAAATAGTAAGGGTGGATTTGATTAATGTGGTTAGTTATGGGTAAAATCTTAAATATTTTAAATAAGCAGTGGTGATAAAATATTCATTATTATCGGGAATATTCGTTTGGTGCATGGAATATTAAATCTTCGTTCGGAGAATATTAAATGCGACGGTAGCGGTCTTTTTGGGCCCCATAACGAGCGATTGGATGAAGAAAGCGACAAATATAAGTTGTTTATAAATAACTTGGCGTAGTTATTCTGCAGTTAATCTTGTTGGAATACCGGTTGGTTAAAACACATTGTCTGGCGTTGTTGAGCAATGACTGCGGTATTGCACCAATTATTGATTCTTACGTGAAAGCGCTACTCAATAATTGTTATAGTAATTCTTATTCGATATTTTATTTTATTGATTCAATAATTGTTGCGTTGATATTTTATATTCTTTTGTTTGATAATTGTCATTACACATTATTTTTTATTATCGAAGCAATAATTCATATTATCTGAATAATATTATTAGATAATATTATTGGCAATGTCTAGAAAGTTACGTCTAAGGAGAGGTTTGGTCACCTAATTATGGCGCAATGAGGAGAAATTCTTATTGAAAGCCCCTCTTTCTTAGGAGCGCACTGTTTGTCGATATTGTGATTACATAATATTATTTGTGAATAATTAATTATTGATTCATATGATGAGAAAATATTAATTTTATGTGGATATAGATGGAGAAAATTTTAATGTGATAATTGTTGAAAATTGAAATTTTATCTTTTTACGATAAAATAATTCATTTAAATATATTATTATATTTTAATAATATAATAATGGTGATATTTTACAACGAATGTGGGATATATGAGTATATGAGGAGGAAGAGTATTTTTTTGTTGCAATAAATGTTTAAAACATGTTAAACATGTCGGTTGACCCCATTTATTGGTGAAATTTGATTATAGCACATAAAATTGCCCGTTTGTGGATTTCGGTCAATTTACATTTGGAATTTGGAAAAACTTTCTTCTGTAAAGTTGTAGAAATTGAATTTCCTATAAAAACTCAGGAGATTCAATTTTCTGATAAAAGGGCTATTTATTATGAATTATTGAAGTTTTGAGTTACGAAATAATTGATTTTTGGAAGTTTTAATTATTTATATCAATAAAAACGTTTTTTATTGTTTTGGTTGGCCCCATGTGTTGTAAACATGCTGATTTCAGGAGTCTTGGTTGGGCGTAGGAATATATATATAATATATTATTATTATATTAAATTTTACGCTTTGGTGTTCTAGCGATTTCTATAAATAGGGTGCTTAGGTTAGAATTGAAAATCACACGAAGCTGAAGTTTTCTCTCTCTATATTATCGGCGTATTCTTGTGAGTATTTTGAGTATACTTTGAGTATTGCTATCTGGTTGCAAGTTCAAGTCATAGCTTTATATCCGGTGTTTTGACTAGAAATCTTGTCTTTCGAGGTAAGGGATGTTATTTTCTTCTCAAATGATATTATTTCTTGATATCATTATCTTTGAAATATTGGTTGGAACTTTTTATCAAATTTGGAACTTTTTCATATCGGGGTTACTATTCATGAGTTCTTATTCACGAGTTACTATTCATGAGTTACTTATTCACGAGTTTCTTATTCACGAGTACTATTAAGTGAAGCGTGAAGATGTTTTTTGTGGAATTTCTATCTTTTGGTGTGAGATTCTATTCACGTATCGGCCTTTATTCACGTATCTGACCTTATTCACGAATCTTAGACTATTCAATTTAAAATGAAAATTTTCTTTTCGCCGTCAAAATATCTATTACGGATACTAGCTTTGATTGTATCCATGTTTTGATCATTCTTGAATTTTACACCCCTATGATTATTTTTGAGGTATTTTTGGGCGTGGATAAAACCAAGTACGAATCCTTAATCCTTAATCCTTGTCATTTTGTTTCCTTTGGATTCGTTTCTTTAAAAATATTTTCATCATCTTGATCTTAAATGATGATATTATGGAATATTTTTGGCTTTGTGTAATGCAAGAAGGTTGATTTCTTATGAATATCTTTGGCGTAGTGCAAAGATGAGCAGTGTTGAGATGAACATGGCCGATCATGAATATCTTTGGCCTTTAGTGCAAAGATGAGCAGTGTTGAGATGAACATGACCGATGATGAATATCTTTGGCACATAGTGCAAAGATGAATATTTGATTTGAAATGAATATTGATTGATGTTACGAGGATAAAATATTGATGATGGACTTGTTAAATTCATAGATTATAGTAGATTTCATTCTCTACGTAACTCTTCTATGAATTATTATTTCAATTCTGCGAATATTGATCCGAAACTTGTTGTCTATTGTATTCTATCGAGTTTTTCCTGTTGAAGACTAACGATAATTTGTTCTATATTATCTTAGTCATAACATTCTTCTTGGGCTAGTTGAGCTCACCCTTTTCCTTTTTGTTCCATTTTTCTTCTCGGGAGGCGAGAATGTAGCGAGTACTAGTCGGGGTATGGAATGAAGGTTAGAGAGAGAGTTGTTTAGTAGTCCTCACCATTTTATAAAATAATGTATCAATAATTATGATGGGGATTTATTTGCGTGTGGATATTGTCAGATGGCAATATCTATATTTAAACTCACAGTTTATATGTTGTAATAATAAAGTTGTAGTTATTTACGTACCATGTATTTGGCGACTCGAAATGGGTTGGATGGAATGGACCTATTTTGGGGCGTCACATAAAAGCGCATGAGCGAGGATATTCTAATAGAATAATAAAGAATGGAATAACAACATAATTTCACCATGTATGCGGTACTTGGCATAGGCGAGTTATTCCAATGAGAATAATAAATAATGGAATAACGGAAGAATTTCACCAAGTATAGGGTGAGATCATATCTACGAGTTATTCAATGAGAATAATAAAGAATGGAATAACAAAAGTTCTCTTCATGAATATGAAAAAAAATAATACCCCTACCTTATAAAGAAGAGTACTTTCAAGACGGTAGAGGCGGGGATATACTTGAAGAAACTTGCACTACGCTTCAAAGCTTTCTTAAACACTAAAGAAATACGCTTTCGAGATAGAAGAATAATTCTCTCTACGATTTCACTCTCTATAGTTTCGGTGAATTAAGTGAAAATAATGAAGGAATGAGCTTATTTATAGAAGAATGGGTGAATAGTAACCAATCCATGAGCAGTCGGATCGATTTACTTTAAGCGAATGGTCAGTTGGTTTACAATAAAATATAATATATTCTATTTATAATCTAATAAAACGAATAACTTTTAAAAAAAATTACTATGCAAATACTTATCTATATGCATAATAAAATATAATATATTCTAATTATTGTCTAATAAAATGATAACTTTATAAAAGTATTACATTTTTATATAAAAATTTTTACTATTAGCTTAATAAAACGAATAACTTTATAAAAAGTATTACATTTTATATAAAAAAAATTTTACATTTTATTACATTAATAATACTAATAAAACAAAACTTCATCATCATTATTATTATTCACACTATTAATCGAATTCAGTGTCGTTCCCGAAAGAGGGGCTTTTCAATAAGGATTTCTCCTGTTAGGCGGCGTAATTAGGTGACCAAACCTCTCTTGTGAGAACTTACAGACATCGTTAATATTGCAAATAATAATATTAATAACTTCGTCATCTCAATTATAAAATATCAACAATAATTGAATCAATTAACGTAAAGATACTATCTGACAACAACTACTTGAAGCAATAATTGAATAAAAGCGATTGACTTCTTACGTAAGCATCGATAATCAATATCGTGTGCTTACTATTATGCGACCACGCGTATTCTGTACTTTTAACAAGGGTTTTCAATGATTAACGATAAAACTTCCATTGATAATTTCGTTGTGAGGTCCACTTTGATGATTGTGTAAATTCGTGCGAATATTCCTGTTAAAAGCGAATATTCCCGACCCAATCGAATATTATATAACAACTTGCGTACTTTTGCAAAATTTATAAATATTACCCACAACTATAACATTATATCAAATTCATTCAAAATGATAATTATAGAAAATTCATCTTTATTCATAAAAGTTGGGGTCTTCTGATCTCCCCTTCTTATGAAATTTAAGCCCTCGAAATTAGAAGTGCGTACACAGTATGTCGAAGAGGTAAGGATACCTTGATTTCATTTCATATTCTAACTCCCGTGTCATTTCCTCAACATCGTTGGTTCCTCCATAAAACTTTGACTTGAGGTATAACCTTGGAGCGTAAGAATATGTTCCTTCTTATCCAAGATTTGAGCAGGAACATCTTCATACGTTAAATCTTCCGCTATTTAGATCAGGTTCTAACTCGATAATGTGGTTCGGGTCTTTCACATATTTACGTAACATGGATATATGAAAAGCGTTATGAACCAAGAGCATACTTGGCGGTAAAAAGCGAGTCTATAGGCTCACGGTCCCTACTTTCGATCGAGGATTAAAAATGGGCGATAAATCAAGGATTGAGCTTTCCTCTCTTTCCAAATCTAAGTAACTCCTTTCCATGGAGCAACACGCAACAACACATGATCTCTAATATCAAATTCCACGTCCTTTCGATGAAGATCGGCATAACTCTTTTATCGGTCTTGTGAGGTTTTTATACGTTTGTCGGATCGTTTGTATCTTTTTAAAGTCATACGTACTAACTCCGGTCCCAACAACGCGTTGCTTCACCCACCTCATCCCGACATCTTTGAGGAGCGACACTTTCTTCCATACAACGCTTGAATGGAGCCATGCGATGCTTGCGATAAGCTGTTGTTGTAGGAAAAAACTCCACCAATGGTAAGAACTTCCCAACTTCCTTGAAGTCGAGGACACGAGTCTTAATAAATCTTAAAGAGTTTAAATAGCCCTCTCGATTGTCCGTCCGGTTTGAGGATGATATGCCGAACTAAATCGTAAATCCGTGCCCGTAGCTTTTTGCAAACTAACCCAAAATGTCGTGAAGTGAATCTTGGGTCTCGATCGAAACTATGGATACTAGCATTCCATGCAATCTTACAACCTCGTTTATGTACATCTGACGCGAGGCGTTCAAGTGTGTAAGTTTCTCGTATAGGTAAGAAATGAAGCGGACTTGGTCGATCTATCAACAATGACCCAAATTGCATTTATACCACGAGAAACCTTGGGAAGACCGATGAATTGAAATCCATGGTAATGTGCTCCCACTTCCATTCTAGAATTTCAAGTGGTTGCAATGGACCTTTTGGTACTTGATGCTCACCTTGACTTGTTGACAAGTTAAACACCTTGAGATAAACAACGCTCTCTCTCTCTTCATATTGCCCCACCAAAATGTATATATCAAGATCATGATACATTTGGTACTCCTGAGATGGATTACAAGCAGGTGTGTTGTGCGCCTCCATCATGATTTTATACTTTAAATCGGTCGTTAGGAACACAAAGTCCGGAGTTGACTCAAGTATTCCTTCTTCATCGATTCTTGCTTGCTTGATAAAGCACCTTCTTGTACTTTCTTCCTCATATGCATCGACTCCAGTGCATTAGCGAGCGAAACTACTTTATCAATTAAAAGTCGGTTCTACTCAGTATATTCACCATCATCACTTGGGTCCTGAGTCTTTATCTCTATCTCCATCCTTCGCAAGTCATACAAAATGAGCCTTTTTGTTGACAATATCGCTTTTCGTGCCCATATGATCTTCTACTCGATAAATCATTTACCACGTTCGCTTTTTCGAGGATGGTATTGGATGGTATGATCATAATCTTTCAATAGTTTCGAAATGAACGTCGTTGTCGCGTGTTTAGTTCCTTTTGGTGAAGAAATATTTGAGCCTTTTATGATCCATAAAGATCTCCACTTTCTCCCCATACAAGTAATGCCTCCAAATTTTAAGTCTGAAGACAATGACTACTGACTCTAGATCATGAGTAGGATAATTCCTCTCATATTCTTTGAGTTAATCGAGAAGCATAAACTATGACTTTCCCATGTTGCATGAGAACACATCCTAACCCTTTTCCTTAAGCATTCTTGTAGATGAAAAATTCCTCAAAGCCAGGATGGTATTGTCGAGCAGTGCGAAATGAGTCTTCTCTTGAGTTCTTGAAAACTCTTCTCACATTCCTCGCTCCAGCGAAATTTTGAATCTTTTCGAGTCAATGAGAGTTAAGGGAGTAGCGATTAGAAAACCCTTCTACGAATCTCGATAATAACCAACTAAGCGAGAAAGCTACGTCTTGGTCATTTGATTTAGGTTGCTCCCAGCTTTGAATAGCTTCAATCTTTGCTGGGTTAACAGATATTCCATGACTTGATACCACGTGCCCAAGAAATGCTACTTCCTCAAGCCAAAACTCGCATTTCTTCAACTTGGCATAAAGCTTATATTCCGCGAAGCTTTTGGAGTATCGACCTCAAGTGTTGCTCATGATCTTCATGGCTTTTGGAATAAATAAGGATGTCATCAATGAAGACGACAACAAAGTGATCCAAATATTCCTTGAATACTCGGTTCATCATATCCATGAAGGCAGCAGGAGCATTAGTCAATCTAAAAGACATGACTAGGAATTCATAATGCCCGTACCTGGGAGTTACGAAAGTCGTCTTTGGAATGTCATCGGTTCTAATCTTCAATTGGTGATATCCGGAACAAAGATCAATCTTTGAAAAGAATTTGGCACCTTGCAAATGGTCAAACAGGTCATCAATACGTGGCAATGGGTACCGATTTTTAATGGTGACATGATTCACTCCAGATAATCAATACAAAAGTCGCATACTCCCATCTTTCTTCTTCACGAATAGAACAGGAACACCCCAAGGAGAAGTACTAGGGCGAATAAAGCCAATGTCTAACAATTCCTGCGAGTTGGGTCTTTAACTCCACGAAGTTCAATAGAAGCCATTCGATATGGGGCTTTGGAAATGGGTATTATCTGGGTTCAAATTCGATACAAAATTCAATTTCACGCTCTGGGGTAGGCGGGAAGTTCTTGAGGAATCGTCGGAAATTCATTAACAATAGAAATATCATTCAAAAGCGGCGTATTTTGTTTAGATCCGTGACATGAGCTAAGAAAGCTTGACAACCGTTTTTTGATAAGCGAATAGCTTTATGGCTTGAAATGACGATGATTGATTTTAATGGTTTGGTTGTTTGAATTAGCATAATAGGTTGGTTAGGAATATGAAAGCTAACAACCCTACGAAAACAATCAATTTTTGCATGATGAGTAGTTAACCAATCAATCCACAAAATTACGTCAAATGCAAGTATTTTTCAATGAAATAAGATCGACGGAGTAATGTGAAGTGCACCGATTTGAACCAAACAAGACTTATAAGCGATTGGATGTAATGAAGGTTTCTCCCGATGGAGTTTCAACGAGATAAGTCAAAGTCCAATTTCTCCTGAGTCAAATTTAAGCGTTGGCGCAAGTAGGAGAAATAAAGGAATGGGTAGAACCGGTATCAAAAAAGGTATATACTTATTTAGAGTTTATGATAAGCTTACCCGTGATGACCTCATTCGGGTTCCTTGCTTTCTGGGAGGTCACGACAAACGCTCTCCTTTGCCTTCTGGCTTTGACTTTTACGGGGTGTCCTTTGGTGCCTCCATACTAGGCTTGAACTTGTCTTGATGAGCAGACAAAATTGGGCTAGGTGACCTTCTCTTCCACAATTATAACATGCTTTGGGCGGCATCGCGCAGTTTGGGCCGATGTATCCTCCCTCGCATTTTTGAAGCATATGATAGGTGGTCGTTCTCCTTCCTTAACAACAGTGCGAGTCTTTGACATCTTTCCATCATTATTGAATCTCCTCTTCTTGAAATATTCATTCTTATTGCTTTGGCCATGATTACCACCGAAGTGGTTACCATTTCTGGCATGTTGATTCCCTCCACGCTTATTATCACCGCTTCGATGACTGTTATCACCGGTATTATCATGTTGTCAATTTTCTCTCTTTTGGTTGGGTTGACTTATTATCGCTCCAATAAGCGAGCCCTATTAACAACATCCCGAATACAAACCACGGTTTATGAGAGATAAGATATTAACGTATCTCGGGTTTCAAACCTCTTAGAAATATTCACGTCATTCTCTCCTCATTATCAACCAAATGGGGCGCTTAACCGGGACAACTCGGCAAACTTGGCCCGTATTACGACACGGTCGTGTTGTTTTGTTCGATTTAATGAACTCTACCTCTTTTATGTGATGAATACTTTCGGAAAGTACTTGTCATTGAAACAGTTCTTGGAACTTCTCCCAAGACATCTTCGATCACGGTAGGTTGAGTGCGCTTTCTGATTCCCACCAAGATGTCTGCCTCTGCTTGCATGACATGAAGGTGGAAAAGGGAACCTTTTGCTCCTCGAGCATCCCAGACATCAAATATCTTGTTGATCTGCTTTATCCACGTCTCGCCTTAAGTGGTTTTGGCTCTCAAAAAACTCTGGTAGCCCACTCCTTGAATCTGTTTGGCGATGACCGTCAGAGAGTTGCCGGTGTTTCAATTGCATTTTGGACGAGGTCGCTCTACGCGATGTTGCATGAATTGCATGAAGCCTCGGAACATTCCATCGTTCATCATTTGGTTAGTATTGTTGTTTGCATTAGGATTATCGCCTTCACGATGCACATTATCTGATTATTGATGCAGTGGAGACTCAGCGGTCTCTCACATGCTCTATTGATGTTCTCAACATTCTCGGATGCCATTTTCAAATCTTGCCACAAAACAAGGGTTAATTAACATATCACATATTATCCCTATACTACGTGAGACCAATTAAATACCAAATAAACTTAAGTAGGTCATACTAATGAAGAATTCCCGTCTCTCCCTCTCCAGTTCTTGTCTCACATCTTAGTCGAGGATCATATCCTAAGCTTTGATACCAAATGTGGCGCCCCCAAAATAGGTATACATCACCTATTACGAGTGCCAAATACATGGTACAGAATATAAATACAATCTTAAATATACAACAAGAGAGCTGTGAGAGTTTTAATACAACTATTGTCTTACAGACAATATCCACTCTCGAATAAGTCCTCATTACATTTATTGTCACACTATTTAACGAATAGTGAGGACTACTAATACTATCATCGGATAGTCACTCCGGTTCCCAGAAGTAGTCCATTTACGTTCTCATTTCACGAAGAAACGGTGAAAGAAAGAAAAAATGAGCTCAACTAGCCCGATAAGAAATATTATGACTAAGATAATGCGAATAAATTATCAATAGTCTTCAACAATGTTAAGCGATAAAATACAATAGACATCAAGTTTAAGCTAGCAGTGAACATATCAATCCATTAAAAGAGTCAGTAGAGAATAAAATCTACTATCTTTTATGATTTAAAAGGTTTTCATCACTTTTATCATTTGGGACTCGAACAATAAATAATCCACATCATCCTTTTTCGTCTGCCGAGGATATTCATTAGTATCCTGACCACAATTTATCCATGCACTACGAGCGAAGGATATTTGTGTATTCATTAATGGTCATGATCATGCCAACAAGCGTCCATCATGCACTACGGACCAATGAGGACTTTACCACATCATTTGTAACATTACGGTCATGATTACAATCATAATCCTGGTCGTAATCATACTAAGTCCATCTACATACTACAGAACCCACGTATGACTTTCAATAAAATATAAATATGAGGATGATGACAATGATATAAAAATTCAATAAAACAAGTTCAAGAATTAATTTATTCGAGGAACTAATAACGTCCAAATTGTCAACATGATATTTCTTTGTAGAGTAAAATTCAAGAATGCTCATAAGAATATTTTCACGAAAAGATACTGGATGAAGCGCAAATATCAAGGATATTCCACTAATTTCATGGAGTATAGAAGTCAAAACTTTAACCAACTGAGTATAATAAAGAATGGAATAACAAAAGAAATCACCATGCATGCGGTATTGGCGTATGATAAAGTTATTCAACGAAACAATAAATAACGGAACCGGTCGGTAATAATACACCGGCGGGATATTCCAATGAATAATAAAGAATGGAATAACAACGAAATCACCATGCATGCGGTACTTGCATGTAGGCGAGTTATTCAATGAATAATAAATAACGGAACCGGTCCGTATTAAAAAGCGCCGATGAGGATATTCCAAATGAATAATAAAAAAGATTTTAATCGGTCGGCGTAAAAAACGCATGAGCGTGATGAGAATAATAAAAAGCCGGAACCCGGGTAAAGGCTGTAAAAAAGCATGCGCAGACGGGATATTCCAATGAATAATAAAGAATGGAATAACAACGAAATTTCACCATGTATGCGGTGCTTGTGCGTACGCGAGTTATTCAATGAAAATAATAAATAATGGAATAACGAAGAATTTCACCAAGTATAGGAATAAACCAGATATACAAGGTTATTCCAACAGAATAATAAAGAATGGAATAACAAAAGTTCTCTTCATGAATATGAAAAAAATAATAATACCCCTTACCTTATATAAAAGAATACTCAACGAAATGGAGATATATTCCAAACTTCCACTACACTCAAAAACTTTCTTAAACGCTCAAGATAGAAGAATAATTCTCTCTACGGTTTCTATCTCTAGAGTTTCAAAGTGAATTAAATGAGAAATAATGAAGGAATGAGCTTATTTATAGAAGAATCGATCGAATAAGTAACCAATCCATGAACGGTCCAGATCGATTTACTTTAAAAGGACGGTCCAGATTGGTTTACAATAAAATATAATATATTCTATTTATAATCTAATAAAACGAATAATTTTTAAAAAAATTTACTATGCAAACATTATCGCAGTCTTATCTGAACACTATGCGTAATAAAATATAAACAGGGAATATTCATTAATAACATTATATCAACTTGCGTATTTTGCAAAATTTATAAATATTACCCACAACTATAACATTATATCAAATTTATTTCATAATATTCAAAAATGATATTTATAGAAAATTTATTTTTATTCGTAAAAGTTGGGGTCTTACAATGATGACTTAGTTGAGCTATGTGAGGAACCAGTTATTGAAAATACGCGTGTAGTGGTTGCTTGTGATGATGGTTGTGTGAGAATTTACAGTATCTCTGACTCAGACCAGTTAATTTACAATAATTCGTTTCCACGGGTCAGTGGTGAGATAGCTTCTTCACCCATTTGGTTAAATAGTTTTATTCAGTAGTTGTTCCTTTCGTCATGTAAAGACTTTGTTTTACTATGTATATTGTTTGCAGGCCACGCCTTGAGTGTGACTTGGAGTGCTGATGCAAATAAGATATATTCAGGGAGTAGCAATGGGTATGTGTAATTATTTTATATAAAAGACTAGTGCACAAGGCATCATTTTCGTTGTTGCTTAATTCTGTTGCATGATTTACGTGTGACTGCGTGTTCAGATTTTCAATATGATGGACTTTGATATAAATTTAGTATTAAATATTAATATTGCCAAGCAGCCAGTGACGTTTTTGTGATACAAATGGTTTATATTCTCTGAACGTTATGAAAAATGTCAGGTTTATAAGATGCTGGGATGCTAGAACTGCTCATGAGATCTACAGAATAACAGTTGGGCTTGGAGGTTTGGGTAGTGGACCTGAACTCTGCATATGGTCATTACTTGCTCTAAGGTTAAAGTTCATTTTTTCCCCTCAAAGCTATATGTGTATTACTAGTCTTGAAGTTAAATCTTTGAGGAGGGGAGTCTTTAGGTTGTTGATCTACTTCATGATGCTAAATTGCCAATGATTGCTTCGTTTTGGTTTCAGGTGTAGTGCATGTTGGTAATAATCCTTTTCTTTATTTATTGGTAAAATCATTAGGCTCTCCCTTGGATCGTGTTTATCTTAAATCGTGGTTGGATCACATTCACTTGGGTCATTCTTATTATTTGGGCTTAGTCGTTATATTGGCCCATTATACAAATTATCACTTAATCCCAATTTTGACCAAGTAATCATTATGCTTAAATGACATTTGACTATTATGTTCGCGCCTTTCTTTCTTTGCATGGCATTAATGAGGATGGGACTTCGGATGATCGTGATGTGAAAACGATAATAGAGGGATGAAAGTGGTGGTATTTTACTTTTCTAATTTGAAGTAATGGGAAGTAAGGGAAAAAAGGTGTCGGGAAGGTGGTGGGTGGCGCGATGGCGGATAGTGGAGTATGCATGGGACTAAGATCACATAAGAGGGTAAATGTACATACATTTTTTTTTTCATTAGAATTCTTATTCTATCTCTCTCGAGACATTTAGACAATATTTTTCTCTCCATTGTTGACCTTGTGATCGCGTGTCTTGACTCTCGCATGGGAGCTATCCTCGGCCAGTCGGTAAGTCGAAGCTTTTGGTGTTGACTTGTTGAAGCTATGCGGGATATTGGACGCGTCTTGGTGATTGGGGCGTGGAGAAAGATCCTGGCGTTAACATTGGCGCTTAGAAGGAGGGTGAGTTCTAGTGTCTGAATATTTTTCAATCACAAAGCCGTGTTTTTTCTCGTCGATATTCATGGTGAAGAGTAGAACACCTACACTGAAGGGCGTAGAAATTTGCCGGTGAATCGACACCAGGAGTGTACATTAAAGATCGTTTGGGGCCGTGATAAGTGTTAAATGCAAGCACCAATCAAACGATCCTTGAAGATTTTCGATTGAAGAAAATGGGTAAGGTTAAGCGTGGGTTAGTCTACCCTCTTGATAAAATATCGGCCACGATCGGAAGCGAGTAGAAGGCACTTACGCTGAACTCGTCTGAGAAGACCAAGATGAAAAGGCTTCACGATTAGCGAGATGGTGATGAAGCGGATAGAGCTATGGAAGTACTTGTGAAGCGACGACGGGATATAAATTTGAACGGATGGCCCGAATGATAGAGTTGAGAGATGAAAACTCGATTACAATCGGTCCAAGAAGCGAGGACACCGAAGCGGAAAAGAACTGTTCATTCGGGGCGAGAGTCTCGAGGTCGAAATCGAGAAGAAGAAGATCCGAAGCCTTACTCCTCAAAGATCGGGAAGGTACATCACTCTGTCGATTCTAAGGAGGCGGGATCGGAGGAAACGAAGAGGTCGGTCAAGGATCGTGATTACGAAACCCTGAAAGAGCCCTTGTTGTTGCACATTCTGTACCTTAGTGCAGAAACACAAAGGCGAAGCATATCTAGAGATTGTACTCCAGAGAGTCTCTTGAGGGTACACCGCCATACTGTGATACTGCAATCATAGAAGAAGTCCTTCTAGAGTTGAAGGTTACATTGTGAAAGCAGAATTACTACTCATCATGGGAAAAAGAGTCATCGAAAAAAGAAGCATCGTCTCAACGGAAGGAGTAGATTATTTGGTTAAAGAGTTAAAAGAACTTGAGCGACTTCTTAGAAATCTGAAAGACGAAGGACACTTGGAAAGAAGAATCCCTTTTTACTGCGGAGATTCTTAGAAAAAGTCGGCCCACCAAGAAGTCGCCCGTATGGAGTTATGATGGATCGGGGATCCTATGACCACAGATCGAGCGTTAAATGGATTGATGGATTATTATGATTTTAGCGATCTTTGCTAAGTGTCATACTTTTGTCACAACACTTAGAAAGGATGCCCGACGATGGATGGGGACTTTGCCTCAAATTGAATTTCATCTTGGGCAAACATATGCGATAAATTTCATGCTACGCTTTGGCGGCAACAAAAAGAAGGGAAAACCAAGCGGGTTCATTGGCTCGAGTTCGACGGTTTTGAATGAGTCTTTGGGCGATATGTGAAGAGATTAGTGAAGCGATGGGGACGGTGTGATTTGAATGATCTGCGGCCCTGTTGGGCTTTTGAATGGATTAGATCTGGTCAAATCAGAAAAGTTAGTGAAGAAGTTGATGTTTCATCACCCGAAGAGTCTTGCTGAGGCCTTTGACAAAGCTGAAGGTTATATCGTGGTAGAGGAAGCTATGGACAGCCTTAAACGTCCTGCTTCAGACCGGCCTAAGGAGACAGATCGGGACAGAAATGATAAAGATCAGAGAAAGAATGAGGGTAATAAAGATCGCTATGAGGGCGGATCGAAAAAGTTTAATAATTGGAGGCGGGGTGGAGGGCGTTCATCCGCTCCGGCCTGACGAGTGAATAGAGCGTACCTGACACTTAATACTGAGGCAGAGTACATTATCTTGGATCAAATTAAGAATCAACCTATTTTGAACCACCTCGAGATAACATTAAGCTGGAAAAGGGAATTCTCGTAAAGTATTGTGATTATCATCAAGCTTGGTCATGATCTGAAACGATTGTGCTAGTTTGAAGGACTTTATTGAAAGGAAAGTACAAAGTGAGCTTTAATTGATATGTGGTACGCGAACCAATCAACAATGACGGAGACGGAGGGCTGTTCCGTGGCTCAACCCGATTCAATGAGTGTTACCTGCTCGAGAGACGCTGCGAGGCATGTGATAGATGTCATCACTTAGGGGGGTACTTACGGCGGAACTCGTTGGAAAAAAGCAAAAAGCTATTTGGATTCGGTCGTAGCGATGGCGGTACCCTCCGAAGGCAGCAGACCTTATCAGGAATTCGGTAATCTCTTTCTTGATGAAGATTACCCCGGAAGTGTCGAACCGCCATACGAGGATCATTGGTATTGATTGCCTGAAGTGGGTTGGTAGATATAAACGGATGATGGTGGATAATGGGTCTTACAGTAGATATTACTATATGCCCACGCTTATCGGAGAATGCACTAGATGGTAGAAAGATGGAGTTAGGACGAAGCTCCTTTATATGGTTTTAGTAATGACCCGGTTAAAGTGGTTTGGAACTATTGAGCTATCGATCGTCTTGAACGGCCCCCAACGGTAGAAATTATTTGCAAATTTTATGTTGTAAATGTAGATTACACTTATAATCTTTATTTTGGGAAGGCACCTTTAATTGCTTTACAAGTTGTGACCTCTATTCCTCATTTCAAAATTAAATTTCCTCTGGCTCATGGGGTTGGCGAGGTGAAGGGGATTTGGATCGGCGGAAGATGTTATAGAAATCTTTGATCACTTGAGAATTGGGAATATCAAAGCGAAGCATGATATGGCAATAGAGATCGAACCTTTCACGAGAAAGTAGTTACGAACCATTGGTCGTGCCGGTGAAGAAAGCGGAGATAGAGCTCATCCCGGCAAAGCAAACAAAAAAAGCAGTGAAACTAGGTTAGCATCTGCGGAACATCTCCGGACGAATCTTATGGAGCTCTTGCAAAGTATATGTTGATATTTTTCGCACAGGAGCCTCGGGATATCTTAGGGGTGAACGGAGATATATTCTTGAGCATCGGTTTGGAAGTAGATCCATCGAAGAAGCCAATCAGAAGCCGAAGAGGAGGATTTTCGCTTTGAGCGTCGGCGAATAATTGATGAAGAGATTGCCAAAAGCTGTTAGCGGCGATTTCATCTTGAGATTGACTACCGCGATGGATGGCAAATGTGGTCTTTGATACGAAGCAAAATGGTAAATGGCGATGCTGCATCGACTATCTTGATTTAAATAAGGCTTGTCCAGAAGGATTTCTACCTCTACCCCACATTGACCAATTAATCGATGCCACTTGGGTATGCTTTATTAAGTTTCATGGGCGCATTCTCTGGATATCATCAAATTTCTATGTGTAAAGAAGATATCTAGAAGGCGGCGTTCATTCGCATCGTTCGGTATATCTTATAAGAAAATGACCTTGACCTCATCGATCTGGGAGCCACATATCGGAGGATGATGAACCATGTTTTCCGATATCGGTTGGGCGAGAATATGGAGGTGTACGTGACGATATGATTGTTAAAAGTATGTTGGTACATAAACATCTGGATGATTTGGAAGAATGTTTTTAGAGACAATTAAATCGACCTGATTTGAGATTGAATCCCACTAAATGCACCTTCGGTCTAGGGGTGGCAAATTTACGGGATATCTTGTCGATCGAGAGAGGAATCGAAGCCATCACGAGAAGATTGACGATCCACGAACATGAAGACTCCTCGATCGTTTAAAGATGTTCAACGTCATTTGGAAGGATTGCGACTTTAAGGAGGTTCATGTCGAAGTCGGCGGAAAGATGTCTCTGGTTCTTTGATACATTAAAAGAAGTAAAGAATGCAAAGGCGTTTGATGGACTTGAATGTGAGAGGCGCTTTTGAGCATTAAGTCCTATTTATCTTGGCACCTTTATTGGTGAAGCTTGTTCTGCTTGAACCTTTATATTTGTATTTGCGACTAGTTTATTGGCGGTAGGGAAGCGGTTTTGGTGCGTGAAGTTGGGGAATAAGCGACACCGGTTTATTATGTAAGCCGTATCCTTGGGATCTTTGAAACAAGTACCCAAT
The DNA here is from genome assembly GCA_020205615.1 of Panax quinquefolius. NCBI lineage: Eukaryota > Viridiplantae > Streptophyta > Magnoliopsida > Apiales > Araliaceae > Panax > Panax quinquefolius. The sequence goes on along the minus strand of CM035155.1, from coordinate 39,477,584 downwards.
ATTGAAAAGTTTGCTTTTGCTTTAATAAGCGCTGAGTCGAAAGCTTAAGCAATACTTCGAGGGTAGATTGGTAATAGTATATCTGAATCGACCTTTAAAGAAAATTATGGGCAAACACGAGGTATCGGGGAGATTAGGCTGCGTGGACGATGGAGTTATCACAATTTTTCATTGAATATCATCCCCGACGCCATCAAAGGGCAAGCCTTGGCTGATTTTGTTGTTGAATGCTCGTTTTACGAAGGCGATGAAGTTGTAGCGAAGGTGAAGAATCGGACGAAACGATTCTGATTCTTCGGCGAAGCGAGTTAAATGAATGGCGTATCACGAGATGGGTCTTCTACTACGGACGTCGATGGAAGCGGTGTTATTCGGCGAGTCGGGAGGATTCAAATACAACAAGCCATGATTTGGTTCAAAGCAACAAACAATGAAAATTTGAGTATGAAGCGGTACTTGCGGACTACGGTTGGCAAAGAGTCTTGAAGTCTGAAAGAATAATTATCTTTAGTGATTCTCGGTTAATCGTTAAACAAATTTAAGGGAGTATGAAGCTCGAGGCCCAAAATGATCAAATATCTATGAAATTGAAGGAACAACTTGATATTTCCAATCCTATGAGTTTGAGGAATCGGCGTAATAACAATTCAATAGCCGATGCATTCTCTAAATTAGCCACTCTGAGATGTTAACGTTTTTGATGGGTCGGTTTATTTACAAACTTTGCAACATCCTAGTGTACTATTATGAATCGGTAATGTGCATTAATAGAACAATATTTGGTTGACTCAAGTATATAGAATATCTGGCGGATGGCGTCTTACCTTCGGATCGGATGCTTTCATAAAAAAGTTAAGTATAAAAGTGCTAATTTTGTTCTAATTGATGGAGATTTGTTAGAAGAGCTTTCTCATCTCCACTTATTGAAATGCTTGACTCCATCTGAAGGTTTTATGCTCTTGGAAATGCATGAAGGTATTTGTGGTGACCGTATGGCGGCTAAGTCATTAGCTTTATAAAGTACTTCGTCGAGGGATATTATTGGCTACCATCTTTAAAGAAGCAATGAAATGCGTCGAAGTGCGAAAATGTCAACTAAACGATCAGATCCATCCGGACCACCGAAGAGCTATACTCGATCTTATCTCTATACCCTTATTTGTCAGGGGGTTGATATCTTTGGGTCCATTACTGAAAGCTAAAGGTCGGTCGACTTAAATGTATAGTTCTTATTGATTATATGACTAAGTGGGTGGAGGCAAAACCACTTGATCGATAACGAAGAGGAGTGCCTAAAGTTTATAAAGGAATGCATGGTGTTTAACGCCGGGATTCCTAAGGTGTTGGTATGTCGGACAACGGGCGCTTGATTTGTGGGATCGAAATTTGAAGCATTCTTGAAAGAACTAGGGATTCAACGAAAAGACTTCGATGGCTCATCCACAATCGAATGGACAAGTTGAAGTGACCAGCGAGCGTTCTTTGAATGGGATCAGCGTGATTGAATGAAGCCCGAGGCGGATGGTAGGAGGAGCTACTTAGCGTGTTGTGGGCTTATCGAACTACTCGAGGACTCTGACGAGGATTCACCTTTAGGCGGCTTATAGTGCGATGCCTTAGTTCGGTTGAAATTGGATCTCCGTCTTTGAATCGACCATTGAGAGAAATTTACAATGAGGAAGGGCTTAAGACCAACCTTGATTTACTTGAAGAAGAAAGAAATGGCCTTAACCGGGTTGGCGACTTATCGTGAAGAGTGGCTAAGCACTATAATAAAGGAGTAAAATGTCGAAGGTTGAAGTGGGAGATTTTGTCCTCGAGAGAAGTGAAGCATCTACACCTCGAGAATATAGGAAAAGTGATGCTTTAAGCGGGAAGGGACCGTATGAAATAAGCTGAAGTCTTGCGGCCGGAACTTATCGATTGAAAGCATTAGATGGGTCGTGATTAAGAATACTTGCACTTGTTGGCGGAGCTTAGAAAGTACTTTCGATAAAAATGATGTATGTACATGGGAAAAGCTGTAAATATTTATGTCATCATCAATAAAAGTTCCCTTTTTCTCGAACAAATTTTGTCTTCATTCTTTGATCGGACCATCGAAGTTAGGAGGTTGGGTGGACTCATTTGGCCATTCGATGGCGACCTTTTGGCGAGTGGTCCTTATGAGTTTGTCGGGCCCTTCGTGGTAAGCAAGCGTCGTTGAGTGTTAGGAGGTTCGGTTGGACTCGGCCGGCCATTCGATGGCGACCTCTTGGTCTTATGTGGTCCTTATGAGTTTGTCGGGCCCTTCGTGGTAGTCACTTATGAAGCGTCATTGGTGTTAGGAGGTTCGGGTGGACTCGGGCCATTCGATGGCGACCTCTTTCGGCGAGTGGTCACTTAGACCTTATCGGGGCCCTTCGTGGTAGGCAAGTGTCATCTTTAAGACGTTGTCGGGTGGACCCATGGACTTGGTAGGCAATTGTCGGTGGTCCTTAGACCTTGTCGGGCCCCTTAAGCGTGGTAGGTAGCAAGTGTCATCTTTAAGACGTTGTCGAGGCCCTACGTGGTAGGCGATTATCGACACTTAGACCTTGTCGGGGCCCTTCGTGGTAGGCAAGTGTCATCTTTCGGACTTTATCGAGGCCCTTGGGGTAAGCAAATGTCATCTTTTAGTTTTGTTATGCTTTTAGGGTAAACAAATTCTAACGAAGCGATATGTCTCACACTTGGTAACTAATAAGTATCCCTCTACTTTATTACCTAAAATTTTCTAAGTGTTGAGTTCGAAAGCTTCATTCTTACACTTCATATGTTATATGGTATGTTTAGTTGTTACCTAAAAGTTCGAGTTCGACCCGTGAAGGGGTTGGTGCATTTTTCACTTAATGAAATATTGGAGTATTGGCGGATAATAAACCAAAGTCATAAGGAATGAAACTATTTTCATTAAATATTTAATTTAATTACCTTATTGACAATTTTTACGAGATATTGTAAATTAAAAGGCGGAAAAAACATAAGCAATGAACATCGACTTGGACTCCATCTTAAATACGAAGAATCGAGTAAGGATGGATCCAGTTGGTCTGCGGACGACTTCTCCTTGCCACTTGGGGCAAAGCTCATAACTCTCGAAGTATATCTTCATTATTTCTTCATTAATCTCGTCCAATTTAGGTACTCTTAGCATATTTGTTTACGAAGGTGGTCGTCGGTTAATGGAGGCCCAAGGTCCCGAAGAGCCTTGAGCTCTCGGTTTCCTCCTCAAGTTTGGTAGCTTTACTTTCGTATGACGATTTTCTGCTTGCCTCCAACTTATGGATGGTCTTGGTCAAGATCTTTGCATCGACCTTTAGCTCTCGATCTTTTCCATCCTTATCTCGCTCCTCGAACCAAGTCAGCGTTCATTTCCACGATCTCCTCGTCTTTGTTTGGTTTCACGATCTCCTCGTCTTTGGCTTGGTCTGACTTCAATTCTTCCTATGGAGGTTCTTGAGCTCCTTGAAGAGGTGAGGATCTCGTCCTCAGATATGGTTTGGGAGAAGGAGATCGCATTGGCACTGTGTGTTTTCAATATCATTTGATTAGAGTTCGGCGAGGGAAACATACAGATAGATTCGAAATAAAGATGATATGTTTACCTTCGATGGTTATTTTTCTTTTTCGGGCAGGCGTGTGTGGGTTGGTTGGAATGGAAAATGAGCGTTCATTATCGTTGGAAGGCCATGGCAGGGTGGTTTTACTTGGTGGATATATGATATGGTTTGGAGGAGTGACAACCGTTCGAGAGTTGGGGGACTCGAGATGAACTAGGCAATGTCGAAGGAGTTATTTTTTTCGGGAGTTCTTATTTTCTTTCACACGAAGGACCTTAGCCCGATATGATCGGAGGAGTGACAAAGGAATATCGAAGACTTCTCCTAACGAGGGATAGGTTCTCTAGGAGGTTGGGGGTTTGGGATTAGTTAGAGGTTGTTTGGGGGTTGCTTGGGGATTGTTTGGGATCACCGCTGTCGGGTTTGTTTACGGTTGGGTGGTTTTGGTTCGTTTGGCGGATCTTTTTCTTGGCGAGGTCGAAGGTTTTCTTCGAGAATATTAGGTTCGTCGTTATGAGGTTAAATCGGTTTGAAGGAAGAAGTTGGAGGATCGGCGGTAGGAGGGTTAGCTGGGAAGATCCTTGGTAGGGTGCTTCTTCACTTGCATCGACATTTTCCCCGCCAAAAATCTTCCAGTCTCTCACCTCCAAAGGAGTCGGTTTAATCGGAGATCTTGCAAAAAACACACATCGAACATATATCACCTATCTGACTTTCGAAATTATATTGCGAATTAATCAAAACTTACATTTGTGATTATATAACCAAGCTTGTTTGGTCGAAGTGTAAACTCCATTCCTTTGGAGGAATTTTCCTCGAAAGTCCGCCCGTCTCCCTCACCCGTTCTTCGGATATATCACCGAAGTCGTGAGAGACTTGGTCGAAGTGGTCCACCTGGAAGGGAAGAAATCTCGAGCCCCGTGATGAAAAACCACTTCTCATACCAACCTTTATTCTTTGGAAGGAGTGTTCATTAAAGGCCTCCTTTCGAACCTAGTGTTAGGTCGAGGAGATTGCTTACTCAATACTTTGAAGCCCCTTTCTGGGGACTACCAGCGAAGAAGAGAGGGTGAAGAAGATGTCAGCAGAGGAGTAATCCCAAGTTAGTGGCGAGAAAATGAATGAATGCCAAGATGTGGATGTAGGAGTTGGGCACTTGTTGGTGAAGCCCACTCTATGAACCCTAAAGGGTAATGATGAAGACATGAAGAGAGTGAACCCCTTCTCCGGAAGAGTAACCGCATGGCGACCCAACCGTCTGGTCATTTGGTACATCGCTCTTCGGGCGGGGAGCCCTTATGCATACATGTCGGGAATCGATAACGACTTCGGAGTACTTATTTCGATTCGATGACAGAGGAGCGAATGTTGGCATTAGGAAATTGTTCCCGTCTTTGAAGAAATCGAAGTAGAGGAAGTCAAAGAAGGGTTTCCTCCCATAGTAGATGATTGAGGGTTAGAACTTGAACCCTCTTGGTTAGGGTTTGGGTTGGGTGAAACAATGTTAATGGGGGTTGCACGAAGAGGAGAGTTCTGGCTAGAGGTTTCAGTCACCATTGTTTTGATTTTGTGAAGCAGAGAAAGAAATTTGCAGAGAAGAAGAAAGCTCTAAGGTTCAAATTTTGAATTAGCAGGTAAAATCGTCAGAATTGGTAAAGTTTACCTTTTATACTGACAGTTGCACGATAATTAAGGGCGGCACATTTAATTCACTGCAATGATGATGAATGGGAAGGGTTTCGTCCGTTTTAGACCTAAATATCTTCACTTTCGTGGGCTTGCATCTATTGGGTTTCTCACTTTTGTACCTGATGACAATTTGGGCTTTGGCAAGTTTCACTCTGGATCTCTTATGATTTTTTACAGATGGTTACATCCACGGGCCTATAATTTTATAGTCTTTCATTAAACACCTGTTTAATATAAGACTAGGGGGTAATGTTGAGTATAATCCTTTTTCTTTATTGGTAAAAAATCATTGGGCTCCTCCTTGGATCATGTTATGCTAAATCATGGTTGGATCTGGTCACTTGGGTCATTCTTATTATTTGGGCTTAGTCATTATATTGGCCCATTATACAAATTATCACTTAATTTCAATTTTGACCAGTAATCATTATGCCAAATGACATTTGACTATTGTATACGCCACTTTCTTTGCATGGCATTAATGAGGATGGGACTTCGAGATAATGGCGTGATGACAAACAAAAGATATATAGAGGGGATGAAAGTAGATTGTTTACTTTTCATTTGAAGTAATGGGAAGTAAGGGAAAAAGGTGTCAGAAGGTGGTGGGTGGCACGGTAAACCGGATAGTGGAGTATGCATGGGACTAAGATCACATAAGAGGGTAAGTAACACATACATTTTTTTTTCATTAGAATTCTTATTCTATCTCTCTCAGACACTAGACAATATTTTTCTCTCCATTGTTGACCTTGTGATCGCTTTGTCTTGACTCTCACGTGGGAAGCTATCCCTCGACGGTCGGTAGTCAAGCTTTTAGTGTTGACTTGTTGAGCTATGCGGGATATTGGACGCGTCTTGGTGATTGGGACGTGGAGAAAGATCCTGGCGTTAACAGTACCCTTGTCAGTGCCGATAGTGATAGTAGCGGAAGTGTTCAATTCTGGGACAGTCAGCATGGTACCCTGACTCGTACTCCGATCCTCTGCCACCTTCCATACTGTTTCTGCCAGTCGGAGGTACTTATTTTGGTTTTGTGTGGAAGGTGGACTTGACTGCTTATGTGGAGAAGCATGAGTTCTGTTTTGATGCTGTTTTAGATGAGCAAGTGACCAATGATGAGGTAGCAACACTTGCATGTATATACGATATTTTGGAGATTTTATGTGCTATTTACATGATAATCACTCAGTTTAAAATGAATGGTGTATTTGTGATTTATGCTTTCCTTATACAATTATTAGTTTTCTTCATTTCATTTGGCTTTCTTTCTCTTGCCCGTCGTATAAAAATGAGGTGTACCTCTTTTTGTATGTTAGTTGATTGCTTATTTTTTGCCTTTTTGTTTCAGATGAGGAGGAATATTAAAGTGCAACTGAGGTTGTGGGATCTTTTGCCTTTTCTGCTGATGGATTTTTATTGATGAATTCACGATGTACAAGCTTAACTTAGGTTGGTTCTTTCTTTATCCGAATTATTATGCTCTTTTCTCTCTCAGATGAATTCACGATGTACAAGCTTAACTTAGCTTAAAAATTATTATGCTCTTTTTCTCTCTCAGGAGATCTTGGAGGTAGATATTGAAGATGAGAAACAACTGGATGATAGCCCTGAAAATTTCTGACCTGACCTACTCAAATGTTGTTCGACTCTTTGATTTTCTTAAGCTTAATCAAATAGGTACACTGTTTGATAGGTTGTTCCTGCAGCTTTCTAGGTGGAGTAATTTCTAGGCTCTTGTATTTAATGGCACCTCAATTCTCAATTTGACATCTTTATTTTTGAAGGTGCTTCAGATTATGAGAATTGCATTCTATTTTTCTCTTAGTCTCAATACTTTGGCTGAATTTCAATTTCATGAAAGTGCTAATTTCAATTTGAGTTGCCAACACTGGAATATCTTAGGTTAGCAGATTATTTCAAAACTGTCTTGATATAGCAAACAATGTATACGAGCTGGGCTGGTTCCCTCCAAGTTGAGAAGTCTATTTTAATTCCCAAGAACACAAATGCTTGTGGGATCTTTTGCCTTTTCTGCTGATGGATTTTTATTGATGAATTCAAGATGTACAAGCTTAACTTAGGTTGGTTAATTCTTTCTTTATCCGAATTTTATTTTCTGACTACAGGTTTTTATGCGAAAATTGGAGAGGAAACTTGGAATTTTAATTATTATTTTTCTTTTGGTGTTTTCTTGCATGTAAACATGATGTTAATGCATTGTTTGGAAATATAATGGGTAGATTATAAGAATTTTTTTGTTTTGTTTGTGTGTGGGTGGGGGGGGGGGGGAGTGGGGTTGAAATGGAGGCGATCCAGGTGGAAGCGGATGAGGCTTCATGGACCAATTCGTCATTATGAGGATAAACATCTTCTCCAAAGCAAAAATAGTAATTGTTCAAAAATAGGATGCAAGGAAAGACAGGGAAGGACACTTAATTTCGTTTATTTATGTGTTTATTATTTTGTTTATTTATGTGTTTATTATGGGTAGGAGAAGGGAGTGGTGTTAGTTTCATCCGATGTTTTTGTTCCGCACAATTTAATTTTGTAAACTGAATTATTTCATCTAAACATGTAGAAAATACACAAAGTGAACTGGCAGATTTTAAAGAATGGTTTGACATCCTCTCTCGTAAATGCTCCGATCCAAAAGTAAGTTCCCTTGTAATACTCCTCTCTCTCTCTCTCTCTCTCTTTCTCTTTCTTTCTCTCTCTGTCTTTTTTTTTTCTTTATAAATCTGGATCACTATTTTCCTTCTTACAATGTTTTTCTGACTTTTGAATTAATGTGCACTTAAGAATGACAGTAAAAAGGGGGAAGAGCAGCACCATAAGGCAATGGAAAATGAACTGAGGAGACTAAAACATGAAAATAAGAAGCTTGGTTCAAAGAAAAATTCTTAGTTGTCTGCTCTGTTATCTGAGAGGGATTTTGCATGGAACCAGTATAAGGAGCTGGAGAGCAACTTAACTGATCAACTAAGGGGTAAACATGCTGAAGTTGAACATGCGAATGAGAAGATAGAGAAACTTCTGGCAAACATGGAGCAATTGCAGTCATCAAACAATGAGAAGGATGATGTGATTTTGAGCTTAAAAACTGACATGGCTGAGCTGGAATCTGACTCTCTGAGAAAGACGGAAGAAATTTCCCAACTTTCCAGGGAACTGGAGTTATTAAGGAAAGTCAGAAGTGATTCTGATTCAATCCCTGGGAACCTTGTCCATAAGTTCGAGAAGGCTTAATCGTCTAAGGTATTTCTTCATCCATTTTATATTTTAGCATTTTGTGGTATTGGAAAATGAGAAAATCTTCTATGAAGATATGCTGGTGACATTTTCACGTGCTTTGATTCTTATGGCACAAGTAATTGGACATTTATATATCTGGTTGTTGCTTTGACTGGTTCCCTCTTTATGATTAATTGTTAATCTGTTATCATTCAGCATAATTTAGCACTAAAAGTACATACAGTGGACCGACCAGTGTTGGTGCTAGATGCTGCTATGAAGTCTTCAGTCTAAAGGGCCAGGTAAAATACATTGATGTTTTCCAGTAGCATGACATCAGTAATACTGAAATAACTAAATGCTTTGGCTTACTCATTTATTACTCCTTTCTTTGATATCTGAGCAGTAGGTGCTACAACGACAGAGATATACACGTCTGAAGGAGGTATCAATAGTAATATAGTGAATTTGGGATGTATATATGGATAGTTTGGTATGTATTTTGTGGATGTATTAATTTGAAACTGTAAACGAGTGGTATTATTGGGATGTATTTTGAATGGGTGATACATTTTGACTTTAAATTTAAATGAGAATTTAGACATTTTAGCTATATATTATGACATTAGCAGATTGCAGGTGCACTGGTAATATAGGTGAACCACAATTTTTTTTCTTTTTTTTCAATTCAATCTACAGCGTTTTGAAAACGTTGTGTAAATGTACCTAAACGTTGTCTGATATATTAAACTACAATATTTTATGCTAAAAAACATTGTGGAATCATACCTTCTACAACATTTTTAAGAAACTACTAATTTATGGAAAACAAATCTATAACGTTTTTTAACGTTTTTTTTAAAAAAAAAACGTTGTAGAATGTGTCTAACTACAATGTTTTAAAAACATTGTATAAGGGTGTCAAATAGATGACACCTTTAACCACGATATTTTTCTGACAGAAACCACAACGTTTTTTACGCGTTATCTATTTACTGTTTTGTAGTACTGTATAGATTCGTCATACTCCACTTCTTCAGTTACTTCTTCCTCAACTAACTGGTCTTAAGTTTCAGATATATCCTCCTTAAAGCCCAAATCTCGATGATGTTCTATTCGACCACGTCATTCCCATAGTTGCTCCCTATGGTGGTAAGGATTATCAAAACCTTATTCAGAATCATAAAATTCCTCATCATAATCAAGGTGCGGGAAATACTTCGAGACTTTCTCAGCCGGAATCTGTCCACGAGAGTAATAACCCTCCTTGTCATGATCAAGGTGTGGGACTTCCCTAGCCGGAACCTATCCATGATAGTGATCAAGGTGCAAGACTTCCTCATTCAGAACCTGTCCACGTCGACCATGATTTTGAGTCATTAAACGTCGGGTTAACTCTACAAATTGTCTCTGTAAATCCTCAATCATCACGTCCTGAATGTTAAGACCACGGTTCGAGATTTCCTCAATCAGAACCTGCTCTAGACAACCACAACCACCAGCCATTGCAACTGATGAAATATACTTTCAGGAAGATTTTGATGATTTGATACCAACTGATGCTGGGTAAAAAAGTAATTATTCTGCGGACTAGGGTAACAAAAAATTCATAGGCAAAAGAATTCAACCCACAAGGTGATTTTTATAGCTAAAAGATTTCTTTATCGCAACATAATTCCTATAACTATGGTAAGAAACTTCCAGTAGAAAACAACTTCCTAATAATCCTCCTATATTTATGGGAACAACTTCTAATGAATAACAACCTTCTAATAATTAAAATACTACCATAAAAGAACTAAATAATAATAATAATATTAATAATAACTGAAGCCAATCTGATCTTTTCGAAAATATGACGCCATTCTCGAAGAAGTTCGCCACGAATCCAAACACCTGTCCCGAAGCCGATTGTTCCGAAGTTAAGCCAACTAAGCCGAACTCCCGACCTCGAAAACATAAACTGAACTCCCGACCCCAAAGTCAACCGACATCGTTACACTGATCTATTAATTCATGGTCTTTCAGTGTCATTCATAAGCGCTATCTGACAACTCAATATCATATTGGGATCATATCCTCCTTCATCAATAACTTTAATTATGATTCACTCTTATAAATAGAGCACATGTAAGAGAAAGGTAATCATAATCTCTTTGTACTTTAAAACTTTTATGGGGTAAAAATATAAATAAATAAATTTTAAATATATTTATGTCTAATTTTTCTATTTAATTTTTATGTTCACATAAATTTTTTTACTAATAATAATAATAAATAAATAAATAATTTTTTACTACGTGCCGATTTGATTGATCTTTCGGAGAGAGAATGTTATTGGCATGTGTGCTTTATGTAGTTATATATATTGAAAGGTTTATATCACATTCTATTAATGTGTGACTAATGGATGTTTCTATACGCCATACATATCTTGTATGAAGGTTTTACTATTTTGTTCTAATATTTATGATTTTTGTTGAAAACCAAATGGTGATAGTATTTATATATACTTGTGGCTTTTGTTGAAACCCAATCGAGATAGAAGAAAATTCATAATAGGTGTTAATTTAATATTCCAGAGAAGGTGTATTGGAGTGTTTGGTTATGTTAATGGTAATGACTTACCCAATTTTGATGAAAAAGGTATAGTATTTGTCTAGAAAAAAATAATTGTTCTGTGCCCATAATTTTGTACTGTTAATGAAAAGGTATATTTAACAAAATAACACATAATATACATACATAAATACATATAAATAAATCTTGTTAATTTAAATATTTTGATAAAAGCTTTCTAACGAGATATATAGATTGTAACTTTAGATTTGTAACAAAAAAAAATTATTGAATTTTAAATTATTATTTTTAAAAAAAATTGAATTAGGAGAGAGAATGAGTGACTCGACTTTTAACATAAGAAGTTGCAATAACCTTTTGCGGCTCTTAATTACTCACTCCTAAAAATTCTTGATGGATAGTTAAACATTGCAACCGGCAGCACAAAATGGGTTGGTTGGAACATGATCTATAACTAGTTGTGGCTATAGATCATGTCCCTATATTAAAAGAAAAATAAGAAGGATCACTCTCTTTTAATATTATTTTATTTTTTTAAATAATCTTCAAAATGATATAGTTTTAATAAAAATATACACTTTGATCCTACATACCTTGTATACCCCCTTTAGCGACGGAGATTTTGAGGCGATTTCGGTCAAAATGATTAAAAAACTAAGACGACGGTTCTTTGATATAGCGACGAACCGGACGGTTCTCTGCTTAAGGGGGTGAGCATGGTATATAAAATAAGGGGGTGAGCCCTTGAAATGGACTATATATATATATGGTTGGATCAAGAGTCATCATCCTCAAAACCTTTTTATAATTTTATCAAAATTTATGTTTGATATTATTATTATTTGTTTATATTTTTAGCGACACTATATGTTGTTAATTCGCTAAAGTATGTACGCATTTATATTAATGTATCAATTGTCTATATTGATCCGTCAAAAAAATGGGGTGAGTCAACAAGTAAGATAAGTATATGCACTGATCCTTCCCTCTATATATATATAGAGAGTCCGGATCTTAAATTTTCATTCATTCACTCGAACCCTTTTTAGCGACGGACTGACGACGGTTTGGTCAACCGCCGCTCATACTTTTAGCAACGCTTATATGTTGTACATCGCTAAAAGTATGATTTACGGTTGTATTTTTAAATCGTCATCATCGCTAAAAAAGTTTGTTTCTGATAAGTTGGATAAGGAATGAACTTAAGATCCAGACCGTGTATATATACATTTAATAAATAAAAGATAACTTTACGAAAGTTGAGCTTTCAGCACATGGGAATTTCAAAGCTTGTACAAAAGTCCAGTCGCAAGTGCCACCAACCATTAACCAACTTGCTGACCTGCAAGAAAGAAACTGACTCGAACTTTCTTGCTTACTCAAAAACGCCTATATATACATGCAAACTTAGTAGAGATTAAACCCACAAAGCTTATAAAGCATCATACATCCAATTACATCAATACCTTCCAATGGAGTTCTTGAGTTTTCTCCTATGCACTTTTATATTCTTCATTATTCTCCATTGCTTTTCTTTATTTCGTAGAAGAAACCTACCACCAGGTCCCAATGGCCTCCCTTTCTTCGGAAACCTATTCAATATTGGTGCAAATCCCCACAAGGCATTCGCCGAGCTAGCAAAGAAGTACGGTCCTCTCATGTCTATCCGTCTAGGCGGTGTAACTAGCATTGTGGCTTCTTCGCCAGAGATGGCCAGAGAAATCCTCCAGAAAAATGACGAGGCTTTTTCCGGCAGAGTAGTCCCTTCTGCCATCACAAAGCTAGATCACCCTTACTATGCTGTGGTGTGGCTGTCCGCAGGGGATCAATGGCGAACCCTACGAAAAGTCCTAGCTACTTTCTTGACAAACACCCAAAAGCTAGACACCTTAAGGAACTTGAGGCATAAAGTGGTGGAAGAAATGGTTCAACATGTTAAGGAAGTTAGCAAAAAGGGAGAATCTGTGGACATTGTCAAGTTAGGGTTTACTACCGCGGTAAATCAAATATCAAACACTTGTTTTTCTGAAAATGTAGCTGATTATAAAACCCAAGATGTAAAAGGGTTTCAAAATGCTGTGAAGTCCGTCATGGAGGTTGATATCAAGTTTAATGTTGCGGATTATTTCCCTCTGCTTAGAGCTTTGGATCCTCAAGGCTTACGGGGAAAAGCTAAAGCTGCTTATGGTTATCTTGAGGAACTCTGTGATAAATTCATTGATCAACGCCTAGTGCATAGAGAGTCTAAATTGGAAAGAGATGGAGATCTGCTGGATTGCTTCATTGACTTTAGCGCAGAGAATGAGGCTGAATTCAACTTGAAGCACGTCCAAGTTCTACTAGTGGTATATATGGAATCTCTCCTCTCTTTCTTAAACCATAAGATAATTACTTCTCATAAAATCACTAATTTCAGTACGTATTCAAAATAGTGTAGATCAACAATGCAAGATCCCGGCCTCCCTATATATATACTGTGATACAAGAAAATCTAACTTTACACCAAAAGATCCCTAGTTTCAATTGGTTAGCTTTGCCAATAACAATATCTAAATTAGTCCCAAAGCATAATATATATGTTTATATATACTAATTTAAACAAAATTCTTTCTTCAGGAATTGTTCCTTGCCGGAACTGAAACTACAGCCAATACTGTTGAATGGGCAATGACTGAATTAATACTCAACCCAACAACAATGGCCAAGCTACGCAAGGAAATTACAGACAATGTGCAAGCAAAAGGCAAAATAGAAGAAGGTGAGATGCTCGGACTACCGTACTTGCAAGCAGTTGTCAAAGAAACAATGCGGCTGCACCTATTGGTGCCTTTCCTCGTGCCCCGTAGGGCGGAGAAGGACGTAAAACTAAAGGGTTATCTAATACCTAAAGACACTCAAATACTGGTAAACGCATGGGCCATTGCTCGAGATGGTGATTATTGGGAGAACCCTACAAGTTTTATGCCGGAGAGGTTTTTGGAAAGTGAAGTGGATGTTAAGGGACAGCATTTCTCTTTGCTTCCGTTTGGTTCCGGTCGTCGAATGTGTGCCGGAATCGCTCTTGGTCAGAGAGTGGTGAGCTTGATGATAGCATCTCTTGTCTATCATTTTGAATGGAAGCTTCCCAATGGAATGAAGCCTGAAGAAATGGACACCACTGAAAGATTTGCACTATCACTACAGAAGGCAAAGCCACTACTTGCCATCCCAAAGATCTTGAAGGAATGAAACTTTAGATTAATTATAATTCTTATGTTCATTACAAAATAAGGTTCTGAATCCAAAACCTCATTGTTCAGTCTAGTGACCAATAATCAATAAACATTTTTATATGCATTTGTCTAGCATGCATGATCCATTTTATAGCAACTTGTTACGCCTTCCAAATGGCTTAAATTTTGTCTAATTTCATTTTTCATTCATGTAAAAGTATAGTCGTGATTGTCTTTGTGTTTATCTAATGACTCTAAACTTCAGTACTCTACTCGCTATCTAATATCTATTAGATCTGATTAGAGGGTGACGATTATTGCGTTGTTAATGCTCCAAATGATTTTTTAACCATAATATCACTTTCCAACAAGATCATTTCATAGATTATATATATTTTTCCCTTTTACATATTTGAGAAAAATTTATGCATTTTTAGCTTCTTTTAGCTACAAGAGTAATCTTGTCAGTTGACAGTTGTCGCAACAAAAAATGCCCTAAACAGGTGCCACAGATATATTGAAGGTAAGTTTCTCTAAGTTCCCTCCTAGTTCTCTTAACCTGTTATTCCTAAAATTGAGGTGCAATAGTATAGGTTCTCAACAAAAAGTAAATAAATAAATATGTGTATATCTATTAAATTTAGACTTAATATTAAGGATAAGTTTAGAAAATTAATTTTTTGCTTGAAAGTAGTCGTTTACAAAATGTTTACCAAATTTTGGAACGTATGGAATAATATGAAATAATGTTAAAGAAAAATACAACACTGTGCTATACAAATAAATCTTTTCCATTTGAAATTGATCAATGGTGTTTTGTGACACATTCCAAATAGTGCAAATTATAAAGAAAAAATCAAGATCCTCTTTCATGCTATACAAATAAATATTTTCCGTATGAAATGGATCAATGGTGTTTTGTGAACGTTATGCATATAGTAATAAAGATTCTGTGTATGTATGAAGAAGAGAAATATATAGAGTGATATACGATCATAACTATGCTTCTAAGAAAGGAAATCATGCATATGAAGATAATTATCTTCTTCATTTATTGCAATTTTGCACTATTATAACCAACAAGAAATTGCAGGCATACGCTTGCTATATGCTCACTATAGCTGATAATTATCCAATAACTAATTTTATTGATGACACAGAAACAACTATATTAAACACATTAGCTAAATAAGCTTAACATAAGAAAACCTGGATTATACGAAAAATGGAACCTCAGTTCTTCATAGTCGTGCATTGATTCTATTGAAGCTTAAGGTGCCAGTATTCAAATCCGAAGCAGCATTTCCATCATGTTCTGCCCCATTAGATGCTCTTCTACTAGTAGCTTGAGAACAGAGGTATGACAATGACTGCAACCATGAAACTAGAATGGGTTTTCTAATAACATCGTCAGAGTCTGCAACCTGAGCATATAGGTCATTAAGAACCAAGTTCTGGCCATCTTTGGGCAGGTGCAAAATTAGCTGTGCTAATAGCTTCATTAGACTTGGCAGGACCTGTGAAAATCAGTAAGATATATGTTATAACCTTCAAATAGGAATAAACTTTTCCAATATGTTGAGGCTAATGTTCAGGTATAGTATTTGAGGTAGGTGCATTTCCTTGGAACAACTTGGTATTAATTTTACCAAGTAAATTTGACGAAGCATACAACTTGATCAAAGTTTTCTAGTAAGGAAAAACAAGATGTGGCAAAAGCAGCTGAATCTCATATGAACTTAAATACAGAACACAAATAGCTTCTACCTGTATATCTACCAGGGAGAGGAGACGCAAAAGCAACTCCACAATTTTCTTACAGGGCTCTAACTCTTCTTGCCAAGTCTTCCATGCATCAGACTCACAGGTCATGATTTCACTGCAAAGGCTACTAGCTTTTTCAACAAGACTCTGAATGCAGTAAAATATAGATGGACTTCCAGCAGGAAGATGTCGAACCAAAGCAGCAACTCCAGAAGCCATTCCCTCAAAAGGGGTAACCCCAGGATATCCCTACAGTTCCATCAAGGCAGGAAATTAGCACCAAAAATTTTGTTAACCAAACTCAAGTTTGACAACTAACTTTTTCAGTCGTTCTAGATAGATACCTCTAAAGATCTCTGCATGTAATAGAAAACAAGTTGCTCCTTTAGTGCAACTCTTTCCTCCTCATTAGAATCCTTCCCAGAAGATACAAAAGCCACAAACATCAAATGTGAAGCCCAAGCAACTTTTCCATTCGGATGTCCCATATATCTATTGAATGTGTAATAAGGAACCAATAATTTCGAACCAATAATTTTATCGAAACCTAAACGAGTTAAAAATATCATGTGCTTATAAACCTAGTTGTTCAGTGTGGGATACAAGAACATAGTTGGGGCCACCACCTTCCGAAATACAGAAGCTGGCAACTGTTCAATGCAAGTTGGAATAACCCGAAGATAAAATAAGATCCGAGCAGTCTGTACGTCATCTTTCGACCAAACATATTCAATATTCTGCAAGCTGTAAGATCCTGCAAGCCAAAATGGGAAATAACTGTAAGAGTAACATATACCAGTCAAGTACTTTTACGAAATACCTCGCAGTGATGTGCCATACCATGTTTACTTGTCAGTTGATCATATGAAGGTATGGATTCTACAAATGAGACGCAAGCCGACTCATTTTCCTGGACACTAACAACCACCTCTCTGATTGTGTCCATATACTCAGACAAGCGCATCCGCCGGAAATATTCAAAACAAGAAAATGCAATTAAAATTCTTACTGAAATTTCCAATTGAGTTTCTCGGGGAAACCTGGAGTCTAGCCTCTGTTTTGTGACTGCCAACGCAAAAACTGCAACCATAAGGAAGGCAGATTCAGCAATTTTCTCTAAACTCCCAATTAACTCATCCTCCACGCCTCTAAGCATTAAAGCCACTTGTCGATGCAATAAGTAGACATCCTGACAGTACTCCCATGTAAGATTCTCCACTATACTCTTTGTCGCTTCATCAGCTGAGACATACTGATTGCAAAACACACCAGTTATGGCACCAGCTTCCCTAAAAATGGAACTACCCAGTTGTTGGTATACCTCATTAAGTGTCAGGCTTGCTGAATTCTCATGGAAGTTTTTCAGAATCCTTGTATAGAGGCGTCGTAGAGGGAAGATTTCAATCAACAATGCTGAAGCAAGGCATATGAGCAGAGGACTCTGGAAAGAAACGGGACCGCTTCGAGCCAAAGCCAGTGATATACACTGTAGAAGAAGATTGTGTTCTGGTTGACTGCCAAAATTATTAAAACCTCCAGTCTTAGAAATCAAGTCTCTTGCAACATTCCCTATACGTTCCTCTGCAGAAATTCTTGATTCCATTAAGACACTTGATACAGATCTACTCGAAGCTCTCAGCACTCCAGCTGCAGCCATGACCACAGCAAATGAACAATATGTTGGTTTTGAAGTTTCTAGAATCTCTCTGGTAAGAACACTGATTTTCTCTGAAGAATGTGACTTGACAAAATTGTAAAGAACCCATTCTATCAGATGCAGTATCATGAGACCATTCGACACACTGCCAGAAGGACCATCTTTTTTATCCCAAATTCCAAACAGAGAATCCAGAATTCTAACAAGATGAACATTCCCAGAAGACGATAGAGCATATCCAATTCCTGCGAGAACATTGGGAATATATGCTTTAGACAAGAAAATTAATCGGTATTCTTCTTGCAATAGCCTACACAGCAATTCCAAGCAGACTGTTTTTGACTTTTCAGATATAAAAGGCACGAAAGAAAGGGCACCCAGAAGTAGAACTCCTCCCGAGTAGAAAAAAGGACTATGTTTGGAGTCAAAATGCAGTGATAAAAGGTGATGAAGAACCCCAACAGCAGTATCAATAAGCACTGAAGACGGCTTGGATGATTTTCTAACCCAAATGTACAGTAACCTGAGAAGTAGAGGATAGGATTCATGTGTAAGGGATAGGTCTTGTGAGGACAGAATAGAAAGTAGAAGCTTGGCTTGTGGGTCTGACACATAAAGTGAGGTTTGGGAATTAATCAAGAATTGTAGAGATTGAAGGTGATGTGGATGGAATGACTGATGATTGAGCGAGTCCCTAAGATCAGCCCATGCTTGAATGATGGCTCGGGCTGATGAGGAAGTAGAATGTTTTGAGCTGATGTTGCTGCTACCGTCAGTATTACTGGTCAGCCATTCCTCAAGGAAGAGGGATTGAGCTTGTTTAGCCATCATATAATGCTAGCCTGAAAAACATGAATGAAATTTATTCAAACACTATAAAAAATATGGGCGGAGAAAACAGGAATGTGAATACCTATAAACCGAGTGAAATATGAAAATAAGTTCAGAGTTTCCTATCAATCAAAACAATATTCTTGATGACCTGTAGAATTTGGAATCATTTTATTAGAACTAAAACACTATATCTATTTTAAAACAATCCACCAACCACGACACAGTTTCATGCTGGAGTCTAATTCCAAAAAAATTTTCAGTGTTGGCTAGCTTTATTAGCTCTTCATGGGTACTATATAGGAACCGCTTCAGGCATCCCCTAACCCCCCAAAAAATGCCAAAATGACACTAACATTTAAAAGCAGATTACAACTCATCATACTTCAAGCTGCTATGCAAAGAGAAAAGAGGTAATTAAGACACTAGAACTCATATTCCAATCACTGAACACAAACTATGCCACTCTCAGAAACTTAAAGAAGATAGATAAGAGTGGGAAGGTAGAACCTTCATCACCTTCAAATTTATTTATACATCTTCCCAAAAGCTAAAAATATCAGAACAATTCTTTCTTTCTTATTCAGGTTTAAGAAAATTAAATTCCTAGGTCAAATATTGAACTATATATTGAGTGCAACTCTACAATTAAATCGTAGAAACAGCATTGATCAAGCAGCCCGAAACATTTACCTAAAACTTTCTGAGACCAACAAGGCAATTCAAAATGGTACAAAAACGGGCGCCATTAGACGAATGTAGCACTTAAAATATTATGGTCTATGCATCTAAGTACTGACAAGTCATTGTGCGGTGCGGCAACACTGAATTTTCCCAGTTAATTTCCAAAGCACCCGTACAAAATTTAACAGCCAAAAGACAAAAGAAAACAGAAATAATTTCACCAAGTAATCGATACCAATCATGGAACAATAGAATAGATTTAAGGCAGTCTTTGGGGAATTCATACAAACACATGGAGTGCAAGAAACTGGAACAACCACTCAACCAAAGAAATTGGTATTAGCTTCAGCATTCGAATTATATTACCTATTGATTCGGAGAAGTATAATCCAACCACCAATTAGATTTTGAAGTCTGAAATTGTGTATAAATACAGTCGCTTCGATGTCTCTTTGACTAATTTGTTTCGGTTGCAATACTGAGTAGGAAAATCTTCACATCTCTCTGTTAATTGGATTCTTGGATTGGGTGTAATTCGACTTCGACTGTGAAATTCCGAATTCTTTCATGACAAATAAGGAAAGTGTTGTAAATTGTTTTAGGTTGTGTTTTCACGGTGACGTACAAGATGGTTAAATTGGTTAATACTACTGTACCTCTATCTCCCTCGCGAGCGGTAAAAATTAAATTTTGTAATACTATTACTAATCCCGTAAAATGAACAAACAGTTCTGTACTTATTCATATTCATTTTGATTAAAAGTTCGATTCAGCTCGATTCGAAATATAAATAATTTAAATATAAGAAAATTTTAAAATTCGATAAATTATTGGATCCTCCTCAAATTATAATTTTCTATCGATACTCGATTATATTTGTTTAAAAAGTTCAAACTGCTCGATTTGAGATTGTGCTCAACTAAGTAACTAAATGAATCTGAATCAAACTTATTTTGTACTCAATAAATTTTATAATTAAATCTGTACAACTCAATACTTGATTGGAGTTCATTTATACCCTTAACTATTACTACTACTACTTACGACAAGGTTAGTAACCCAGAGATTAGTAACCCAATGATGGTTAATCATCTTTATCAATCGGGTTTGTTACGCTTATAATTTGAATTATATTTTTAATAATAAGATATTTAATAAAGTGTCAAAATTTCCACTAATTAGATGACAAAAAATAGGCAGTCGTGAATTTTTTATTTAAATATAAATATCCTTTGTAGTCAATAATTAGGACATAAATATTTTAATTAATCACATAATTTATATTTATTTTTTAATTTGTTATTTTTATTTTGATTTTTTTCTAACATGTTTAGTTTAACTAAAATAACTCATTCTTCATATAAAGTATGTGGTGTTATTTGTTATTTGTTATTATGCTTAAATATAAATTAATATCCTAAACTGTTGTGATATCTATATTTTTTTAAAAAAATCTTAAAGATAATTATTTGTTTTCCTATTAGGTTTTCAAATTTAGATAGTAATGATAGTGCTTATAATATTTTTATTATTACTTAGTTTTATCTTTTAAAAAATTACCTCTTAAATTAGATGCCTTCATTTTAAAAATATGTTAAGCTTGTATTGTTAAATTGTAATATTATATTACATTTATGCCCTCTTAATTTTTATAAAATAATTTAAATTTATAATAAAATGAGTCTTCTTTTAACACATCATTAAGGATTAAATACATTTTTCGTCACTCTACTAGGAGTCGATTTACAAATGTATCACTGAACTGATTTTTTTTTTTTTACAATCGACTCATTGAACTTCAAATATTTATCAAATCGTTACAAATTGTGAGACCCCGAATTTTATGAAATGGAAGTATTCAATTTTCTTATAATTTTTCTATTTAGTAAATGGTTAAATTGATAAAAGGTTAAAGTTAAGGGTGATATGTGATAATTTTTCAAAGTAAACAAGTTGTCATAAAATAATCGGTGATAAAAGTACAGTAATACGCGTGGTTGCACAGTGGCACACGGTATTAATTATTGATGCTTACGTGAGAAGTCACCCAATTATTGCTATAATAATTATTGCATCATATCTCTCATATTATTGATTGAATTATTGTCACAGTATCATCTGCATAATATGTTATATTATTAAATCAATAATTGAGACGACAAAGTTATTCATATTATTATTTGCAATATTGATAATGTCTAGAAGTTACATCGAGGAGAGTTTGGTCACTTAATTGCGGCGCCCAATAAGGAGAAATCCTTATCGAAAAGTCCCTCTTTCTGAGGACGACACGGTTGTTAAATATTGTGAATTATAATATTAATGATGAATAAGTTCGTGTTGATTAAAGATAAAATTGATAGTTTCCTTGTGTTGAAATTATTAATGTTAGTGAAAATCGACATTTATTTCGATAATAATTGATGTCTGGAGGTTATATTGACCAATCAGGTAATTAATCGGATAAATGAGTAATTAATTGCTATTAATTCACATGCTTATAACTATGTGTTCACATGCGTGTACTATTGATTCACATTCATTTACTATTAGGCGAGTTGGTGTAAGATTTATAATACTTGCATGACTAAGTTAAAATTGGAGGTATAGATGGAGGTACTATACTGTAATTCATATTTTCACATGATTTACTATTGATTCACATGATTTACTATTAGGAGAGATGGTGCAAGTTTGATAATACTTGCATGACTAAATTAAAAATGAAGGAAAATATGAGGGTATTATACTGTAATATTTCGAGCCCCAAAATATGCAATTATGGAAAATATATTTTCCTATAAATAGAAGCTCATTCCTTCATTATTTTTCACCAATTCACTAAGTCTCACAAGAGCAATTATTATAGAGAGAAAAATTATAGAGAGAGAAGCTATAGATAGAAAGAAGAAGCGAAGTCTGCTACTTCACTATTCCAGTATCCAGTCTTCTTCTGAGATAAGGGATATTATTATTATAGTAAGGGGTATTATTCTTTCGTATTTATGAAGAAAGTTATTTTCTTTCAATAATCATAAGGGTTGTTATTCCATTCTTTATTATTATGTTGGAATAACCTGTCTATGCGAAGTACCACATACATGGTGAAATTCTTCTGTTATTCCATTCTTTATTATTTTGTTGGAATAACTTTTCTGCATGGCCTATCGTATCGCGTGCACAGTGAATTCTGTTGTTATTTCATTCTTTATTATTCTATTGAATAACTCACTGCATGCGATCTATCGCATGCCCGGTGAATTACATTCTATTTCATTCTTTATTATTCTGCTGGAATATCCTGTCGATTAATGGATTACGTATGACTTCGGTTCCATTTTTATTATTTTGTTGGGAATAACACATGCATGCGGCCTATCGCATGCATGGTGAATTCTTCTGTTATTCCATTCTTTATTATTATGTTAGAATAACCTGTCTATGTGGATTACAAAATGCATGGTGAATGATCCTTTGTATTCATTCCTTATTAAATTGTGAAAATGATATGTCTAAGTGGATTACCGCATGGCGGGCTAAAATTCATTTGCTGTTTCATATATTCTATTATGCTCAGTTGGTTAAAGTTTTGGCTTCTATACTCCATGAAATTAGTAGAATATCCTGGATATTTGCGCTTCATCTAGTATCTTTTCATGGAAATATTCTTCTGAGGATTTTTGAATTTTACTCCATAAAGCAGTATCATGTTGACAATTTGGACGTTATTGGTTCCTAGATAAATTAATTTATAAATCTTTAAAATTTATTCTTGAACTTGTTTTATTGAATTGTCATCATCTTCATGCTTATATTATGTTGAAAGTCATATGTGGCCATAGATGGACTTGGTATGATTATGACCAGGAATTATTCGATATAATCATGACCGTAATATTACAAATGATGTGGAAAAAGTCCTCATTGGCCCGTAGTGCATTGATGGACAGTTTTTGGTATGATTACGGCTCTTCGGCCAAGGGAGCAAAGATGAATTGTTTTATGGCATGATCATGACCATTGATGAAAACACGAATATCCTTGCCCCGTAGAGCATGGATAATTTGTGGTTGTGATACTAATGAATATCCTTGGCCGTAGTGCAGGGATGATATTGATTATTTATTGAGCTGAGTCTCAGCGATAAAAGTGATGAAAAACCTTTTAAATCATAGAAGATAGTAGATTTTATTCTCTACTTGACTCTTCTAATGGATTGATTGTTCCGCTACAGTTAAACTTGATATTTATTGTTTTTATCAGTTTAACACTGTTGAAGGCTAAGGATAATTTATTCTGCATTATCTTAGTCATAATATTTCTTATTGGGCTAGTTGAGATCACCATTTCTTTTACTGTTCTCTTCAGGAAATGAGAATATAGTTGGGACGAGTCGGGGAACGGATTGACGGTCTAGATGGTTGTTTTAGTAGTCCTCACTATTCTATAAAATAGTGTGACAATAAATATATTGAGGACTTATTTTGAGTTTGAATACTGTCTAGAAGATAATATTTGTATTAAAACTCACAGCTCATGTTGTATATTTAAGATTGTATTTGTATTCTGTACCATGTATTTGGAGACTCAGAATAGGTGATGTATACCTATTTTGGGGGCGTCACAGTTGGTATCAAAGCTTAGGGATATGATCACTGGCTGAGATGTGAGACAAGAACTAGGAGGGAAGAGACGGGGAATTCCTTCGCTAGTATGACCTACCTAAGTTATTTGGTATTTAATTGGTCGGTCAGAGTATAGGGATAATATGTGGCTTGTCAATTAACCCTTATTTTGAAACTATATTCTAGAATGATATCTGAAATACAAGAGATGAGAAATGGGAAAATCATGATAGAGAAGAAATAACCGGGAAGGTACAATCCGAAAAGAAAACAAGGTATTCTCATCTCTTCGAACTACCAGGTACGTAAATTTCGAGGGCGAAATTTCATAAGGAGGGGAGATTGTGAGACCCCGAATTTTATGAAATGAAAGTATTCAATTTTCATATAATTATTCTATTTAGTAAATGGTTAAATTGATAAAAGGTTAAAGTTAAGGGTGATATGTGAAATTTTTTCAAAGTAAACAATTTGTCATAAAATAATCGGTGATAAAAGTACAGTAATACGCGTGGTTGCACAGTGACACACGATATTAATTATTGATGCTTACGTGAGAAGTCACCCAATTATTGCTATAGTAATTGTTGCATCATATCTGTAAGACCCCGAAATTTTTTTAAATAAAAAGGAATTTCCTTTATTTATTATTTTGAAATAGTAAGGGTTGCTTTGATTAATGTGGATAGTTATGGGTTAAATACGCAAATATTTCAAAATAAGCAAGTGGTTATAAAATATTCATTTTTGTCGGGGAATATTCGTTTGGTCGTGGAATATTCATTGTTGTCGGGGAATATTCGTTTGGTCGTGGAATATTAGATCGCTTGTGGGAATATTAAATGCGACGGTAGCGTACCGTGTGTGGGCCCATAACTGAGCGATTGGATGAGGAAAGCGACAAATATAAGTTGGTTAAAAATAACTAGGCGTAATTGTTATTCTACGTTAAGATCATTGGAATACCGTTGGTTAAAATACGATGTCTGGCGTAGTTGCACAAAGCGATGTAGCACCAGCGGTATTGCACCGCGGTATTGTTGAATTATTGATCCTTACGTGAAGAAGCACTTTACTCAATAATTTTCACGATGAATTCTTGCTCAATATTTTATTTTATTGATTCAATAATTCTTTGCGTTGATATTTTATATTATTGTTGTTCAATAATTGTCATCGCACGAAGATTTCCCATTATCGGATCAATAATTCATATTATTTGAATAATATTATTAGATAACATTATTGGCAATGTCTAGAAAGTTACATCTAAGGAGAGGTTTGGTCACCTAATTGCGGCGCCAGTAGAAGAGAGATCCTTATTGAAAGCCCCTCTTTCCTGGGAACGACTGGTTGTCATAAATGTGATTCTGTAATATTATTTGTGAATAATTAATTATTGATTCATATGATAAGGAAATATTTATTTTATATGAATGATGGATTTATTTATGTGGTTATTAATGAAGGAATTAATGTTGAGGTGTTTTATCAGTATTTTATCTGGATTGGAGGTGTTAAAAATCAAATCGGGGGTTTTGAGATATATTATGGGGTTATAATTTTAATCCGACCGTTGGATCGTTGTAATTTTTGGATATGTTATACATATATAAGTTGAGTATATGTCCACAAATTTTGAACCGTTAAAAATGAACGAATGATTTGTTATAAATTTTAAGAGGTGTTTGATTCGGAAAGTAGGGTTATAATTGATTTTGGTGGAAAATTCTAGAATTGAGTGGACCCCACTTGTGGTTGGTGAAGAAATGTGCTGAATTTTATTTCAAATGTGGTGGTGGCAATAGTAGCGTAAAGCCATCGGTAGCAGTCAAGTCTGCTTGGTACGGCTAACATCTTCCTATAAATAGGGCTAAGTTAGAATTGAAAATCACACCGTAAACAAAGTTTTCTCTTTCTCTCTCTATATTATTGAGCGTATTTTGTGAGTATTTAGATACTTTGAGAGTTCTTTGTTCAATCAAGTTTCATTCAAAGATCACTTGACCTTTCCTTCCGTCTTGATTCTTTGAGGTAAGGGATATTATTTTTTTTCGTAATGATATTATTTCTTCAATATCATTATGTTGAAATGTTGATCTGAAGTTTTTATCAAATTTGGAACTTTTTCATGTCGGGTTACTTATTCATGAGTTACTATTCACGAGTTACTATTCATGAGTTACTATTCACGATTACTTATTCACGAGTACTATTAAATGAAGCGTGAAGATGTTTTTGTGGAATTTCTATCTTTTGGTGTCGGATTTACTATTCATGTATAATCGTGTCTTATTCACGTATACGGCACTATTCACGATATCTGACTATTCACGATATCTGGCACTATTCACCAAAAAATAAAATTTCTTCTTTTTGTCCAAAACATCTATTTTGGATACTAGCTTTGATTGTATCCATGTTTTGATCATTCTTGAATTTTACACCACCGTGATTATTTTTGGGGTATTGTTGGACATGGATAAAACAAAGTACGAATCCTTAATCCTTAATCCTTGTCATTTTGTTTCATTGGATTCGTTTTTTAAAAATATTTTCATCATCCTCGGTCTTAAATGATGATATTATTGAATATCTTTGGCTTTTGTAGTGCAAAGATGAATGATTTCTGAAGAATATCTTTGGCTCAGTAGTGCAAAGATGAATGATTTCAAGAATATCTTTGGCTTTGTAGTCTGAAAGATGAGCGGTGTTTAAATGAACATGACCGATGATGAATATCTTTGGCCTTTAGTGCAAAGATGAGCAGTGTTGAGATGAACATGACCGATTGATGAATATCTTTGGCACAGTGCAAAGATGAATATTTGATTTGAGATGAATATTGATTGATGTTACTGGATAAAATATTGATGATGGAATTTGTTAAATTCATAGATTATAGTAGATTTCATTCTATACGTAACTCTTCTATGAATTATTATTTTCATTGCTGAATATTGATCTCGAAACTTGTTGTCTATTGTATTCTATCGATTTTTCCTGTTGGAGACTAACGATAATTTGTTGTATATTATCTTAGTCATAGTATTCTTTACTGGGCTAGTTGAGCTCACCCTTTTCCTTGTTGTTCCATTTTTCTTCTCAGGAGGCGAGAATGTAGCGAGTACTAGTCGGGGTATGGAATGAAGGTTCTAGAGAGAGTTGTTTAGTAGTCCTCACCATTATTGTAAAAATAATGTATCAATAAATGTGATGAGGATTTATTTGAGTATAGATATTGTCTAGAAGATAATATTTGTATTCAAACTCACGCTTTTCTTGTTGTAATAATAAAGTTGTAGTTGTTTACATACCATGTATTTGGCGACTCAGAATGGGTGTGGTGTATACCTATTTTGGGGGCGTCACAGTTGGTATCAGAGCTTAGGGATATGATCTCTGGCGGAGATCGGGGAATAGAACTAGGAGGGGAGAGACGAGTAAATCCTTCGCTAGTGTGTCCTACCTAAGCTTATTTGTTAGTTGGTCAATATATAGGGATATTATGTGATTGATTTCCTTAATTAACCCTTGTTTTATGACAGTATTTGAGAATGTCGACTGAGAATATTAATAGTGGAGTAAATGAGACCGTGGAGATGCCTGTACTTAATAACGAGGAGAACGTGCAACAGTGGGCAATATACCTCTCGTGAATAACACCACCGAAAGCGTATGATGAACGAGGGGATGTTTAGAAGCTTTTTGCAGTTCATGCAAAATCAGACGAGGGAGACTCGTGTTCAAAATACAGGAGGAGATGATAGCAATTCACGGGTGGTCACAGCCAAGAAGTTCAAAGAGTTGGGACCACCAGAATTTAAGGGAAAGCCCGATCCGATCATGGCGGAAACATGGGTCAAACAAATTACCAAGATATTCGATGTCTTGGGATGCGGAGAATGAAGGTTCCATTCGCTACCTTTATGTTCCGTGGGCGAAAGCGAGATTCATCGGTGGGAATCGTAAGCGTACCCATCCAAATGCGCTTCGGCGATGTCATGGGAGACGTTTGAAGCAGTTCAATGACAAGTACTTCCACGAAAGTATTCGTCGTATGAAGGAAGTGGAGTTTATTAGGCTGGAGCGAGAATAACATGGCGGTCCCAATGACGAGGCAAAGTTTGCGAGTTATCCGTGTTTGCACCTCATTTGGTGGAGAATGAGGAGCGTTATGACGCGGATGTTTCGAGAGGTTTGAAACCCGACATACGTCGATATCTCATTTCTCATAAATTTTCTCTCTATTCGAGATGTTGTCAACAGGCTCGGTTGTTAGAAGCGAGATAACGAAATGCGTTCAACCGAGGGACCATAACCGAGATCATACCAAAGATAGCGATCATCGAATAACGATAACCAGTGGAGAAAGAAGAATACGGACAAAGGCGGTAACCACTCTGGTGGTAATCGTGGCCATGAAAATAGAAGAAGCGAGTTGGGAGGAGATTTTAAAAAGAGGAGATTCAACAACGACCATGTGAAGACGCGTCGGGCAACCGGTTTCCAAGGAGGAGAAAGACCATCGGTCGTATGTTACAAATGCGGAAAGAGGGACATATCATTAAACGCCCACAACAGTTTAAGGTATGTTATAATTGTGGAAAAGAAGGACATATCGCTCGAGATTGTACGATATCGAAACCCAGTCCAGCGAGAATGGTGACTCGAAAGGATGTCCCAGAAAAGTCAAAGTCAACGGTTCTTGGAAGAGCGTTTGTCGTGGATTGGGTCAAAATACGAGGAACCCGAACGAAGTTAGCACGGGTTAGTTAATTATAAATTCTTGCGATGTTTATACCTTACTAGATCTGGGTTCTACCCATTCTTTTATCTCTCTTGCTTGCGCTCAACGTTTGAACTTGACTACGGAGAAATTAGACTTTGACCTATTTATGGAGACTCAGTTAGGAGAAACTTTCATTACATCCGTTGTTTAAAAAATCTTGTTTGATTCAAGTTGGCACCATTACCTTACACATTGACCTTATCTCTTTAAAGATACTTGCTTTTGGGGATTGATTGGTTAACTACTCATCATGCCAAAATTGATTGCTTTTGTAAGGTTGTTAGTTTTCATATTCCTAAGCAACTTTGTTATTCAACTCAAGCGATCAAACCATTGTAGTCAAACATTTTCATATCAAGCCATGAAGTCATTCGTTTATTACGGATGTCAAGTTTTCTTAGTCCATGTTATGGATTTGAATAAAGACACGTCGATTTGAATAATATTCTTGTTGTTATTGATTTTTCCCGACGTATTTTACGAAGAATTTCTTGGCTTACTCCCAAAGCCCGATATTAAATTTTGTATCGAATTTGAACTCTGTGACAAAACTCGCCTCTAAAATCTCGTGTCGAATGGCTCTATTGAACTTCGAGGAGTTAAAAATTCAACTATAAATTTGGTACCGAGCTTTTATCTTGTGACTTCCTTTGTGGAATGCAGAAATCAAGACACTCTCGTAAGGGACACCATATTAGATGCGATAGTAAAAAGCGATAGGTGTCATTGTGACGTCTTATCCAAGATTGGGATATGAGTCACGAGTTGAGAGCAACCTAAGTCGATGTCGAAATACGTAGCTTTCTAGGCTTAGTTGGTTATTATCGGAGATTCGTTGAAGGATATTCTCGAATCGCTATTCCATTATCGCAAATTGACTCGTAGAGATACAAAATTCGAATGGAGCAAGGAATGTGGGAAGAGCTTGAAGAACTCAAGAGGAGACTCATTTCAATTACATGTTACGACCATGCCATCCTGGAAAAGCGAGCGTGGTAGTGACGTGTTGAGTAGAAGATCGTATAAGCACGAAAAGTCACGATATTGTCAAAGACTAATTTCGTATAATTTACAAATAATAGAGATGGAGATGAAAACTCTAGGTACCCACGTGATGATATCTGAGTATAATCGACTTTAATCGATAAAGTTAAAGCTGCTCCACCCAATCCGGAGGCGATGCGTATGAAGAAGAAAGTACAAGAAGGAGCTATTCCTAGGGCGAGAATTGATGAAGAAGGAATACTTGAGTCCACTCTAGACTTTGTGTTCCTAACGACTCGATTTGAAGTACAAGATTATGATGGAGGCACACACACACGCTTTGCAATCCATCCTGGAAGTACTAAAATGTATCGTGATCTTGACATATATTTTGGTGGAACAATATGAAGAGAGATTGCAAAGTTTATCTCGATGTGTTTAACTTGTCAACGTGTAAAGGCGACATCTAGTACCTAAGGGTCCGTTACAACCACTTGAGATTCCTAAGGAAGTGGGAACACATTACCACAATTTCATTACTAATCTTCCCAAGGTTTCTCAAGGCATAGATGCGATTTGGGTTATTGTTGATAGATTAACCAAATCTACTCATTTCTTCTGATAATCTGAGAGACTTATTCCCTCGAACGTCTTTCTCGTATGTACGTAAATGAGATTGTGAGATTGCATGGCATACCAGTATCCATAGTTTTAGATCGTGACCCAAGATTCACTTCATGATTTTGGGTTAGTTTGTAGAAAGCTATGGGCGCGAATTTACGATTCGGTTTGGCATACCATCCTCAAAAGCGGATGGGCAATCGAAAGGACTATTCAAACTCTTGAAGATATATTAAGACTCTGTGTCCTAGACTTCAAGGGTAGTTGGGATAAGTATTTACCATTGGTGGAATTCTCCTACAACAACAGTTATCAGGCAAGTATAGGTGTGGCTCCATTCGAAGCATTATATGGACGAAAATGTCGTTCTCCAATATGTTGGGATGAGGTGGGGGAAGCAACATTGTTGGGACCCGAGTTAGTGCGTATGACTAATGATTCGACAACGTATACAAACGGCACAAGATCGACAAAAGAGTTATGCGGATCTTCATCGAAAGGACGTGGAATTTAATGTAGGGGATCATGTATTGTTGCGAGTTGCTCCATGGAAGGGAGTTACAAGATTTGGGAAGAGAGGAAAGCTCAATCCACGATTTATCGGTCTATTTCAAATTCTTGACCGAGTAGGAAATATAGCCTATAGACTTGCGTTACCTCCGAGTATGTCTCGTGTTCATAATGTGTTTCACATATCCGCATTAAAGAAATATGTGAAAGACCCGAACCACGTTATAAAGTTAGAACCGGACGAGATAGCAAAGACTTAACGTATGAGGAGGTACTGTCAAGATCTTGGATAGGAAGGAGCATGTCCTACGCGAAAAAGGTCATACCACAAGTTAAAGTTTTTTGTGGAGGAATCATGCTATATAGAAAAATGACTGGAATTGGAAACGGAAATGAAAGCGAGGTATCCTCACCATTTCAAACACCAGTGAATCGTCGTCAATTTCGAGGACGAAATTTCATAAGGAGGGAGGTTGTAAGAAGACCGAAAATTTTTTAAATAAAAAGGAATTTCCTTTATTTATTATTTTGAAATAGTAAGGGTTGATTTGATTAATGTGGATAGTTATGGGTTAAATACGCAAATATTTCAAAATAAGCAAGTGGTTATAAAATATTCATTTTGTCGGGGAATATTCGTTTGGTGCGTGGAATATTCATTGTTGTTTGGGAATATTCGTTTGGTCGTGAATAATATTAAATCGCTTGTCGGGGAATATTAAATGCTGCGTATGATGTGTGTGGCCCCCATAACTGAAAGCGATTGGATGAGGAAAACGACAAATATATAATTTGTTTAAAAATAACGGCGTAGTTATTCTGCAAGTAAAAGATCATTGGAATACCCGGTGGTTAAAATACGATGTCTGCGTAGTTGCACGAGAACGGTAGACAAGCACAAAGATTGTTGAATTATTGATCCTTACGTAAGAAGGCACTACTCAATAATTTTCACGGTAGTTCTTATTCAATATTTTATTTTATTGATTCAATAATTGTTTGCGTTGATATTTTATATTATTGTTGTTCAATAATTGTCATTTACAATATTTCCCATTATCGGATCAATAATTCATATTATTTGAATAATATTATTAGATAACATTATTGGCAATGTCTAGAAAGTTACATCTAAGGAGAGGTTTGGTCACCTAATTGCGGCGCCAAGATGAGAGAGATCCTTATTGGAAAGCCCTCTTTCCTGGAACAAACTGGTTGTCATAAATGTGATTACGTAATATTATTTGTGAATAATTAATTATTGATTCATATGATAAGAAAATATTTATTTTATATGAATGATGGATTTATTTATGTGGTTATTAATGAAGGAATTAATGTTGAGGTGTTTTATCGAGATTTTATCGGATTGGAGGTGTTAAAAATCAAATCGGGGTTTTGAGATATATTATGGGGTTATAATTTTTAATCCGAATAGTTGGATCGTTGTAATTTTTGGATATGTTATACATATATAAGTTGAGTATATGTCCACAAATTTTGAACCGTTAAAATGAACGAATGATTTGTTATAAATTTTAAGAGGTGTTTGATTAGGAAAGTAGGGTTATAATTGATTTTGGTGGAAAATTCTAGAATTGAGTGGACCCCACTTGTGGTTGATGAAGAAATGTGCTGAATTTTATTTCAAATGTGGTGGGTGGCAATAGTAGCGGTAAAGCCATCAGTAGCGAGTCAAGTCGCTTTGCCGGCTAACATCTTCCTATATAAATAGAGGGCTAAGTTAGAATTGAAAATCACACCGAAAAAAGTTTTCTCTCTCTCTCTCTATATTATTGGCGTATTTTGTGAGTATTTAGATACTTTGAGAGTTCTTTATTCAAGATAAGTTTCATTCAACATCACTTTGACCTTTCCTTAGAAATCTTGATTCTTTGAGGTAAGGGATATTATTTTTTTTCAGTAATGATATTATTTCTTCAATATCATTATGTTGAAATGTTGATCTGAAGTTTTATCAAATTTGGAACTTTTTCATGTATGGGTTACTATTCATGAGTTACTATTCACGAAGTTACTATTCATGAGTTACTTATTCACGATTACTATTCACGAGTACTATTCATGAAGCGTGAAGATGTTTTTGTGGAATTTCTATCTTTTGGTGTCTGATTTACTATTCATGTATACTTGGTCTTATTCACGTGATACTGCACTATTCACGATATCTGGACTATTCACCAAAAAATAAAATTTCTTCTTTTGTCCAAAACATCTATTTTGGATACTAGCTTTG
Organism: Panax quinquefolius; assembly: GCA_020205615.1. NCBI lineage: Eukaryota > Viridiplantae > Streptophyta > Magnoliopsida > Apiales > Araliaceae > Panax > Panax quinquefolius. The sequence continues at coordinate 39,444,563 of CM035155.1, read as the reverse complement.
ATTGTATCCATGTTTTGATCATTCTTGAATTTTACACCACTTGTGATTATTTTTGGGGTATTGTTGGACATGGATAAAACAAAGTATGAATCCTTAATCCTTAATCCTTGTCATTTTGTTTCACTTTGGATTCGTTTTTTAAAAATATTTTCATCATCCTCGGTCTTAAATGATGATATTATTGAATATCTTTGGCTTTGTAGTGCAAAGATGAATGATTTCTGAAGAATATCTTTTGGCTTTTGTAGTGCAAAGATGAATGATTTTCGAAGAATATCTTTGGCTTCAGAGTGCAAAGATGAAGCGGTGTTTAAATGAACATGATCGATCGATGAATATCTTTGGCCTTTAGTGCAAAGATGAGCAGTGTTGAGATGAACATGACCGATTGATGAATATCTTTGGCTCAGTAGTGCAAAGATGAATATTTGATTTGAGATGAATATTAATTGATGTTACGGGATAAAATATTGATGATGGACCGTTAAATTCATAGATTATAGTAGATTTCATTCTCTCGTAACTCTTCTATGAATTATTATTTCAAACTGCGAATATTGATCCGAAACTTGTTGTCTATTGTATTCTATCGATTTTTCCTCGTTGGAGACTAACGATAATTTGTTGTATATTATCTTAGTCATAGTATTCTTCTTGGGCTAGTTGAGCTCACCCTTTTCCTTGTTGTTCCATTTTTCTTCTCGGGAGGTGAGAATGTAGCGAGTACTAGTCTGTAAAATTATGGAATGAAGGTTCTAGAGAGAGTTGTTTAGTAGTCCTCACCATTATTGTAAAATAATGTATCAATAAATGTGATGAGGATTTATTTGAGTATAGATATTGTCTAGAAGATAATATTTGTATTCAAACTCATAGTTTTACTGTTGTAATAATAAAGTTGTAGTTGTTTCTGTACCATGTATTTGGCGACTCAGAATGGGTGTGGTGTATACCTATTTTGGGGGCGTCACAATATCTCTCATATTATTGATTGAATTATTATCACAGTATCATCTGCATAATATGTTATATTATTAAATCAATAATTCAGAAGACAAAGTTATTCATATTATTATTTGCAATATTGACAATGTCTAGAAGTTACATCAGGAGAGGTTTGGTCACCTAATTGCGGCGCCAATAAGGAGAAATCCTTATCGGAAAGCCCCCTCTTTCCTAGGAACGACCTGGTTGTTAAATATTGTGAATTATAATATTAATGATGAATAAGTTCGTGTTCATTAAAGATGAAATTGATAGTTCCATTTTGTTGAAATTATTAGTGTTAGTGAAAATCGACATTTATTTCGATAATAATTGATTTCTGGAGGTTATATTGACCAATCGGGTAATTAACCGGATAAATGAGCAATTAATTGCTATTAATTAACATGCTTATAACTATGCGTTCACATGTGTGTACTATTGATTCACATTCATTTACTATTAGGGGAGTTGGTGCAAGATTGATAATACTTGCATGACTAAGTTAAAATTGGAGGTATAGATGGAGGTACTATTCTATAATACATATTTTCACATGATTTACTATTGATTCACATGATTTACTATTAGGGGAGATGGTGCAAATTTAATAATACTTGCATGACTAAATTAAAAATAAAGGAAAAGATGAGGGTATAATACTATAATATTTTGAGTCCCAAAATGTGCAATTATAGAAACTATATTTTCCTATAAATAGAAGCTCATTCCTTCATTATTTTTCATCAATTCACTAAGTCTCACAAGAGCAATTTGTTAGGTTTGTAATATTCTTGAACGCAATCAAATTGCAAAATAATGCGGAAGCGTGTAAAAATCAGAGTTTAAAAAATTTACAAACCATAAACCCGGATCATCCTTTATGCACAATTATTAATTAAATGAAAAGATAAAGAATAAAATCATACCCTTGAAGATCGAGCTTCCTCAGGTACAAGTTCACCTCCAAATCCTTTCGCGTTCAATCTTGAATCCACCGGGTTTGGTTCCTTCCTTTGATCAACGTTAGCCACCCAAATGTTTGGCCTCTAGAGGTGATCCACCAAGGAAGAAGAAAATTCAAGAAGAAGGGTGGTTGGCTCAAACCCTAGTTTTTTTTATCTCTATAGAAAAGGCGTACTCTCCCACAAATTGGAATTATGTCGTTGTAAAAGTCAACAACCCCACCACCCATAATAAGACTCCTCTTATTTATAGATGTGGGCAACCCACCTTAACAATTAAGGAATTGGGATTTATTTAATTAATTAAATTCTTTTAATTAATTAAGCTCCCTAATCTTATTAGGGATAATTAATTAAACTCTTTAATTAATTTAACTTCCTAATTCAATTAGGAATAAATGAGAGTACTTATATTAAATTAATTCCTAAACTCTTTTAGAAATTAAAATAATAATAATTGTAATAATATTAATAAGACTCCTCTTATTAATTTATATTTAATATTTCTAAAATATTAAATAATAAATATTAAGCTATTTAATTTATTCTATCACCATAGATTAAATTAAATATACTTAACTATATTATTACGATTATGCCATTAACTTCTTAAATAATTATTCTTCCTTTTATGGTGTGACCCTTTAGGTTCTCCATATTAAACCTAGGTTGTGAATAAATCAATTAGAACAATTCTAATCTTATTTAAATAAATAAATTAAATAATTAATTTATTTAAATAAATAATATTTATTCTACAATAGGGATAAGCCTTCTCCTAACATCAACGACTTTCCGGATAATATAGATTTCAACATTAATCATTAAAGAACCTTTGAGTAAATAGTTACCGTGACAATTCAATTCTTCCACCATACAACGCGTCCCCAATTAAATATAAGACATGGAATTACTTGTCAAGTCTTATTTTATTTAATTATATGTATTTCGATCCTTAAATGCACAACACCAAATAATGCAAATTAGAAACTCCTTTCTAATTTCATTCTCGCCGCCAAGGACTATCGGGTTGTCATTTATCGAATCACATAGGACATTTCTCTTCTTTTATTAGAAGTGGTAGATTCTTTATTGATCATACATTATCTCCGTACAACTTTGTTATACCCAAGCATACCCTTTGATATACCCTCGTGGTCTTAAGGAATAAGTCAAAGTATAACTCATCATATATAAGATACTATGATGATCTCAAGTCCAAGGATTACTTGTCTTACTATCACTACAGAATTCCTATCGACAGCAAATAAAACTCCATTAGGTATTCCTTAGCGAGCCACGTTCGATGAACTTATTCTCTAATAAGCACCTACATACTTGCTTTAGTGTCTCCACACAAAATGATCATGAGATCAATCATCCTCATCCAATGAAGAAAGCAACGTATGCACCAATCTATCCGGATTCACTAATCCCCAATTTAGTAATCCAATAATTGGGAACTATTTTAGTTTTAAGCTTTCTAAGAATTTAGATCTCATTAGAATGATCATCATCATTATTCTAAAAGCATTGCTTAAAACTATGGGTTTATCACATATTATAAAAACAAGATCATGTAGATAATTAAAAGCCTTTAATAAATAAATACTTTTTATTAATAAATGAATAAGATTGTTTACAAAGTATATGCTTTATCATCAAACATGATTGGCTTGTATGCATATACTACTTTCAATCTCCCACTTGCACTAAAGCCAATCGTCGTCATGGTATCGTATACTCTTCTTCTCTAAGGACGATTATCCTGTTTGTTGGATAAGCTTTAGTTAATGGATATGTAATGTTGTTCTTGAGAGTCCACTATCTCTATAGTGATTTCCCATCTTTCAATGATTCTAATAATCAAATGAAAGTGCCACAACACATGTTTAGATCCAAGATGAGACTTAGGAACTATTCCTAGTTCTCGTAATGAACTTTTAATCAAACAATCAACTTGCGACTTCATTTATAGCTATATACTTTGTCTTTATTACTAAACCAAAGAACTCTTTCTTTGTTTGGAACCTTTCCAATTCAACGCACCACCGCTCAAGGTAACACTTTACCTTAAAGTGGATTTTCTCGTCGTCTTTGAGTGCATGTCGAAAAACTTGAGTCCATTAAGCCCTCTAGTTTTAATTAAGACCCACCATGAATATGATCACATCCTTAGTGCTTGGGTTAAGCATTTTAAGAAGTTTTCAACGACTCATAGTGAACTTCTCAGGATATGACCGATCAACATCGTGTCTCGTACATTTCATTGCATACATGATAGTTACTCATGTGATCTCTCTTTTGAGTCTTTGGGGACTATTAAGAGATATACACCCATAGCTCATCAACATGAGACAACTCTTGGAGTTTGCCATGCTAAACGACTTTAGCATCAAATGAATATACATTCCTTGGGTTAAGTCGAGCATCCTCTTGAATCTATCTATATAGATTTTATCCCCAATTAAGATACTCTTCCCAAATCATTCGTGGAGGAATTTTTAGACAACTTTATCTTTTCTGATTGTAGCATTGATAAGTTATTCCTCATCCGTAGTATATCAACATATAATACTAGAAATATCACGGCGCTCCCACTGTCCCTTTTGTACACACTAGAAGTCTTACCTCATCGAATGTAACTCTGGATCATCATCTTCTATGATGTGTACCTCATCATCATCATCTATGATGAATCCATACCTCCTAGGTATCTTGATTGACTATTCCGATTCTGATTCTATTGTGGTACAACAGTTCATCTATAGGTTCCTCTTATTTGACTTATAGTGTTTTGTGGTTCTTGAACTTTTCAAGATCTATTATCCTCCTACTAGCCCCTTCAATAATAAACACATTTATCTTAGAAAGCGTGTGTTTCGCAACAAACACCTTTTGCTAAGTAGGATTATAGAACATATACCCTAAACTTACTTTAGGATGTCCCACAAATTGTACTTGTCAAATCTTGTCCCAAGCTTATCCTTTGAAACCTTTTCACATAAGTTGGACAACCCCTTATCTTAACATACTTAAGATTAGGAATCATCCTCATCCATAACTTTTATGGAGTCTTGGGGTCGGATTTTGAGGTTACCATTTTCGTGAATATCGCAGCCATTTCTAGGACATAACCCTGAAGGATCTTTGGAATGTCGGTAAAATCATTATGGACCGCACCATGTCCAACAAGGTATGCGATTTTCATTCGGATACATTAATCAATTATTGCGTGTCGGGATGTGTCCATTATCGAAAAACCATTTGAGATGATCTAGAAACTTATTGCACAAGTATTTATTCCTTGATCTAATCAAAGAATCTTAATACTTTGCCAATTTGTTTCACTTCAATTCTTTGAACCTTTCAAATAATTCACACTTGTATTTTAGCAAATACACACATTCAACTCTTTGAATGATCATCTCATTTTCTTATACTAGTTTGTTCAATTTGCAAAATATATTTTCACGTAAATCAAGTATACAAAAATCCATTAAGTAATATTTCAGTTTCTATAAGAAACATTATTATTATAAATAGAACAACAATTGTTCTTAATTATAATACCAAAAATTTTTATTGTCCAACAATAAAATGGAAATAATGTTTCTAACAAGAATTGGAATACAATAACAACTTATTGACTTAATAGATTTGCCGTAAGCGATCTTAAACTATAAGTTTCTATAGCTAATGCAACAACCTTTGCTTCATTTCCCACACATAAGATTATTTATCTTTGTTTAGCTTCTCTACTTCTTCTTGGTCCATTCATAAATCTATATTTATGATAACCAAAGTCGGTATCCAATACCCAAGTAGAACCTTGACTTAAAGAAAAATTTATTTCAATCATGAACAAAATTGTATTATGTAAAACTTCACTAAGCTTCTTTGGTTAGCCTCTGCAAGATGCTTCTCATGCTTTCTTTCCAAAGGTGTCGAGGCTTATTGCGGTGGAAGCAAACTCCTTTCTATCCATATCAGTTTTGTTCTTATTATCCTTTATTTTGCCTTTCTATTTACCTTCTTTGAATCGTTCTTCTTTTCAGAAGATCCTTTGGCCCCTACCAGTATGACTTGATCTTTCTTAGTTGAAAAGTGACTTTCAACATTTTTCATTATGTTAAGCAAATCAGCGAGGCTGATATCTAGCTTGTTTATATGAAAAATTCACAACAATTGTGAAAGGAGTCCGGGAGTAAGTGCAAGATCAAATCTTGGCCCAACTCTCCATACATGGCAAAACCCATTGTCTAATTGATCAATCAAATTGATTATGTTAAGGACTTTTTATGCATCTTTGTAGTGTCATTAGTCATTCTAGATCGGAAGAGCTCCTTAGATATCGATATCTATCGGTCCTACTTTCCTCACCATCAACTACTTGATGTGCGGGAATATAGTAGGAGCATCCATAGTTTCATCCGTGTATTGAAGCTTGTTACTCATGGATGCTGAGCATGATGCATTGAGCCAATCTGTGCATCATCTTGCCACTTTCTAAAAGTAACAATCTCTTCCTCGAGGCATTATGCGCAACCATTGCGAGGATAGGCGTATTATTAAGGATAAGATAGCTTTTCAACTATGAGAACTATTCTCAAAATCCTTAACCAATCCGCTTAATTCTATTACGGTTAATTTAGCATCTAATATGCTTCGCAGATGATAGTAATTTTAGACATTATAAAATTACGTAAATGAATTTGTATTTAACAACATTTTAACATACATTCTTTTATTAATTACCAAAATAATTTAGGTCTTGTTTTAAATTGGTATCTCCCACTATTTTCTTCAAACTATATTACCTCACTTATATATTTTTCGGCAAAATCTAATTAAAGATTTGCTAGTGAGATTAAGGATCCCATTTCAAATGTATATAGCCTTGTGGTGACACAACAAACTATATATAAATAAATAGGTAGACAACTTTTGTCAATTACATCAACTATGCAACTCCTTGTATTTTGCCTCTTAGATTATTTTGATCAGTGGTGGCACATCCGAATCAAAATTATCCAAGTTAAGTCCGACCTAGCACTCCATATATTCAAAAAAGAAAAATATCATCCTTGTGGTGACACAACAAAACAATATTGTTCAATTTTCTTTATAAGCATCAAATGTGATAAATTAACATCTTAAATACTTAATACTTGCCTTGTGGTGACACAACAAACTCATATTAAATATTTAATACTCTATTAATTTTATCATGCTAGAAAGCTGATGTTCGATATTCCAAATATCTTTGAACGCTTAGGACTTAATATAAAAAATTTGAGGATTTATTATTAAATTTGTCTCATCTTGTTTAAGCGCAGCATTTATATATATATATAAAATACGCGTCGTATTAATTAACATGCGAAGCATGTTTGCATAATATATAATATATATAGTATAAGCATGCACATATAGAATACTATATTCTACCCGGATTGATTATGGACTTTTATTCTAGTTTGGTTCACTAGAGCCACCAAGTGAACCAAAAGGTCAAACCCTAGGGTGCAAGAAATAATATTTAAATATAACTATTACATTTAAACCCTGGGCTCCATTACAAATGGGTCTTCAAGCGCTCCTTATTCCTTGATCTCCAATTTTTCAAAATTAATTCTAAATATTCCTATTACAAAACTATTTAAAATAAATAGAAACCTTGATCGTGATCGAGGGAAGTACATAGGAGGAGATAGAATTTACATTAAGAAAAAATTAGAGAAGGCGAGGTACACCCAATTCCCCATTTAATAAAACCCATACATTCATACATCCAACTAAAATAAAATCCAATCATATTGGTCGATAGTCCATAATCAATCCCATTTATTATCATACACATCACCATATGCATCAATAAATAACATTCATCTTATGAATAATAAACATTTAATATATATATTGATATCATTTAATGGGCAAATTTAGTTAGTATAAAATCTATTTTGAATCAAAATAAACTCCTTTATTTTAATCTAAATTTAAATCAAAATAAAACTATTTTATTTTAATTTATCTAATTTTGAATAAAATAAACTATTTTATTTTAATCAAAATAAACTCCTTTATTTTAATTAATTATGGAATCCAATTCCATATAATAAAAAAAATATTAAAGGAAACACTTGGATATTCTTTCCTATTCACAAATAAACTCCTTTATTTTGAATAATATGAAATCTTATTTCATATCTAAATAAACTCCTTTATTTAAGGAAATTAGGATTCTCTTTCCTATTCACAAATAAACTCTTTTATTTTGAATAATATGAAATCTTATTTCATATCTAAACAAACTCCTTTATTTAAGGAAAGATGGATTTACTTCCTATTCACAAATAAACTCCTTTATTTTAGGAAAAATAAAATCCAATTTCAACTCCAATTAGTTATTATGGAATCCAATTCCAACTCTAATTAGTTAGCATGAAATTCTAATTTTAAAATTAAAATAAATCTTTTTATTTTAATATTAAAATAAACCTTTTATTTTAAAATTAAAATTAACATTTTATTTTAATTATAAAATAATTAAGAATAATATATATATATATATAGTATATATATATATATAACTATTATATATATATATAATATAATAATCAATATATATATATTATATAAAACCATGCCCTTTTTTAAAAAATCAACATGTTTCTGTCGAAATCAACTCATTTTCATTACTTGAGTCCGTATATTATTTTGGCTGCTGATTTCTTGCCTCGATTTCCGTGCGTAAGGCGCTTTTTTTTTTTTTTTTTTTTAAACTTTCCGTAACTGCTTGGTTTTTGGTATGTAATTTCTCAAAACAGCAGCTCATGAAACAAAACAACAGCTTGGTTCTTGTAAATAAAAAACTATATCAAATTCCTTTAAAAAATTATTGTTCTTTGCTTTTTTTTTTTTTTATTTAAATTTTATATAATAAAATTATGCCCAATTAAATTATTCTAAACACATATCAATATACATATCAAATTAAACAATTAATAATTTGCATAAAGGTTTGGCTCTGATGCCACTGTTAGGTTTGTAATATTCTTGAACGCAATCAAATTGCAAAATAATGCGGAAGCGTGTAAAAATCAGAGTTTAAAAAATTTACAAACCATAAACCCGGATCATCCTTTATGCACAATTATTAATTAAACGAAAAGATAAAGAATAAAATCATACCCTTGAAGATCGAGCTTCCTCAGGTACAAGTTCACCTCCAAATCCTTTCGCGTTCAATCTTGAATCCACCGGGTTTGGTTCCTTCCTTTGATCAACGTTAGCCACCCAAATGTTTGGCCTCTAGAGGTGATCCACCAAGGAAGAAGAAAATTCAAGAAGAAGGGTGGTTGGCTCAAACCCTAGTTTTTTTTATCTCTATAGAAAAGGCGTACTCTCCCACAAATTGGAATTATGTCGTTGTAAAAGTCAACAACCCCACCACCCATAATAAGACTCCTCTTATTTATAGATGTGGGCAACCCACCTTAACAATTAAGGAATTGGGATTTATTTAATTAATTAAATTCTTTTAATTAATTAAGCTCCCTAATCTTATTAGGGATAATTAATTAAACTCTTTTAATTAATTTAACTTCCTAATTCAATTAGGAATAAATGAGAGTACTTATATTAAATTAATTCCTAAACTCTTTTAGAAATTAAAATAATAATAATTGTAATAATATTAATAAGACTCTCTTATTAATTTATATTTAATATTTCTAAAATATTAAATAATAAATATTAAGCTATTTAATTTATTCTATCACCATAGATTAAATTAAATATACTTAACATATTATTACGATTATGCCATTAACTTCTTAAATAATTATTCTTCCTTTTATGGTGTGACCCTTTAGGTTCTCCATATTAAACCCATTGTGAATAAATCAATTAGAACAATTCTAATCTTATTTAAATAAATAAATTAAATAATTAATTTATTTAAATAAATAATATTTATTCTACAATAGGATAAGCCTCCCTAATGATCAACGACTTTCCGTATAATATAGATTTCAACATTAATCATTAAAGAACCTTTGAGTAAATAGTTACTTAAATAATTCAATCCTTCCACCATACAACGTCCCAATTAAATATAAGACATGGAATTCTTGTCAAGTCTTATTTTATTTAATTATATGTATTTCGATCCTTAAATGCACAACACCAAATAATGCAAATTAGAAACTCCTTTCTAATTTCATTACGCCTTAACCAAGGACTACTGGGTTGTCATTTATCGAATCACATAGGACATTTCTTTTCTTTTATTAGAAGTGGTAGATTCTTTATTGATCATACATTATCTCCATTACCACAACTTGTTATACCCAAGCATACCCTTTGATATACCCTCGTGGTCTTAAGGAATAAGTCAAAGTATAACTCATCATACATAAGATACTATGATGATCTCAAGTCCAAGGATTACTTGTCTTACTATCACTACTGAAATTCTATTGACAGCAAATAAAACTACATTAGGTATTCCTTAGCGAGCCACGCTCGATGAACTTATTCTCTAATAAGCACCTACATACTTGTTTTAGTGTCTCCACACAAATGATCATGAGATCAATCATCCTCATCCAATGAGCAAGCAACATATGCACCAATCTATCCGGATTCACTAATCCCCAATTTAGTAATCCAATAATTGGAAACTATTTTAGTTTTAAGCTTTCTAAGAATTTAGATCTCATTAGAATGATCATCATCATTATTCTAAAAGCATTGCTTAAAACTATGGGTTTATCACATATTATAAAACAGCATCATGTAGATAATTAAAAGCCTTTAATAAATAAATACTTTTTATTCATAAATGAATAAGATTGTTTACAAAGTATATGCTTTATCATCAAACATGATTGGCTTGTATGCATACTACTTTCACAATTATTATAGAGAAATTATAAAGAGAGAAGCTATAGAGAGAAAGAAGAAGCGAAGTCTGCTACTTCACTATTCCAATATCCAGTCTTCTTCTGAGGTAAGGAATATTATTATTATAGTAAGGGGTATTATTCTTTCGTATTCATGAAGAAAGTTATTTTCTTTCAATAATCATAAAGGTTGTTATTCCATTCTTTATTATTATGTTGGAATAACCTGTCAATGTGAAGTACCGCATACATGGTGAAATTCTTCTGTTTTTTCATTCTTTATTATTCTGTTGGAATAACCTATCTGTGTGGTCTATCGTATGCCTGGTGAATTCTGTTGTTATTCTATTCTTTATTATTCTGTTGGAATAACCTCTCTGTGCGGTCTATCGCATGCCCGGTGAATTCATTGTTATTCCATTCTTTATTATTACATTTGGAATATCCAGCCGCGGTCTAATAATTTACGCATGACCGTTCCATTCTTTATTATTTTGTTGGGAATAACTTTTCTGCATGCGATCTCGCATGCATGTGGTAAATTCTTCATTATTTTATTCTTTATTATTACATTGAATAACTTTTGCCTACATGTGGATTACCACATGCATGGTGAATGATCCTTTGAATTCATTCCTTATTAAATTGTGAAAATGATCTATCTACGTGGATTACCGCATGGCGGGCAAAAATCTATTTGCAGTTTCATATATTCTATTATACTCAGTTGGTTAAACTTTTGGCTTCTATACTCCATGAAATTAGTAGAATATCCTGGATATTTGCGTTTCATCTAGTATCTTTTCATAGAAATATTCTTCTGAGCATTTTTGTATTTTATTCCATAAAGCAGTATCATGTTGACAATTTGAACGTTATTAGTTCTTGGATAAATTAATTTATAAATCTTTAAAATTTATTCTTGAACTTGTTTTATTGAATTGCCATCATCCTCATGCTTATATTAAGTTGAAAGTCATATGTGGTCTGTAGTGCATAGATGGACTTGGTATGATTATGACAAGGAATTATTCGGTATAATCATGACCGTAATATTACAAATGATGTAGAAAAAGTCTTCATTGGCCCGTAGTGCATTGATGGACAGTTTTTGGTATGATTACGGCTCTTCAGCCAAGGGAGCAAAGATGAATTATTTTATGGCATGATCATGATCATTGATGAAAACACGAATATCCTTGGCCCGTAGTGCATGGATAATTTATGGTTGTGATACTAATGAATATCCTTGGCCGTAGTGCAGGGATGATGTGGATTATTTATTGAGCTGAGTCTCAGCGATAAAAGTGATGAAAAACCTTTTAAATCATAGAAGATAGTAGATTTTATTCTCTACTTGACTCCTCTAATTGATTGTTTGTTCCGCTGCAGTTAAACTTGATGTTTATTGTATTTTATCAGTTTAACACTGTTGAAGGCTAAGGATAATTTATTCTGCATTATCTTAGTCATAATATTTCTAATTGGGCTAGTTGAGCTCACCCTTTCTTTCACTGTTCTCTTCAGGAAATGAGAATATAGCTGGGACGAGTCGGAGAACGGATTGACGGTCCAGATGGTTGTTTTAGTAGTCCTCACTATTCTATAAAATAGTGTGACAATAAATGTATTGAGGACTTATTTTGAGTAGAAGATAATATTTATATTAAAACTCACAGCTCATGTTTCATATTTAAGATTGTATTTGTATTCTGTACCATGTATTTGGCGACTCAGAATAGGTGATGTATACCTATTTTGGGGGCGTCACACAAATTTTGTTAAATAAGTTGACTTTTAACAGAATATCCACCTCAGCCTTTAAATGAACATCCACGTAGGTGAAGTCTGGATTATCATCCTAATTTTTGCCACATTAAAAATTAAATGGATTTAACTATTTTTAGTATATTACAAATTAAAAGAAAAGTTAAAAAAAGAAATCAATCCCTAAATTTCTCTCTCCAATGTCAAACCCCCATTTTGTTTATCTCTCCAATGTCAAACCCCCATTTCAACTCTCCAAAATCAAAACTCCCATTTCATTTCTCTCTCCAATTTCAAAATCCCATTTGATTCTATATCTATTCGTGGATATATAAATCTGAGATGGAGAAATTTTTTAGCAATAGTTGATTTTTAATAATGGATATATGTAGTGTTGTACAAAAAGAAGAAAATTTGTGGATATAGATCTGATATATATAGTTGATTTTTAGCAATGGATGTATATGCTCCTTCCTCCCTCATCATCTTCACTTTCTCTCTCATCGCTGTCTCCACCGCCGGAGCCATCAACATTATCGAGGTTCTCTCCGGTTATCCGGAGTACAGCGATTTCAACAAATTTCTCACTGAAACAAAAGTCGCCGACGAGTTGTTGGTTCTTTGTTTAGAGAGATGGATGGTGATGGCGGTGGTGGTAGTAGTAGTGGGAGTAGTGAAATTAAAATATTTAAAATTTTAAAAAAATATGAATTAATTAATTTATATAAATACATTTGTAAAAATTATTCATTAATTTATTTTATTATTAATTAATTAATTTAATTTAATTAATTGTTATGTATATTAATTTGATTTATATTGTGTTAATTTATATAAATAAATTTGTAAAAATTATTCATTAATTTATTTTATTAATAATTAATTAATTTAATTTAATTATTTGTTATATATTAATTTGATTTATATTTTAACTATTTGTTATAGAATTGAGTATAATTTAATTTAATTAGTTATCCAACTCAGCTTTTCTCTCCTGTCAGTATTTCCACGTATTGCCACGTCATTTTTCTGTTAAATGGTTAACAGATATAGACGGCAAAATCACTTTTTATAAATAATATATAGTTCAATGAGTTGATAGTAAAAAAAAATCAGTTCGATAATGCATTCGTAAACCGACCCCTAGTAGAGTGGAAAAAATGTATTTAACCCCATCATTAGTCACATCCTATGTGTTAAAGTCACGTCATCAATTTACGATGTGACAACTTCAATTGAATTAAAGTGTGAAAAATTAACAGTCTAATTATTTAATTGAAAAAATTAAAAGTTCAATCACCGAAGTGGAAACAGATCAATAGTTTGAGGTATTAATTTATATTTAAGTATTAAATTAATTACAGTTTGAGTACACATCAGCTTTAACATGCCACATGTTCAAGACATGTCATCAATTTATGATATGGAAGGTTCAATTGAACAAAAGTAGAAAAAAAAAATAATTTAATGACCTGATTGAAAAAATTAAAAGGTCAATCACCGAAATAGAAAAAAGACAATAATTTAGGATAGTAGTTTATATCACGACATACTTGAAAATTTTGTGTCTGATAATTGAATAAAGTATAATTTGTTTCTTTATAAACATATTAAAAAATTTAATATGATTTACATACTAAGCAATATTGAATTAATTAGTTCAATGATACTTTCATAATTGTTGATTATATTTGACAATAATTATATGGGTGAATCATTCAACTAAAATTATTACAATGATATTTTAGTAAAAGATCAATATTATAAAAATATAACCAATAATTTTGAATTCATACAAAACATTTACAATAACAATTACTCATAATCACATATCTTATATATGTGTTTAGATGGATATCTATCATAAAGTATAACAAACACCCTCTTATAGTAATCGTAATGACATTCAATAATAATCCATTTGGGCTCCAAATCTATATACGAAAACATAGTACTCCCTCCGTCCTTTAATATATGTCGTTTTAGAGTTGTGTACGAATATTAAGAAAATAATTTTATATCATTAAATATTATATCAATTACCTATATTGTCCTTGTATTGGAAAATGATAGTATTATTTATTGGACAGAAAATAGTGAGAGAACCAAAATTATATTTAATACTTGAGGTAAAATTAAAAACTAAGTAATTAATATTTAATTAAAATTCTCAAACGATAAATATTAAAAGATAAAAATATTTCTCTAAAATGGCATTTAAAAAAAGACGAAGAAATACAAATTAAGAAAGGGCAAAGGTGCAAAATTGCCCCTAACGTTTTAGTCGAAATGCCAATTAGCACATGAACTATTTTTTTTTCCAAAAGTATCGTTGACTTTGTAAAACGTAACTCAATTATGTCCCTTTCATTAAAAAATTTTTTGCTAGACAAACGGATGTTACTGACGACTGACATGTGACAAAAATAAAATTTAATAAAAATATTATTCAATTCTTTTCTATCTCCAACTTTTCTATCTCTTTCTTCTCCCTCTTTTCTCTCTCCTTTCTTCTTCCTCCAAAGCTCTACATAACTAAAGCTCTCCATAATAGTAATGGAGTTCTATACCTACATCCCCAAAATTTACTTATATAAAGTTTTAACTATTTGCCCATTTAAGAAAAATAATTATTATGTCAAATTTATCGTTAAAAGTCGCCATAATTACATTTGGGGTTATACACCTAAAACAACTACAACTTTATTAATACAATTGTCGTGCAAAATAAAAAAATACAACACATAAACCGAGAGTTTAAATACAAATATTATCTTCTAGACAATATCCACACTCAAATAAGTCCTCATTACAATTATTGATACACTATTTTACAAAATAGTGAGGACTACTAAAACAACTTCTAGAACCATCATTCCACTCCCCGACTAGTACTCGCTACATTCTCGCCTCCTGAGAAGAAAAATGGAACAAAAAGGAAAAGGGTGAGCTCAACTAGCCCAGTAAAGAATATTATGACTAAGATAATATAGAACAAATTATCGTTAGTCTTCAACAGGAAAAAATCTGATAAAATACAATAGACAACAAGTTTTAAATCAATATTCCAAGCGAAATAACAATTCATTAGAAGAGTTACGTAGAGAATGAAATCTACTATCTTCTATGATTTTAAAAAAAATTCCATCATCAATATTTTATCCCTTTAACATCAATCAATATACATCTTAAATCAAATATTCATCTTTGCACTACAGGCCAAAGATATTCATCGATTAATCATGTTTCATCTCAACACTTTATACATCTTTACACTACGGGCCAAAGATATTCATAAGAAAATCAACCATCTTTGCACTACAGCCAAAGATATTCAAGAATATCATCATTTAGGACCGAGGATGATGAAAAATATTTTAAAAAAAATGAATCCAAAGAAAACAAAAAGAACAAATAATAAGGATTCGTACTTTAAACAATCCAAGTTCAAAAATACTTCATAAATAACCATAGTGAAGTAAAATTCAAGAATGATCAAAACATGGATACAATCAAAGCTAGTATCCATAATAGATATTTTGGACAAAAAATAAAAATTTAATTTTTCTGTGAATAGTGTCGTATTCGTGAATAGTGTCGTATACGTGAATAGTGCCATATACGTGAATAGTAACCCCGACACTAAAAGACAAGAATTTCACAAGAAAAATCTTACCAATATTCCGGCATAATGATATTAGAAGAAATAATATCATTTTAAAAAAAATAACATCCCTTACCTCGAAAGAGAATATACTTACGACTTGAATACTCGATATAGTCTTTGAAGGAAACTTGTATCGTATAAAGAACACTCAAAAGTCTCAAAATACTCACAAAAATACGCTTTCGATAATATAGAGAGAGAGAGAGAAAAACTTATTTCTAGGTGTGATTTTTAATTCTAACCTAAGCACCTATTTATAGAAAATGCTTAGAACACCAAAAGCGAAAATTTAATAAAATAATAATATTTATTATAATTTTCTCGCCCAACCTTTGAATTCAGATTTCAACATGTTTAACAACCCACTAATCATAACAAAAAATGTTTTTCTTAAATAAAACGATTAAAACTTTCAAAAATCAATTATTCTAGAACTTCAGAACTTCAATAATTCATAATAAATAGCCCTTTTATCAAAAAAAATTTGAATCTTATGTCCTTTCCATAGGAAATTCCATTCTCTACAACTTTGTAAGTTTAAGTTTTTCCAAATTCCAAGCAGAAATTGACCGAAATCCACAAACGAGCGATTTTACAGGCTATAATCAAATTTCAGTCAAGAAATAGGCCCACAAACATGTTTAACATGTTTTAAACATTTTTTTGTAACAAAAATACTCTTCCTCCTCATTTATTCATATATCACACATTCATTGTAAAATATCACCATTATTATATTATTAAAATATAATAATATATTTAAATAAATTATTTTATCAAAAAAGATAAAATATCAATTTTTCAACAATTGTCACTTTAAAATTTTCTCCATCTATATCCACATAAAATGAATATTTTTCTTATCATAATAATCAATAATTAATTATTCATAAATAATATTACAGAATCACAATACTCGATAACCAAAGTAGCTCCGAAAGAGGGGGCTTTCCAATAAGGATTTCTCTTTACTGGCGCGCAATTAGGTGACCAAACCTCTCCTTAGACAGAACTTTCTAGACATTGCCAATAATGCTATCTAATAATATTATTCAAATAATATGAATTATTGATCTCGATAATGAAAATATTGTGTAGTGACAATTATTGAAACAACAATAATATAAAATATCAACGTAGCAATTATTGAATCAATATAATAAAATATTGAATAATTCTTACCGTAACAATTATTGAGTAGTGCCTTCTTCACGTAAGAATCAATAATTGGTGCAATATCGTGTATTCTTTTGTATTTTAACCAATTTAAGTATTTCAACAATATTAATTGTAAACAACTACGCCAGTTATTTATAAACAACTTATACTTGTCATTTTCTTCATCCAATCGCTTTTCGTTATGGGGCCCACACAAGGTCGCTACGTCGTCGTCATTTAATATTCCCACGCAAGAAGAATATTCCACGACCAAACGAATATTCTCCGAATAACAATGAATATTTTATAACCACTTGCTTATTTAAAATATTTGCGCATTTTACCCATAACTAACCACATTAATCAAATCAACCTTACTATTTCAAAATAATAAATAGAGGAAATTTAATTTCATTTATAATAAGTTGGGGGTCTCTTACTCCCTCCCTCCTTATGAAATTTCGTCCTCGAAATTGACGTACGTACTGGTGTTTCAAAAGGTGAGGATACCTCGCTTTCATTTCCGTTTCCACTCCCGTGTCATTTCCTCTATAGCATGGTTCCTCCACAAAACTTTGACTTGTGGTATGACCTTTGTCGTAATAGGACATGCTCCTTCCTATCCAAGATCTTGACAGTACCTCTTCATACGTTAAGTCTTCAGCTATCTCGTCCGGTTCTAACTCAATAACGTGGTTCGGGTCTTTCACATATTTACGAAGCACAGATATGTGAAAAACATTATAAACACGAGACATACTTGGAGGTAACGCGAGTCTATAGGGCACATTTCCTACTCGGTCAAGAATCTGAAATGGACCAATAAATTGTGGATTGAGCTTTTCTCTTCTCCCAAATCTTGTAACTCCTTTCCATGAAGCAACACGCAACAATACATGATCCCCAATACTAAATTTCACGTCCTTTCGATGAAGATCCGCATAACTCTTTTGTCGATCTTGTGCCGTTTGTATACGTTGTCGAATCATTTGGATCTTTTCTGTAGTCATACGTACCAACTCTGGTCCCAACAATGTTGCTTCACCCACCTCGTCCCAACATATTGGAGAGCGACACTTTCGTCCATATAATGCTTCAAATGGAGCCACACCTATACTTGCCTGATAACTGTTGTTGTAGGAGAATTCCACCAATGGTAAATACTTATCCCAACTCCCTTTGAAGTCTAGGACACAAAGTCTTAATAGATCTTCAAGAGTCTGAATAGTCCTCTCTGATTGTCCGTCCGTTTGAGGATGGTATGCCGAACTAAATCATAAATCTGTGCCCATAGCTTTTTGCAAGCTAACCCAAAATCGTGAAGTGAATCTTGGGTCACGATCCGAAACTATGGATACTGGCATGCCATGCAATCTCACAATCTCATTTACGTACATACGAGCAAGACGTTCAAGGGAATAAGTCTCCCGTATCGGCAAGAAATGAGCAGACTTGGTTAATCTATCAACAATAACCCAAATAGCATTTATGCCTTGAGAAACCGTGGGAAGACCCATAATGAAATCCATGGTAATGTGTTCCCACTTCCATTTCGGAATCTCAAGTGGTTGCAATGGACCCTTAGGCACTTGATGCTCCGCCTTTACACGTTGACAAGTTAAACACCTCGAGATAAACTTTGCAATCTCTCTCTTCATATTGTTCCACCAAAATGTATGTCGAAGATCACGATACATTTTGGTACTTCCAGGATGGATTGCAAACGGTGTATTGTGTGCCTCCATCATGATCTTGTTCTTCAAATCAGAGTCGTTAGGAACACAAAGTCTGGAGTGGACTCAAAGTATTCCTTCTTCATCGATTCTTGCTTCTGGAATAGCACCTTCTTGTACTTTCTTCTTCTTCATACGCGCGTCGACTCAAGGATCTCGTGGCTTGAGCAACTTTAACTTTTTCGATTAAAGTTGGTTCTATCGCGATATACTTGACATCATCGCATGGGTCCCCGGAGTCTTGAATTCTATCTTCATCTTTTGTAAATCACACAAAATGGGCCTTTGTGTTAATAACATCGCACTCGTTCTCGCATATGATCTTCTACTCAACGCGTTAGCTACCACGTTCGCTTTTCCAGGATGGTATTGAATGGTGTGGTCGTAATCTTTTAACAGCTCGAGCCAACGTCGTTGCCACATGTTGAGTTCCTTTTGGGTGAAAAAATATTTGAGGCTTTTATGATCTGAATATATCTCCACTTTCTCCCCATATAGATAGTGCCTCCGGATCTTTAGCGCGCAAAACGATCGCTAGCGCTAACTCTAGATCATGAGTAGGATAATTCCTCTCATATTCTTTAAGTTGTCATGAGGCATAGGCTATGACTTTCCCATGTTGCATGAGAACACATCCTAACCCTTTGCTCGAAGCATCGCTGTAGATAACAAATCCATCCGAACCAGATGGTATTGTTAGTCGAATAGTGCCAAATGAGTCTCCTCTTGAGCTCTTGAAAACTCTTCTCGCATTCCTCGCTCCATACTGAATTTTGTATCCTTCCGAGTCAATCGAGTTAATCGGAGTAGCGATTCGAAAAAATCCTTCCACGAATCTCCGATAATAACCAACTAAGCCCAGAAAGCTACGTACTTCGATCACCGCCTTGGTTGCTCCCAACTTTGTATTGCTTCAATCTTCGCCGGGTCAACAGATACTCCATGTTTTGACACCACGTGCCCAAGGAATGCTACTTCCTCAAGCCAGAACTCGCATTTCTTCAACTTGGCATATAACTTATTTTCACGAAGCCTTTGGAGTACCAGCTTCAAATGGTGCTCATGATCTTCACGACTTTTGGAATATATGAGGATGTCATCAATAAAGACCACAACGAATTGATCCAAATATTCCTTGAATACTTGGTTCATCATATCCATGAAAGCCGCAGGAGCATTAGTCAATCCAAAAGACATGACTAAGAATTCATAATGCCCGTCATCGAGTTCAAGCGCATCTTTGGAATATCCTCGCCTAAATCTTCAAATTGATGATATCCGAACTAAGATCGATCTTTGAAAAGAATTGTGCTCCTTGCAATCGATCAAACAGTCATCAATGCGAGGTAGCGGATACCTATTCTTGATGGTGACATGGTTTCGATTCTCGATAGTCAATACAAAGTCGCATACTCCCGTCTTTTCTTCTTTAAATAAATAAAAGAGAGCACCCCAAGGAGATGTGTACTAGGGACGAATAAAATCGATGTCCAACAACTCCTCGTAGTTGGACCTTTAACTCCTGAAGTTCAATAGGAGCCATTCGATATGGGGTTTTAGAAATGGGCTTTATATCGGGTTCATGGTCAATAAAGAATTCAAATTCACGTTCTGGGGGTAGACCGGGAAGTTCTTCAGGAAATACGTCAAGAAATTTACTAACAACAAGAATATTATTCAAATCTAACGTGTCTTTATTCAAATCCATAACATGGGCTAAGAAAGCTTGACATCCGTTTTTCAATAAACGAATAGCTTTATGACTTGATATGATAGTGATTGATTTTAGTGGTTTAGTTGCTTGAATTAAATATAACAAAGTTGGTTAGGAATATGAAAACTAACAACCTTACGAAAACAATAAATTTTGGCATGATGAGTAGTTAACCAATCAATCCTTAAAATCACATCAAAAGCAAGTATCTTTAAAGAGATAAGGTCAACAGGTAATGTGATGGTGCCAACTTGGATCAAACAAGATTTATAAACAGTGGATGTAATAAAAGTGTCTCTAATCTGAGTCTCCACAAATAAATCAAAGTCTAATTTCTCCGGAGTTAAGTTTAAACGTTGAGCACAAGCAGGAGAAATAAATGAATGGGTAGCACCGGTATCTAGTAAGGTATAAACTTCACAAGAATTTATGATTAGCTTACCCGTGATCACCTCATTTGGGTTCCTCGCATTCTGACCAGTCACAACAAACGCTCTTCCAGGAACCGTTGACTTTGACTTTTCTGGGACAGCCTTTTGAGTCACCATCCCCACTGGACTTGGTTTCGCTACCGTACAATCTCGAGCGATATGTCCTTCCTTTCCACAATTATAACATACCTTGAACTGTTGTGGGCAGTTTGGGCTGATATGTCCCTCTTTTCCACATTTATAGCATACGACCGGTGGTCGTTTCCTCCTTAGAACCAGTTCTGCTGTTGGTGTTGACGTCTTCACATTGTCATTGTTGAATCTCCTCTTTTTAAAATCTCCCCCCGACTCGCTTCTTCTATTTTCATGGCCATGATTACCACCAGAAGTGGTTACCACTTTTGTCCAAATTTTTTTTTCTCCGCTGGTTATCGTTGTTCGATGACTACTGTCACCAGTATGATCCTGGTTGTGGTCCCTCGGTTGAACGTACTCGTTATCTCGCTCTAATAATTGAGCCCTGTTGACAACATCTGAATAGAGAGAAAATTTATGAAAATGAGATATTGACGTATCTGCCGGTTTCAAACCTCTCGAAAACATCCGCGTCATCGTTCCTCATTCTCCACCAAATGAGGTGCAAACTGGATAACTCTGCAAACTTCGCCTCGTCTTTGGGACACCTTGCCATGTTGTTTTGTTCCAATCTAATAAACTCTACTTCCTTCATATGATGAATACTTTCGGAAAGTACTTGTCATTGAACGATTCTGAAATGTCTCCCAAGACATGCTTTGAGTCTTGGTTTGGATGGGTACGCTTTCACGATTCCCACCAGTAATCTGCCTCATTACGGAACATAAAAGTGGAAAATAGAACCTTCTGTTCCTCCGTGCATCCCAAGACATCGAATATCTTGGTAATTTTCTTGACCCACGTCTCCTCCTTAATCGGATCCGGCTTTCTCCAGAATTCTGGTGGTCCCAACTCTTTGAACTGCTTGGCTGTAACAAACCGTGCGTTGCTATCATTTCCACCTGTATTTTTTACACGAGTCTCCTTTGTCTGATTTTGCATGAACTGCAAAAAGCTTCTAAACATTCCGTCGTTCATCGTCTGATCAGTGGTGTTGTTTACAGAAGGAACATTGTCGACCTAATGCACATTCTCCTCATTAGTGAGTAAAGGTGTCTCCACGGTCTCATTTGCTCCACTGTTAACATTCTCAGTTGCCATTCTCAAATACTGCCATAAAACAAGGGTTAATTAAAGAAATTAACATATCACATAATATCCCTATATTCGACCCAACCAACAAATAAGCTTAGGTAGGACACACTAGCTAAGCGAAGGATTTACTCGCCTCCCTCCTAGTTCTATTCCCCGATCTCCGCCAGAGATCATATCCTAAGCTCGATACCAACCGTGACGCCCCCAAAATAGGTATACATCACCCATTCCGAGTCGCCAAAATACATGGTACAAAAAACAACTACAACTTTATTAATACAATTGTCGTGCAAAAAATACGACAACACTTAAACCGAGAGTTTAAATACAAATATTATCTTCTGAGACAATATCCACACTCAAATAAGTCCTCATTACAATTATTGATACACTATTTTACAAAATAGTGAGGACTACTAAAACAACTTCTAGAACCATCATTCCACTCCCCGACTAGTACTCTACTACATTCTCCCTCCCGAGAAGAAAAAATGGAACAAAAAGAAAAGGGTGAGCTCAACTAGCCCAAAGAAGAATATTATGACTAAGATAATATAGAACAAATTATCGTTAGTCTTCAACAGAAAAAATCGATAAAATACAATAGACAACAAGTTTTAAATCAATATTCGCAGTGAAAAAATAATAATTCATTAGAAGAGTTACGTAGAGAATGAAATCTACTATCTTCTATGATTTTAAAAAAATCCATCATCAATATTTTATCCTTTAACATCAATCAATATACATCTTAAATCAAATATTCATCTTTGCACTACACAGCCAAAGATATTCATCGATTAGTCATGTTCATCTCAACACTGTGTACATCTTTTACACTACTGGGCCAAAGATATTCATAAGAAAATCAACCATCTTTTTTGCACTACAGCCAAAGATATTCAATAATATCATCATTTAGGACCGAGGATGATGAAAAATATTTTAAAGAAAAATGAATCCAAAGAAAACAAAAGAACAAATAATAAGGATTCGTACTTTAAATAATCCAAGTTCAAAAATACTTCATAAATAACCATAGTGAAGTAAAATTCAAGAATGATCAAAACATGAATACAATCAAAGCTAGTATCCATAATAGATATTTTGGACAAAAAAAAAATTTAATTTTTTCGTGAATAGTGTAAGTATTCGTGAATAATGTCGATATCGTGAATAGTCGTAGTATCGTGAATAGTAACCCCGACACTAAAAGACAAAAATTTCACAAGAAAAATCTTATCAATATTCCAGCATAATGATATTAGAAGAAATAATATCATTTAAAAAAAAAAAATATCCCTTACCTCGAAAAGACAGTACTTACATTTGAATATTTATCGATATAGTCTTTGAAGAAAACTTGTACCGTATAGCAACACTCAAAGTCTCAAAATACTCACAAAAATACGCTCGATAATATAGAGAGAGAAAGAGAAAAAAAACTTTATTTACGGTGTGATTTTCAATTCTAACCTAAGCACCATATTTATAGGAAAATGCTTAGAACACCAAAGCAGAAAATTTAATAAAATAATAATATTTATTATAATTTTCTACGCCAACCTTTGAATTCAGATTTCAACATGTTTAACAACCCACTAATCATAACAAAAACATTTTTCTTAAATAAAACAATTAAAACTTCCAAAAATCAATTATTCTGAAACTTTAGAACTTCAATAATTCATAATAAATAGCCCTTTTATCAAAAAAAATCGAATCTTATATCCTTTCCAAAGGAAATTCCATTCTCTAAAACTTTGTAAGTTTAAGTTTTTTCAAATTCCAAGCAGAAATTGACCGAAATCCACAAACGAGCGATTTTACAGGCTATAATCAAATTTCAGTCAAGAAATGGGCCCACAAACATGTTTAACATGTTTTAAACAATTTTTTGTAACAAAAATACTCTTCCTCCTCATTTATTCATATATCACACATTCATTGTAAAATATCACCATTATTATATTATTAAAATATAATAATATATTTAAATGAATTATTTTATCGAAAAAGATAAAATATCAATTTTTCAACAATTGTCACTTTAAAATTTTCTCCATCTATATCCACATAAAATGAATATTTTTCTTATCATAATAATCAATAATTAATTATTCATAAATAATATTACGTAATCACAATCTTACAAACCGCATAGTTCCTGTGAGAGGGGGCTTTCTAATAAAGATTTCTCCTTCTTGGCGCGCGCAATTAGGTGACCAAACCTCTCTTGTAGATGTAACTTTCTAGACATTGCCAATAATGCTATCTAATAATATTATTCAAATAATATGAATTATTGATCGATAATGAAAAATATTGTGTAGTGACAATTATTGAAACAACAATAATATAAAATATCAACGTAGCAATTATTGAATCAATATAATAAAATATTGAGCGAATTACGTAACAATTATTGAGTAGTGCCTTTTCTTCACGTAAGAATCAATAATTGGTGCAATATCGCATATATCTACCTGTGATTTTAACCAATTTAGTATTTCAACAAGATAATACTGAATAACTACTACGCCAGTTATTTATAAACAACTTATACTTGTCGTTTTTTCATCCAATCGCTTTTCTTTATGGGGCCCACACACAATTTTCGGTACAAATTTAATATTCCCCGACAAAGAATATTCCCGACCAAACGAATATTCCTCGACAAAATATTCCCACTTGCTTATTTAAAATACAAATATAACTAACCACATTAATCAAATCAATCCTTACTATTTCAAAATAATAATATTTTATATACCAAATTGCAATATAACCACTTTAATTAAAAGTGTAATTATTTTGGTATAAATAAAATTCTTTAAAACATCAAATAATTTGGGATTTTTCATCAAAATTATTTTTAATATATAACTAACCTACATTTATCAAATCAAATCAACCATTTTTTATGATTATTTCAAAATACTATTTCAAAATAATAAATAGAGGAAATTTCAAACTTCATTTATAATAAGTTGGGTACTATTTTTTAAATAATTAAATGTTACTCATTTTTTATGATTATTTCAAAATTCAATTATTAAAAAATTATATATTTGTTCGATAATTTGACAAGAATTGGCTGTTTAGTTCGTTTATGGTCAAATTGTACTAATGTTGTTTAACTTAGATTCATTATTTCGGACTTATAAGTTAATAATAGACTTATAAGTATTATTGAATTTTTTAACTTAAATTGTTACTTATTTTGAAAATGATTTTGATAATAAGTCATTTTTAACTTATTAAAAAATGATTTATAAGTCATTCTTAATAAATTAGTTTGACCAAATATAATGTTTATTTTGTCCTTCTTTTATCAAGGTAAATTACATTTCTACCCCCTCTTAACCTAAAAATCCTTCTCTCTTTCTATTTTTTCCCGGACGAGTAAAACATTATATTAAGAAGATGTCAAGGGGACGCCACCCAAGTACACACAAATATAATGCTCCTATATCTACTAATGCACTAAATGTTGATATTGTTCTGATTTCCCAGTTGTTTCAAACTAAAGTGGCTTAATGATTTCAGGCCAATATCGTTGTCCAGTGTTTTCAAAACATTGATTTGTAGCTTTTACATTTTGGTTCTGACCACATTCATTTGATTCGATATGGTTACGGAATTAATAACCTAATTTGAGTAAGTTTGATAGTTTACCTTGATAATGACTTGGATAAGCCAGTTCAACAATTTCATCATTGTTTGTTTAACACTTGGAATTATTGAAAAGCATAAAGGAAAGAGGTTTAGTTTAGTACTTTGGTACTAAAATACGGCTAACTGAGTTGAGAATTGGGATGCCTGTAGATTAACTATAGTATATTCGTCAAACTGCTTACTCATTTTGTCTTGTTCCTTCGTCAAGAAATTGTAAATTTCCATCCTAAGTGGTAATTCCTTAAATTGTTTTCTATAATACATCTTCTACGTATCAATAATTTGTTTACCAATAAGTTATTTAATAATAATAAGTTGTTTAATAATAATAAGTTGTTTAAATTATAAGTTGCTTAAATAATAAGGTATTTAAATATAATAAATTATTTAAATAATAAGTTGTTTACCAATTTATTATTTAAACAACTTATTTGTTAGTGTTTTTGTTGGTGGAAAATGCGACAGTGGCTTATTTGGTTAATTTGAAGAATTTTTTGGTGACAAAGCATACAAGTGGTGGGGAATGCCAAGGCGGCGGTGTCGGTGTTGATATTTAGGAATTCGGTGACGGTGATGGGGTTACGGTAATGGGTGTGGTGCTTTACAGCAAAGCAAATAAGAGGTCTAAAGTTACAACTCATTGATAAATGACAAATAGGGAAAGTAATTGTTGTTGATTCCATTGCTATACAAAGGCGCGACTCTTTTTCTCTTTTTTATGTTTACTATTCATATTTTTAATTAAGGGATAAGGAAGAGAAGTGGAATTTAATGATTCTGGGTTAAGTTTTGTATATTGTTCTTGATTGGGGTTTGTTTTGAGGTAAGAAAAATTCTTTCTTTTAAAACTGTCGGAGATCATCCAACTTTATCTAAAACTATTATTGCAAGCCCAGATACACAATGACTGCATAAATACCATTTCTTTCCAGGGTAATCACATCATTTCTGGTCTCCGTTTTTTTTACAATTTGGGAAAGAAGCTAAATCCACTTTATGAACATCATCAACTCCCATCGGATAGTTAAAAACTGCACTCCTCCTTAACTCTGGAGCTGTATACACCTAGTTTTTGCCTCAAGAATTCATATCTAATCTTTGGAAGTGCCTTTGTTAGGATGTCAACACTTTGATTTTCTGTTTTACAATGGATTAGATGCACTTCTCTTTCTATTTGTACTTCTCTTAGAAAATAAAGTTTTATCTTGAAGTGTTTTGTTTTGTCATGGAACACTGGATTATTAGAAATTGAAATTACATCTTGGTTGTCCACAAATATTTGTGTGCCTTCTTTTTGTTCTATATACAAATCTGTCATGAGTTTTATAATCCAAATAGCTTGATTCGTAGTAGCAACAACAGCCACATATTCTGCTTCTGATGTGGATTGAGCTATGACTTCTTGCTTCTTAAAACAACATGAAAAAAATTCTTGAACCAAAGCTAAAACAGTAACCTGAGGTGCTTCTCCTATCATCAACACATCCAGCCCAATCACTATCAGAATAACCATAGAGACTAAAGTTCTTAACTTATTTGAACCTTACTCCATAATCAATTGTGCCTTTAACATATCTAAGAATTCTTTTTGCTGATTGAAAATGAATTTCACTAGCACAATGCATATACCTTGATAGCAAACTCACTACATGCATGATATCTGGCCTGGTTGCACTTAAATACATTAGGCAGCCTATTAGACTCATGTACAACCTTTCATCCACCTTTTCAGCTCCATCATCCTTGCAAAACTTCTCTTTTTGATTCATTGGAATTGCAGTTGGCTTGCACTCTTCTATGTTGATCTTCTTGAGGACTTCCTTCGCATATTTATGTTGGCATAAAAATATTTCATTTTGCTTTTGATGTACCTGCATACCAAGAAAGAATTTCATCCTCCCAAGGTCTGTCATTTCAAAAAACATCTTTATTTCTTCTTTAAACTTGTCAATCAACTCCATGTTACTTCCTGTAACGAGTAGATGATCAACATACAGATATACCACAAATATTTCATTATCAGCCTTCTTGATATATAAAGTAGATTCACTTAAACTTTTTTCAAAACCTAAGTTCACTAAGTGTGCATCAATTCTGTTATACCAAGACCTTGGTGCCTGTTTTAAACCATACATAGCCTTTTTCATTTGATATACCTTCTTCTCTTGTCCTTCAAAAATGAACCCCTTCAGGTTGCTCTACAAAAATTTCTTCCTCCAAGTGTCCATTCAAAAAAGCTGATTTGACATCCATTTGGTATATATCCCAGCCTTTTTGTGTAGCAAGAGCCAGCAACATCCTTATGGTATCCAACTTGGCAACCGGGGAAAAAGTTTCAGAAAAATCTACCCTAAACGTCTGAGCATAACCCTTGACTACAAGTCTTGCCTTGTACTTGTTTACAAAACCATTAGGATTAAGCTTGGTCACGTAAACCCACTTGACTCCTATAGCTTTCTTGTGTGTAGGTCTATTCACCAACTCCCATGTCTGGTTTTTTCAATCATTTTTAGCTCCTATTTCATTGTAATTATCCACTTTTAATCAGTTACAGCTACTTCATACCCTGCAGGCTCAATTACAGCAATATTGCACCTCTAATAAATGTCAGAGAGTGATATGGTTCCTCTAACAGGTTCATTATCCACAACATCATTCTCCTTCTGAACCTCAAGCTTTTTGTCATTATCCCAACTCCAGTTATCTAACTCAAGGAATTGAACATCCCTACTGACAATAACTTTGTTGATTTGTGGTAAGTAGATCTTGTAGGCCTTTGAAATTATGTTATAGCCTATAAAAATTTCAGGTTCTGCTATTTTGTCCAATTTATCTATCTTAACTTGAGGGATGTAAGAGAAACATAGACAACCAAATGTCTTCAGGCTAAGCAACTTTGGTTTGTAGCTATGATAGACTTCAAATGGAGTCATCTTTTGTAAAGCTTTTGTTGGCAATCTATTTAGCAGAAAAACTGATGTGTTAGCAGCCTCTGTGATGCCCCCAAAACAGGTATACATCACCCATCTTGGGTCACCAGATACTTGGTACATAAATCAAATACAAACTTAATTGTACAACTGTCGTGTACAATATGACAAAACATAGCTGAGAGTTTAAATAAGAATATTGTCATCTAGACAATATCCACTCTCAATGGTGTCCTCATTTCAGTTATTATCACATTATTCCGTAGAATAGTGAGGACTACTAAAGCCATTTATCCTGGACCATCACTCCATTCCCCGACTCGTCCCAGCTATATTCTCATTTCCTGTAGATAACAATGAAAGAAAGGGTGAGCTCAACTAGCCCAGTAAGAAATATTATGACTAAGATAATGCGTAATAAATTATCCTTAGCCTTCAACAAAGATAACAACCGATAGAATACAATGAGACAACAAGTTTTAGATCAACAACTCGCAATGAAATAAGCAATCCATTAGAAGAGTCAAGTAGAGCATAAAATCTACTATCTTCTATGATTTAAAAGTTTTTCATCAACTTTATCATTTGAGACTCAACTTTTAAAAAATAAACCACATCATCGAATCATCCTCGCACTACGGCCAAGGATATTCATTAAATCATCAATGGTCATGACTATACCGAATAATCCCTGGTCATAATCATACCAAAAACTGTCCATCAATGCACTACAGACCAATGAAGACTTATACCACATCATTCGTCACATTACAGTCATGATTATACCGAATAATCTTTGGTCATAATCATACCAAGTCCATCTATGCACGTAAGCCAAAGATGACTTTCATCACACTATAAGCATGAGGATGATGACAATGACATAATGATTCAATAAAACAAGTTCAAGGATAAATTTTAAAGATTTATAATTTAATTTATTCAGGAATCAATAATGTCCAAATTATCAACATGATACTGTTTTGTGGAGTAAAATTCAAGAATAATATTCATGTACCAAAAATAATTTGGACAGAAAAGAAATATATTTTTCGGGTGAATAGTACCCCGTGAATAGTACTTCGGGAATAGTACCCCGTGATTAGTATCCCGACACAAAAAGTGTCCCGAATACCCGAGTAAATGATACTAGAGTGAATAGTAATCGGTTGAATAGTAACCCGTGAATAGTAACTTGTGAATAGTACTCCGGCACTAAAAGTGTTTCGAATACCCGAGTGAATAATACTAGAGTGAATAGTAATCGGGTGAATAGTAACCCATGAATAGTAACTCGTAACAGTAAAATACCAAAGAAAATGATATTTCATGACGAGTACAAAAGAAATTATATCCCAATTTAGTATAATAGAATATACGAAACTGCAAATGGATTTTCACCCACCATGCGGTAATCCACATAGACAGATCATTTTCATAATTTAATAAAGAATGAATACGAAGGATCATTCACCATGCATGCGGTAATCCACATAGACACGTTATTCTAACAGAATAATAAAGAATGGAATAACAGAAGAATTCACCATGCATGCAATAGATCACGCATGATATAGGTTATTCCCAACGAATAATAAAAAAATGGAACTGTGTCATGCGTAAATCCGCATGCATGTGATATTCCAATGAATAATAAAGAAATGAATAACAATAGAATTCACCGGGCATGCGATAGACCGCATAGACAAGTTATTCCAATAGAATAATAAAGAATAGAATAACAACAGAATTCACTAGTATGCATGCATCAAGCATGCATACAAAAGTTATTCCAATGTAATAATAAAGAATGAAATAACGTAAGAATTTCACCATGTATGCGGTATTCACATGTACAAGTTATTCCAACATAATAATAAAGAATGGAATAACAACCCTTACGAGTATTGAAAGAAAATAACTCTCTTCATGAATACGAAAAGAATAATACCCTTACCTCAAAAGAAGATCGGATAATTTGGAATAAAGGAGGTAGCAGACTTCTCTTCTTCTTTCTCTATAATTTCTCTCTCTATAATAATTGCTCTATAGCTTTAGTGAATTGGTGAGAAATGAAGGAAGAATGAGCTTCTATTTATAGAAAAATATAGTTTCGATAATTACACGTTTTGGGGCTCGAAATATTACAGTATAATACCTTCCTCTTTTCCTTCATTTTTAATTTAGTCCTGCAAGTATTATCAAACTTGCACCACCTCCCCTAATAGTAAATCATGTGAATCAATAGTAAATCATGTGAATCAATAGTTCTAAACATGTGAAAATATAATACCTCCATCTATACCTCCATTTTTAACTTAGTCATGCAAGTATTATCAATCTTGCACCAACTCCCCTAATAATAAATGAATGTGAATCAATAGTACACACATGTGAACAAATAGTTATAATCATGTGAATCAATAGCAATTAATTGCTCATTTATCCGGTTAATTATCTCATTGGTCAATATAACCTCCAGACATCAATTATTATTGAAATAAATATCGATTTCCACTAACACTAATAATTCCCACATAATGGAACTATTAATTTTATCTTTAATCAACACGAACTTATTCATCATTAATATTATAACTCACAATATTTAATAACCAGGTCATTCCCAGGAAAGAGGGGGCTTTTCGATAAGGATTTCTCCTTATTGGCGCGCAATTAGGTGACCAAACCTCTCATTGACAGAACTTCTAGACATTGTCAATATTCCAAATAATAATATGAATAACTTTATCGTCTCAATTATTGATTTAATAATATAACATATTATACGATGATATTGTGTGACAATAATTGAATCAATAATACGAGAGATATGATGCAAAGAATTATTGTAGCAATAATTGAGTATAACGAGTGACTTCTTACGTAAACATCAATAATCAATACCGTGTACTACTATGCAACCACGCCAGACATTACTATACTTTTACTACTGGGTAGTTCAACAGTTTTTACGGTAACACTTTTGCCGTTATTTTTATAAAATGATAATTCTGTCATTTTTTAACTACGACAATACTTCCGTTGTGGGGTCCACCAATGATTGTGTCGTCGTACGGATATTCCCCGACAAAAAGAATATTCCCCGACCAATCGAATATTATATAACAACTTGCATACTTTGCAAAATTTATAAATATTACCCACAACTATAACATTATATCAAATCCACACCATAATATTCAAAAAAAATATTTCGAGAAATTTAAATCTTTATTCATAAAATTTTGGGTCTCACAGCCTCGACCCAAAATTTCTTTGGCAGCCCTTTATCATGAAGCAAACACCTTGTCATCTCCATAATTGTTCGTCTTTTCCTCTCCACAACTCCATTCTGTTGAGGAGTGTAAGGTGTTGTCAAGTGATGTTCAATGCATGCATCTTCACAAAACTTGTTAAATTTTTCGGAAGTATATTCAGTTCCATTATCAGAACTGATCACCTATATTTTGCATCCGCTTTGAGTTTCAACCCAAGCTTTAAACTTCCAAAAGATTTCAACAACTTCAGATTTAAATTTCATAAAATAAATCTAGTACATTCTTGAGTAATCATCAATGAAAGCAATATAATACTTACTGCTATTCAGTGATGGTGTTTTCATTAAACCTCCCACATCCATGTGTATTAATTGCAACCTATGTGTAGCCCTCCAGGTCTTGTTTTTTTGAAAAAGAAAAGCCTGATTTGCTTTCCATATTGACATGCAGCACATTTAGGAGGCTCCTTCTCTAATTCAGGCAAGCCTTTCACCAGATTGTTCTTCTTAATGAAGAGTATAGCGACATGATGGAAATGCCCCAATCTCTTGTGCCGAAGCACTGTATTGCTATCTTCTTTATGTACAGTAGCTTGCTCTTCTTTCACCAAATCCAAAGCAAAACTTTTCTTTCATTTGAACTTTGAACACGTCTATGCCTTTTGTATCTTTAATTAATCACGTAGTTTTTATCTTCAAACAACACCTTATAGCCTTTTTCCAACAACTGAGTAACACTCAAAAGATTTTGATTAATTTCAGGAACGTATAAAATATCAGAAATTAATTTCAGACATGTGTGACCTTTAATTGCTACTGTTCCTTTACCTTTCACTGCAATGTGTGTTCTATTTTCAATTCTAACTTTGGAAACAGCGATCTTGTCAAGCTCTCTGAATAGCTCTCGATCATAAGTCATGTGGTTTGTACAACCACTATCTATTAGCCAGCTTTCTGTGGAGATGTTAGTGGCAAAGCATGATACCACAAACAACTGCTCCTCTTGAGGTTGATCCTCAGTTGGTCTCTCCTTGTTGTTGTTTAGTCTTGCATATCCTTTTCATATGTCCTAACTGTCCACATTTGTGACACCTTATATCTGGCCTCCACCAACACTTTTTTTGTGAATGATTGGTTTTTTTGCAGTGAGGGCAAAGTGGAAAAACTTGAGTGTTGCTGCTTTGACTATATTTGTTGTTTCTTGCAGAACCTCCAGGCTTGTTGCTTTTGTTTTGCCTTTTTTTGTTATTTTTTATACCATTGTTGATATGTAATTTGGCTTGAAAAGCACCCTTCATAGTTCCTTCTTTTCTCATAAGTCTCCTTTGTTTTTGTGCCAGCAGTGCATTCAACTATTCGGCCAAGGTAATACTTGACAGATCTTTTGAGTTTTCCAAAGATAAAATAATAGCCTCAAACTTTTCAGGAACTATGACTAGGATCTTTTGAACAATTCTAGAATCAGAAAAATCAGTATCAAGGAGTCTTACTTTGTTGATAATACCAAGAAGTCTGTCAGAATATTCCTTAATTGTTTCTGATTCTTTCATCTTTTGCATCTCAAAATCACGGATCAAATTGAGCACTTGCATCCCTTTGACCCTTTCATTTCCTTCATATTCTTGCTTCAAAAAATCCCAAATTTCTTTGGCTGTTTTCAGTGTCATTACTTTGATAAAAATGGTAGATGAGACTGATGCAAACAAGGTTGCTCTTGTTTTTGATTTTCTTTGTTTCCTCTCTTTTTGATTTTTGATTTGTGCAAGAGTTGGATTTTCTGGTAAGGGTGGAACTTCATATACTTGTTCAACAGCTTCCCAGAGATCACTAGCATCATGATAGGCTTCCATTCTAACAACCCACACCTGATAATTTGTTTCATCAAACACTGAAGGTGCAATTTCAGTGAGTGAATTTTCTGATTTCTTGTTTTTGAAAAGGTGGGTGATAAGTGTTTAGGAATTGTGTTTGGGCTCTCTCAATCTCATAGGTCCTTCGGGATTATAGCTCTGATACTAGATTGTTGGATATTCAGAAAACTAAGGACTAGAGATACTGAAAGAAAGCTAATTTAGGGACTGCTGAAGGATAATTTTATTGAGTAACAAACCATCTATTTATACAGCACAATGAGAACTGAATTGCAAAAAATCTGTTACATGATAAGCATAACAGTTAAGTGCCTAAGAAATAGTTTAACAACTAAGTACCTATAAAATAGGATGAAAAAATGGTCATAATCCTAAAGAATAGCAACAAATGAAATTGATTTAGCTTCATAAGTCATTTCAGTCAACATGTGCAAGGATTATTGCTCTTGTTTTTTCATCTTGTTTATTTATATTCATATTGGTAATTTGTTACAAGGAATATCAAGCCTAGTGGCTTGATATTGTAATTATAATTGATGTACTTAATTATGAAATTAATTATTATATTCTCAAAAAGTGACACATTCATATATAATTTTTGTACCACCTCAAACATCATTTTGTTATGTGAGAAAAAAATTAGTTGCAAAATTAGTTGCTTTCTATCAGGAAGAAGTGATAAATAAAATCCCAAAATTAGCAGTTTATGAATTTGAAAATTCATATATACTAGCTAGAGAAGAACTAATTATTCTCGAGGGCCATGTTTGTAAAAAAATATGTTTAGGAGTCCTGAATTATTAGTCTTAATTTAATACTATTTGAGACTATTTAATCCTTTGATGAGGGACTATTAATTCCTTAAAGTGGGACTATTAATCTCATAAAATTAACCCCAACTTATCATGAGATTATATAATCTCTTATAAATAACTTTAGAAATGACAAAAAAAATGTTCATAAGACTATTTAGAGGACTTTTGTAAAATTACAAGTGTATTTGTTTGTGAGCAATTTTTACTTGTAGACTAAAAAGGTGAAATTAGTTTTAACCACCATTAATTACTGCAATACCAAATTAATTTATATTAGATAAAAAGGCTGAAATACAAGTAAATATTTCGAATTAGCAATACAAAGAACATGAATATTCATTCATTCATTTATAGCTTAATGTGAAAAAAGAATGAAGAAGAAATTTAATTAGCCGTGATCATCGTCATCATGAGTGCGCCAAATGCTAAAGCAATCCATGCAAAATATGTAGAGGGAGCAAATCCAGTTGCTGCCGACGTAGAGCTACTGGGAGAAGGTGAAGCAGCCGGCGATCCCACTTGAGCTAAAACCGTTATCGCCAGCTTCTGGTTTCCGGTTGTACAATGGCTGCCAACACTGCATATATACCATTTCTTCCCTTCAGTTGCTAAGGTAATCACATCATTACCGGCGGTAAGACCAACACTTGTCGCCGGTTTTGTGCAATTTTGGAAAGAAGCTAAATCCACTTTGTGAACATTATGGACTCCCTGTGGGTACTTAAAAACTGCACAATAATATTTTATATATTAGATGCTTTAAAATTATATATTTTGAGAAATTTCAAGATGACCTAGCTAGCTAGCTAGCTCTCTTATATAAGTATAGTCTCACAGCTAATGTATATATATATAATATAATTTACAACTAGTAGAATTAAAGAATGAAAATGAAGAGATTAACGTACTAAGTTTATCGCCTACGTGGAATTGTTTCTCTGCAGCCCATGTTCTGTAATCAAAATTGATGGTCCAACCCTTATCATCTCCAACCAAAAAATCAGTTGCCAAAGCTGGAGTAACCACAGCTGCAATTAGAGCTAGTGCAACCAAGAATTTGTTCGAGGCCATTGAGAAAAAGATGATCAAATTGGTTGCAAAAGCTAGCTTTCTTTTTCCTGATTATTGTTATATATATATATTCCCCTTAACTGTTTGATCAGGATGGTGATCTAGCTAGGGTACCATTTATAGAGATTTTAACGTGAGTGATTAGCCGGCTACGGTCGCCGGTCGGCATGGCACTTTTTTGTGGCCTGCCATATGTCAATAATAAGAATGCATGGTAAGTTGGCCATATTTAATTGTGAACAATGTTGAGTAAAAGACGAGCTTATTGAATCACACAAATTTAATTAATTATGTTGTTTTTTATGACTAATTAATTATTCTTAAATGAGAATTCGTGCAATTTCCCTCCTGAAACTTCTACCTCTTTCTGGAATTTATATTCTTATTTTTTTATTGAGATTAATATAACAAAAACATTATGACTTGACAAGTTTTAGCTTTAAAATTAATCTTGTGAAATGTTTTTGACACATTACACTGTAGATGCTTTAATTCATCATCAACTCATTTATGGTTGACATAATTTGAAATTTTGTAATTAAATTTGACAGATTTCATAAACAAGTATCAAGATCAATTTTCATCAATAGAAGGGGTAGTTATTTTCTTTTTCTTTTTCTTTTTCTGTTAATTGAAAATCTGATGGGTAGTTATTTTCTTTTTTTTTTTTTTTAGTTGTTTATTATTATTATTATTATTATTATTATTATTATTATTATTATTATTATTATATATTTTGAAACAATCAGAGTGACTAAAATATTGTAAAACTATATTATGTTACAATAATGAAAAGAATACAACCGTAGATGATGATAAGATATTGTGTTGTTTTAAAGTTTAAATGACTCTTCATTCTAAAAAAATAATTCCACTTACAAAATAATAAATTGATAATGAAATTATGATAATGTGATAATATTGTGTCATCTATAGTATTATATATCGTTAATAAATGATTAAAAAAATTGTAATAAAAAATAGAGCTCATTTTGTGGAATATTGGAGGAAGTACTATCAATAAAATGGAAATTAAAACACATTTTGTAGAAAAAAATTAAGGCTGAGAAATGGAGCTTCTTTTATGAAAGAAAGGGAGTATAATTATAATATAACCAACAATATATGTCAAGTTGTGGTGTAATAAAGAGAAATGGAACTTCTTTTAAGTAATGTTATTTCCCTTAAAGAAGAATTCCATGGCATAATAAACCCTCCCTATGCTTTCGACTCCCCATGCCTAAAACCCTGGACTTCAAAATCCCCAACCCCTTCCTAACCAACTTAACCTTTATATGTATGTCTTCTTCCTCTTTAACATTAGTGCCCGTGAAATGTTGGAAGCAATCTTACTCATTATACAGCACAAAATGACTCGTATATTTTTTTTTAAATCCCCATATACAATTTTTTCCTCTCCTCACGAGATTTCCCTCCAAACAGTCAGTTTTTGACATAAGAAAGTACTGGTTCCTATTCCACCACCACTACTCTCTATAAGCTCTTTTTCTTTCTCATCTCCTCTCGTGATTTTCCCCACATCTCACACACACACACACACACCCACACACATTGACAACACACACATATATACACCTAACAAACAAACAGTACCATAGCTTAGGCTAAATGAGCAAAATGGAGGTGAAAAAAAGTAGTCAACTTTCACCAAATATTCATTTTCTTGATATTCATGAAGTTGTCCCTGAAGAAGGAACGGCGATAGTGGCAGAGAGAAAAAGCCAGCCAGAGAAGCGTCGTACTACGACTAAGGTTCGAGAGATGAAAAGGCAGCACAGGAGTTTCAGCAGGCAAGTCTCGCTAGAGACGGGAGTCTCGGTGCTGAACAGAGCCAAAAATGAAAGGACTGCACTCCCAAGAAGTGGAAGAAGTTTTGGAGGATTTGGTGAAGCTCAAAGAATTGGTGTTAATGAAGGAAGGAAAGGAGACTTCAATATCTTTAGGACAAAATCAACACTTGGTAAGCAGAACTCATTGTTGCCTTTGAGGAAGGAGCGTGTCATGATGGACTTTCAGAAGAATGATGGTTCTGATGGAGCTGACGAGTCTCTCAACAAAAGTGTTCCGGCTGGAAGATACTTTGCAGCTCTTACTGGACCTGAACTAGATCAAGTGAAGGTAAAAAGTAATAGCAGAAAATGACTACTTTCTTTTCTATCCTAATTTAAGTTTTCCCCTTTTTTCTTTTCTTTTCTATCCAAAACTCAGAAACACTAAAACTTGGCAAAGGCCTATTAACATTTAACTTGTATGCAGGACTCTGAGGACATTCTACTTCCTAAAGATGAGATATGGCCATTTCTTCTTCGGTTCCCAATAGGTTGCTTTGGTATCTGTTTAGGCCTCAGCAGCCAAGCCATCCTATGGCGAAATCTTGCTACAAGCCCCGCTACAAAATTTCTTCACATTCCACCATACATCAACCTTGTCCTGTGGCTGCTAGCCGTAGCAGTCCTCCTTTCAGTCTCCATCACCTATATCCTCAAGTGCATTTTCTATTTCGAAGCTGTTAGAAGAGAATACTTTCACCCCGTCAGGGTCAACTTCTTTTCGCCCGTCGGTTGTCTGCATGTTCCTAGCAATTGGAGCCCCACCTATGATATCACCAGCAAAACTTCATCCTTCCATCTGGTGCACCTTCATGGCACCATATTTTTTGCTTGAACTCAAGATCTATGGCCAGTGGCTCTCGGGAGGTAAGAGACGTCTCTCTAAAGTGGCTAACCCATCTTCCCATCTATCGGTGGTGGGGAACTTTGTGGGGGCAATTTTGGCTGCTAAGGTTGGGTGGCAGGAACCGGCAAAATTCTTCTGGGCAATTGGGTTTGCACATTACATGGTGCTGTTTGTGACACTATATCAAAGGTTGCCTACAAGTGAAGCACTGCCTAAGGAGCTACACCCTGTATATTCTATGTTCATTGCTGCTCCTTCAGCTGCAAGCATTGCTTGGGAAACTATTTATGGTGAATTTGATGAAGTGTCAAGGACTTGCTACTTCATTGCATTATTTCTCTATGTTTCACTGGTTGTTCGTATTAACTTCTTCACTGGTTTCAGGTATATTTTCCAACATAACAAATTATCGGTACAAATTATATTCTATATGCCTAATATTTATTTATTAATTATGGATATCAATATTAACTTATAGTTTCTAAAGGTTAGGCAAGTAATTCAACAAAATTATGAATTAAAAATACTCTAGGTGCATTAGAGGAAAGATGCGTTATCACCACACATACAGTTTGTTTTTGATATCCCTAACCAAAAACTAAAGACCTAATCCCATTTTATTAGGGATCTGGGAGGGATTCCCGAGCAGTTCTGATTTTTATGCTCCATCAAAACATTAAATTTATGAATCTAGGTCTCAGACAGATGTTGTCTAAAATCTTATAAGAATTTTGTAGCTAATCATCAATCCGATTGATTTTGCAGGTTCTCAGTAGCATGGTGGTCTTACACCTTTCCCATGACAACTGCATCATTGGCCACAATCAAATATGCAGAGGAGGTGCCTTGTTTCATAACCAAGGGCCTCGCGCTCTCACTATCATTCATGTCATCAACAATGGTGTCTGTGTTGTTCTTCTCTACCCTTCTTCATGCATTTGTGTGGCATACATTGTTCCCCAATGATGTTGCCATTGCAATAACTAAAAGGAGGCACAGCAAGGAGAGGAAACCCTTGAGAAAAGCTTATGATATTAGGCGCTGGGCAAAACAGTCTAATCTCCCATTTGTTTCAACCAATAAAAAGAACAATTCAGTTGACAAGGATTCTGATGGTGAGAAAGAAGAAGGATATGGAACCACTTAATATTAATATATCTTTAGTGGTATACGTCCTGGCATTTCATTATCTAAGAAACCACTCAGTTTCTTAGCTCGTTGAAAATACTGTGGAGATTATTAAGCAAGAGGAACACAAATCCAGTAAGAACAAGGTAGAATTGTAGAGCAGCTATATATATAAAAGAACATTCAGGCATAAAGAGGCAGCTAATTAATTGGTTATAATAATATTCGATTTCATTGTCGTTCAAATTTCTAATTTCCAATTATTTTCACTGTAATACTGTATGTATAGACGGAAGATAGGGTTCCTTCTACTCTGAGGGTATGTCTGGAACACCAAACAAGAATTGAAAATAAAAATAATAATATACTTGATATTAGAGTTTTTTAATAATATATAACAGAATGATATATGAACATGTAAGATTTTTATGAACATGTAAAGGTCATCAGCATACAGCCATGAATGATACCTATAAGGAAAGATGTTTACCATGACAAGTTAAAAACAATCTTCCTGTTTTGAGAGCATTAGCTCAAAACATATTCACAGCAGCACACAATCAAGGATTCTAAGATTTGCATTGCTCAATAAAACCAGTTATATCACAAGCAGTAAAGAAAAAACTGAGGGAAAGAGAATGTTTACAACTTATTTAACTTTTATTGAGAGATTGAGGCCTGTAGAAACAGATTTGACAATTCAACCCGGAATCTCCCTTCTTTTCTATACACTTTTTCTTTTCTTTTCTTTTTTCATTTTTTTGAGATAGTATCAGTATATTTTGGAGTTAAAAAGTAGTAATACTAAGCTTAGATGTGGACTTCTATGGTTCACATATACAGTCAAAAGAGCTCACCAGTTTTTGTTAACTGATGATACCAAAAAGTGTACACCATCTACAATTCTTCCATCTTAACTCTTACCGGATGCCTGAGCTCCTGCTGCATCATATCAAAATATCAATTTTTGTAAATGCCAAGAGTTAGTCCATTACACTTGCTCCACGCACCTGCTTGTGCTAGACAAGGCACCAATTTTAGTAACGCCTCCAAGTGATGGAATCTGGTTAACCTTGAACCTTGGTGGTTTCTCTTGAACCAAATTTTTTACCTGTGCAGAATTTGTGATTGGTGATACTAGAAAGATATTTCAACTAAATCTAATTGTCTACTTTAAGAAATAGAAATAGATCATTAGACACAACATGAGTTTTATGAAAGGTTCCATTCATACCTCACTTTCTTGTTGGAAGGATCCGAATCTATTCTCTTTTGATCCCTTATACCAAATAATATTATAACTCCATAAAATTAGAAGATTGAACTCGAAGTCAATAAGACATGTTTTATTTTAAGATGAACAGGAACAAGTAGAACCTTTGTGAATGAACAGGTAGGCCGAGGTAATTTTAACAGAGATCCGGGGTTTGGTTGGAGTTCAGATGTCAAAGTCAGCTACATTAAACCAAAGCATAATGAGTCACGGAAGAGTTGAAAACATAATTTTAGGAAATTAATAAAAGATAAATATTAACTTAAAAAATAGCATTGGAGAACTTGTAGTAATTTGCTGAAGCATATTTAACAGAGATATTGTTTTATATTGGTCATAAAAATCAAAAACTGAAAACAAAAACGTAATTAAGTTGGAACTAAGGAGACATATGTAAAGTTTACCTTGTTAAAAAGTTCTGTTGGTGGATCACGTTGAACCCTCCGTTCTGTATGTAAATTAAATTCCTGTGATAAATCCAAAACATTATGGTACAAAAGATCACAAGTTCAAGCAACTGTGAAAAGTAAATCAGTAAA
This sequence comes from Panax quinquefolius, assembly GCA_020205615.1. NCBI lineage: Eukaryota > Viridiplantae > Streptophyta > Magnoliopsida > Apiales > Araliaceae > Panax > Panax quinquefolius. The sequence continues at coordinate 39,402,720 of CM035155.1, read as the reverse complement.
ATCAGAAACCTGGCTGAGAATTACCATTGGTACTGTGGTTTCCCTCTTGTTATTTCGGAAAACTCCAAGGTCTCCTTTACTGGAAAAAATCTGCAATTAGGGACAACACATAATCAATCACCTTCAGAATTACCTATAGACATTTGTTTCACTTTCAAAGAATAAATTCCACACTAAATAGTACAGACTACCTTCTTGTTAAGAGGTAGAGCTTTAAAATTGTGAGCTATTTCACATCCCTGCGGCTTTGGAGCAGCCACGAAATTTGGCCTGACAAGAGACGAGCATGTTTTAACTAAATAAAAATCTTCCAAGTCAACATACAATGTCAAATCAAGCAATAATTCAATGATCTATCCTAATAAATTGGTTTTCTATACAAGCATCTGTAATAACCCCTCCAACGGTTCTATAATCTATCACTTCATTAAATAAATCATATTAATTAATCTGACAATAGCTATGAAATCGAAACATTATAAAAGTTGAACACCAGAATATGGTCTTCACTATGACCAAGTGCCCATTAAGGTACAATTATATTGGAGAAAATACGAACTCCTTCGAGTTGGAGTTATAAAGGTTTTGCAAGATGGAAAATAAACGGCATCAAAAAATGATATCAGGATACTTTAGAGGAATTTCAGAAAAAAAGATATAAATTACAATGGTAGCATAAAATTTCAGAAATTTAAAATAGAATGCCTTCGATGATAACCACAAAACTATAAACAAGTAACCCTTTAGATAATACCATTGATGTAGTAAGAAGGATCTTCTAAGATTCTACCTTCTGGGGTCTCTGTTGCTACATTCTGCAATTGATCCAACACAAGGTTGATGCAACACCTGAAACAGTGCAATGAAATCCATGAATGATAAATAGGGAATCACATAACAGATGACTCATATAAGAATGTGAATCATTATCATGTATCTGCTATGACACACTAAACTTATTTCCTTGCATTTATTTCTTAATCTTCCCAATCATTTTTTTCTCATTACTTGTTCGGCATTACCTCGTGTGACAAAAAATGAGAACATGCATTGTGCTTTTGCATAATAGTATATATGCATTAATTTTAACAAGTATAGAATTATGGCAATGAACCGAGTATGATGGAACTGCAGAATTGTGTTGCATAGCCCTTTCCGATGTTTTTAGGTAAAACTCCTGAAGAACAATGGAATGAAGGAAAAAGTTAGCCACTAAAAATACAATAGTGAATACATTTTTATAAGAATATTTGACCATGGCGGTTATCCACAATAAGGTGAAATTGGTATAGGGAAGCAAGACATTTAGATTAAGCACTTGCTTGAAAGTCTGGTAACTGTGGAGTGCTTCTTTTTGGAAGTATCGATGAAGGAGCATCAAGAATCTGCATGTAACAAACAAAATACCTGAGTTGAATAAATAATTTAGAGCAAGTATTGTACAAAAAAAAAACCTTTTTATACCCCACTTTTACCGACCTTTCTGTTCAACGGAAAAGCTCTAAACAAAGGAGTGGTTGATGTCTCTTGTTCACGTTCGCTACTAACTTTTGGCCTGAAATCAGAACAAATAATGTAGCTAGTTAGGGAAAACCATGTTTATCATGGCAATGATGATTAAGAACGGCAACAGGAACACGTAAAAAAAACCTCATCCTCTGTGCCCTCTGAGCTGTTTTAAGGTCAGGCTGTCTAGGAATAGTAAGCCGCAACTTAGCATGTGCTGAGTTCCCACCAATATTACCATCCTGCAAGACCATCCAACAATATTTTCAGAGCTCGGGACAAATCCCAATAGTCTTCTTGGCTCAATATTCTTTGCTGCCCCCGCTTCCTCCTTGTTCTTTACCAATCACCCTCTCGCATTCCCAGTTCCATATTTTTATAAGACACTAGCCTAATGTGACTGGAATATTTGCCTACCCAAATAATAGTTTGCTCTTTAGTGTATAATTTGTGCATGTTTGTGAGTGTGTTTGTGCCAAATATTGTTTCAGGCTGACCTATTCACAGGTCAATAGGTTTAGTGGACAAACAATCAATTTTGTCTTGGATTACTTTAGTATTCAAACTTTAAAGAAATAACAAGACACAAAGACAATTCAAGAAATTGATGAACTGCCAGCATTATACAATAATTACGTGGAAGAAAAATAGACGTATAAATCAAACGGCAAGCTCATGCTTCCAGAAGTAACATACCCTTTTAGGTTCCTTGTGAACTAAATGAGCTTGTTGATTTGTATCAGCAACCTGTTATCCAGAAAAAATTAGATGTTCAAGTGAAACTTTGGAAGTGGTAAACAGTTGCATCTGATACTAAAATTAACACACACACAGATGGTAGAAAGTAGATTATGCTTTGTGTGTGCAAGCCATGTTTTTTTATTGTAAACAATTTAAGGTTGGATGTCCCTGCCAAACTCTGAGTCCCTCTGCTACTGCCAACATAATATGCTATTGAAGTTCATTACAGATGAACAATTAGTAAATTCTAAGAAGATGAAGATTATGGTGAATCAATATTGACCTTACGCAGTTGACCTCCCTCAAGTTTTTGTCTCTTAGAAGCTTGACTCTCCAACGTGGAAGAATTATTTAAACTTTTCTCCTTGTTCTCGAACTTCAGCAACCTAACACTTGCAGGTAAACAAGTTATCACAAAATAAGCATGGGCCCATATAAATTACTATGGTGTTACTTTGTATGTTGCCAAACAAGTAATACCAAACAATTAAGACATGGGATGCGTAAATTATTTGTACTGTAGTAAATAATTTGTTTTTCAATTCTTGAAGAATACAACAGTAGAGTGCTAGATAAAAAAACATATGTTGTATTAGTACTGGCAGCTGAAGTAGTCACCTGGAATCACCAACTTGATGGGATCGACTTTGTTTGGCCAATTGGCTTGCTGTCGGCTTCATTAGAGTTGAGGTCCTTGGGACAGATGGTTTAGCAGTGGTATTTCGTTTAGCTTTTGACTCAATCGTATGATTATAAAATGTCAAACCTACAAAGAATTAAGAGAAAAATGAAGAAGGATGGGAAAAATTATTCCAAATGACTGGGAGAGCCTAGTGTTGAAGAGAATAAAGAAAGCTGAAATTTAAATAATCATCAAAGGGAGCAAAGATTTAAATTTTGAAGAAAACAAGTGATATCATCCCACAAGAAGTACTTTAAATTATCAGTTAATAACTCATATCACCTGTCGGTATACAATGGGTTTGATTAAAATTTGGCAGGATACAACTCTTTACGTCAACAGAAATCCTTCCGTTTATCCCTTCATATTCTGCAAGAAAATTATAATGAATGAAAGTGTCAAGAATAACAGTATGTATCCAGAATTTCCTGGGTTATGAGCAATTAGATCGGACTTGACAAGGAGATCAGGGATTTAATGTGGAGGAGATTGTTATACTCCAATCCCACATCGGAACATATGGGTTTGATTAGTGTGTGTAAGCACTACAACCAATAGTGCCAACTTGTCAAGACCTTTTGCGTAGGTCTGTGGTGAGTCAAGATCCCCAACACAATAGGTGCTCTTAGTCCAGCGAATTGAGCTTTAATCTAGACTCCGGTTTGTGTTGAGTAGTTACACTCGCTGCCTAAAAGCTATAAAAGAAGAAGTAATAATATAAAAACCCAGGAGCTCCCAAAAATAATCACAAAAGGCTCACCCCTATAGAATATCTCCAAAAAAAACCGTGAGAGAAACCATAGACCCCGGACAAGCTTTACAATCAAATAAGAAAAGTTGAAATAAAAAGAACCCGTATAAACTTCGTTAAGCAAGGAGAAGAGCAAACTTAAGCACAAATCAGATATAAACATTGCAGTTATTTTGCAGGTTTATGACTCTGGGATGTCAAGAACACTGTTAAGGTAAATAGTACCAAGAACATTTGAGTCATTACGCATTATTACAAAACTCATGCCTCATGGTGTTTGGCTTTGTCCATGGATATGCTTAACACCTAGAGGCAAAAAAAAAAAAAAGAGAAGCACTTCTTACTTTAAAAAATAGTGCTGATGGATTGACAACTGAATATGAGACTTAAAAATAATGTTTACGCGCAAGTAAATGAGTGAGGTCAAGGATTTATGCACGATAAGATACAAAGCCAAAATATTATCAATTATAATCATTGATGAGAATGAAGGCCCAGACATGGTAGATAAATGGTGTTGAACAGGATGAGGAAGACATGAAAGACACTTGAAGATTCCATATAGATGCCAAGCAAGATGTCAAAACTCAAAAGCCATAATCCTAAGACGTCGTATTGCCTTCATTATTTACCTAAGAGCAGCATGATAAATTTTCTAAGCAAATTAGGTTAACTCAAATATTTATCTTAATTGACGCAAAATAGACATTTTTCGTATGATTGGTAAAATCATGTCGCAACAATTACATTGGTCTAATGTGCCCCAATTACCATCAATTTGACACGACTAAGTACTCCTACATATTATCTGTATCGCTTCCTTCTTTTCCCTATAGTTCTTCTGCAGGTACTTCGTTGTTAACTTAAAATTTCTTATATTATGAAGAAGTGCTGCTAGTCTCTCTAAAAGTTTTTCCATAATAGGGTTTAGACTTGGCCAAGGTAACAACAATTCCCTCTCATAACTCATGAGGAACGCTTCTTGAGTGAACAATATCATAACTCTAAAAGGACATTGTCATTTTGCAGAGGATATCAAAAGCACTGTATACAGAATTGGTAAGGGAAACATGTGAAACAAAATGCCATGGTAGGACAGAAAGACAGAATTTTACAAATTAATCCTATGTACAAGAATACCAAGTCTAAATATAAAGGGTATAGTAATTTCACAGTGCAAAACAAAATTAGTAAATGCACAGTAGTATACGGAATGAACAATAAAAGCCAAGTCAGGGAAGCATATATTGGATGTAATCCTTCAAAAAATACAAATTTCTTTCCTGACTGATGATAATATAATGTCTTTAACATAACACATAGTAGAACATGAGAAAACGCTATCACTTCAGCATGCTAAATTAAATTGTACCTCTGTTACTCGTGTCCATTGCAGAATAGATTTCTTGGTCCATCCCAATATTTTCAGGCACGGCCATGCTTTCCAACTTTTTATTTTTCGGGGAGGTTGTGACATTTTCCATTAGAATATCCTTTCTCAAAAGTAACTTTTTAACCAAAGCTGAAATACATAATAGATAACAAAAAATGAAGAAAGCCAGAAACACCTGCGAAGCAACAATATCAAGTATTGAACTCCAAAAATATAAAATCTCAGCCTAAAAACATTAAGCATGAGAGGAATTTTCTAACCACAAATGAAACCCCCAACAAATTAAAATATAAAAACCACAGTCAGTCCCATTCCAAGCCCCAATTTAAAAAAAAAATAAAGAATGATTACTAAAGCTCGAGTGAATTTATAGTCTCACTATTTCTCAAAAATTGTTTAGTAAAATTTTCTTAGTTTTAATAAATTTCCAATGAGGGTTTATTTAATTTCTAAGCTTATGATGTGAGAGAGTTGGCACTACGCATATTAGCTAAAAAATTTAGCACACTGGGGTAGTGGAGTTCAAAAAAGATTCAAACATAGCTCAACATTTGATTAAAATGATTGAAAAAGATAGATATATTACCTAATAATAAAATCCAGAATCAAAGGAAAAACTTGGAAGAGCAGCTACACCTTAGGGTTTAAGTATAAAATCACTTACGGGAAGGTGGATAAGTTCCGGCGGATTCGAACCACAGCTCAGCTACACGAGCCTCAGCCAACGACTCCTCACGACTGAAATCAAAGTATTGAGCCGCGTCAAACTCGTAATCAGGATCGATTTCTACAGCCGTGAACGTAAGCATTACCATATCCTCCATTTCTTCGTCCATTTTCTCTCTAAAACCACTGGTTTTTCTGGAGCTCCAAAAGCTGAGAGTTTTGAAAATGAAAAAAATACCTTATAGATTGAAAATGCCAGTGAGTTGTTTGATGACAGAGAACGGCGCACAATAGCAAGAGACGAAGATAGTACAGATACAAGTGAGTGTATCTATAGGCGGATGGAGAGAAGAGAAAGGACAAAATTGGTAATAGCGTCGAAGCTCTGACGGATCCCAAATTTGAATAAGTGGTAGGTCCGAGTAAGGGAATAATTTTGTGACGGAAATGCCCTAAAGATTAGTACTACTCCAGTAATTCAATTCTATGGGAAAACGAGAATTAGTTTGTCGGGTTCAGAGCTCTGTTTCGGGCCGCGGAACTGTCTGTATGTCTGGGTAATTCTGAAATTTCGGCGCAAATTGAGTTTTAACCTTGAGTTATAGGCGAATTGCGAGATTACCCCTAACGGTTTTATTCGTTCGTCAGGTCATAAAGCTCGTTATAAATAGGCCCACACACAGCCAATTCAAAATGGATAAGAATGCAGCATCAATTTTTACTGACCAAGATCCTCTGCTCCAAATAAATAGATACTCTTTATTTTATGATTCAGATTTAAAATTATCTTTCTCTTTTGTCGGCTCAACTTACTCTTCTTTCTAATTTCTTTTCTCACTCGTAAAATTTTTTAATCTCCATTCACTACCACCACTAGTACCATCGCAGTTCACCACCATCCACCGTCACCACTATCATCATCCTTGTAATATTCTAAAAATTGTTTGACGGACTTGAGTGACAAACGAAATGGGCACTTAGCGCATAGACGTTTTCCTAGGTGGATGTGCCTAAACGTGTAAATTCAGTTTAGACATGGGCTTAGGTACCTAAAAATTAAGATTATAGAGAATCGGTTAACGTCTAGGCGAAAATTAACCGAAATTTTTATAACATTGATCCATATCACCACCACTACAAACTAATACCTATTACTACCACCAACAAAATCACAAATACCACTGCTATAAGTCTATCCACCATGAGTACAAACAGCAATAAGATCCAGAACCAACACTCAGTCCACCACCTAATTTTATATAGTATTTTTTGGCTTGAAATTAGATGACCGAAGGATTTCGGAAGCGAGGATCAAGACATAGGAAGAGGCATATGCGTAATTAATTAGAATTTCAAGCTTAAACGGCGTCGTTTCATTGATGCAGCGGAAATAAGATATATATATATATATATCTGGTCCTCGGATATACAAATTTCTCTTATCTATTTCTCTATCTATATATAGTATTTATTTATAATATAAATAGACAATTAAGTTAATACACTAATAATTTATGAAAGTGTCTCTATTTGACTACTCTTTCCGCTTTTTAATATAAATCGCTTTTAAAATCAGATACAAAAATATTAAAGAAATAATTATATAACATTAAATATATAATATCATATATTACCTTTGTATTGAAAAAAATATATTATTTATTGAGCAAAAAATAATGAAAAAATCAAAGCTATATTTATTATTTGGAGTAATATTAAAAATTTAAGCAATTAATGCTTACTTACGACTTATATTAAGGAACAAAAACAATTCTCTAAAACGATTTATATTAAAGAACGGAGAGAGTATTAATTTTGGTATTACCTTTTATTCAAACTCTGTTCCCTATCACGGCTGCTAGAGATGAACAATTCGATTATAATCGAATCGAATAACTTATTCAGTTATAACTGAAAATCAAAATCTTCTTAATTTTATTATCTGAATAACTAATCTAATACTGAATAACCGAATAACTGAAATTAAGTTCCATTTAATCAAACCTACACTTGCCACATTTCGATATTCACTATATTTGAAAAGGGAAAAATAATCAAAAAGAACAGAAATTGGAGTTCCAATTGTTCCTTGTAGATGCTACAGACACATGGTCAACAATAAGTGGAACTGAAACCCAAGCCAGCCAAAAGCAAGCATAGAGGGGTTAAACACAAGCATTTCATGTGAGAAACCAACTCACTGAAAAAATCGAAATCTTCAGCATCAAACCCGACTGAAATCATGAAAGGATTACAGCATCAAATGTTATCCAGATGCATAAAATTATGAACTTTCAATTAGACAATTCAATGCAGGGATCATTTGAGTTATTATCAGCTTCACACAGACTTCTTTAGCAAACCCACTAGTTTACTACTGCTATTGCTGTACAACACTTTCAATTAGACAATTCAATCTCGTCTGTTCCATCATCATGTTCATTCTTTGTCCGTCCCTCCAATCTATATAAAAAGTGTAATTTTATGCGTACAAACACTAGTGTCTTATCGAATAATAAAAGAGTAATTCTATATAGACAAACTAACTATAGACGGAACACAAATAGAGGAAAAAATAATACGCCGGTCTTATGAAAAAATGATGTGTATTGTTTTTAAAAAGTATCAACATCTCACAAGCAGAGATGCCCCCATTCCCGCCCCTACACTTCGCAAGATGCCTCCAAAACCTAAACCATGCAATCCTGTAATAATGTTGAAGAATTAACCACCATAGAGTGTCAGATACATCCATCACAATATAGTACTACTAAACTTTCACTTCCAAGTCTTGCCCTTCAGCACATCATATGCAACATTACATACAAATTACAGTTCAGAATAGAAGAGAAGAGAAGAGAAGAGAAGAGTAGGGGAGAAAGTGCAGGACAGAAGGTGTGGATACAATAAAATAAGAATTTAAATACTTTTCTTGGGTTCAAGAAATCACCACACTGGTTCAGTATATGGATGCAGTCATGTTAGCTGTTTGTCTCGACTGCCTCTCTCCATTTACATTTGAATGCCACCATAAAATTTACATACCAACCTTCCAGGGGAAAAAAATCCACCAGTATGCTGTGTTCGTATGTGCAAATCTGCAAATCTGGTTTCAGTTAGCTGGCCAAGAACCCCTGACTTAACCCACAAGCGGAAACATAATCAGAAGCTTATTGCAGTAGTAACTTTTCTTCATACTGCATCTCCTTGAGCCGCCTTTTTGCATAGATTGTAACTATTACTGTGGTAGTCACCGTTAAACAGAAGCCAAGAACATTGAAGATGATCTGGGGTGCTGTTAGGGTGTGGTGATCATTTGAAGCATCAGCCAAAGTTTTTATCATGATACCACTAGAACAAAACAAAATTGATTAGTTAGAAGATGACATAATGTTTAACACATCATTTTAAACAAATTTTTAACCATTAGTGTTGAGACAGGAAAGCAGGCAAAGTTCCTACACTACCCTGTCCCTGCAGGAAATGGAGAGAAATCCATCCCTTGCTTTCAATATTTATTATACGTGCTAGTCAAAAAATGCCTAGCTCCTTATGAATAGGGAATGTAGCACAGTATCATACAAATAACCCTAGGCCTCGTAAAATGGGGAAATTACTTTGTATCGCAGTGCCTAAGCAGTAGAAGGACCAAGTCATCGACTTTATTATGCAGATATTTTAATGTACTTTATCTACAACGCCACTCGAGCATTTCATTCATCATCACATATACAAATTAACTCAGTTCCAAAATGTTCAAATTCAGCACGACAAAAATGGCAGTTCGGATGACGGATGAGTCTCCCCGTTTTTTGTTTACATTGTAAGATGATCAGATTTGTCAGGGACAAAAGTACTTGAACAGAACTAACCGTGCCTGACAAGAAATTGGCTAACAGAGATACTTATAACTAGAAATAACTACGTATACACATGCAAACACACATAAAAAGGTGAATCCTTACGTATAAATTGCAACAAAGATTTCTGGCACCATTCCAGCCAACGATCCCAGCAAGTAAGGACCATACTTGACGTTTGTTGCCACAGAACAGTAATTATATACAATATATGGAAAAGGAGAAATCCTAATCAACGTGACAGCTCGAAATTGATCGAATTGATTTCCTTCACCAGCCAATCTTATGACGGACGCTTTCTTTGGATATCTTTCCAACCACTCCTACATAAGATATAAAAGTGACCAACTTAATACACACAGGATAAAAGAGGCATAATTTTGCCTAGGAAAAATAGGAATCGATTACAAAAGTAGCAGGGCACGCACTTGCATTTTATGAAGGAAGAGAGCACCAATGAAATATGGAAGCGATACACCAATAGCCACCGCACCAATAATAAGTAGAAATCCAAAACCATAACCAAAAGTCATCCCGGCCACCCACATCGAAGGAGTAGAAGGTAGAAGTATAATCGGGAATAAAGCCACAGAAGCAAAGACTAGAACTGCTAACACAGGTGTGCTGAATGTCTCTGTCTCCCAATTTAGTATAGGGATAATCTCCTGCAACAGAACAAGTCATCCAGCAGGGGAGAAAAACAGACACATCAGAAATATTCGAATACACCTCTCTTATTCTTGCACAACCTGTTGGCATATTTAAATATTATAAAAAATCTTAAGTTATGGGAAACAGCAAAGGAGGACATAGTAAATAACATTTGCCATTGTCCCTTTTACAGATAACATGTAGGCATCAATATTCAATAATCAGTAGATTAAACTTCTACTATTCATCTTTTAAAAGTTCTTGCAATAATGGACATAAAGTTCACCACATATACTAATACTGACACCCTCTCGTCCCAAAAAGGAGTCCAAATTTCAATTCATGTATGTTCCCAAAAAGAGTCCACTTTCTAAAAATGAAAATGCTTTATGCACTGATAAGAAACCGAATACAAGCCTCATAGAGACAAATAGTAAAAGGACCATGAAGATGGAAATAGTTAAATGATGCAATCATGCAATGCGAGATCAAACAAAGCCACATCTGCTTATATAGGATATAGCATGGTTCTTCTTAAAAGTGGCATAGTGTTTCAAACTTACCCTTCCTGAAATGAAGCTAAACCAAACATTTATTTAAATATTGTTACTGTTAATTAAATAGCGTTAAGAGGTTAAATTGGTTAAATGATTTATTACAAATGGACTCTAATTTTGGCATGGAAGGAGTAATTTTTCCCCTGAAAGATAAGCTTAGTCCCAGCTGAGGGGGTTTCTTAACAAACAAAAAAATTGTGGTTCTTTCTTCAAGGCCTCAACTGTCCTATTGGGAGTAAAACATGCATAAGTCGGTCTACATCTTCAGTGAAGCTGAAGCATTCAAAAAGACAACTTGAACAACTAAGAAACAATCTAGAACTGAATAAAAAATTGGATGAAGGAAAGCACTACATACAAGTTTGTATTATATATCAGATAAAGTGATAAACCCAAGTTTCTCTAAATTGCAGCTCTTCAAAAGCAAAACACACAACCAATAAATAACAAAGTTTCAAAATAAAATAAATAAAGCACTTAGTGATGATACCAAATATATGAAATTTCTCCATAATAAAGGCTAAAACATAAAAAACTTAGCATAAATTAATTAACAAATCAAAGCCAGTTCATCAAACAATAGAAATTATACAAACAAATGCAACCTAAATTAACATTCATAAATAGATTGTACAGAACAGTACCTTATCCATGAAGAAAGGGCCAACCCATTTAAAGAAAACAGCTCCCAAAACCCCTAAAAACGTTAGCAAAACAATCAACTTAGCCCACCACCAAACCGACCACCATCTGCTACAAGCCATTGTAGAACACGAAGCCTCCCCCGCCCCATTCCGCCCCTCCGATTCCCCCAGAATTACATAATCGCCCTTTGGGTCTTCAATCCTCACTTTCAGCTGCGGCACTATCCCAACCTCGTCCTCTCTATTCACTTCATACGTCATCACCACCTGATCAATCGTACCCAAGTCGATAATCAAATTCCTTAGAACCCTAATAAATCAAAAAGGTTTCTCTTTTCTCTCTCTCCCCAAATCGCATCAAAATCCTTAGTTCTGGTGGAAGAGAGAGAATTAAAGAGAAAACCTTGGATTGAAAGCAAAGTATATGTGTGTGTGTATATGTATGAATATGTATATATCAGAAAGCAATTAGGAATTGTGAAAAGATGAAGACAGGGGAAATCCAAAAATTAACAAGGGTATTAAACGGAAAGTTTGCACAGTGGCATGGAACGATGTCGTATCGAGTTTCAGGTTGGACACGTGGCATGAAGGAGTTGTTCGTGAACAGCTATGATAACGGGAAGCTGCCGTGTGTGGGCCCGGCGTGTTTTGTCGTGATCTCACCGGCAAGTATTATAAAACGTAATATGCGTTTAGTTAGTTGAGAAATAGAGAGATGATCCAGTGTTACAATGTAAAGAGTAAGCTTCAACCGTCAAAAATAGTTGTGCCGTAGATTTAGATTTATTTGGGAACTTCGACCACATTATGCCACGTATCATATTTGCCCACCGCCAAATATTACTTCTTCTTTCTCATTAAGAAAAATAAAGAATAAAATAAAATTTGTAGGAGTGTTAGTTTTGCAACTTAAATGCTGTTTATTTATATCTAATTGTCTTGGATTACCTTATTCGCTAAGAGACATGATATTATTTATTTTTTTGTTACTTCTAAATACCTCTTAATTGGCAAGACAAAAAATAAATTTTTAATAATTAAGAGGTACTTTTTAATGAAATTTTTTTGATAATTTTTTTTAGATAAATATATTTTAGATAAATTTTTTAGATAATTTTTAATATATTTATTACCTCTTAATTTGATAGTTGTAACCAGGTTTTGACGTGATAGACGCAAGGCTCTATGCTCCTGTTGTGCATTTAATGCATGGCAGACTTAAATTTGGTTGAGCATTTGGGTTGTAATTTTTGGTTATAGTCGATGGCATGTGTCTTAAATGTTTAAATCTTCGACATTAGACTTGCATCCAACGTTTGAGTGTGGTATATCCATGAAATTGAGAAGGACGTGACACGAAGTAACATCGATTAGTTGGTCTATGCTGGGCAGAAAGTAATGATCTTTTGGGCATGCTTTGCTGAGATTGATATAATCTATGCAGATACGTCAATTTTTATTGGGTTTTTTGACCATAACGACATTGGCCATCCACTTCGGGTACTCAATTTCAAAAATAAAGTTTACTTTAAGAAATTTGTCTATTTCTTAATCGATGGTTAGTAATTTCTCCGGTGTGAATTCTATGTTTCTACTTTACAAGTTTCTTCTTGGGGTTTACGTTCTTTAACCCCTGACATGTCTTCGGGGGACCAAACGAATATATCGACATATTCTTTGAGGATGGTGATGATATTTTTCCATAATATGCATGTGAGTCCCATCCCGATCTTGGTAGTTTTCTCAAGGTCACCTGGGATTATTTCTATTTGCTCGATCTCTTACTGGTTCGACTTTTGGGTGTGTTTGTGTGACGCCCCCAAAATAGATATACATCACCTATTCTCGAAATACAAATATACTAGATGTAATATAAATACAATCTTAAATATACATACATGAAATGCAGTGAGTTTTAATACAAATATCGTTTTCAGATAAGATTAAAACTCAAAATAAGTCCTCAATACATTTATTAACACACTATTTCGTAGAATAGTGAGGACTACTAATGCTATCGTCTGGACCGTCACTCCGCTCCCCGACTAGTCCCTGATACGTTCTCATTTTCTGAAGAGAACAATGAAAGTAAAAGTGTGAGCTCAACTAGCTCAGTAAGAAATATTATGACTAAGATAATGCAAAATATATTATCATTAGCCTTCAACAATGTTAAACTGATAAAATACAATAGACATCAAGTTTAACTGCAGCGGAACAAGTAATCCATTAAAAGAGTCAAGTAGAGAATAAAATCTACTATCTTTTATAATTTAAAAAGGTTTTTCATCACTTTTATCGCTGAAACTCAGCTTAATAAATAATTCACATCATCTTTGCACTATGGCCAATGATATTCATTAGTATCACAACTACAAATTATCCATGCACTACGGCCAAGGATATTCGTGTATTCATCAATGGTCATAATCATGCCAACTGTGAGATCCCAAATTTTATGAATAAAGATTTAAATTTCTCAAAATATTTTTTTTATTATGGTGTGGATTTGATAAAATGTTATAGTTGTGGGTAGTATTTATAAATTTTGCAAAGTATGCAAGTTATTATAAAATATTCGTTTGGTCGGGGAATATTTTTTTGTCGAATATCCGTATTTATTTACACGATCGTTAGTGAACTCACAACAAAATTATCATTTTAATGAGAAAACGACAAAAATATTTTTTTATGAAAATAACTACGAAAGTTTTACCGTTAATCACCGCCGAACTACTCTCGGTAGTAAAAAAGTACAAAGAATACGCTGTGGTTGCATAAGAAGCACACCTGTATTGATTATCGATGCTTACGTGTTAAGTCACCCGCTTATACTCAATTATTGCTACAAGAATTGTCGCATCATATTTCTCATATTATCGATTTAATTATTGTTACGATATCATCCGCATGATATGTTGTTAAATCAATAATCGAGACGACAAAGTTATTTATATTATTAAATTGCAATATTTACAATGTCTAGAAGTTCACATCGAGAGAGGTTTGTCATCTAATCATACTATTTAATAAGGAAAAATCCTTATCTGAAAGCCCCTCTTCTTGAGAGAACGACTTGGTTGTTAAATATCAGGAGTTATAATATTAATGATGAATAAGTTCGTGTTGATTAAAGATGAATTTGATAGTTCCATTGTGTTGAAATTATTAGTGTTAAGTGGAAATCGACATCTATTCCGATGATAATTGATGTCCTGGGGTTATATTGATAACCTGGAATTAATCGGATAAATGAGCAATTAATTTCTACTAATTCACATGCTTATATAACTATTTGTTCACATGTTTGTACTATTGATTCACATTATTTACTATTAGTGGCGTTGGTGCAAGATTGATAAAACTTGCATGACTAAGTTAAAGATGAAGGTATAGATGGAGGTACTATACTATAATTCGTATTTTTACATAATTATAACTATTGAATCACATGATTGAACTATTGATTCACATTATTTACTATTAGGGGAGGTGGTGCAAGTTTGATAATACTTGCAGGACTAAAGTAAAAATGAAAAAAAAGTTGAAGGTATTGTATTGTAATATTCTGAGCCCCAAAATGTGCAATTATCGAAACTATATTTTTCTATAAATAGAAGCTCATTCTTCCTTCATTTCTCACCGATTCACTAAAGCTATAGAGCAATTATTATAGAGAGAAATTATAGAGAGAAGCTATAGAGAGAAAATCTATAGAGAGAAAGAAGAAGAGAAGTCTGCAACCTCTCTACTCCAGTATCCAGTTTCTTTATAAGGTAAGGAGTATTATTTCTTTCGCATTCATGAAGAAAGCTATTGTTATTTCATTCCTTATTATTCTGTTGGAATAACCTGTTTATGCGAAGTACCGCATACATGGTGAAATTCTTTTGTTATTCCATTCTTTGTTATTCTCGCTGAATAACTTGTTTATCTGGCACCGCATACACGGTGAAATTCTTCCGTTTTTATTATTCGCTTTAATATCCCGTGCTGCATGCGCTTACGCCTTTAACCGGTTCCATTATTTATTATTCGCTTAATATCCTGCTTGTGCATTTACGCCTTTAACCTAGTTCCATTATTTATTATTCGCTTTAATATCTCGTTCGTATGCTTACGCACGAAATTTGGTTCCATTATTTATTATTCTCGTTGGGAATAACCTCGTCATGCGCCTATCGCACGCACGGTGAATTCTTCTCATTATTCCATTCTTTATTATTCTGTTGGAATAACTCGTTTATGTGGATTACCACATGCATGGTGAATGATCTTTTATATTCATTCCTTATTAAATTGTGGAAATGATCTGTTTACGTGGATTATGATGAAAGTCATAAAATAAGCATTGGACTGTTGATTATGATGAAAGTCATAATAAAAGAATTGGACTGATGAAAATCATGGGTATATGTAGTATTAGTAAGTGTTATGATGAGTTATATTGGTTATTATGTGAAAACATGAAAGTTTCTTAGAAATCACAAAGGGTTGAAAATCAGATTTTGGTGAAAATGGAACATGAAATTCAATTGACCATATCTCCTATTATATTTTGAATTTTTGGGTGTGGTCAAGTTCTAGAGTTAGATCTATGAGTTTTCTAACTTATCCAAGTGGAATCAAGGGAAAAGGTGTTGTAGATTTTTTTGTGGACTGTTTTTAGCAAAGGTGTTAAAAGCTGCAAAATAGCAAAAAGCTACTGCCCAAAAATTTAAAAGGACTGTTTCGGCCACTTAATTTATGAGAAAAATTCCGGCCTTTTGGGACATGAAAGTATATGGTATAAAAAACCTCCTGTCCCAAAATGAGCTCATTCCGACTTAAAATGAACAAGTTATGATCATTTTAATATTTAGGTTTTTCTGACGAAAAACGCTATAATCGGAGTTCTATAACTCCGATGACCATGAAATTTAAACTGGAAGCTCACGTTAACATGTGTGAGATCCTGCCAAGATTTGAGAATTTCTGGAGTTAAACTTGAGGTAGCTAATTTCTTAAGGAATTAATTAGAAATTGATTTTTGTAAAATAGTAAATGAATTTTAAAAATTCCGAGAAAAGTATATGTTCAATATGGGACTATATTCTGCTAAATCCCAGAAAAGAAATATTTTTGGGACTGATTTGGTATTTTTCATGAAAATAACCTAGTTATGAGTAAATGAGTTAAATATGTTATGTGAAGTAACAAAATTGGAAAATAGGATTTTATGGCTTGGGAATCCTATATAGGGTATATGCAGATTTTTGATAAGGGATTTGATCATTGGTGATGAAATCTTATGAGTATGGCATTTTTGAATGATTAAATGCATTATTTGGTAAAATGTAAACAATTGAAATAAATTGTTTATAAGTTTAAGAAGTGATTAAAATATTGTTTTATAATATTAACAATATTAGATTATGAGTTTATTAAGTGATTGATATTATTTGGATAAATTTAAAGTCTTTAATATTTTTCCTTGATTTTGTTTGATTAATGCTTATATCATTGTCATCATTCTCATGCTTATATTGTGATGAAAGTCATCTTCGGCTTACGTGCATAGATGGACTTGGTGTGATTATGACTGAGATTATTCTTGTAATCGTGACAAGAATGTGATGAATGATGTGGTAAAAATTCTCGCCGGCACAGAAGTGCATCATGGATGCGCTTTTGGTATGATTATGACAAGAGATTATTCTGGTATAGTCATGACCATCGATGATTTAATGAATATCCTCGGCCCGTAGTGCAGGAATGATTCGATGATGTGGTTTATTTATTGTCGAGTCTCAATGATAAAAATTGATGTAAACATTTTAAATCATGAAGTTAGTAGATATCATGCTTACTTGACTCTTCTAATGGATTGCTTATTCCGCCGCAGCTTAAACTTGATGTCTATTGTATTTTATCGCTTTAATATTGTTGAAGACTAATGATAATTTATTCAGTATTATCTTAGTCATAATATTTCTTCTTGGGCTAGTTGAGCTCACCTTTTCTTTCACCGTTTTCTTCGAGAAATGAGAACGTGGCTGGACTAGCTCCGGAAATGGAGTGACGGTCCAGATGATAACATTAGTAGTCCTCGCTATGGCATAACATGCAATATATAATTGTATTGAGGACCTAATATGTGTGTGTCGTATTTTATACGTCACTTAATAATTGATTTTGGTGAACAACATTAGGGTGATGAGAACTCAACCTTGAAAGAATCAAAAGTGCACCGCAGTAAAATGAAGAGAACATAAATCTTCTCGTGTCTCTTTGGACACTTGAAATATTTGTTGTTGTACTTTATATGGCATGTATTAATTTGAGTATGAATATTGTCGTATTATATACGTTTCAATACAATATTTGTATTGAAACTCACAGTATATATGTCGTCGTATTTTGCACGACTATTGTATAATTAAGTTGTATTTGAATTTATGTACTATGTATCTGGCGACTCAAGATGGGTGATGAATACCTATTTTTGGGGGCGTCACAGTTGGTATCAAAGCTTAGGGATATGATCCCTGGCTGAGATGTGAGATAAGAACTAGGAGTGGAGAGACGGGGAATTCCTTCGCTAGTATGACCTACATAAGTTTATTTGGTATTTAATTGGTCGGTCAAGGTATAGGGATAATATGTGTTATGTTAATTAACCCTTGTTTTGTGACAGTGTTTGAAAATGGCATCTGAAAATGTTGAGATAAGCAATGGAGCAAAATAATATGACCGTATCACAGTACGAGGCTAAGTTTGCGGAGTTATCCCGGTTTGCATCCTATTTAGTCGATAATGAGGAGTGAATGACACGAATGTTTCTAAGAGGTTTGAAACTAGATATACGTTAATACCTCATTTCTCATAAACTTTGTTTATATTCAGATGTTGTGGATAGGGCTCAGTTATTGGAGCGCGATAATGAGTTAGCACAACTATGACGCCCCCAAAATAGGTATACATCACCCATTCTAAGTTGTCAATACATGGTACAGAAACAACTACAACTTTATTATTACAACAAGAAATCATGAGTTTGAATACAAATATTATCTTCTAGACAATATCTATACTCAAATAAATTCTCATCACATTTATTGATACATTATTTTACAAAAATGGTGAGGACTACTAAACAACTCTCTCTAGAACCTTCATTCCATACCCCGACTGCATTTCGCTATATTCTCGCCTCCCGAGAAGAAAATGGAACAAAAAGAAAAGGGTGAGCTTAACTAGCCCAAAGAAAGAATATTATGACTAAGATAATATACAACAAATTATCGTTAGTTTTCAACAGGAAAAATCTAATAGAATACAATAGACAACAAGTTTTAAATCAATATTCGCAGCTGAAATAATAATTCATTAGAAGAGTTAAGTAGATAATGCAAACTACTATCTTCTATGTATGAATTTAAAAGTTCATCGCTCATCTTTTATCCTCAGAACATCAATCAATATATATCCGAATCAAATATTCATCTTTAGACTACAAAGCCAACGATATTCATCAGTTGGTCATGTTCATCTAAACACTGCTCATCTTTGCACTACGGGCCAAAGATATTTATCGAAATCATTCATCTTTGCACTACAGCCAAAGATATTCAATAATATCATCATTTAAGATCGAGGATGATGAAAATATTTTAAAGAAACGAATCCAAAGGAAACAAAATGACAAGGATTAAGGATTAAGGATTCGTACTTTGTTTTATCCATATCCAAAAATACCTCAAAAATAATCATAGTGGTGTAAAATTCAAGAATGATCAAAACATGGATACAATCAAAGCTAGTATCCATAATAGATATTTTGGACGAAAACAAAAAAAATTAATTTTTCTGTGAATAGTGTCGATTCGTGAATAGTGCCAGATACGTGAATAAGAACTCCAAAGACAAAAAGTTCCAAATTTAATTAAAAGTTTAAATCAATACTTCGCAAGATAATGATATTGGAAGAATTAATATCATTTAAAAAAAAAATAATATTCCTTACCTCAAGATCAAGACTTCTAATTTGAAACACCTGGATATAGGATATGACTTGAACTTGCACCGTATAAAGAATACTCAAAATATACTCAAAATACTCACAAGAATACGCTCGATAATATAGAGAGAAAAACTTCAGCTTACGTATAATTTTCAATTCTAACCTAAGCACCCTATTTATAGAAAAATGCTTGTAATAAAGAAAGCGAAAATTTAATAAAATATAAATATATATATATATCAAAATTCCTACGCCACTCTTGAAATCTGATTTACTCAATAAGCACATGCCACCTTCTAGAAAAAGTAAGAAAAACGTTTTTCTAATTTAAAATAATTTAAACTTCCAAAAATCAATTATTTCGGAGCTTCGGAACTTCAATAATTCACAATAAATAGCCCTTTTGTCAGAAAATTCAAAACTCGCATTGTTTTATAGGAAATTCAATTCTCTACAACTTTACAGAAGAAAGTTTTTCCAAATTCCAAATGTAAATCGACCGAAATCCATAAATGGACGATTTTACAAAAGTTAATCAAATTTCACCAAGAAATGGGGTCCACCGACACATAAAACATGCTTTAAATATTTTTGGTAACAAAAATACTCCTCCTCCACATATACTAATATATCCCACATTCATCGTAAAAACATCATCATTATTATATTATTAAAATATAATAATATATTTAAATGAATTATTTTATCGTAAAAGATAAAATTTCAATTTTCAACAATTGTCACATTAAAATTTTCTCCATCTATATCCACATAAAATCAATATTTTCCTCATCATATGAATCAATAATTAATTATTCACAAATAATATTATGTAATCACAATATCGATAACTAGGCAGCCCCAGTGAAAGAGGGGCTTTCAATAAGAATTTCTCCTTATCAAGCGCCGCAATTAGGTGACCAAACCTCTCCTGTAGATGTAACTTTCTAGACATTGCCAATAATGTTATCTAATAATATTATTCAGATAATATGAATTATTGCTTTGATAATGAAAAATACCGCAGTGTAATGACAATTATCAAACAACAAAGAATATAAAATATCAACGCAACAATTATTAAATCAATAAAATAAAATATCGAATAAAGAATTATCATAACCATTATCGAGTAGTGCCTTTTTACGTAAGAATCAATAATTGGTGCAATACCGTAAGGCTACTTCTTGTGTGTTAACCAATCGGTATTTTAACAAGATAATTGTGAATAACTACGCCGTTATTTTTAAACAACTTATATTTGTCATTTTGTTCATCCAATCACTTTCACATGGGCTCCATATACATGGTCACATGGTCAGATAAATATTCCCCGACAATCATTTAATATTCCATGACTATAATGAATATTCCCCACAACAATGAATATTTTTAACCACTTGCTTATTTTGAAATATTTGCGATTTTACCCATAACTATCCACATTAATCAAATCAACCCTTACTATTTCAAAATAATAAATAGAGAAAATTAAATTTCATTAATAACAAGTTGGGGTCTTACAACAACTAAAAGGTAACGACTAACAACACGATAATAATCGAACTGGTGGCAACGTCCATCTAACAATGATGACCATCGTGGGGAAATTATCATGCCAAGAATGGTAACCACGCTTGGTAATCATCACCACTCAAGATAATAGAAGTGGAAATTTCAAGAAGAGAAGGTCATTTAGCTCGATTTTGTCGATAAAGGAAGTTAAGTCCAAATTGACTATGGCACCAAAGGCGATATCTGAACAAAACAAAGTCGGTGGTTTCAGAAAGAGCGTTTTTCGTGACTTCTCAAAAAGCGAGTAACCCGAACGAAGTTAACACGAGTTAGTTAATTATAAATTTTTGCGAAATCTATACCTTATTAGATTCCGGTTCTACCCATTCTTTTATCTATCTTGCTTGCGTTCAACGTTTTTGACTCCGGAGAAGTTAGACTTTAACTTATCTGTTGAAACTCCGTTAGGAGAAACCTTCATTACATGTGCTATCCAAGTCTTGGATGAGAGTCACAGTTTTGAATGATATTTCTATTGTTAATAAATTTTCTGACTTATTCTTGAAGACTTCTTAGCCTACCCCAGAACGTGAAATCAAATTTTGTATTGACCCCAGTACAAAACCCATTTCTTCAACTCTTAAATATTTCTTCACCCAAAATGAACGTATAATGCGCCAAAGACGATGGCTCAAGCTGTTGAAGGTTACGACCATTCAATATCATCGTGGAAGAGCGAACGTGGTAGCTGACGCGTTGAGTAGAAGATCGTATGCATTTACGAGTGCGATATTGTTAACACAAAGACCCATTTCGTATAACTTACAAATGATGAAGATAGAGTTAAATACTCTAGGGACCCACATGAAGATAATGAATATACGAGTAGAATCGACTTTAATTGATAAAGTTAAAGGCGCTCAAACTACACACCCGATCTGATGAATGTGAAGAAGAAGGTTTAAGAGGGCGTTATTCTAGAAGCAAGACTCGATGAAAAGAGGAAATCTCAACCCTTAATTTTAGTGGTCTATTTGAAATCCTCGATCGAGTAGGAACTGTGGCCTATAGACTCGTTTTACCACCAAGTATATCGCTTGTTCATAACATTTTTTTACGTATCGATGTTACGTAATTATGTGGACGACCCGAACCACATTATTGAATTAGAACTAGACGAGATAGCAGAAGATTTAACGTATGAGAAGATACGTGTTAAAATCTTGGATAAGAAGGATTATATTCGACACTCAAAGGTTATACCTCAAGAGTTAGAATCTGAAATAAAGTCAAAGTATCCTCATCATACCAGGTACGTACGTAAATTTCGAGGGCGAAATTTCATAAGGAGGGGAGATTGTGAGACCCCAAATTTTAAGAATAAAGATTTAAATTTCTCAAAATAATTTTTTTATTATGATGTGGATTTGATATAATGTTATAGTTGTGGGTAGCATTTATAAATTTTGCAAAGTATGCAAATTATTATAAAATATTCATTTGATCGGGGAATATTCTTTTTGTCGGGAATATCCGTACGACGGCACAATCATTAGTGAACTCACAACGGAATTATTGTCGGAATGAGAAAACGACAAAAATATTTTTATGAAAATAATGGCGAAAGTTTTACCTTTAATACTGTTGAACTACTCGGTAGTAAAAGTACAAGAATACGCTGCGTGGTCGCATAAGAGCAATACGATATTGATTATTGATACTTACGTGTTAAGTCACTCAGTTATACTCAATTATTACTACAGTAATTGCTACATCATATTTCTCATATTATTGATTTAATTATTGTTACAGTATCATCTGCATGATATGTTATTAAATCAATTATTTAGACGACAAAGTTATTTATATTATTAAATTGTAATATTTACAATGTCTAGAAGTTCTACTAAGGATATGTTTGGTCATCTAATTGCGCGCCAATAAGGAGAAATCCTTATCGAAAGCCCCCTCTTTCCTGAGAACGATCTGGTTGTTAAATATTGTGAGTTATAATATTAATGATGAATAAGTTCGTATTGATTAAAGATGAATTTGATAGTTCTATTGTGTTGGGATTATTAGTGTTAGTGGAAATCGACATCTATTCTGATGATAATTGATGTCTGGGGGTTATATTAATAAATCAGGGAATTAATCGGATAAATGAAAAATTAATTTCTACTAATTCACATGCTTATATAACTATTTGTTCACATGTGTGTACTATTGATTCACATTATTTACTATTAGGGGAGTTGGTGCAAGATTGATAAAACTTGCATGACTAAGTTAAAGATGGAGGTATAGATGGAGGTACTATACTGTAATTCGTATTTTCACATGATTATAACTATTGAATCACATGATTGAACTATTGATTCACATTATTTACTATTAGGGGAGGTGGTGCAAGTTTGATAATACTTGCAGGACTAAATTAATAATGAAAGAAAAGTCGAGGTATTGTCAGACTGTAATATTCTCGAGCCCCAAAATGTGCAATTATCGAAACTATATTTTCTATAAATAGAAGCTCATTCTTCCTTCATTTCTCACCAATTCACTAAAGCTATAGAGCAATTATTATAGAGAGAAATTATGAGAGAACTATAGAGAAAGAAGAAGAGAAGTCTGCTACCTCTCTACTCCAAAGATCCAGCTTTATAAGGTAAGGGGTATTATTTCTTTCGCATTCATGAAGAGAGCTATTGTTATTCCATTCCTTATTATTCATTGGAATAACTCGCTTATGCGGGCAATCTCGCATACATGGTGAAATTCTTCATTATTCCATTCTTTGTTATTCGCTGAATAACTTGCTTTATCTGAGTACCACATACATGGTGAAATTTTTCTATTATTCCGCTCTTTATTATTCTATCGGAATATCCTGTTTGTGTGTTTACGCCGGACCTGGTTCCATTATTTATTATTCGTCGAAATATCTTGTTCGTATGCGTTTACGCACGAAATGGGTTCCATTATTTATTATTCTCTTTAGGAATAACCTCGTGCATGCGTATCTATCGCACGCATGGTGAATTCTTCTGTTATTCCATTCTTTATTATTCTGTTGGAATAACCTGTCTATGTGGATTACCACATGCATGGTGAATGATCTTTTATATTCATTCCATATTAAATTGTGGAAATGATCAGTTTACGTGGATTATGATGAAAGTCATAAAATAAGCATTGGACTGTTGATTATAATGAAAGTCATAATAAAAAAATTAGACTGATAAAAATCATGGGTATATGTAGTATTAGTAAGTGTTATGATGAGTTATGTTGGTTATTATGTGAAAACATGAAAGTTTCTTAGAACTCACAAAGGGTTGAAAATCAGATTTTGGTGAAAATGGAACATGAAATTCAATTGACCATATCTCCTATTATATTTTGAATTTTTGGGTGTGGTCAAGTTCTAGAGTTAGATCTATGAGATTTCTAACTTATCCAAGTGGAATCACTAGAAAAGGTATTGTAGATTTTCGTGTGGACTATTTTTAGTAAAGGAGTCAAAAGCTGTAAAATAGTAAAAAGCTACTGCCAAAAATTTAAAAGGGCTGTTTCGGCCACTTAATTTATGAGAAAAATTCCGGCCTTTTGGGACATGAAGGTATATGGTATAAAGAACTTCCTGTCCAAAAATGAGCTCATTCCGACTTAAAATGAACAAGTTATGACTATTTTAATATTTAGATTTTTCCGACGAAAAATGCTATAACCGGAGTTCTATAACTCCGATGACTATAAAATTTAAACTGGAAGCTCACGTTAACATGTGTAAGATCCTGCCAAGATTTGGGAATTTTTGGAGTTTACCTTGAGGTAGCTAATTTCTTAAAGAATTAATTAGAAATTGATTTTTGAAAAATAGTAAATGAATTTTAAAAATTTCGAGAAAAATATATGTTCAATATGGGACTATATTCTGCTAAATCCCAGAAAAGAAATATTTTTGGGACTGATTTGGTATTTTTTATGAAAATAACCTAGTTATGAGTAAATGAGTTAAATATGTTATGTGAAGTAACAAAATTGGAAAATAGGATTTTATGACTTGGGAATCCTATATAGGGTATATGCAGATTTTTGATAAAGGATTTGATCATTGGTGATGAAATCTTATGAGTATGACATTTTTGAATGATTAAATGCATTATTTGGTAAAGTGTAAATAATTGAAATAAATTGTTTATAAGTTTAAGAAGTGATTAGAATATTGTTATAATATTAACAATATTAGATTATGAGTTTATTAAGTGATTGATAATATTTGGATAAATTTAAAGTCTTTAATAGTTATCCTTGATTTTGTTTGATTAATGCTTATATCATTGTCATCATTCTTATGCTTATATTTTGATGAAAGTCATCTTTGGCTTACGTGCATAGATGAACTTGGTGTGATTATGACCAGGGATTATTCGGTGTAATCAGGACCGTAATGTGACGAATGATGTGGTAAAAATCCTCGCCGGCTTCGTAGTGCATTGATGGACGCTTTTTGGTATGATTATGACCGGAGATTATTCGGTATAGTCATGACCATTGATGATTTAATGAATATCCTTGGCCCGTATTGCAGGAATGATTTGATGATGTGGTTTATTTATTAAGTCGAGTCTCGTTGATAAAAATTGATGAAACTATTTTAAATCATAGAAGTTAGTAGATATCACGCTTCTACTCGACTCTTCTAATGGATTGCTTATTCACCGCAGCTTAAACTTAATATCTATTTTATCGGTTTAACATTGTTGAAGACTAATGATAATTTATTCTCAGATTATCTTAGTCATAATATTTCTTCTTTGGGCTAGTTGAGCTCACCTTTCTTTCACCGTTCTCTTCGTGAAATGAGAACGTGAGCCGGACTAAATGGAAAATGGAGTGATTTTATCCGGATGATAGCATTAGTAGTCCTCACTATGACATGACATGCAATACATAATTGTATTGAGGACCTAAGATGTGTGTGTCATATTTTATACGTCCACTTAATAATTGATTTTGGTGAACAACAATAGGGTGATGAGAACTCAACCCTGAAAGCGTCAAAAGTGCACCGCAGTAAAATGAAGAGAACATAAATCTTCTCGTGTCCCTTTGAGACTTGAAATATTTGTCATTGTACTTTATATGGCATGTATTAATTTGAGTATGAATATTGTCGTCGATATATATACGCTTATAATATTTGTATTGAAACTCACAAAGATATATGTCGTCGTATTTTGCACGATTGTTGTATAATTAAGTTGTATTTGAATTTATGTACTATGTATCTGGCGACTCAAGATGGGTGATGAATACCTATTTTTGGGGGCGTCACACCAACAACTGTCCATCAATGCAGTACGGGCCAATGAGGACTTTTACCACATCATTTTTAACATTACGGTCATGATTATACCGATTAATCCCTGGTCATAATCATACCAAGTCCATCTATGCACTACAGGCCACAGATGACTTTCAACATAATATAAACATGAGGATGATGACAATTGTAAGACCCCGAATTTTTTTTAATTAAATGGAATTTCCTCTATTTATTATTTTGAAATAGTAAGGGTTGATTTGATTAATGTAGATAGTTATGGGTAAAATACGCAAATATTTCGAATAAGCAAGTGGTTATAAAATATTCATCATTGTCGGGGAAAATTCGTTTGGTCGTGGAATATTCGTACTATCGAGGAATATTCGTACGACGGCGCAGTCTTTTGTGGGCCCCATAACGAAAAGCGATTGGATGAAGAAAACGACAAATATAAGTTGTTTATAAATAATTACCAGAAGTTATTACCAAGTAATCATGTTGGAATACCCTATGGTTAAAACACACTAATACGCCGTTGTTGAACAAGAAGACACCAGATTGCACCAATTATTGATTCTTAAGTAAGAAGGCACTACTCTAATAATTGTTACAAAGAATTACTGCTCAAAGATTTTATTTTATTGATTCAATAATTGCTGCGTTGATTTTTTTTATATTATCGTTATTTCAATAATTGTCACTACACAAAGATTTTCATTATCTAACAATAATTCATATTATCCTAATAATATTATTAGAAAATATTATTGGCAATGTCTAGAAAGTTCGTCCTAAGGAGAGGTTTGGTCACCTAATCAAGGCCACCAAGAAGGAGAAATCTTTATCGAAAGCCCTCTTCCTCGAACCGCTTCGTTGTCAATATTGTGATTCTGTAATATTATTTGTGAATAATTAATTATTGATTCATATGATGAGGAAAATATTAATTTTATGTGGATATAGATGGAGAAATTTTTTAATGTGACAATCGTTGAAAATTGAAATTTTATCTTTTTCTGATAAAATAATTCATTTAAATATATTATTATATTTTAATAATATAATAATGATGATATTTTTACGATGAAAGTGGGATATATGAGTATATGTGGAGGAGTATTTTGTTACCAAAAATATTTAAAGCATGTTTTATGTGTCTGCGGGACCCCATTTCTTGATCGAATTTGATTATACCGTAAAATCGCCTGCTTGTGGATTTCGGTTAATTTCTCGTTTAGAATTTGGAAAAACTTTCTTCTGTAAAGTTGTAGAAAATTGAATTTATAAAAAACTCATGAGATTCGAATTTTCCGACAAAAGGGCTATTTATTATGAATTATCAAAGTTCAAGTTCAAATAATTAATTTTTGGAAGTTTAAAATATTTTTATTTACAAAAACGTTTTTTTTTTTATTTTGTTTCCCTCATTTAACATGTGATAGGGGCTGAGTTCAGATGGTTAAAGCATGCGTATGAAGTTTTGGAAAAAATATAATAATATTTAATAAATTTTCTACTTTAATGTTCTAAAGATTTTCCTATAAATAGGTGCTTAGGTTAGAATTAAAAATCACACCGTAAATCAAGTTTTCTCTCTATATTATCGAAATTATTTCTTGTGAGTATTTTGAGTATACTTTGAGTATTGCTATATACGGTGCAAGTTCAAGTCATAGCCTATATCCTGTTTTTAACTAAGCATCTGCCTTTCGAGGTAAGGGATGTTATTTTATTCGAAAATGATATTATTTCTTCAATATCATTATGCCGAAATATTGGTTGAAATTTTTATCAAATTTAGAACTTTTTCATGTCGGGTTACTATTCATGAGTTACTATTCACGAGTTACTATTCACGAAAGTTACTATTCACGAGAATTATTCACGAAGCGTGATGATGTTTTTTGGAAATTTCTATCTTTTGGTATCGAGTTACTATTCACGATATCAAGACTATTCAATTAAAAATAAAATTTCTTCTTATCATCCAAAATATCTATTCTAGATACTAGCTTTGATCAGATCCATGTTTTTTGATCATTCTTGAATTTTACTCCACTCGATTACTTATGAAGTATTTTTGAACTCGGATTGTTTAAAATATGAATCCTTAATATTTGTTCTTTTGTTTCACCGGATTCGCTTCTTTTAAATATTTTTCATCATCCTCGGTCCTAAATGATGATATTACTTTGAATATCTTTGGCTCAGAAAGCAAAAGATGAATGATTTCTTGATGAATATCTTTGGCCCGTAGTGCAAAGATGAACAGTGTTGAGATGAACACTTAATCGATTAATATCTTTGGCCGTAGTGCAAAGATGAATGCAGTGTTTAGATGAACATGACTAATTGATGAATATCTTTGGCCTATAGTACAAAGATGAATATTTGATTCCGTATATATATTGATTGATGTTACGAGAGATAAAATATCGACGACGAACTTTTAAATTCATATATAGAAGATAGAGTTTGCATTCTCTACTTAACTCTTCTAATGAATTATTATTTCGCTATCACGAAGATTGATTTAAAAGGTTTATCTATTGTATTCTATTAGATTTTTCCCTGTTGAAGACTAACGATAATTTGTTGTATATTATCTTAGTCATAATATTCTTCTTCGGGCTAGTTGAGCTCACCCTTTTCCTTTTTGTTCCATTTTTCTTCTCGGGAGGCGAGAATGTATGAAAGCGATTTAGCAGCTCTGGTATGAAAATGATGGTTATAAAGAGAGTTGTTTAGTAGTCCTCACCATTTTGTAAAATAATGTATAAATAATTGTGATGATGATTTATTTGGGTATGTATATTGTCTGAAGATAATAATTGTATTTAAACTCACAGTTTATATGTTGTAATAATAAAGTTGTAGTTATTTCTGTACCATGTATTTGGCGACTCAGAATGGGTTGGATGGAATGGACCTATTTTGGGGGCGTCACAGTTGGTATCAAGGCTTAGGGATATGATCTCTGGCGGAGATCGGTTATGACGCCTCCAAAATAGGTATACACAACACCCATTCTGAGTCGCCAAATACATGGTACAAAAAAGCAAACTACAACTTCAATAATACAAATGTCGTGTGAAATACGACAATATATAATGTGAGTTTAAATATAATATTGTCTTCTAGACAATATCCACACGCAAATAAATCCCCATCATAATTATTGATTCATTATTTTACAAAAATGGTGAGGACTACTAAACAACTCTCTCTAGAACCTTCATTCCATACCCCCGACTAGTACTCGCTACATTCTCGCCTCCCGAGAAGAAAAAATGGAACAACAAGGAAAAGGGTGAGCTCAACTAGCCCAAGAAGAATATTACGACTAAGATAATATACAACAAATTATCGTTAGTCTTCAACAGGAAAAATCTGATAGAATACAATAGAAACAGTTTCGCATCAATATTCGCAGCCGAAATAATAATTCATGAAGAGTTACGTAGAGAATGAAATCTACTATAATCTATGAATTTAATAATTCCCATCATCAATATTTTATCCCCGTAACATCAATCAATATGCATCCGAATCAAATATTCATCTTTGCACTACAGCCAAAGATATTCATCGATTGGTCATGTTCATTTAAACACTGCTCATCTTTGCACTACAGTGCCAAAGATATTCTTCAGAAATCATTCATCTTTGCACTACAGCCAAAGATATTCAATAATATCATCATTTAAGACCGAGGATGATGAAAAATATTTTTAAGAAACGAATCCAAAGGAAACAAAATGACAAGGATTAAGGATTAAGGATTCGTGATTTGGTTTTATCCACGCCCAAAAATACCTCAAAAAATAATCATAGTGGTGTAAAATTCAAGAATGATCAAAACATGGATACAATCGAAGAGTTAGTATCCGTAATAGATGTTTCTGACGAAAAGAAGAAATTTTATTTTTCTATGAATAAGTACCGTATACGTGAATAGTGTCAGATATCGTGAATAGTGCCGATACGAATAGTAACTCCGACACCAAAAGATAGAAATTCCACAAAAACATCTTCACGCCTACTTAATAGTACTCGTGAATAAGAACTCAGAATAAGAATCATAAATAAGAACTCGTGAATAGTAACTCATGAATAAGAACCCATGAATAGTAACCCCGACATGAAAA
This sequence comes from Panax quinquefolius, assembly GCA_020205615.1. NCBI lineage: Eukaryota > Viridiplantae > Streptophyta > Magnoliopsida > Apiales > Araliaceae > Panax > Panax quinquefolius. Next base: position 39,372,269 of record CM035155.1, on the reverse strand, counting down.
AGTTCCAAATTTGATAAAAACTTCAGATCAACATTTCAAAGATAATGATATTGAAGAAATAATATCATTACGAAAAAAAAATAATATCCCTTACCTCGAAAGATCGTAACTTCTAAATTAAACACCTGATATAAAGCTATGACTTGACTTGCACCAGATAGCAATACTCAAAGTATACTCAAAATACTCACAAGAATACGCCGATAATATAGAGAGAAAAACTTCAGCTTCGGTGTGATTTTCAATTCTAACCCAAGACCCTATTTATAGAAATCGCTAGAACACCAAAAGCGTAAAATTTAATAAATTAATAATATAATTATATTATTTTCTACACATGTCTAGAATCTGATTTCAGCCATCAAACACATGCCACCTTCTAGAAAAAATAAGAAAAAACGTTTTTCTAATTTTAAATATTTTAAACTTCCAAAATCAATTATTTTGAGCTTCTAACTTCAATAATTCATAATAAATAGCCCTTTCATCAGAAAATTCGAATCTCATGCGAGTGTTTATAGGAAATTCAATTCTCTACAACTTTGCAGAAGAAAGTTTTTCCAAATTCCAATCGAAAATTGACCGAAATCCACAAACGGAAATTTTACAAAGCTATAATCAAATTTCACCAATAAATGGGGTCCACCAGAGCATGTTTAACATGTTTTAAACATTTATTGCAACAAAAATACTCTTCCTCCTCAGATACTCATATATCCCACATTCGTTGTAAAAATATCACCGTAATATATTATTAAAATAATATATTTAAATGAATTATTTTATCGTAAAAAGATAAAATATTAATTTTCAACAATTGTCATTTTAAAAATTTTCTCCATCTATATCCACATAAAATCAATATTTTCCTCATCATATAAATCAATAATTAATTATTCACAAATAATATTACGTAATCACAATATCGACAACCGTGCGCAGCTTCAGAAAGGGGGGCTTTCCAATAAGAATTTCTTCATCAAGCGCAATTATTAGGTGACCAAACCTCTCCTTAGATGTAACTTTCTAGACATTGCCAATAATGTTATCTAATAATATTATTCAGATAATATGAATTATTGCTCGATAATGAAAGATACCGTAATGACAATTATCAAAACAACAAAGAATATAAAATATCAACGCAAAGAATTATTAACTCAATAAAATAATCGAATAAAGAATTACCGTAAGCATTATTGAGTAGTGCCTTCACGTAAGAATCAATAATTGGTGCAATACCGCAGCTACTGCTCAACAACGCCAGTATTAGTGTGTTTTAACCACCGGGTATTCCAACAAGATAATCTGGTAAATAACTACGCCTGCTATTTAAAAACAACTTATATTTGTGCTTTCTTCATCCAATCGCTTCCACATGGGGCCCACATTATGGTCGCTACCACCGCATTTAATATTCCCCGACAAGATTTAATATTCCACGACCAAACGAATATTCCCCGACAACAATGAATATTTTATAACCACTCGCTTATTTTGAAATATTTGCAGATTTAACCCTTAACTATCCACATTAATCAAATCAACCCTTACTATTTCAAAATAATAAATAAAGGAAATTCTTTTTATTTAAAAAAAATTTCGGGTCTTACATCTATGTGAATAGAACTAGGAGGGGAGAGACGAGTAAATCCTTCGCTAGTGTGTCCTACCTAAGCTTATTTTCATTAGTTGGTCAAGATATAGGGATATTATGTGATATATTGATTTCCTTAATTAACCTTTGTTTTATGACAAGATTTGAGAATGTCGAATCGAGAATATTAACAAAGGAGTAAATGAGACCGTGGAGATGCCTGTACTTTACCAACGAGGAGAACGTGCAACAGTCGGCAATGTACCTCCCGTGAACAACACCACCGAAAGCGATGATGAACGAGGGGATGTTTAGAAGCTTTTTTGCTCATGCAAAATCGCACGAGGAGACTCGTGTTCAAAATACGAGAGAAATGATAGCAATTCACGGGTTGTCACACAAGCGCTTCAAAGAGTTGGGACCACCGAATTTAAGGGAAAGCCGATCCGATCACAAGCGGAAACATGGGTTAAGCAAATTACCAAGATATTCGATGTCTTGGGATGCACAGAGGAACAGAAAGTTCCATTCGCCACCTTTATGTTCCGTGGCGAGGCGACTCATCGGTGGGAGTCTGCGAAGCGTACCCATCCAAATTGCACTCAAAGATGTCATGGGAGACATTTCAGAAAAATGCTTTAATGACAAGTACTTCCTCGAAAGTATTCGCTATACGAAGGAAGTGGAGTTTATTAGACCGAGGCGTAATAACATGACGGTGTCTCAAAGACGAGGCGAAGTTCGCGGAGTTATCCGTGCTTTGACCTCATTTGGTGGAGAATGAGGAATGTATGACGCGAATGTTTCGAGAGGTTTGAAACTCGGCATACGCCAAGATCTCATTTCTCATAAATTTTCTCTATTCAGATGTTGTCAATGTGGCTCAAATTGTTAGAGCGAGATAACGAGTACGCTCAACCGAGGGACCATAACCGTGATCATACCAAGATATAAGCAATCATCGTAATAACGATAATTAGCGGAGAAAGAAGAATACAGACAAAGGCGGTAACCACTCTAGTGGTAATCGTGGCCATAAAAATAGAAGAAGCGAGTCGGGAGGAGATTTTAAAAAGAGGAGATTCAATAACGACCATGTGAAGATGTCAGCGCCAGTAGCAACTGGTTCTAGGGGAGGAGAACGACCGCCAGTTAGATGTTACAAATGCGGAGAGGAGGGACACATAAGTCCAAACTGTTCACAGCCTTCCAAGGTATGTTATAATTGTGGAAAAGAAGGTCATATCGCTCGAGATTGTACGATATCGAAACCCAGTCCAGCGGGAATGGTGACTCAAAAGACTATCCCAGAAAAGTCAAAGTTAATGATTCCTGGAAGAGCGTTTGTCGTGACCTCAAAAAATGCGAAAACCCGAACGGTTAGCACGGTTAGTTAATTATAAATTCTTGCAAAGTTTATACCTTACTAGATACCTTGCCTCTACCCATTCTTTTATCTCCGCTTTGCGCTCAACATTTGAACTTGACTACGGAGAAATTAGACTTTGACCTATTTATGGAGACTCAGTTAGAGAAACTTTCATTACATCCATTGTTTAGAAATCTTGCTTGATTCAGTTGGCACTATCACATTACCTCGTTAACCTTATTTCTATAGAGATATTTGCTTTTGATGTGATTTTAAGGTTAACTACTCATCATGCCGAAATTGATTACTTTCGTGAGGTTGTTAGTTTTCATATTCCTAAGCAACCTGTTATTCGAATTCAAGCAATCAAACCATTGTAGTCAAACATTGTCATATCAATCCATGAAGTCATTCGTTTATTACGGATGTCAAGTTTTCTTAGTCCATGTTATGGATTTGAATAAAGACACGTCAGATTTGAATAATATTCTTGTTGTTATTGATTTTTCCCGACGTATTTCTCAAGAATTTCTTGGTTTACTTCCAAAGATCGATATTAAATTTTGTATCGACTTTGAACCCTAGACAAAACTCATTTCTAAAATCTCATATCGAATGGCTCCTTTTTGAACTTTAGGAGTTAAAAATTCAACTATAGAATTTGGTACTGAGCCTTTATCCGGTGACTTCCTTTGGGAATTCACCGGCCGATTTCCGTAGGGGACACCATATTCGTGCGATAGTAAACCGATAGGTGTCATTGTAACGCTTATCCAAGGTTGGGATATGAGTCACGCTTGAGAACAACCTAAGTCGGTAATCGAAATATGTAGCTTTCAGGCTTAGTTGGTTATTATCGGAGATTCGTTGAAGGATATTCTCGAATCGCTATTCCATTAACGCAATGACTCGTAGAGATACAAAATTCAAATGGAGCAAGGAATGTGGGAAGAGCTTCAAGAACTCAAGAGGAGACTCATTTCAAAGACATGTTCACCATGCCATCCTCGAAAAGCGAAACGTGGTAGCCGACGTGTTGAGTAGAAGATCGTATACAAGTACGAAAGTACGATATTGTCAAAGACTCATTTCAGATAATTTACAAATAATAGAGATGGAGATGAAAACTCTAGGTACCCACGTGATGATATACGAGTATAATCGACTTTAATCGATAAAGTTAAAGTCGCTCAAGCTACACACCGGAGTCGATGAATTTGAAGAGGAGGTGCAAGAAGTTGTTATTTCAAAAGCAAGAATCGGTGAGGTGAGGAAAGCTCAAACCTTCGATTTATTAATCCATTTGAAATTCTCGATCGAATAGGAACCGTGGCCTATAGACTCATTTTACCGCCAAGAATGACGCGGGTTCATAACGCTTTTCACGATCGATGTTACGTAAATATGTGGACGACCGAACCACGCTATCGAAGTTAGAACCGGACGAGATAGTCAAGACTTAACGACGAGGAGGCACCACAAGATCTTGGATAGAAAGAACATGTCCTATGTATCGAGGTTATACCACAAGTTAAGGTTTTGTGGAGAAACCATGCTATTGAGGAAATGACCGGGAGTTGAAAACGGAAATGAAAGCGAGGTATTCTCATCTTTTCAAACACTGTGTAATGTACGTCAATTTCGAGGATGAAATTTCATAAGGAGGGAGGTCAGAAGACCCCGATTTTTTTTTAATAAAATGGAATTTCCTCTATTTATTATTTTGAAATAGTAAGTGTTGATTTGATTAATGTGGATAGTTATGGGTAAAATACGCAAATATTTCAATAAGCAAGTGGTTATAAAATATTCATTATCATTTGGGGAATATTCGTTTGGTCGTGAAATATTCAGATCGTCGGGGAATATTCGCATTTACTGCCAAATTTTGTGGGCCCCATAACGAAAAAGCGATTGGATGAAGAAAACGACAAATATAAGTTGTTTATAAATAACTGCCGTAGTTGTTACATCAAGTATCATCGTTAGAATACCCTATGGTTAAAACACACTAATACGCCGTTGTTGAACAAGAAGACACCAGATTGCACCAATTATTGATTCTTACGTAAGAAGGCACTACTCAATAATTGTTACACGATAATTACTCGCTCAAAGATTTTATTTTATTGATTCAATAATTGTCAAGGTTGATTTTTTTATATTACACGTTATTTCAATAATTGTCACTACACAAATTTTTTTCATTATCTGAGCAATAATTCATATTATCCGAATAATATTATTAGAAAACATTATTGGCAATGTCTAGAAAGTTCTGCCTAAGGAGAGGTTTGGTCACCTAATTGCGCCGCCAAGAAGGAGAAATCTTTATCGAAAGCCCCTCTTTCTCGGAACGCCTCAGTTGTCAATATTGTGATTCTATAATATTATTTGTGAATAATTAATTATTGATTCATATGATGAGGAAAATATTAATTTTATGTGGATATAGATGGAGAAAATTTTTAATGTGACAATCGTTGAAAATTGAAATTTTATCTTTTCCTCCCGATAAAATAATTCATTTAAATATATTATTATATTTTAATAATATAATAATGATGATATTTTTACGATGAAAGTGGGATATATGAGTATATGTGGAGGAGTATTTTTGTTACCAAAAATATTTAAAGCATGTTTTATGTGTTTGGTGGACCCCATTTCTTGATCAAATTTGATTATAAATCGTAAAATTGCCCGCTTGTGGATTTCAAGTTAATTTCGCTTTGGAATTTGGAAAACCTTTCTTCTCAGTAAAGTTGTAGAGAATTGAATTTCCTATAAAAAATCGCGAGATTCGAATTTTCTGACAAAAGGGCTATTTATTATGAATTATTGAAGTTCCGAAGTTCCGAAATAATTAATTTTTGGAAGTTTAAAATATTTTTATTTACAAAAACGTTTTTTTCATTTTGTTTCCCTCATTTAACATGTGATAGGGGCTGAGTTCAGATGGTAAAAGCATGCGTATGAAGTTTTGGAAAAAAATATAATAATATTTAATAAATTTTCTACTTTGTGTTCTAAAGATTTTCCTATAAATAGGGTGCTTAGGTTAGAATTGAAAATCACACCGTAAATCAAGTTTTCTCTCTATATTATCGAGCATATTCTTGTGTGTATTTTGAGTATACTTTGAGTATTGCTATACTATGCAAGTTCAAGTCATAGCCTATATCCTGTTTCAACTAAAGTCTTGCCTTTTCGAGGTAAGGGATGTTATTTTATTCAAAATGATATTATTTCTTCAATATCATTATGCCTAAATATTGGTTGGAAATTTTTATCAAATTTGGAACTTTTTCATGTCGGGGTTATTATTCATGAGTTACTATTCACGAGTTACTATTCACGAGAACTATTCACGGCGTGATGATGTTTTTTTGGGAAATTTCTATCTTTTGGTGTCGAGTTACTATTCACGATACTAGGCACTATTCAATTTAAAAATGAAATTTCTTCTTTTTCAAAAATATCTATTCGGATACTAGCTTTGATTGTATCCATGTTTTGAACATTCTTGAATTTTACTCCACTCGATTACTTATGAAGTATTTTTGAACTTGGTTTGTTTAAAATACGAATCCTTAATATTTGTTCTTTTGTTTCACTGGATTCGTTTCCTTTAAAATATTTTTCATCATCCTCAGTCCTAAATGATGATATTACTGAATATCTTTGGCCCGTAGTGCAAAGATGAATGATTTCTTGATGAATATCTTCGGCCCGTAGTGCAAAGATGAACAGGTGTTGAGATGAATATGACCAACTGATTAATATCTTTGGCCCAGTGGTAAAAAGATGAACAGTGTTTAGATGAACATGACTAATCGATGAATATCTTTGGCCTATAGTACAAAGATGAATATTTGATTCCGTATATATATTGATTGATGTTACAGGATAAAATATCGACGATGAACTTTTAAATTCATATATAGAAGATAGTAGTTTGCATTCTCTACTTAACTCTTCTAATGAATTATTATTTCAATGCGAAGATTGATTTAAAACCGTTGTCTATTGTATTATATTAGATTTTTCCTCGTTGAAGACTAACGATAATTTGTTGTATATTATCTTAGTCATAATATTCTTTATCGGGCTAGTTGAGCTCACCCTTTCCTTTTTGTTCCATTTTTCTTCTCGTGAGGCGAGAATGTAATGAGTACGCAGCTCTGGGTATGAAATGATGGTTATAAAGAGAGTTGTTTAGTAGTCCTCACCATTTTTTGTAAAATAATGTATACATAATTGTGATGAGGATTTATTTGGGTATGTATATTGCTCTAAGATAATAATTGTATTTAAACTCACAGCTTATATGTTGTAATAATAAAGTTGTAGTTATTTCATACTCACATGTATTTGGCGACTCGTAATAGGTTGGATGGAATGGACCTATTTTGGGGCGCGCCACAAGAATGATATAAGAATTCAATAAAACAAGTTCAAGAATTAATTTATCCAGAACTAATAACGCCTAAATTGTCAACACGATACTTCTTTATAGAGTAAAACTCAAGAATGCTCGTAAGAATATTTCCATGAAAAGATATCGATGAAGCTGCAAATATCAAGGATATTCCACTAATTTCATGGAGTATAGAAGTCAAAACTTTAACCAACCGAGTATAAATAAGAATGGAATAACAAAAGAAATCACTCGGTATGCGGTAGACCGCATGATAAAGTTATTCCAATGTAACAATAAATAATCTGGAATTCAGTCACAGAACGCATGCATGTGATATTCTAACAGAATAATAAACAACGGAACTAGGTCATGCATAAACGCATAGACAGGATGGTCCAACAGAATAATAAATAATAGAACCGTGTCATGCGTAACACACAAACAAGATGTTCCAATGTAATAATAAAAAAAATAGAATAATGTAAGAATTTCACCACGATGCGATTGCAGATCGATGTGTTTATTCCAACATAATGATAAAGAATGGAATAATGTAAGAATTTCACCAAGTATAGGGTAGCTCACAGATACAAAAGTTATTCAAATGTAATAATAAAGAATGGAATAATGTAAGTTCTCTTCATGAATAAGAAAGAAATAATATCCCTTACCTTAGAAGAAATCGGATATAAAAAAGAAAGGTAGCGAGACTTTCTTCTTCTTTCTCTCTATAATTTTCTCTCTGTTTTTCAAAGAATTTGTAAGAAATAATGAAGGAATGAGCTTCCATTTATAGGAGAATGGAAATGATACAATGCAATAAAATATTCTAATAAAATAAAAACTTTTAAATAATATATATATATATATATATATAACACTTGAATTCATAGGGGATGAATCCCGTGATCACCACTAAATATATATTATATATATATCTAATAAAACCAAACCCCCCCATTCGTGATTCCACAGAAATCCTTTATATATATATATATATATATATTATATTACTTATATATATATACTGATTATTTTGAAAAACGGGTAAATGAGGGTCCACAAAATAAATAAAATTTACATCACATACTTCATAAAAATCAACTTAATAATTTTAACAACATTTATCATCTTTATTATAATTCACAATATTAATCGACTGTGTCGCTCCTGTGAAAAGAGGGGCTTTCCAATAAAGATTTCTCCCTATCGACGCAATTAGGTGACCAAACCTCTCATGGCGTAACTTCTAGACATCGTTAATATAGCAAATAATAATATTAATAACTTTTTACCTCAATTATTGATTTAATAATATATAAAATATCGATAATAATTGAATCAAATAACACGAGATACTATGCAACAATTACTATAGCAATAATTGAACAAAACCGGTGTGACTTCTCACGTAAGTATCAATAATCAATACCGCAGTGCTACTACGCAACCACGCCAGACATCGTATTTTTTAACACCGGTGTTTCAACAAGCTTAATGGTAAAACTTCCGCACGTTATTTTCATAAAAGATATTTTTATCGCTTTCTCAATCCGACAATAATTTCGTTGTGTATTCCACTTAACGATTGTCTTGTCATTTAATATTCCCCGTTAAAACGAATATTCCCCACCAATCGAATATTATATAACAACTTGCGTACTTTGCAAAATTTATAAATATTACCCACAAATATTATATCAAATTCACTCCATAATATTAAAAATGAAATTTATAGAAAAATCATCTTTATTAAAAAAAATTGGGGTCTTACAGTTTGCCCTTCTTTGAAGGATTCTATTTAGATGGAAAGGGTTTCGCTGAAGGTTTTGGCTAGTTCTTTTTTGGAGTTTGGGGTGGGTTATGTTTATAGAACATGTGCTAGTCGCTGCAGACTTCACCGGGTGTGGGGAATTTCATTTTCATGTGTGGTATGGAAGTGACGACTTTTAGGCTTTCTAAGGTGGTACGACCCATGATGGTGTCTTAGGACGAGTGGTCGTCGACCACTTAAAATTTCACCATGAAGGCGTTTTGGTAAGGTGTTATGTTGAAGATGATAGGTAGTGTGATGGTGCCTTTGATGAGAATTAGATTGATGTTGAAGCCGTACATTGGTGGATCCTTGAATGGTTTCATGGTTTCGTCACCTGTCAACATTCTTTGTAGTGCATGTTGTATAGGAGGCCTATAGAGTTCCCATTGTCAATTAGGATTCTTTGGACCTCTTGATTCGCGATGTCCAAAGTGACGACAAGAGCATCGTCGCTGGAGGTTATGGTTTGGTGGTAGTCCTCGTCGAAAAAGGTGATGATATTATTGGGACTCACTTTCTGCCTCTTTGGTTTTAGAGATGATATGTAGAAGATGGAATGGTACTATTTTTTCTCATGTGCCATTTCAATTGAGTTGGATCCACCGATGACAACACTGACTACCCTTTTACTTAGGTTGGTGTGGCTGGGTCAGATCGAAAAGTCCATTCGAATAAAGAATTGCTCACGATTGCCTTTTTTGACATGTTTTTCTAGGAAGACTTTTAATTGTTTGCACTCTTCATTGTCGTGGTCGTTGTTCTCGTGGTAGAGGCAGTACTTGTCAGTCCTTCTTTTGGCTCCTGGGAACATCTTTGGTGGCTTCTCAAAGAATGACTTATTTTTGATCTCGTGGAGGATCTTCATGCAATTCGAGTTCAGTGGGGGGTGTAGGTAGTGGAATCGTGTTGTTTTCCTTTTAACTTTCCTCTGTTATCGATGGATCCTTTATCCTTTAGTCGTTTATTTGTGCGGTTGTTATGGTGAGGGTTTAATTAGTGCTCAGAAGGCTTTATCTATGGTTATGTGTTATTTCGCGAGTTTGTAGATGTCACTGAGTTTGGTGGATTCTTTAACGACGATGTCTTTGATGAGGACTTTGGAGGTCCGGAGGTTGAGGCTTTGTACCAAGTGGGCTATGACTTGTGCTAAGTGGGCTATGGCTTGTGCCAAGTTGAGATTCTTCACAAGAAAGACCGAGTCATGAAAACGCTTCAAGTAATCTCGAAGTAATTCGTCGGAGCTTTGGTAGATTTGCATGAATGAGGTCATGGTTTTGCTGACTTCATATGTGACGCCCCCAAAATAGGTATACATCACCCATCTTGAGTCTCCAAATACATGGTACAAAATTCAAATACAACTTAATTATACAACAGTCATGTAAAATATGACAAAACATAATCTAAGAGTTTTAATAAGTTAATATTGTCATCTGCAATATCCACACTCAATTAGTCCTCATTACATTTATTGTCACACTATTTAACAGTAATAGTGAGGACTACTAATGCTATCATCCTGACCGTCACTCGCTCCCCATTAGTCCCTGCCACGTTCTCATTTCCTCAAGAGAACAATGAAAGAAAGGGTGAGCTCAACTAGCCTTAAGAAGAAATATTATGACTAAAATAATGCGTAATAAATTATCATTAGTCTTCAACAATGTTAAACTGATAATATACAATAGACATCAAGTTTAACTGCAGCGGAATAAGCAATCCATTAGAAGAGTCAAGTAGAGCATGATATCTACTATCTTTTATGATTTAAAATGTTTTCATCAATTTTTATCGCTGAGACTCAACTTAATAAATAAATCATATCATCGAGTCATCCCCGCACTACTGCCAAGGATATTCATTAAATCATCAATGGTCATGACTATACCGAATAATCCTCGGTCATAATCATACCAAAAATCGTCCCATCAATGCAAAGATCTGAAGTTATCGAGGACTTTTACCACATAATTTATATCATTACAGTCAATGATTATACCGAATAATCCTCAGTCATAATCATACCAAGTCCATCTACGCACGTAAGCCAAAGATGACTTTCATCACAATATAAGCATGAGGATGATGACAATGACATAATAATTCAATAAAACAAGTTCAAGAATAAATTTTAAAGATTTATAAGTTAATTTATCTTGAAATCAATTACATCCAAATTGTCAACATGATCATCGCTTTGTGGAGTAAAATTCAAGAATGCTCGTAAGAATATTTCCATGAAAAGATACCGGATGAAGCGCAAATATCCGTGATATTCTACTAATTTCATGGAGTATAGAAGCCAAAAACTTTAACCAAATGAGTATCATAGAATATATGAAATCGCAAAATGGATTTTCACCGCCATGCGTGCGGTAATCCACGTAGACGATCATTTCCACAATTTAATAAGGAATGAATACGAAGGATCATTCACCACGCATGTGATAATCCACATGTATACGTTATTCCAATGTAATAAAAAGAATGGAACCGGTCATACGTAATCCGCAAGACAAAAATGGGGATATTCCAATGTAATAATAAAGAATGGAACCGTGTCTAGCGTGAGTCCGCATGCAGATGTGATATTCTAATGTAATAATACGAATGGAATAACAAAGAATTCACCATGCATGCGATAGATCGCACGCATGTGTTATTCCAATGAATAATAAAGAATGGAACCAGTGTCTAACGTAATCGGCCTGAGCGAGATATTCCAAATGTAATAATACAAAATGGAATAACAAAGAATTCACTATGCATGCGATAGATCGCATGCATGTGTTATTCCAATGTAATAATAAAGAATGGAACCAGTCTAGCGTAATCCGCACTGCATGTGATATTCCAACGTAATAACAAAGAATTCACCACGCATGCGAAAGACCGCATGCATAAAAGTTATTCCAATGTAATAATAAAGAATGGAACCAAGTCTAACGTAATCGCATGCATGTGATATTCCAACAAAATAATAAAGAATGGAATAATGTAAGAATTTCACCATGTATGCGGTAGATTGCGATGATGTGTTTATTCCAACATATTGGAAGAATGCATTTTGTGATTTGATGTTTAAGGTAAATGCTCATGATTATGTGTAAAGTCCTTTGAGGAATATATGTACAAGGACTTAGTGATATATCAAAAATGTTAGGTTAATCTTAGCCTTTAATGTTCACTTGTATAGATAAAGAGATCAAATATGTTAGGTTGATCTATGGTTAGAAAGAAATAGATAGGCCTTGAAGAGAATAGTAGTCTATTCGGTTGATCAACAGAATGCAGAAGCTAAGGCAGGATCGTAGTGTTGAGATGATCGTAGTATATTTTCCTTAAAGGGCCTCTCCAGTAATCGTAGAGTGGTCCAGACATTTGCCGAAGCTAACTCTGAGATCGTAGTGTGCTTTTGGAAACGTAGAGTCTGCAAGATGAGCAAGCAGAGATCGTAGTGTGCTCTCGAAAGTATAGAGTCTGCAAAACGAGCAAGTGAAGATCGTAGTGTGCAAAACTATTGAAAGAAATTGTAGTGTTCTATTTAGACCAAGCACAAATATGACAAGACACCACGATATGCATCGTAGAGTATCATCTGTCTTGTGTCAGAAGCATCGAGCCCTATCTTTTGTTTGGAAACAAATTCCAACAAGTATGGAATGGGTTTTGAACGTTGAAGCCCTCACCAGTCCCAACGGTACAAAAGATATCCTTAGTATTAATCAAAAGAAACGTATTCAAGAAGCTAAGAAAAGGACCATCGGGCAGAGAAAAACACCTTTTCAGGTGTTAGGTGAGAAAGCAGTCTGCTGTGTTAGTGGGCCAGATTGCAATCAGAAGATGTGCAGAAAAGTCTCCATCAAAGCTTAGAAATATCAAACGCATTTAATGGCTCATCAGATGACTTCAACTAATAGATTTAAAGAGATCACATATATACAGAACATAGACAGATGAGATAGATAAGCAAGCATTTGAACAAAAATGTACAAGAACACTCAACGCTCAACTCTACGATCTGAGAAAAAGAGAAAGCTTGCTCAGCTACTCAGTTCTTTCAAATAAGTGCTTAATATCAACTGAATAACACTAATCACGATATCAACAACAACTAATCAACTAAAGTGAGAGTTCCAAGTCTGAAGGACTTGAAGAGTTCTAAGTGAACTGTGAAGAACCAAGTCTGCTGGACTTGAAGAGTTCAAGAGTGAACTAAGAAGTGCCTGGATCATTGGGTCAGAAGGAATCATGAGATTCAAGAAGTGTAACAGACATCCTTAGTGGATTTCCTACTCAAGGAGTAGAAGAGTGGATTAGGAGCTTTAAGTGCTCTAAACCACTTAAAACTACTGTGTTCATTATAACTGCTATAACTGTTATAACTGTCATAACTGCCTCACTCTCATTAATTCAAGATATCTAAAAGAAGGTTTATCATATACTCATTCCGCTGTGCATTAATCACAATCATACTAACTAGTTTAAAAGAAAAGTTTTTAATTATCTATTCAACCCCCCTTCTAGATATCTATTGTGCCTCCGGGAACTAACAATTGGTATCAGAGCAGGTTCTATAATATAGCCTACAAAGCTTGAGTAGATCCAATGACACACTTACCAAGCGAATTAAAGACTGGAGGAGGCAGCAAGCCACCTATGTGCAACAAAGATAAATTTTCTAACTGGAAGGTTAGGATGCAAGCTTACATGGATTCAATATATGAAGATCTATTTGAAACTGTTCAGAATGGGCCCTATGTTCCTACAAAGCTTGTACCAACTACAGATGACCCAGACAGAGTACAGATCAAGGTCAAAGGAGAATGGACAGAGAGATGTCCAACTCGATAAAAAGGCCAAAAAAATCTTGTTCCAATCCTTAGAAGATGATCTGTTTGAAAACGTGGTCAATAGCAAAACAGCAAAGGAGGTTTGGGAAGCACTACTCATTATGCATGAAGGAATAGAAGAAGTCAGAGAAAACAAACAATCTCTCTTGACTCAACAATATGAGATATTTTCTCACGTTCAAGGAGAGAACGTTACTGCCACCTACGAAAGATTTAATGTTCTGCTCAACTCTCTACGAGCCTACGGAAAGATCTATCCAAACAAAGATCTAATCATAAAGTTCATGAGAGCCTTGCCAAGCAAGTGGGATGCCAAAACCACTGTAATTAGAGAATTAAAGAATTTACATGAAATGACTGTCCAACAGTTGTATGGCAACCTTCTCACATACGAACTGGAGTTGTCTCAACGAGCAAAAACCCTGTCTGAAGGAAGAAAGAAGGATAAAGGTGTTGCTCTCAAAGCAACTAATAACACCTCCAAAGTCAGCACTAAAGTTGATTTTGACTACGATGAAGATGATGATGAGGACCTTGCAATGCTTGTGAAAAGACTAAGAAGGTTCATGCGACAAGGCAAAACCAGCAAGCCAAAGAAAGGCAGCAACTACAACAGCTAGGAGCAAATGAATGACCTATGCTATAATTGCAAGAAATCGGGCCACTTCATTGCCAACTGCAACAAACCTCTCAGAGAAGAACTCAAAAAGAAACCACATTCTAAGAAGGAATACAAAGGCAACAAAAGGCCATAGAAGAAAGACAAAGGCCTTGTAGCTGGAGGATCGTGGAGTGACTCAGACAATTACTCAACTCCAGAATCTGGAGATGATGAGGATCCTCAAGTGGCAAATCTCTGCCTTATGGCCAAAAATGCAAGGGATAAACAGAACTCCAACATACATAAAGTAAGTATCGATGAGGTATTTGACTTCAACTCTCCTAATGTAGATATTGATGACCTAAGAACTGCACTGCATAGTATAACATCTGATCTGCATCAATACATGAAGTGGTTTAGAGTTCTGTCTAAGGATTATTCACTTCTTCAAAAGGAGAAAGAAAAGGTTCAAGAAGAACTAGAAACAACCCTTCTTAATACTAATTCTCTCTCCAAGTTTGAAGCTGAGAATAAGCTCTTAAGACAAACAAATGAGCTCAGTACAAAGAGAGAGTCAAGTCTAACCTCTAAGATTGATGATCTAGAAAAGACAATCTCTACATGGAATAAATCCTCTTCATCTATGGACTCCTTAATCTCTAACCAGAGAAGCATCTCTAATAGAACGGGGCTAGGCTTTGGGGAATCTACCTTAGAGTCATGTGTGGAAAAAGCAAAGGAAATTAACACTAATAATGCCTCAGGTATTAGTAGAGGTATTATATTTGTGAAATCCTCACAAAATATTGAACCTGTCAAACCCTGCTCAGCTGATTCAATTCATATTCCCAAGAGCAAGGGATCTCATACTGATCTGGGTTTCAGAAAAGAAAAGAGTAACCTAGCTGCTACTCACCAACCTCGAAGGGTCGTAGAGTCCAGTAAGATCAACTCTACGAACCAATTGGGAAGGTACGGTAAAGGCAAGGTATACTCCTCACAAATCATGAAACCCAAAAACATATGGAAGAAGGAATATCAGCTTAACAGGAGGATGACCAACAACCCACAAAAGTCCAAGTGGAGGAAGAACTTTCACACACACACAAACATGCATCATATCAAATGTTTTGTGTGCTACAGAACTGGCCACAAGGCTGCAAAATGTTATTACAATTCCATGCATGTGAGACCCAAAATCAAGCAAATTTGGGTCCCCAAGGGCACTAACAACGTAGGACCCATGCAAGTATGAGTACCAAAATGAAGGTTTAATGTTATTACAGAAAAAGAGCTCCACGATCACAACCTGGTATCTGGACAGTGGATGCTCAAGGCACATGACAGGGAACAAAGCCCTTCACCGACTTAGACTGCAAACGGGTAAGCCATCGGGTGGGTTTCAAGATTGACGGGGCCGCAAGCTAAAATGGCCCGGGTTTTGATGGGCTAAAATTAAGCTTACCATAGCTTAAAGTTACTATCCTACCATGGGCTTTTTTCATTTATTTTTTTAAAAACTTGTAAATAAACAATCAATTACTACCAAAGATAAAACCGCACACCATGAACAATCAAGTACAACAAGAACGAAAGGTCGTCGAACACCATAAACGCCAAGAAACATAACAAGAGTAGCACCGATCCAACCAGACACCTAATTCACCCAATTAAACAAACGACAATCGACAGGAGGAGGAGACCAAATCATCCCCAAAAGATAATAACCAAAGAAGACATCCAATATCCGAAAGCAAATCAAACAAAATAAAACTAAAATAGATTTTTCCCCAACAAAATAGAATACCAAATCAGCCAAATTTAAAAAATAAATCAACATTAAAGTCCAAATCAAACTGAGATGGAACCATGAACAAATTACAAAACCGATTAGATAAAATATATTTCAAACACGTAACCGCATAACCAAAGAATGAAACTCCAAATCTGAACATTAAAAGAAGCAGTTCAAGATTTGGTTTATGGAGAAAATGAATAGGAATAAACAAAACCAAATCTGAACGAACCGAACGAATCCCTCTTCCACAAACCCATTCCCAGACACCAAGATCTGAAACCCCAAATAACCCCAAGTAAACCCCCATACTAATCTTCACAGATAAGCCCCCACACGATCTAAAGCCACCGGACTTTGCTATGAATAGATCGGAAATAAGATTTTCGGAAAGGTCCTAGATTAGCCGCCTAAAAAGCATGAGTAACACTTAGCATGAAACGAATAAACTCGTTAGCGAAAGAGATGAGGAAATAATTTTTGAGAGAAATGAGAACTTACACGATGTGAGGTTTCATTTGATGAAGAGCGAGAGTGTGGTCGGCGGTAAGAGAAGAATAATGAATCTCCGTTATTCGCTTCTCACGAGCTTCCCTTCAACTTCCATGGCGTTCCGATCTTTTCGGATCTCATCTCTCTTCTCTCTTTGGATAAGTGGATATATAGTAACTGAATACTGATAATACATAGCATATATGCACGTAGTCAATAAAATACTAATGAACTAATGATAATACTTGCTTGCCCCTTGGTGGAATTAATACATAGCTAAGCCAACGGTCCTAACAAATAACAATAAGGACAGTGACACAATGTGAAGGACCGAACCGAAGTCTAGTTTATTTAAAGGCCGGGCAGGCCGGGCACACACGGGCCGGGCCACATTGGGCCGGGCTAAAATTGGGCCAGGCCAAAACGGCCCAGATTTTAATGGGTCAAAAAAGTGAAGCCCACAGCCCAAATTTTAACGGGCGGGCTGGCTCGGCCCGCGGGCCTGGGCCGATTTTTCCAGGTCTAGTCTGACTACATAGGAAAGGAGGGTCCCTCCGTCATCTTTGGAGACAACGGCTGTGGTAAGACAAGAGGCTATGGCTCAGCTGGAAATGGTGTTGTAACCTTTAGCAAAGTGGCCTATGTGAAAGGACTACAACACAACCTTCTAAGCATTAGCCAACTCTGCGACAAGGGTCATCAAGTAACATTTCTCAACAATCAATGTCAAGTCCGAGACCTGAAGACATCTGCTCTAAAGTTAACCGGAACAAGAGAAGGAAATGTCTACACAGTAAACCTTGGAAAACTAAGCTCAGACGAGACAATATGCTTTTTGGCTAAAGCATCTGAAGAAATGAGCTGGCTATGGCATAGAAGATTATCTCATCTCAACTTCAAATGCATGTCCAAATTAGCTTCAAAAGATCTAGTTGCAGGCTTACCAAAGTTTAACTTCGTCAAAGAAAGGCCGTGCAATGCCCATCGACTTGAAAGCGCACGTAAGCTCATTCAAGAGCAAAACCATCAACTCAATTGACAAGCCTCTGCAATTGCTACATATGGATCTTTTTGGACCAATTTCAACGACGAGCCTTGGGGGAAAGAAATACTCTCTGGTCGTAGTCAACGACTACACTAGATTTATATGGGGGTTCTTTCTAACCTCAAAAGATGAAACAAGCTCCCAACTGATCAAGATGTTCAAGCTGGTGATGAACGAGAAAGGAGAGAAAATCAAGGCTATAAGAAGTGATTATGGCAGAGAATTTGATTTCTCAGAAATGGATCAGTTCTGCACAGACAATGGGATCAGTCACAATTTCTCAGCTCCACGAACTCCCCAACAAAATGGAGTTGCCGAGAGAAAGAACAGGACATTGATAGAAGCTGGAAGAACTCTGCTAGCAGTAGCTCATCTGCCTGAATACTTCTGGGCAGAAGCTGTCAACATTGCATGCTACACTTAGAATAGATCACTCATACACTACGATTAAAAAGCTCCTTATGATCTATGCAAAGGAAGAAAGCCAAGTGTCAGCTACTTTCTTGTGTTCGGCTGTGCATGCTACTTACTCAACAATGGAAAGTAGTACTTGACAAAGTTTCAACCAAAATCAGACGAAGGAATCTTTCTTGGATATGCCATAGACAGTAAGGCCTATAGAGTATTCAATAAGAAGATGCTGAGTGTTGAAATCTTGATTCACATCATCTTTGATGAAACAGACTTAGACAAAACAGTGCTCCAAGACACTACGACCAACAGTGCAGACACTACGAATGAGGACGTCGAGCTTAACACTACGATCGTAGAACCAGATAATAAAATCGTTGAGCAAGGAAATGAGATCGTAGAGAGACCTATGCCAGAAAAAAAACCTCCACACCAAGAAGAATAAATAAATGTTGAAGATCTAAGACAAGAAGGCATAAGAACAAATGTCCCAACAGGAAGCAGATGGGCAAGAGATCACACTCAAGATCTAATCATTGGAGATCCGAGTGCAAGAGTCAAAACAAGAGCTGCCACCCAATATGAATGCTTTTATCTAAGCTTCCTATCACAAATGGAACCAAAGAAAATTGAGGATGCTATAGAAGACTCCAAATTGGATAGAGGCTATGCAGAAGAACTTAATCGATTCCTCGAAAGAAGCAAATTTTGGAGATTGGTTCCAAGACCAAAAAATCATCCTGTCATTGGAACCAAGTGTGTCTTCAGAAATAAGATGGATGAAGATGGAGTGATAACCAGGAATAAAGCTAGACTAGTGGCCAAAGGTTACTCTCAGGAAGAAGGCATTGACTACGATGAGACATTTTCACCTATTGCCAAATTGGAGGCCATCAGAATATTTCTTGCCTTTGCTGCACACATGAAATTCAAAGTCTTTCAGATGGATGTCAAAAGTGCATTCTTGAATGGTGAACTTCAAGAAAAAGTCTATGTAGAGCAGCCTCCATGTTTCATCAATCCATCTCTTTCTAATTATGTCTTTAGATTAGACAAAGCCTTATATGGTCTTAAACAAGCACCTAGAGCATGGTATGAAACACTAACTAACTTTCTTATTGAAAATGGATTCACTAGAGGTAGAGTAGATACCACACTATTTCTTAGAAAGCACAAAGACAAAGTCCTATTAGTTTAAATATATGTTGATGATATTATCTTTGGATCTACTGATGAAAAGATATGTAAGAGATTCTCCAAGCTTATGCAGAGCAAGTTTGAAATAAGCATGATGGGTGAGCTGAACTTCTTCCTTGGACTGCAAGTAAAGCAGACTGATGAAGGAATCTTCATCAACCAAGCCAAGTACATTAAAGACTTACTTAAGAACCAATTGCTCCTGTAACCAAGCTTGACGATGATGAAAAAGATGCTGATTTTACAGGCTACAAAATTTACTTGGAACTCACAATTGTTTAAACAAAAGCAAAAAGCAAAATTCAAGATTCACTTCAACCGCAGGTTTAATACATTCTCGCAGCAAATTGTTGTGCTTTCGAGATCTTATGGATGAAAAATCAACTAGCAGATTATAGGTTTGAATTTAAATCCATTCCTATTCACTATGATAACACAAGTGCAATTGCTATAACTCATAATCCTGTCATGCATTCTAGGACTAAGCATATAGAAATAAGGTATAACTTCATTAGGGATCATGTGCAAAATGGAACTATATCTTTACAATTTATCCCTACTGAAAATCAACTTGCTGATGTCTTTACAAAGCCTCTCGATGAATCCAGATTTAACAAGTTAATAAGTGAGCTAGGCATGTTTAACTTACAACCATGAAAAATATGCTCTAGTATGTGCTAACCATACAGGTTTAAAGGCTATGTTCAAAATCATAGACATGATCAAAAGAAGTCCACAATCGTAGAACCAAAGTGTCATATAATGACAACAATCGCAGTGCAGACTCAACGATCGCGGTGTAGACTCAACGATAGCAGAGCTACATCAAAACCAAAGGAGCACCCTATGATGATCAAGTATCAAACAAAGTAATCTCTCTGATAAGTGCCTCAGGGACAAACCTAACCCTTGATTCATTCAACGAGGTTGGCCCTTCTTGAGCTACCTTAAACCAAGAAGAATGCTAAGTCAAAAGTTCATCATGAGGACTTGATCAGACTCTACGATTGCTAGTCAGACTCGATGATCACAGTTCAGACTCTCGATTCAGCAAACGGTATTACCGACGATTTCACGAACAAACTCAATGATGGTAGAACAGACTCGACGATTCCAAGGACCATTTCAACGATCGTAGTCCTCCTGAAGATCATATTAGCCCAGAAAAAGTCAAGGGTAATTTAGTACAATCCCTCTCTGTCAAATTCGTAGAGCCAAGCAGAATTCGACACCTGTCCCACTAAGCAAAATGGAGAGAGGGAAGTTACTTGTACCATTTGAAGGCGCCCTTTTGAAATCAGAAGTTCAAAAGCTTATCCCTCTCATTATCTCTACAAGAAGAAACCCTAAGCTGTTTAGAAAGCTCAGTAAATCACACTTCCTACAAGAAAGTCAATGATGGCTTCCAGTGTTATCTCCGGCTACAGACTCTGCTTTGACGAGTTCAAAATAGCTGAGCCCCAATTTCACAAGACTTTTTCGCTACTGAGGAAGGCAGGTCTCGAAGAATCCTTGGGTACATACACATTGATCTACCCGAAGGTGGTAAAAGAATTCTATAATAATGGGATATTTGAAAACAACACCATCACTGCGAAAGTCAGGAACGTCAAAATCAGACTAAAGGCTGAGGACATCAATCTAGTCCTAGGTCTCAAATCTGAAGGGTATCCATCCATAGATGGCATAGACTTCCATAAGGGTCTCAAGAAGATGCATCACAAGAAATCACCCTCTGTCAAAGGATACAAGAAGAAGGAGTTTCCACAGAGGTATGAATTTCTAGCTGATATTATTGGAAAATGTATATGTTGCAAGAGCTCAGGTCATGAATCTGTAAATGAGGTGTAACTCAAGCTCATGACTTTCATATGTTATGGAATAAAACTTACTTACTGGGCTCTATTACTTGAATGGATTGGGAAGTGGTTAATCAGCTCAAAGAAGACGAAGAGCTCTCAGAAGATGCTCTATGGGCGATTTATAAGCATTATCCTACAAGCTGCTCTTGGTGACTTAATTAAGGACGATGAAGGAGAAGCCATCAATCCAAATCGGCGAATGAGCTAACAATTATTCGAAAACTGGAAAAGGAATCCAGCTAAAAATGTGCGGATGATGTCTGAATCCAGTGGAAGAACTGGTGAAATAAAAGAATCAGGAGTGCCAGGAAACATATCAGTTGTCAAAGAAACTGAAGAAGAAGAAGAAGAAGAAGCTAACCAGGAAGAACCTATTGCTTTAATCAGAAAAAGCAAAGGGAAAAGGAAGCTGAAAGCCAGAAATACAGAAGAACCTCAAGGATCCACTACCAATAAGCCCGTAGAGTCCTCAGACATTGAGACTCTAAGGATCCTAAGAAGGAAGCAACAGCAGGCCAAGGCAGAAGAAGATAGAGATACCATATCTCAGCTGTTGAAGAAAAATAAAATTAGCCACAAGTCCAAAAAGCCATCAATCTCTTCGATCGTAGAGTCCAGACCAAACACACCAAGAAAAGATGTAGCTGAATCAAACACTCTGGCTGATCAGCAGGACAAAATTGAAAAACAAGAAAGTCCTAAGGTTGTGGCTCAGCTTAGAAAATCAAGAAGAAAACTGGTCAAGAAATATATTCTTGTCAATGAAGAAGTACTAAAGAGGGAAGATAAAGAATTGACTGCTAAAAAGGAACCAACGAATGAAAGCCAAATAGTCAAAGCTCAAACTGAGGGGGAGACACCTGAGGATCTAATGATAGAGGATACAACTATTGAGGGGGAGATGCCTGAAACTCCCATCATAGAAAGTGCTCCATGTAAGACCCCAACTTTTTAATAAAAATGATTTTTTGATAAATATTATTTTTAAATATTCTGCAATGAATTTGATATAATGTTATAGTTGTGGGTAATATTTATAAATTTTGCAAAGTACACAATAAAATATTCGTTTGGTCGGGGAATATTCTTTTATCGGGAATATTCAGATGCAACAACACAATCATCAGTGGACCCCACAATGTAATTATTATTGTCGGAGTTAGAAAATGACAAAAATATTTTTATGAAAATAACGGCGGAAGTGTTACCGTTAACACTGTTTAATATTTTATTGATTCAATAATTGCTACGTTGATATTTTTGATTCAATAATTGTCATTACACAAGATTTCAAATTATCAAATCAATAATTCATTTAAATATATTATTATAATATTATATTATAGTAGTATGATGTGATTATATGATAGTATATTTTTTTTATAATTTGAGCGGTAACATTATTATAGTAAATTCATGGTATAAAAGTAAAATGAGGTGGAAGAGAACAATTTGAATTTGAATTCTGATGATGTAAGCGATGATGTCATCGAAATGATGAGGTAAACAATGATGTCATCGGAAGGATGATGTAAGCAAGGATGTCATTTGATCAATGATGTAAGCAATGATGTCATGTGATCGATGATGTCATAAATTATGGCAAAAAGACTATTTTACCCTTACTTTACCAAGCTTATAAATAGAAGCTCATTCCTTCATTATTTTTCACGAATTCACTAAAGCTATAGAGCGAGAGAGAATAAGAGAGAAAGAAGAAGAATCTTCTGTTACTACAATATTGCGGTATCCAATTTCCTACTAAGGTAAGGGGTATTATTTCTTTCTTATTCATGAAGAGAACTTCTGTTATTCCATTCTTTATTATTCTGTTGAATAACTTGGTATCTGTGAGCACCCTATACTTGGTGAAATTCTTCTATTATTCCATTTTTATTATTCTGTTGGAACATCCTGTCGGTGCGTTACGCATGACCTGGTTCCGTTATTTATTATTTTGTTAGAACATCCTGTCTGTGCGCTTAGGCATGACCGTTCCATTATTTATTATTCTCGCTGGAATATCCTCACTGGTAAATGCTTATGTATGACCTTCGGTTCCGTTATTTATTATTCTATTGAATAACTCGTCTCAGGTCTTTGCCTATCGCATGCCCGGTGATTTCTTTTGTTATCCCATTCTTTATTATACTCAGTTGGTTAAAGTTTTGACTTCTATACTCCATGAAATTAGTGGAATATCCTTGATATTTGCGCTTCATCCAGTATCTTTTCATGGAAATATTCTTCTGAGCATTCTTGAGTTTTACTCTATAAAGAAGTATCATGTTGACAATTTGGACGTTATTAGTTCCTGGGTAAATTAATTCTTGAACTTGTTTTATTGAATTCTTATATAATTGTCATCATCCTCATGTTTATATTATGTTGAAAGTCATCTGTGGCCTGTAGTGCATAGATGGACTTGGTATGATTATGACCAGGGATTATCTGGTGTAATCATGACCATAATGTTACAAATGATGTGGAAAAAGTCATCATTGGCCCGTAGTGCATTGATGGACAGTTGTTGGCATGATCATGACCATTGATGAATACACGAATATCCTTGGCCGTAGTGCATGGATAATTTGTGGTTGTGATACTAATGAATATCCTCGCCATAGTGCGGGGTTGATGTGGATTATTTATTAAAGTCGAGTCTCAAATGATAAAAGTGATGAAAAACCTTTTAAATCATAAAAGATAGTAGATTTTATTCTCTACTTGACTCTTTTAATGGATTTCTTGTTCCGCTGTAGTTAAACTTGATGTTTGTTATATTTTATTAGTTTAGCATTGTTGAAGGCTAATAATAATTTATTTTGCATTATCTTAGTCATAATATTTCTTACTGGGCTAGTTGAGCTCACCCTTTCTTTCATTGTTCTCTTCAGGAAATGAGAACATAGCCGGGACTAGTCGGGGAACGGAGTGATGGTCCAGATGATAGTATTAGTAATCCTCACTATTCTGTTAAATAGTGTGAAAATAAATGTAAAGAGGACTCTTTTGAGTGTGGATATTGTCTAGATGACAATATTCTTATTAAACTCTCAGTTTACGTTTTGTCGTATTTTACACGACAGCTGTATTATTAAGTTGTATTTGAATTTTGTACCATATATTTGGTGACTCAAGATGGGTGATGTATACCTATTTTGGCGGTGTCACACTCCAGTTGAGGGGGAGCTATTGATAGTACAAGAAGATGATCACGGTAAGGGGGAGGCTCATGACATCTCTATGATAGAAGAAGAGGTCCTGGCAAGAAATGAAAAAGAACCAGTGCAAGAACATGAGGCCATTGAGATAACAGAATCCTCCAACGATAGTAGAAAAGAGGAAGAAGGTGATGAGGTAGAGATTATAGTTGTGGGCATTGATGGGCACAGAAGAGCCAACTATGAGCAACTATTTGTATATCTACCTATCATGCCTTTTCATCAAGCTCAGATTCTAAACTCTTAGAGTCACATGTTCTGGAGCTTCAAAGAGTATCCGGCCATCTCAGTGCTAGCTAATGGATTTATAGGAAGATTCAATTTTGCCAAGAAACTACTCACCAACAACTCTTCCTCAAAGAACAAACCTGAGGTACTATCTATCCCAACCCTTTTCAAAGTTAATCACTTGCCATCATCCTCATTTAATCAATTTTATGAATTCCCACGATGGTTGGAAGTGATTCTTCATCCACTAAATCAATTGTCAGTTACAGAATCCCAAAATTCTGTAACTGAGGAACCAAATGTGACCAACTTCATAATGCTCCCACATCCCATCATCTCTACGATCACTAACTCTAACCCCATTGTAGAGTCTACACCTCAAATCGTAGAGCCACCAACCTTAAACATCCAAACCCAGGCCCCTCCATCAGATATTCCCTCCTCATCCAGCAATGAATACTTCAATCTTGATCTTGCCCTCTACTCTTTGCAAGGTCAATTCAAAAGCACATTAACTCCTTCCTCAAAATTTCCCCAACTGGATGAAATTCTTTCAAAGTTGTCCATAAAGGCTGATCTGTCAGCAATGTCTGCGAAAGTGGTCAAGGAACTCGATGAGAGCCTTGAGGATCACACTGCACTTATTCAGCTGAGATTAACATCAATGATCAATGCTGCAAATAATCTTCTAAGCTCCCTCAGCAAGGAGCTCTCTAAAACGCTTAAAGAGATTATCAAAGAAATGCTTCAAAGCATAAAGGACAGGGACGACATTCACTTCCTCATGACTAAAAAGCATCGGATGTCAGTCTTAATCTTACAGAAGACTCAAGAATCTCAGAATGATCTAATGATACAGAGCATCAAAAGTCTTCAAACTGCAGTCAAAGAATTTCAAGACTTCTCCATGGGTCAAATGTAGCAGACTAAAACTGTCCTAAATATTCTTCAACGACATGAAACTCGTTCTGATGCTTTGATCCAAGAGAATCATGAGGACATTGCTCAAACTCAGAGTCAACTCAACGAGCTTGTCAAAGGAGTCACTCGCCTCTCCGAAGACATTCGAACCCTTGATGCTGACATAAAGGGGGAGAATAAAGGGAAAGGAGATCAGGGAGGCAAGGGCAGAGGCAAAGGTCAATTCCAAGCCTCGAGGATCCCTTCTGCATGGCAAATCACCCAGCAGACTCCACGATCCAGCCATCAGGCCCAACAAGCTAATCAACAGGAAGTTTTAATGGCTCAACTATTAAGGAGTCTATGGCCAACTATCAGCTCTCATGAGGTGACAACTACAGACCTAAGAATGCCAATTGGAGATCCTGCATTCATGAATAGGCATGATCACAATCCTAGACTAAGCCCAAGTGAGCTGGAAGATTTGGCCAGAAGAGATGAAGTAAGCAGAAAGAGGAGAGCTGAGGAATATGTAAATCCTCCAAGAAGTAAAAGGCCGAAGAAATAGAGATAAGTTGAATTTTAAGTTATATTGATGTAGTCAAACTTAAATGTAATATCTGTCTTCATACATCAATAAATTCATGCTTATTCTTTAGAAATTTCAGCTGCTCACTGAAATACTAAGTCATGTTTACTTTGTTGCAACTACATATAAAATTTAATAATCATGACAACAAATCTCCTTGGTTATGTCAACATCAAATAGGGGGAGATTGTTGGAAGAATGCATTTTGTGATTTGAGGTTTAATGTAAATGCTTATGATTATGTGTAAAGTCCTTCGAGAAATATATGTACAAGGACTTAGTGATAGATCAAAAATGTTAGGTTGATCTTAGCCTTTAATGTTCACTTGTATAGATAAAGAGATCAAATATGTTAGGTTGATCTATGGCTAGAAAGAAATAGATAGGCCTTGAAGAGAATCGTAGTTTATTCGGTTGATCAACAGAATGCAGAAGCTAAAGCAGGATCGTAGTGCTGAGATGATCGTAGTATATTTGCCTTAAAGGGCCTCTCCAATAATCGTAGAGTGGTCCAGACATTTGCCGAAGCTAACTCTGAGATCGTAGTGTGCTTTCGGAAATGTAGAGTCTGCAAGACCAGCAAACAGAGATCGTAGTGTGCTCTCGAAAGCATAGAGTCTGCAAAACGAGCAAGTGAAGATAGTAGTATACAAACTATTGAAAGAAATCATAGTGTTCTATTCAGACCAAGCACAAATATGACAAGACACCACGATATGCATCGTAGAGTATCATCTGTCTTGTGTCAGAAGCATTGAGCCCTATCTTTTGTTTGGAAACAAATTCCAACAAGTATGGAATAGGTTGTGAATGTTGAAGCCCTCACAAGACCAACAGTACAAAAGATATCCTTAGTATTGATCAAAAGAAACGTATTCAAGAAGCTAAGAAAAGGACCATCGGGCAGAGGAAACACCTTTTCAGGTGTTAGGTGAGAAAGTAGTCTGATGTGTCAGTGGGCCAGATTGTAATTCAATAGATGTGCAGAAAAGTCTCCATCAAAGCTCAGAAATGTCAAACACATTTAATGGCTCATCAGATGACTTCAACGGATAGATTTAAAGAGATCACATATATACAGAACATAGAAAGATGAGATAGATAAGCAAGCATTTAAACAAAAATGTACAAGAACACTGTAGACACTCGAAATCTTTTGCACTCCTATTACTAACATTGTAGGAGGGTAGATTTGTCTTTTGGAGATAACCCTGAAAGACAACTTACATCCATTCCGGATACTACTGGAAGTTCAGTTCCAACCCGGAACACAAACCGGGAACATCATCTGAAACCCGAAACACACACCGGGAATGTCATTTCCAATCTCGGAGATAACCCCGAGATATGCAGATCAAAAGACCCAAGAACAACACCGAGAGGACAGCTTACATTTAAGAGATAACACCACGACGCCGGTTCAGGTCCGGAGAAACACTGGGAGTAGCAGCCCCATCCTTGGTGATAGCCCTAAGAGATGCCATTGCCGTTCCGGCGATAACCCCGGAAATGCTTGTTTCAAACATATGCAATCAACTTCAACCTCAGACATCCTGTCGAGGTACACACACCTCAGACCCCGAGTTGACAACGGGAAGACAGGAACGTCCACAGATGACAGTGAGACATACAAGCAGCAGTCCAATCTCAGATGTAACCCTGAGCAACGTCTGCTTTCCGCTTAAACCGGCAATAACCCCGGTGAGGAGTCAACACGTCATCTTACTATCTCAACAAGATGATATCGTGACATACCAACAAGTAGTCCAATCTCATCTATAACCCTGAGCAACGTCTACTTTTCGCTTAAACCGGCGATAACCCCGGTGAGGAGTCAAACGTCATCTTGTTCCTTCGACAATGGCATGTCGTCTCAACGCTTCATACATACATACATACATACAACAATGTCCCACAAGAGCCGAGGATTAACAATCCCGAGTGACTATTACGCGCGGCAGTACTTTGGATAGAATTTGAAGCTTGAAGACCATGGGAATAGACCCCTCTTCCTGACTTCGTACAACCTCTAATCCATGTCATTGCGTAACTCTCGACACAAGCGATTCGAAGAAGTACAGATATACCTCGTTCGGATGCTCGGATTGAAGTTCTGCTAGTTCAAGCAGACATTACAATGCATGACTGCACATACTACGAGACTATAGGACCCGCGAGGCTCGGATGCACCACGACCAGTCGCAGGTACAACTGCGGCTGCTGCAGTTGTACCTATGGCCATCCATATATATATATACAATCCTTGGGGTCAGCCATTTGAGAAGAAGAGGGAGGGAAAAAGGCGAGGAAGTCCTGTCCATTTTACTCTGCATACACATCTTTTGAGTGTTTCCTCACTTCAAAACACTAGTTAGCTCACATATAGCTATCTTTTATCCAGCGGGAGCTGAGTGTTTATCCATTTAAAGTTAATAGAAGTCTACTTTGGCAGCCCACTGTAAGCCTTCTCATATTTTATAGAGCCTTCTTCTCATATTAGCACACACTATTGTACACGTTGAGAGTCGTGTGAGTGTGTTTGCCCTTTACTTCACTGTGGTTTTCATTTCTCTCTCAGATATATATACTTATATATATGTATATATTTCATATATGGACTAACATTATCGAGTTATGCCTAGATTGAGCCTAGACTTTGGTCTGGAGCGTTTAATTGCTTATATATATATATACTTATATATATAAACTATGATCAGACTCTACATCGATGAGCCTAGATTTTATATCCCATATGCGTTTAATCGCTTTTATATATATATATATATATATATATATATATATATATATAATTGTTGTCGATTATATCTCGATGAGCCCGGATTCACATCCTATGCGTTTATTGCTTATATATATATTTGTACATATATATATTTACATTCTGTGCATTTGCGTGGAGTTTACTTCGTGGCCCTTTACATCTTTTATTTATATTTCGTCTCCGCCTGGAGTTTACTTAAGTGGCGCTTGATCGCTTTTACTGACTTTTTATTTACATTTCGTCCCACACTGAGTTTACTTCGTGGTGGTTGATCATGTCCATATATATATATATATATTTATATCGCTTTTATATATTTACATTTCGATCCCCATGGAGTTGCTTCGTGGTGGTTGATCATGTCTCAGATATATATATTTACAACTTTTATATATATATAATCTGCCATCGCTTTCCATACAAATTGAATATCATGTGAGCCTAGGAATCATGTGATCACGAGTTTCATTCTTGAATCTAGATTCGCTTCCATGATGGATGGGCTTTTTGAGTTATGGCGACACATTATTTTTTCAAAGGTCTCAATTTCCTTGGATGTCTGGTTATGCCCATGAGGAGTTCTAAGATCAACAGATATTATTTTCTCGAATGCTTCGCATCTCTAAAATAAAAGAAAATGTTTTAACATTTAATAATAAAATGGAAGTATGAAAAGGTCTCAATTCTATTGAGCACTTGGGGTTGAAAAACCTCTTTATAAAACTTCATTGATATATCTTGGTTAAAACCGAATTTTCTATAAAATTCAAACCTTGTGTATATAGGTGCGAACGAGGCCTCACACTACTTTCAAATAATTGCACATTGATCCACACACACACACAAACACACACATTCATATAACAATTTTTTTGAAAAGTGGCGGTCACCGTGGTAACACGGATGTCAGGGGGTGCCTAACACCTTCCCTCCATATAATTGTTGCCTCTTTTATAGTTCTAATAAAAGAGCTCTAACTCATGCAAGCATACACGGGTCAACAAGTAATACAGAGTAAGTAGAGTATCGATCCCACAGAGAAAGTTGTTAAATTTAAACTATCATGCATCAATTAACTCACCAAATTTATATGCCTAGACTAATGACTAAAATTGTTGAATTAAACTAATTGTGAATAACAACTGAAAATAAGAATACAAATGGAATAAATATAATCTGGAAATAATGGGACCCTAACTTCATTTAATATTTCATTCAATCGCCACTATCATGCAAGAAGTGTTCACATATCACAGGAAAATAGCCAAAAACACGAATAAAGTTATAACCATTTTTCAATGCACTATAACATATTTACACAACATCTACAGATGTTAGACTTTATGTAATCACCAATACAACCAAAATCACTATATGTCTATGTGAAATTGCAATTATATTGATTTTAAGCTCAAGCCCTTATTCTAGCTCATACGGTAAAACAGTATATGTCTATCTGGTTCACAAAATACATAAGCCATATACAACAGCCCCATATTCGCATGTTATCATGATTACAATCCATACCTATATGTTCATTGTCAATTCTATACAAGTACTGAGACGAATGGTGATCCAGCATTCATACATGTAAAACAACCATGACAGATATTCCATATGATATGCAAAACAACCCTAACATTTAAGTGTACAACCAAACTACATATTAAAATCCGTTAGAATCCCATAATGGAGTTTAGTTCATGACTGAATCAAAAGCCATTATAGGATCAACGCTAAACATAATCAATAAGCAAACAATTAAAATAAGAAAGATAGAACAATCAAACCCAATCGCTGAATAGAAATCAATGATCAACGTTTAAATCCTCATAGAAATCCAGTAAATAAGAATAGAAATCCACAATGGTAGATAATCCCAAGAAGAATTGGAAAAGTAGGCGTTAAGGTTTCATTCTCCGTTGGAATCTCTCCCAAGTGTAAACCCTAGTTTCTATGATGAAAAATACGCTAAAAGTTATCCAGTGTATGTCTGACACCAGTCAGAATCATTTTAAAACCAATTACACATCATTTAATTAAGAATTAAAATTAAAACAAAATTAAAACATTAGCATCAGCATCGCGCGCGGACGCGCGCCTCTCTAGCCTATCCTTCTCGTGGACGCGAGACTTACAGGATGTCTGCCCTTGTTCAGCCATCCTCTCACGCGCCAGGCTCTACCTCGCACCTACCGCAGATGCTTTGTCAGAGATATCGTTGTTCTAGCCAGGTACTTTCATGGTATGCGCTTCCCATGATGTTCGTCACACACGCCACGCGCTTGTCTCCTAAAGTTCGGTTTCGGCTTTTGCTTCGCTCGCTATCTCGTTCTTCCATGCTTGATCCTCTTATTTGCTTGGTCTCCATGCTTTATCAGACCTCCATGCCATGCACATCCCCACTTGGCCTCGCCTTCACGCATCCATTGGCCTCGTGCCTCTAATACCACCAAAATTAAGCCGATTCCTGTACTTATTCACCAAAAGGAGTTTTAAGTAAATTCAATGCAAAATAACGTGAAATGCAACTAAAACACAATAAAATGTACTTGAGATGGGCACAATTCGCATGAATTGGTATTCAATAAGTAGGTAAAAATACCACTTATCAAATACCCCCAAACTTGAACTGTTGTTTGCCCTCAAGCAATGCATACTAATGAACAATGAAAATGTAACTACAAAAATATGCAACTACTCTATGATGCAAATTAGTCTCACATAATCCCTGCCATAACAGAATTTCAGCCCAAATTACCTCAGTGAATTATTGAGCTCCAAGAATATAATTTCCAACCAAACTATAGACATAATATCATATGTGTGTGTGTGGTTTTCACAAAAAACTTGATCTAATCAAAGAATACATATGTTACACTGCTCCAAACAGAAAATTATAGCCTAAATCAAGACTCATGTATTCTCATGCAACACAGATTGTTTCAACATATCAACGCAAACTAAGGTTCAGCAATGGGCTTATTGCTTTATTTCTACTCACGAGGGCGATTGTCACACTTTTCCGTGGTGTTTATTGCTATTTCTCTTTTCTTTTATATAGCGAGTGCGTTTTATGCTCCATCTCACTTCCCATTTGCATTTAAACGAGTGTGTTTTACGCTCTATCTCATTCCAATAACAGGCATGCCCATGTGTTCCCAAAGTTTGAATGTCAATGTTTCAAATCTACATGTATGTTCCACATATTTCTCTTTTTACAACTACATGTTCTATCAAGCAGTGCAACACACACTTCTTAAACCTACAAGTGATTGTGAACATATTTGTGCATACCGAAAGCATTTAAACAGCAACATGAATCTCATCGTGTAAAACATTATATCTAAGCTGTGTTATCCAACATACTCTAGAATCCTTCACAATTCACTATCATCATTGGCTAGGCAAAAATTTCTATTAAGCAAGAATTTGTGCAAGACATGCAACTAAAAACATACTATCACAATCCATAATGAATAAAAATTAAAAAATTTCTACAAAAATTTATCTAACATATAAATACTCAAAATTAAACTACGCATGCAACAATTAAATAACTAAACTACTATGCTATAACCCCCAATACCCCCAAACTTAAAATATTCAATGTCCCCATTGAATGAAGGTAAAGGGTACAGAAAAACTCTCCTAATGATAGGCTTGACCACCCTCCTCGGGTGGTGAATCTGGTGGTGGGTACGGCACGGCTGTCCCAAACTACGGCCACTCTAATATTGTTCCTTGCTGTGCGAAGGCTTCGGCCAAGGATCTTGTGAGGTCCGGGGCAAACGTTCCAAAATTATCATACGTGGCGTTGACTTTGCGCTCCAACCTTCGAAGCTGTCGATCGCTAGAAACCAGGTGTGCTCGGGTGGATGGGCCTGCCTCATCGGGTTGAGGGGGCTGCTGCGAGGGCTCGGGGAAAGTGGGTCAGAGAATGAATCCTCGTCCGCGCGGGTGTGGCTCACCACCTGCCCAGATCTCAAATTTAGCAATGGTGGCATGTGTGATGTCTTGACTTGGATATTGCATTTGTTCATTGCCCCAATTGCACCTCTAATGCGCACATAACATGGCTACCACTGAGGCATGTGGAATGCTCCCAGTGGTAGTTCCATTCAGATACTTCACAATGTTTTGATGAATCAAATACCCCACGTCGATATACTCACCAGTAATGATGCCCCACAGAATTATGGCCCTTTCCGCTGTGATTTCGTGCTGATGCGATGAAGGCAGTAGCTTGGCATAAATGAATAGGTTCCACGCCTTGGCATATCGATTCAGTGCGGCTGCTGGAAATATTCGAGGCTGGGTCGTGCCAACTTTGTAAGTCCACTTCGTGCCTGATACTCATAACTCAGCGATAACAAGCTCCAAGTCCGTTTCCAGATGTGCCCCTGCGATCTAATTGGCCACCCCTGTTGGTGGTCTTGCAGTGATTCTCAGCACGTTTCGGATGGCGGAGGGTCTATAGTCTACCTCGACACCACTAACCATCGAGGTATCATTCATGGTGACTTTGGCATTAGCATAGAACTCTCGAACTATGCTCATTGGAATTGGCGTGGGCGCGGTAGTCAGTCCACCCCATCCTCGTTCGTGGATCATGGCGTAAAGCTGTCCATCTTGGCTTTCTGGTCTGAATCCTCTTTCCTTATTGAAAGTTTTTGCTACAATTCGGTAGTACTCCTGCTGGGCTTCCAAACATAGGAACTTGTTGTGGTCGACAATGTCCTCCTCGTGGTTGTCAGAGTAGGATGAGGAGGATGAAGATGGTCGTGCTCTCTTCGGACCCATTTACAGATAATTGATTGAGAGTGAGATGAATTTACTGAGAGAGAATGAAAATATGTGAAATGATAACCTTCACACTTGTTTATGCCAACCCAATTAGGAACCCTAGCTTTATAGATAGAAGGAGAGGTGTTTGAGCTTTGAACATAGAGAAAGTTGTGGGGATTTGATGGAGATATATACGACTTCAATCTTCAACTGATAGAGAGATAGAGACGTGAGTTATGGAGAGGGAGAGAGTTTCGCGTCTGTTATTATCGCAAATGAGAGTCCAAATGGTACCAAACTCTTTTTTAAAAACATGCAGATTTGATTTGATTCGGTCTTGCGCTTGTACCGCAGTGCGTGTGTATCAATATTTGGTATGGGCGCGAGACTTGCAGAATGCATGTTTGTTCTGAGTGGCTTAATCTTGCCATGAAGTAGCAGTGAGTTTATCTTCGCATAGGCCTACGATCCCTTATGTCTGCGAGTAAGCTTCAACTTTAATTTTTCTCTGTCTCTCAGTAATGCTTTCCAATGATTGTTCCTGCATAGACATTAATGCTCATTGTTAAGACTTTAATGTGTGACCGTATAATGATAATCATCATGCAAATATTCGCGAAGAAATTCTTGCTACATACTTAAGCATGAAGATTCAATATCCTAATAAACTTAAATTAGATATAACTAACTAAAATAATCAAAAACTAAAAGAAAATCACTGAGGGTAGAAATAATGGATTGCCTCCCATCCAGCGCTAAGTTATAGTCAATTAGCTTGACTGTCTCTGAATCTTACATCACATCAATAATTGAAGTGCCTCCTGTATTGTCCACTGTACCTCAGAATGTAATGACTTCGGATTTCATCAACAGCTCTTCCTTCAATTCTGAATTTTTGCCCATTATACACCTTAATGGTTCACACTTCCCCTGTGTATGTACCTCATCCTTTAGGCTCCTATCCACCAAGTGAACCAAAAAAAATTCTTCTTCATCTGTTGGGAACTTTATTGCCTTAAAGACATTAAAGGTGACCTCTTGATCCTGTACATACATAGTTAGTTCCCCCTTCTGCACATCGATCGAGGTCCTGCCCGTGGCTAAGAATGGTCTCCTTATTATGATTGGTATGCTTTTGTCTTCTTCAAAATCTAGGATGATAAAGTCAGCTGGAAAAATGAACTTGTCCACCTTAACCAACACATCTTCAACAATTCCTCGTGAATATGTGATGGATCTGTCAGCTAGCTGTAGTGATATGTTCGTTGGCCTTGGGGCCGGCAATCACAACTAATTGAACACTGACAAGGGCATCAAGTTTATACTTGCCCCCAGATCACATAAACACTTCCTAAAGTTCATCTTTCCAATGGTGCACAAAATTGTGAAGCTGCCCGGATCTTTCAGCTTTGGAGGTAATTTCATTTGAGTATCTTGCTTCTGCGTTCCTCTCGTCAAGGCTACCATTTCAAACTCGCCTAAATCTCCTCTTCCTTGACAATATACCTTTCATGAACTCTGCGTAGCTTGGCATTTGTTCCAATGCCTCAGCGAATGGTATGTTGATCTACAGCTTTTTGAACACCTCCAGAAACTTACTGAACAGTTTATCTTCCTTCTGCTTAACTAACCTCAGCGGATATGGTACTTGAGGTTGCATTGGTTATACTGGACTCTTGATCTTCTCTTCTGAACCTGCCTTGTTCTTCTCTTCCTGCCGAACCTCAGATTTTTTTAACTTTTCTTCATCACCATCCACTTGCTTTTTCTCACTTTGCATGCCGCGATGTCCCTCAGTAACTCACGCTACGGGCCATGACTTGTAGTGTCTGTCAAGTCTTTCCCAGATCTCAATGTGATTGCTTGACACTACTCCTTCCCGTCTCTTCTAGGGTTTGACCCTGGGGCCTATTATTAAGCATTCTCGCCATCTGCCCCATCTGCGTCTCCAGATTCTTGATAGCCACTGCTTGGCTTTTGATCATGACTTCAGTGTTTTCCATGTATTTCAACATCATCTCCTCCATCTCGATTTCTTCTTTGGGCGTGCAGTGCGAGGGCGTGGTGTTGTTGTTGTTGAAAAATCTCGATTGGAAACGGTGGTTTTATGCATCTTGTGGTTGAGATGACCGTGGTTGAAACTGCTGGTTAATACCAAACCGATGTTGTTGTTGTCCTTGGTTATTTGACCTACTAAAGTTCGGATGATTGCGGTTTTTGGGGTGGTATGTGTTCTGGAATTGACCTTGGTCTTTTCTGTAGTTGCTCACATACTGTACTGACTCTGAGCTGATGGCACATTGATCCGTGGAGTGTGACCCCGCACAAATCTCACAAACAAAAGCAACTATTTTCACTTTGTTCTCTGCCAACGTATCTATCTTCTAAGCTATAGTTGCCATCTGTGCTGACAACTGAGTAATCGCATCTACCTCCAACACACCTGCAACCTTAGGTTGTGGCATCTGAGCTGTAGGATTCTGATAATCATTCGCGACCATAGTCTCGATAAACGTATAGGCCTCGTCATAGCTCTTTGTCCATAATGTCGCCCCTCATGTGCCGTTGATCCACCTGTCGCCTCGACTGCCATCCTAACCCATTGTAAAAGGAATTTATCACCATCCAGTTTGGCATACCGTGATGCGGACATTTTCTGAGCATCTCTTTATAACGTTCCCATGTCTCATATAAGGACTCGCCTTGCTGTTGCTCGAACTGGGAGATAGCCGTCCTCATCTTTGCAGTCTTAGCCATTGGGAAAAACTTGGCTAAGAATTTCTTCGTTAAGTCCTCCCATGTGGTTATTGACCCTGACGGCAAAGAGTGTAACCAACTTCTAGCCTTATCTCTCAATGAAAATGGAAACAGCCGTAGTCTGATGGCATCCTCCGTCACACCATTATATCTGAATGTATCACAAATCTCTATGAAACTCAATAAGTGTTCATTTGGATCATCTGTAGCAGCACCCCCAAACTGAACTGAGTTCTATACCATTTGAATAGTGGCTGGTTTGATCTCAAAGGTGTTGGGTCGCTATTCTTATCCGACTATATGGATCAGAGCCCATTTATGTTTGGCATGGAATATTCCCTTAGAGCCCGATGCTCTTCTCTTTGCTCGATTCTCTGTTCTTCTGCCATATCCTAGATAGTCCTTCTAACCGAGCTTGTAGATTTCTTCGCATCGTTAGCTTTCCACCTCTCCCATTGATGTTTTCTGTCTTTGGTGTTAATTCGAATTGGAAGATCTCGTGCATATAAATCTACAAGTACCAAATTACAAATAAAACAAAAATAGAAATGAAAAACGATCGTAATTGTCTAAGTCATACAATTTAGCTTTAAACCGATGATAATTATCTAAATTAACGCTTTCCCCTAAGAATTGCGCCAAAAACTTGTTGTCTCTTTTATAGTTCTAATAAAAGAGCTCTAACTCATGTAAGCATACACGGGTCAACAAGTAATACAGAGTAAGTAGAGTATCGATCCCACAGAGAAAGTTATTAAATTTAAACTATCATGCATCAATTAACTCACCAAATTTATATGCCTAGACTAATGACTAAAAGTGTTGAATTAAACTAAATGTGAATAACAACTGAAAATAAGAATACAAATGGAATAAATATAATCTGGAAATAATGGGACCCTAACTTCATTTAATATTTCATTCAATCGCCACTATCATGCAAGAAGTGTTCACATATCACAGGAAAATAACCAAGAGCACGAATAGAGTTATAACCATTTTTCAATGCACTATAACCTACTTACACAGCATCTACAGATGTTAGACTCTATGTAATCACCAATACAACCAAAATCACTATATGTCTATGTGAAATTGCAATTATATTGATTTTAAGCTCAAGCCCTTATTCTAGCTCATACGGTGAAACAGTATATGTCTATCTGGTTCACAAAATACACAAGCTATATACAACAACCCCATATTCGCATGCTATCATGATTATAATCCATACCTATATGTTCATTGTCAATTCCATACAAGTACTGAGACGAATGGTGATCAAGCATTCATACATGTAAAACAACCATGATAGATATTCCATATGATATGCAAAACAACCCTAACATTTAAGTGTACAACCAAACTATATATTAAAATCCGTTAGAATCCCATAATGGAGATAAGTTCTTGACTGAACCAAAAGCCATTATGGGATCAACACTAAACATTATCAATAAGCAAACAATTGAAATAAGAAAGATAGAATAATCAAACCCAATCGCTGAATAGAAATCAATGATCAACGTTTAAATCCTCATGGAAATCCAGTAAATAAGAATAGAAATCCACAATGGTAGATAATCCAAAGAAGAATTGGAAAAGTAGGCGTTAAGGCTTCGTTCTCCATTGGAATCTCTCCCAAGGTGTATACTGTGACGCCCCCAAAATAGGTCCATTCCATCCAACCCATTCTGACTCGCCAAATACATGGTACAGAAATAACTACAACTTTATTATTACAACATATAAACTGTGAGTTTAAATACAGATATTGCCATCTAGACAATATCCACACGCAAATAAATCCCCATCATAATTATTGATACATTATTTTACAAAAATGGTGAGGACTACTAAACAACTCTCTCTAGAACCTTCATTCCATACCCCACTAAGACTCGCCACATTCTCGCCTCCCGAGAAGAAAAATAGAACAAAAAGAAAAGGGTGAGCTCAACTAGCCCAAGAAAAATATTATGACTAAGATAATATAAAGCAAATTATCGTTAGTCTTCAATAGGGAAAATCTAATAGAATACAATAGACAACCGCTTTTAAATCAACAATCTGCAATGAAAACAACAATTCATTAGAAGAGTTAAGTAGAGAATGCAAACTACTATCTTCTATATATGAATTTAAAAGTTCATCGTCGATATTTTATCCTCAGAACATCAATCAATATATATTTGGAATCAAATATTCATCTTTGCACTACAGCCAAAGATATTCATCGATTAATCATGTTCATCTAAACACTGCTAATCTTTTGCACTCTGGGCAAAGATATTAATCGAGAGTCATGTTCATCTCAACATCTGCTCATCTTTGCACTACAAAGCCAAAGATATTCAAGTAATATCATCATTTAGGACCGAGGATGATGAAAAATATTTTAAAGGAAACGAATCCAAAGAAACAAAAGAACAAATATTAAGGATTCATATTTTAAACAATCCAAGTTCAAAAATACTTCATAAGTAATCGTGAGTGGAGTAAAATTCAAGAATGATCAAAACATAGATACAATCAAAGCTAGTATCCATAATAGATATTTTGGACAAAAGATGAAATTTCATTTTTCTAATTGAAGAGTCTTGAGTATTCGTGAATAATGCCAGATACATGAATAAAGTCTTGATACGTGAATAAGAATCTCACACCAAAAAAAGATAGAAATTTCCCAAAAAATATCTTCACGCTTCGTGAATAGTACTCGTGAATAGTAACTCGTGAATAGTAACTCCGACATGAAAAAGTTCCAAATTTGATAAAAATTTCCAACCAATATTTCGGCATAATGATATTAAAGAAATAATATCATTTTTGAATAAAATAACATCCCTTACCTCGAAAAGACAAGATTTCTTAGTTGAAATACCGATATAGGCTATGACTTGAACTTGCATCAGATATAGCAATACTCAAAGTAAACTCAAAATACTCACAAGAATACGCTCGATAATATAGAGAGAGAAAACTTCAGTTTCTGGTGTGATTTTCAATTCTAACCTAAGCACCCTATTTATAGGAAAATGCTTAGAACACCAAAGCAGAAAATTTAATATAATATTAATATATATTTTCCAAAACCTCATACGCACACTTTCCAACTGAATTCAGCTCCTACACATGTTAAATGAGGCCACCTAAACATTCAAAAAACGTTTTTGTTAATTAAAATAATTAAAACTTCCAAAAATCAATTATTTCGAAACTTTGGAACTTCAATAATTCATAATAAATAGCCTTTCTATCAGAAAATTCGAATCTCGCGAGTTTTTATAGGAAATTCAATTCTCTACAACTTTGCAGAAGAAAGTTTTTCTAAATTCCAAACAGAAATTGACCGAAATCCACAAACGGGAGATTTTACAGGCTATAATCAAATTTCAGTCAATAAATGTGGTCCACCGACATGTTTAACATGTTTTAAATATTTATTGCAACAAAAATACTCTTCCTCCTCATATACTCATATATCCCACATTCGTTGTAAAAATATCACCATTATTATATTATTAAAATATAATAATATATTTAAATAAATTATTTTATCAGAAAAAGATAAAATTTCAATTTTCAACAATTGTCACATTAAAAATTTTCTCCATCTATATCCACATAAAATCAATATTTTCCTCATCATATGAATCAATAATTATTTATTCACAAATAATATTACAGAATCACAATATTGACAACTGTGCGCTTCCTGAAAGAAGGGCTTTCCAATAAGAATTTCTCCTTCTTGGCGCCAATGAATTAGGTGACCAAACCTCTCCTTAGATGTAACTTTCTAGACATTGCCAATAAAGTTATCTAATAATATTATTCAGATAATATGAATTATTGCTTTGATAATGGAAAATCTTGTGTAATGACAATTTATTGAAACAACAATAATATAAAATATCAATGCAAAGAATTATTGAATCAATAAAATAAAATAATCGAATAAGAATTACCGTAACAATTATTGAGTAGTGCCTTCTTACGTAAGAATCAATAATTGGTGCAATACCGCAAAGCACTTGTTTAACAACGCCGTATTAGTGTGTTTTAACCACGGGTATTCCAACAAGATAATTGGAATAACTTCGCTGAATTATTTATAAACAACTTATATTTGTTGTTTTCTTCATCCAATCGCTTTTAGTTATGGGGCCCAAAAATCATGCTTGCCAGTGCATTTAATATTCCCTTACAGTACGAATATTCCACGACCAAACGAATATTCCCCGACGATAATGAATATTTTATAACCACTTGCTTATTCGAAATATTTGCGTATTTTACCCATAACTATCCACATTAATCAAATCAACCCTTACTATTTCAAAATAATAAATAAAGGAAATTCCATTTTATTAAAAAAATTCGGGGTCTTACAACCTCCCCTCCTTATGAAATTTCGTCCTCGAAATTGACGTACGTACCTGGTGTTTCGAAAAGATGAGAATACCTCGCTTTCATTTCCGTTTCCAACTCCCAGGTCATTTCCTCAATAGCATGGTTTCTCCACAAAACTTTAACTTGTGGTATAACCTCGGTACATAGGACATGTTCTTTCCTCTACAAGATCTTGACAGGTACCTCCTCGTACGTTAAGTCTTCGGCTATCTCATCTGGTTCTAACTCTATAACGTGATTCGTGTCTTTCACATATTTACGAAGTACAGATATGTGAAACACATTATGAACACGAGACATACTCGGAGGTAACGCGAGTCTATAGGCCACAGTTCCTATTCGATCGAGAATTTCAAATGGATTAATAAATCGAAGGTTTGAGCTTTCCTCACCTCACCGATTCTCGCTTTTGAAATAATAACTTCTTGCATCTTCTTCTTCATATTCATCAACTCCAGGTCTGTAGCTTGATAAGCTTTAAATTTATTGATTAAAGTCGATTATACTCGTATATCATCACGTGGGTACCTAGAGTTTTCATCTCCATCTCTATTATTTGTAAATTATATGAAATGAGTCTTTGACAATATCATACTCGTACTTGTATACGATCTTTTACTCAACACGTCAGCTACCACGTTCGCTTTTCCAAGATGGCATGGTCAGAACATGTGCTGAAATGAGTCTCCTCTTGAGCTCTTGGAAATTCTTCTCGCATTCCTCGTTCCATACGAATTTTATATCTTTCCGAGTCAGCTACGTTAATGGAATAGCGATTCGAGAATATCCTTCAATGAATCTCTGATAATAACCAACTAAGCCTAGAAAGCTACGTATTTCGATTACCGACTAAGGTTGTTCTCAACTGTGACTTATATCCCAACCTTGGATAGCACGTCACAATGACACCTATTAGTTTACTATCGCACGAATATGGCGTCCCCTACGGAGAGTCTGGCTTCGGTGTATTCCACAAAGAAGTCATCAGATAAAGGCTCGAATACCAACTTCTATAGTTGGGTTTTAACTCTGAAGTTCAATAGAGCCATTCGATGTGAGATTTTAGAAATGAGTTTTGTCACGGGTTCAAAGTCGATACAAAATTTAATATCGACTTTGGGAGTAAACCAATAAATTCTTCAGAAATACGTCAGAAAAATCAATAACAACAGAATATTATTCAAATCGACGTGTCTTTATTCAAATCCATAACATGGACTAAGAAAACTTGACATCCGTAATAAACGAATGACTTCATGGCTTTATATGAAAAATGTTTGACTACAATGGTTTGATTGCTTGAATTCAATAACAAAGTTGCTTAGAATATGAAAACTAACTACCTTACGAAAGTAATCAATTTCGGCATGATGAGTAGTTAACCTTAAAATCACATCAAAAGAAAATATCTCTATAGAAATAAGGTTAACGTGTAATGTGATAGTGCCAACCCTGAATCAAGCAAGATTTCTAAACAACGGATGTAATGAAAGTTTCTCCTAACTGAGTCTCCATAAATAGGTCAAAGTCTAATTTCTCCGTAGTCAAGTTCAAACGTTGAGCGCAAGCAAGAGAGATAAAAGAATGGGTAGAACCCAGTATTCTAGTAAGGTATAAACTTTGCAAGAATTTATAATTAACTAACCCGTGCTAACTTCGCTCGGGTTCCTCGCATTTTGACCCAAGTCCACGACAAACGCCTTCCGTGAATCGTTGACTTTGACTTTTCTCGACATCCTTTTGAGTCACCATTCCCACCGGATCGGGTTTCGATACCGTATAATCTCGAGTGATATGTCCTTCTTTTCCACAATTATAGCATACCTTAAACTGCTGTGGGCGCTTTGGGTTGATATGTCGCTTCTTTCCGCATTTGTAACATACGACCGGTGGTCTTTCTCCTCCTCGGAACCGGGCCACTCTTTGCGCCGACGTCTTCACATGGTCGTTGTTGAATCTCCTCTTTTAAAATCTCCTCCCGACTCGCTTCTTCTATTTTCATGGCCACGATTACCACCGTAGTGGTTACCGCTTTTGTCCGTATTCTTCTTTCTCCGCCGGTTATCGTTATTTCGATGATCGCTATCTTCTTGATATGATCCTCGGTTATGGTCCCTCGGTTGAACGTACTCGTTATCTCACTCTAACAATCGAGCCCCGCTGACAACATCCCGAATAGAGAAAATTTATGAGAAATGAGATATTGGCGACGATGCCGGTTTCAAACCTCTCGAAACATCCGCGTCATACGCTCCTCATTCTCCACCAAATGAGGTGCAAACTCGGATAACTCCGCGAACTTCGCCTCGTAATGTGACACCGCCATGTTATTCTCGCTCCATCCTAATAAACTCCACTTCCTTCATATGATGAATACTTTCGTGGAAGTACTTGTCATTGAACTGCTTTCAAATGTCTCCCATGACACGCTTTGAGTGCGAAATTGGATGGAGTACGCTTCATTCCCCACCAATGTCTGCTCAATTCGTTACGAACATAAAGGTGGCGAATGGAACCTTCGTTTCTCCGCATCCCAAGACATCGAATATCTTGGTAATTTGCTTGACCCATGTTTCCGCTTACATGATCGGATATGGCTTTCCCTTAAATTCGTGGTCCCAACTCTTTGACTCGCTTTGGTGTGACAACCCGTGAATTGCTATCATTTCCTCCTCAGTATTTTGAACACGAGTCTCCCTCGTCGATTTTTCATGAACTGCAAAAAGCTTCTAAACATCCCCTCGTTCATCATCCGCTTCGGTGGTGTTGTTCATAGGAGGTACATTGCCGACCATTGCACGCTTCTCCTCGTTGGTAAAGTACATGCATCTCCACGGTCTCATTTACTCCACTATTAATATTCTCGATCGACATTCTCAAATACCGTCATAAAACAAGGGTTAATTAAGAAATCAATATATCACATAATATCCCTATATACCGACTAACTAACAAATAAGCTTAGGTAGGACACACTAACGAAGGATTTACTCGTCTCTCCTCCTAGTTCTATTCCCCGATCTCCGCCAGAGATCATATCCCTAAGCTCGATACCAACCGTGACGCCCCAAAATAGGTCCATTCCATCCAACCCATTCTAAGTCGCCAAATACATGGTATGTAAATAACTACAACTTTATTATTACAACATATAAACTCATGAGTTTAAATACAGATATTGCCATCTAGACAATATCCAAACGCAAATAAATTCCCATCATAATTATTGATACATTATTTTACAAAAATGGTGAGGACTAC
Source organism: Panax quinquefolius (assembly GCA_020205615.1). NCBI lineage: Eukaryota > Viridiplantae > Streptophyta > Magnoliopsida > Apiales > Araliaceae > Panax > Panax quinquefolius. Next base: position 39,327,866 of record CM035155.1, on the reverse strand, counting down.
TAAACAACTCTCTCTAGAACCTTCATTCCATACCCCGACTAGTTCTCGCTACATTCTCGCCTCCTGAGAAGAAAAATGGAACAAAAAGGAAAAGGGTGAGCTCAACTAGCCCAGTAAAGAATATTATGACTAATATAATATAAAGCAAATTATCGTTAGTCTTCAACAGGGAAAAATCTAATAGAATACAATAGACAACCAGTTTTAAATCAACAACTGCAGCGGAAACAACAATTCATTAGAAGAGTTAAGTAGAGAATGCAAACTACTATCTTCTATATATGAATTTAAAAGTTCATCGTCGATATTTTATCCCTATAACATCAATCAATATATATCTGGAATCAAATATTCATCTTTGCACTACTGTGCCAAAGATATTCATCGATTAATCATGTTCATCTAAACACTGCTCATCTTTGCACTACGGGCCAAAGATATTAATCGATGAGGTCATGTTCATCTCAACATCCATTTATCTTTTGCACTACGTGCCAAAGATATTCAAGAATATCATTATTTAGGACCGAGGATGATGAAAAATATTTTAAAGGAAACGAATCCAAAGGAAACAAAAGAACAATATTAAGGATTCGTATATTTTAAACAATCCAAGTTCAAAAATACTTCATAAGTAATCGTAGAGTGGAGTAAAATTCAAGAATGATCAAAACATGGATACAATCAAAGCTAGTATCCATAATAGATATTTTGACAAAAAAGAAGAAATTTCATTTTTCTATTGAAGAGTGTCGTGATTCGTGAATAGTCTTGTCAGATATCATGAATAAAGGTCGATACGTGAATAGTAACTCAAACACCAAAAGATAGAAATTTCCCAAAAAAACATCTTCACGCTTCGTGAATAGTACTCGTGAATAGTAACTCGTGAATAGTAACTCATGAATAGTAACTCCGAGCATGAAAAAGTTCCAAATTTGATAAAATTTCCGACCAATATTTCTAAGATAATGATATTGAAGAAATAATATCATTTTTGAATAAAATAACATCCCTTACCTCGAAAAGACAAGATTTAATTGAAATACCGAGATATAGGCTATGACTTGAACTTGCACCGTATAGAAATACTCAAAGTATACTCAAAATACTCACAAGAATACGCTCGATAATATAGAGAGAAAACTTGAGTTTACGTGTGATTTTCAATTCTAACCTAAGCACCCTATTTATAGGAAAATCGCTTAGAACACCAAAGCGTAAAAGTTAATATAATATTAATATATATTTTCCAAAACCTCATACGCACACTTGCCAACTGAATTCAGCTCCTACACATGTTAAATGAGGCCACCTAAACATTCCAAAAACGTTTTTGTTAATTAAAACAATTAAAACTTCCAAAAATCAATTATTTTGGAACTTTGGAACTTCAATAATTCATAATAAATAGCCCTTCTATCAGAAAATTCGAATCTTGCGAGTTTTTATAGGAAATTCAATTCTCTACAAATTTGCAGAAGAAAGTTTTTCCAAATTCTAAACAGAAATTGACCAAAATCCACAAACGGGAGATTTTACAAAGCTATAATCAAATTTCAAATCGATAAATGGGGGATGACATGTTTAACATATTTTAAACATTTATTACAACAAAAATACTCTTCCTCCTCATATACTCATATATCCCACATTCGTTGTAAAAATATCACCATTATTATATTATTAAAATATAATAATATATTTAAATAAATTATTTTATCGTAAAAAGATAAAATTTCAATTTTCAACAATTGTCACATTAAAATTTTCTCCATCTATATCCACATAAAATCAATATTTTTCTCATCATATGAATCAATAATTATTTATTCACAAATAATATTATGAGAATCACAATATTGACAACCGGTAGTTCCTCAGAAAGAGGGGGCTTTCCAATAAGAATTTCTCCTTCTTGGCGCCGCAATTAGGTGACCAAACCTCTCCTTAGATGTAACTTTCTAGACATTGCCAATAATGTTATCTAATAATATTATTCGATAATATGAATTATTGCTTCGATAATGGAAAATCTTGTAATGACAATTTATTGAAACAACAAGAATATAAAATATCAATCGCAAAGAATTATTGAATCAATAAAATAAAATATCGAATAAGAATTCTGTAATAATTATTGAGTAGTGCCTTTCTTACGTAAGAATCAATAATTGGTGCAATACCGCAGTGTCTGCTCAACAACGCAGTATTAGTGTGTTTTAACCAACGGGTATTCCAACAATGATAATTGATAAATAACTACGCCGTTATTTATAAACAATTTATATTTGTCGCTTTCTTCATCCAATCGCTTTAAGTTATGGGGCCCATAAAAGATCAAGGCCGTCGTATTTAATATTCCCTACGAAGATCTTTAATATTCCACGACCAAACGAATATTCCTGGCGATAATGAATATTTTATAACCACTTGCTTATTCGAAATATTTACGTACTTTACCCATAACTATCCACATTAATCAAATCAACCCTTACTATTTCAAAATAATAAATAGAGGAAATTCCATTTTATTAAAAAAATTCGGGGTCTTACATATACCCTAGTTTCTATGATGAAAAATACGTTAAAAGTTATCCAGTGTATGTCTGACACCAGTCAAAATCATTTTAAAACTAATTACACATCAGTTAATTAAGAATTAAAATTAAAACAAAATTTCAGCATCAGCATCAGCATCGCGCGCGGCCGCGCGCCTCTTTAGCTTATCCTTCTCGCGAGCAACCGTTGTTCAGCCAACATCTCACGCGGTGGCGGCTTCACCTCCTCGTCAGCTGCCTTGACTTGCGATGAGATATCGATTAATCTAACCCGAGTACTGCGTTGTGCTAGCGTTCCCATGTCTTTGTTTCGCCAGATGCGTGCCATGGCGCTTCTTTGCCCCTAAGAAGTTCGTGTTCGGCTTTTGGCTTCTACTGCTGCTATCTGCTCTTCCATGCTTGATCCTCTTGTTTGCTTGGTCTCCATGCTTCATTGTACCTCAATGCCATGCACATCTCCGCTTGTGTCTCGTCTTCACACATCCATTGGCCTCGTGCCCTCTAATACCACCAAAATTAAGCCGATTCCTGCACTTATTCACCAAAAGGAGTTTTAAGTAAATGCAATGCAAAATAACGTGAAATGCAACTAAACACAATAAAATGTACTTGTGATGGGCACAATTCACATGAATTGGTATTCAATAAGCAGGTAAAAATACCACTTATCAATAATCAAGCCCCCGGACCCAAAATGAATCTCGATTTCATAGACCCGTCTAGCAGTGTCAAAACACTGGGTCAATGTGTAAACCTTTTCAGTTGCGTTGGTGCAACCAGTTAAAAACACCAACGGGCGACTCTTAAAGTCAAATCGTCGACATTACACATGTCGAACCTTTTTCACTTGTTTTTTCAAACAAATCTCACATTAACATGAGAACACCAAAGAACAAGTAACGAAAAGGGACACTAAAAAATCCCGACGTCGACAGGTGGCGACTCTGCTGGGGACTCAAGTAAGAGGGCTTAAGTCGCCATTTCAAGCTTTTCAAAATTATTATATGCTTGTGTGTGAATGTTGCATTTATATTTCTGATGAATGTGTATGAATGCATCTTAATTACTGCACTGCTAAATATCTATCTGTGATATTAGTGCTTCGCACATGTCATCATTTTGCATAAACGGTGAGACACGTTGTATGTGAATGTATGTTGTGTGGTCCCTCCACCAGGAGGCTTTCCTGTCAATGTTTGATTACTGGACTTGTGGGAAGAATGATTCCCCGGGGCTCAGGAAAGGCACCACTCAGATTTGCTTCAGTTGAATGACCGAATTAACTTCCCGTTAAGTAGATTGCGATGATCTGGGAATCTTCATGCCGAAAATCCGTGAGAGTAAACCTAAGATAGGTCAGCCTCTGATAAACCAAACGTAGAGGGAAGTCTCTTCATACTTTCCACTTTAAATTACTTGTAAAAGCATTTACTTGTAATTTTTATTCCATGTTCATCCATATGTAATGGAAAATATGAAGAATATCTGTGCATGCATGACATGTTATCAATTAACAACTAATTTTGCAGGACAAAATTCCTAAACGGACATGTTATGATAACATTTACATTACCCTAAGACTAAACTGCGTAAGTCTTTTGTAGGGAAGCAATTGGGCTTGTTACCCGTTCAAAATCCAAAAAGGCCACAGGCCTACAGCCAATCATGTCTTCTTCTGATCAGTCTAATGCTGTTTCCCGAGAAGAATTTGACGGATTAAGTAAACAAATCACAGACTTGGTTGTCTTACTAAAAGAATTACAACAGTCTACTTAGGGTACGAAGATACCTACACATACAGAATCCTCAACATAAGGAGGAGTTCAAGGTCTGGAAAAAACAATTCCAGAACATCAGTTGGATACAACCAACAAAGATCTTGAAAACACCCATCTCAAAGGAGATCCAGACACCGGTGATATCAGGAAAAAGGTCCTTCAAATGGAGGAAACTATCCGCGTTCTCAAAGGGATTGGAACATATGACAGTGTTTCATATACAGACCTTTGCATATTTTCTGGTGTTCAATATCCAGAGAAATTCAAGACCCCTGATTTTGAGAAATATGACGGATTAGGGGATCCTTATACACATTTAAAGGTGTTCATAGGAAAACTTGGGTCTTACGCAGAAAATGAAAAGCTCCGAATGCAGCTATTTCAGAAAAGTCTGACTGGAGAAGCCCTTTCATGGTATACTAGACTAGACAACTCTAAGATCCATAGCTGGAAAAAGCTGGCTCACGCCTTCCTCACTCAATACAATTTTTAATCTCAGATGGCTCCTGACTGGTACCAAATTACCAAGGTCAAGAAACAGTCTAATGAGTCATTTAGAGAGTATGCTCAAAGGTGGAGGCGCCTTGCTGCTCAAGTTATTCCTTCCATGACAGAATTAGAAATGTTCATGACCTTCATAGATGTACAGGAAGCTCCTTTCTATGAAAGAGTTCTAGCTGGTATTGGCAAACCATTTTTTGAAATGATCAAACACGGCGAGATGGCTGAGATGGGATTGAAGTCCGGTAAAATTCAAGACCTAGCCACTCTTAAAGTCATTCTTTGAAGCACATCCAGTCCAGATCTTATGGAAACAACCCCCGGAGGGTCCATAAAAAGAAAGATGAGGATGTTTCCTTGATACTACAAGGACAAAAAGGCAATCCAATTGCCTAAAAGTGGAGAAGTAAAGCGACCTCAAACGTTTACACCCTTAGGGGACTCGCTCGAGAATATTCTTGCTCTTCTAACTACTCAGAAGAAAATTACACATCTTCTTCCACCAGCCAACCATAATGGGAGGGGTTCTAATGCTACTCGGAAGTGTGCTTATCATGCCGGGGCACCTGGACATGATACTCAAGATTGTTGGGCCTTGAAACGTAAGATTCAAGATTTAATAGACAACGGTGAGATCGTGGTCACTAAACCAAATCAACCTCATGTGCAAGACAACCCTCTTCCTCAACACAAAGAAGAAGAGGTCAACATGGTCACTTGGAGCACTATACAAGGTTCCAATTCTAACGGCGAATCATCCCAACCCATTAAAGACGGTGTTGACAAATGGGATTATGAAAAGTTCCAGTTTACCATGGAACAAAAGATGAAAGCTCTTTCCAAACAAATTGAACAATTGGCAGAACCGGTGACCCACCAGCATCAAGTCACACGCCAATTAATCAGGAAGGAGCATGTCTATCTCCTTCCTTTTGTTACAAATGCCTCCTCACCACCTTCAGAAAGCGAAGATATAGAGGATAAGGTTGTGAAGCGAGCAAATGCTAAAGCCCATCAGGATTTTGCCAATCAGAGGGAATTCACCTATTTGGGCGAGTCTATGGAGGAGATATTACAGATGTTGATCAACGAAGGAAGAATTACCTTCCTTCTCCCTCCAATCAATCCCCTTTCAGGACGGTCAATCCTGATGAAATGTGTCAATATCATTCACATTCTCGCGGTCACAGCACAGAAGAATGTTGGGCACTCCGCCACCTCATTCAGAATCTTATTGATAGCGGTGTCCTGCAAATGGCAGATGATTACACTGTACAACTCAAGGGTGGGAATGCATGTCCTACCAAATGGAAGGATCGATGGCGATTATATCCGAAGTGGATGATGAGACTGTCAAAGTATTTCCCATACAACCAATTCAACTTAAATGAGCTGACAATCCTTTGAAAGTGGCCGCACCAGAGCCAATTTCTTTATCTTGCAGACCACAATATCCTGTTTTCAGCTTACACAACATTCCATGGAATTATGGAGAAGCTGAAGGATCCATGTCTCATACTACTGCTACAGTGTCAAAGGAAAATCCACTGTATCTTCCTCAACGGGTTATTAAACCTACTTGCGAAGCAAAGGGGAAATTGCCCGTGGAGAAGATTGAAAAATTCCTGTGCACTATGGGCCACAATGAAGCCAAAGTGCTTTTAAGCTTGCGAGAAGCTCCATACCAGATTTCGATCTTGGACTTGGTTTTCTCTTTCGAGGATCATCGAAAGATCTTGCTGAAGGTTTTAGAAGAAGCCTATTTGCCAAAATCAGTGGACGTGGAAAAATTTTAACATTTGGTTGATCACAATTTCAATAACAATGTGATATCCTTCACTGATGACAACATACCTCCCGAAGGGACCGGTCATTGCAAGCCTTTGCATATTGCAGTTTTATCTTTCGGGTAAATGCTAGTAGGAGTATTGATAGATGGAGGCTCATCTCTAAATATATGTCCTTATGCTACCTTGGTAAAGATGAATATCAATCTCAAGCGGATTCAAAGCAACCATATGGTCATCAGAGCTTTTGATGAATCCCGGCGAAATTCCGTTGGAAAGATTGAGTTGCCAATTGAGATTGGTGCAAATACATTCAATGTATCCTTCCACGTCCTCAAAATAGACTCAGGATACAACCTGCTATTGGGGAGACCATGGATACACATGGCTGGAGTTGTTCCCTCTACGCTACATCAACAACTCAAATACATTATCAATAACAGTCTAGTCACTGTCAACGCTGAGCCGGATTGTCTTGAACAAGGAAATCTACTAATCATCAGCTTCAATTCAGAAGTTGAACCGGCCAGTTTTCATACTTTGGAAGTGAGTAACACGCAATACCATTCTATTGGAGCGCCACTTCCCGTACCCAAGATTTCTGCCGAAGTTATGTCAGCCACTCAAGAAATGATGTTATTGGGTCATCAACCTGGACAAGGGCTTGGTAAAGATAAGCAGGGTATTAAGCACCCTATTCAAATGTCTAGTAAAATTGGAACAACCGGACTAGGCTATTTTGCCAGTTCCAGTCACAGGAATCCTCATAAGCACAAGCAGGTTCCTCAAGCTTCCGCCGCACGGCGATTTTCTATGCCTTTACCTCATGAGTTAATGCAATCTCCAGTAAAGGTTCCTGCCCATGTTGTGGCTATGCTGTTTCCAAAACCAGTGCCAATCAAAGCAAAAGAGGTGTTGATTCCTGATCCTGAAGTGGAAGAAAAGGAACGGAAACGTAAACATGACCTTGCCTTAATGATGGCAGGCATTCGCGTCATTGTTCATGATGAACATACAAACAGATACACCCCAGACAATGATTACCCAGATGTCATGGTTATCATTCGGGAGAAGGAGGATAATGACGATCCTTCCATCACTGCAGTCCATCAGGACTTTGCCCTCGATAATTGGAGTAGCACTCCATTCATTGGTCGACGTGGGTAAAATGGGCAGAAAATCCCTCTGCCCTGTAGATAACTTTAATTGTTTGCTTTCCTTTACAGCACTAGCATTTATTTTATCAAGTACATGCTAACACTTTTGTATGATCGAACAGTTGCATATATTAAGTGAAAGCATCTTTTGTTTCGAGGACTCGAATTTAGATGTATCTGTCTCTTCGATGACATACCTTCTCTCCACAAATTTCAGAACTTTGATGCAAAGTTGGACTCGAGACTTGATGGACATCCAAGAGGACATTGAGACACCTCAGGAGATTAAGGAATGGGTCACAGACCAACCCAAACCCAATCTTGATCAAACTATTCCTTTCAATCTCGGAACCTTAGACAACCCTAAGCTAATCCAGATTGGTTCAGACCTTACCACAAATCAACGGAATGACATGGTTGCACTATTAACCCAATTCCAAGATGTGTTTGCGTGGTCTCATGAAGACATGGTGGGTTTGTCCACTGACATTGTTCTTCATCGCCTTCCCATCAAAGAAGGATTCAAGCCAGTCAGGCAAAAACTCAGGCGATTGAAACCTGAGTGGAGTTTAAAAGTCAAAGAGGAAATTGTGAAATAATTTCAAGCTGGCATCATCATGGTGTCTACATATCCGGAGTGGATATCCAACATTGTTCCCGTGCCTAAACCAGGGGGAAAGGTGCGAGTTTGCGTGGATTACCGGGATTTAAACAAAGCTTGCCTTAAAGATAGTTTTCCTGTGCCTTTTATCCACATTCTTATTGACAATACTTTGCTCAATCGACATGTACTCCTTTCTTTTGCTTTCGATTACTTTATGGTGCTTTGACGCATCGTGAACCTTTTCATCTACTGAAACGGTTGTCATTCGGTCTCATCAACGCCGGGCCAACCTATCAGCGAGCTATGATGGCTCTTTTCCACGATTTAATGCACAAAGAGATAGAGATATACGTGGATGACATCATTGTTAAATCCCGGAAGGAGGATGACCATTTAGACCATCTCAAAAATCTTTTCAATAGGTTTACGTAAAATACAACTTTAAGTTGAATCCTTGAAGTCGCGCCTTTGGTGTTAAGTCAGGCAAGTTGCTAGGCTTCCTAGTCAGCCACAAAGGGATTGAACTGGATCGTACCAAAATCCAGGCCATCAAGGAAATGCCCATTCCTCAGATAGAGAAGGAAATACGGGGATTTTTGGGAAGAATCAATTTCATTAGCAGATTCATTTCTCAACTCACAGCAACCTGTGAGCCTATCTTCAAGCTGTTAAGGAAGAACTCCTCCATGAAATGGAACGATGAGTGTCAGAAAGCCTTCCTTACCATTAAAGAGCAACTGATTAACGCTCCTGTTTTGGTACCTCCCAGGGATGATGTTCCCCTGTTCATGTACCTGTCCATAAATGACAATGCCATGGGCTGCATGCTGGGGCAAAAAGACAATAGAGGCCAAGAACGAGCTATCTATTACCTCAACAAAAGATTCAGCATCAGTCAACACAAGTACACTCTGATTGAGAAAACTTGTTGTGCTTTAGCATGGGCTTCCATGAAGTTACAACATTACCTCCATGGTCACACAAACCATCTCATATCCCGAATGGATCCTCTCAAGTATGTGTTCAGCAAGCTCATACTGAATTGTCGACTGTCCAGATGGCAGTTGATCCTATAGCAATTTGACATCGTCTATATAACGCAAAAGTCTGTCAAAGGTCAGGGAATTGCGGATTAATGGCCGCCGCACCTGCAGGGGATTACAAACCCTTAGAAACATACTTTCCTGACGAAGGAGTAATGGCAATTCAGCTACAACATCAGTACAATACATGTTGTACGTGGAGAACGTATTTTGATGGAGCTGTTAATACAGAAGGCTCTGGAGCTAGAGCAGTTTTAATATCCGTACGGGGGAGCAGTATCCCGTCGCCGTCAAATTATATAGTTTGTCAGCACCAATAACACAGCTGAGTATGAAGGCTATATCATGGGGCTAAAACTTGCCCGTTCAATGGGCATCAGGCGGTTAACTGTCTTTGGGGATTCCAATTTGGTAATCAAGCAATCCACAGGAATCTATCAAACCAAAGAATTACATTTGTTTCCTTACCATCAGCAAGTTCTACAGATGGCTTTGGAGTTCAAAGAAATCTCTTTTGTACACATTCCTCATAATATGAATGATTTTGCAGATGCATTAGCAATGTTGGCCTCCTTGGTTTACATACCGGACAAGGAAAACATGCCAATCATCATGTTTACTCTGCAAAGAGCCGCAGTCTATGGGAATTACGTTAGAGAAGTATCGGATGAACTACCTCCCATCCACAACCCTTGGTCTCAATGCATCAAGGAGTATCTACGAGATGGATCTACACCCACCGTGAGGAAAGCCTAACGAGAAGAGGTGGATTCATCGACTTCTATGAAATTCTACTGGCGGAGATGCACTCTACAAAAAGAGATGCGAGATTAGGTCTCCTCAAATGTCTAGACAAAGACCAAGCTCGAGAGACTCGTGAATGAGATCCATGGTGGAGTATGTGGCCCATCGTGAGCGGCCCCTTACTTGTCGAAAAAATTCTCGAGCAGGGACATTATTGGCTTACACTCAAAACTGACTGTGATGATCACGTCAAGAGGTGCTATCAATGCCAGATTCATGGGAATGCTATCCACGCCCCTCCAAGGGAACTCCACAATATGAGTTCGCCGTGACCCTTCTCAAAGTGGAGAATGAACGTGATCGGGCCCATCGAGCCCAAAGCCAGTAATGGACATCGATTCATATTCACCATGATCGACTACTTCACCAAATGGGTAGAAGCAGCATCCTTCCCCAAGGTCACTAAAGAAGTTATCATTGCTTTCATCAGAAACAATGTCGTTTGTCGATATGGACAACTAGAGGTCATTGTGTCAGACAATGCTAAGAACCTCAACAACAAAATGATGGAGGAGTTATGCAGAAAATTGCACATCAAACATCTCAACTCCGTCATCTACTGTCCAAAGATGAATGGTGTTGTTGAAGCGGCTAATAAAAACATCAAGAAGATCATGCAGAATATGTCCGCCAATCATAAAGGATGACCTGACCTCTTGCCTCTGACTTTATTAGCCTACAGAACTTCTATGCGAACTTCCATTGGGGGAACCCCCTACTCATTAGTCTATGGGATGGAAGCAGTGCTCCCCATAGAAGTAGAAATGGAATCCCTCAGAGTATTGATGGATGCTCAGTTGGATGAAGACCAATGGGTACAAGACAGGTATCACCAATTGTCTCTGATAGACGAAAGGAGAACCGCGACAATCTTCCATGGTCAATTATATCAGCAAAGGATCGCACGATCTTACAATAGAAAAGTCCGACTACGGTAATTCAAACAACATGACTTGGTTTTGAAGAATATCATTGACAACTAAGATCAATCTAAGGGAAAATTCGCTTCTAACTGGGAAGGCCCATTTGTTGTCAAGGAAGTATTGACAGGAGGTGCTCTCAGATTGCAGGAAATAGATGGCGATGAATTTCCACAGCTTATCAACTCGAACACTGTGAAACGGTACTATGTCTGAAGTTACCATCAAACAAACATCCTGGTTTTGATCATCAAATCACCAGTCATTCCGATTTTGAACCCTTTCCTTTCTACATACTCTTCTGCCCCTCTGGGAAACATACACTTCAAGCCAGCAGCCTAGTTTTTACCTCAATTCAAACCTTTCACAACCTCGGTTATCCTGAAGACGGGATTTAACCTTTCACAATTTCGATTATCCTGAAGACGGGATTGAACCTTTCACACATGGAGTTTATCCTGAAGACGGGATTAAACTTTTCTACGCATGCAGTTTGTCCTGAGGACGGGATCAAACTTTTTACACACTTGCAGTTTTTCCCCATTATGGGATCAAACTTTCTTCTCCCCGCAGTATAGCCTGCACATGGGATTCACGTTTATCTTCGCCTTCAATTCGTCTTGAGGGGCGAACTACGTCGACCTGATCTCCTTGATACCCGGGGGTACGTAGGCAACCATATTCTATATGGCCCGGTCGCAATAAAGAAAAACAACAAAAATATTTCTACCCATTCTCTACAAAACAACAAAAATAACAAAAATACTTCTACACCCATCTGCCTTTCGCATTCAGCGTTGAACCTCCTACACTAGGTTTGAACTACGCAGACTTGATCTCCTCTTCAATAGGAGTACGTAGGAAGCCATTCATGGTGCAGTCTAACCCCTACCAGAACAACATTCTTGTCACACAATACTGGGATCAATCTTCAATTCGCCCCGTTTCATTGGTTTCAGATCAAAGGGATGGAATTACCCAACCTCTTCTCATAAATAGAAGATTCGGTGACCATCTAAGCTGCGATCGTGCCTCAAAGAGAAATACCAATCCATAAGAGATGGAATTAACTAGGCTTCTCACAAATAGAAGTACTGGCGACCATCTGTGGTGCGGTCAATCTCAGAGAGGAAGAGACCATCCTCCTCTCCACTTTTCCATACAGATACCAGTCCCAAGACACCAAAGATGGTAGGGATTTATAGAAATCTATGATCCATTCTAAGAGATCTTGCGATGTCTCAATGTCCATCTATCAAGGATAAGTTCAAAATGCATCAATATCACAAGGCTCTGGAGAAACAGGCAAATATCAAGCAAGTATCAAGGCATAACTAAAAGGGAAGTGAATCCAAATATATTTCTCTGTCATATATAATACTGTTTGATATATACATCTGTGTTGTACATGAAAAAATGACTAAGCTAGTCTGTGCAGGAAAATACAAAGCTATCTACAGATCTGTGTGTATGCGGACTATCAGATCTAACATAGCATCCCTCTCTGAAGACGGAGGAAGCACTGCAAGCTCCTGCCCAAAGGTATCTACACGAGCTAACAGATCAGAGGCTAACTGCATGGTGGAATAATGTTCATCAATGTAAGCACTCATGTCGGTAAGACTGACAGTCATCTGGTATCTCACTGAAGTGTTGTCTGCAATCGCCACATCCCTATCAGATAAGGCGGCATCCCGCTCCACTATCAATACATCCCTAGCTGATCTAGCCTCATCCCTCTCTAGCAGAGCGGTATCTCTCTCATCAAGAGCTGTCAACATCGCGACCATAGCCTGATCTCTCTCAAAGGTCATCAGATGTAAGCTCTGCTCCAAATGTTGTGCCGAATACTGAGTAACAGTGGCACTCGGGGTGGGAGAATCCATCATAAATGTTGGCAGCCCAACAATCAACTCATCGGTGGGAATAATAGCCTCCTCTATGGGCTCCTCATTATCAGAATCAATCCCACCTTTTGTGGATCTTGCAATGATGATCGATCTCTGTCTCCATCCATGCGGAATACTCTGCAGAACAACTTTGGTTGGTGACGAAAAACTCAAGCCACTCTCGTTGATCCCAACAGCATACAACTGGATCATCCTCTCATCGATAAATGGTGTGACGCGGCCGTTGACTCTTGCCCCTCATACGGATGAAAATCCTCGAACCGGTCAAACTGACACATCACGACCAGTGGGTGGTAAGTAATCATGCCCCTTAATCCAGTCAGAGGGAGATAATCCATGCTTGGAGCATGAGTAATGAAGCTGTAGGGTGAACTAAGCCCTGAACACGGCAATATGGCAAACGGATCCCTAATCCCTGCCAAGAAAACTGACCATGATGCAGCATCTGTGCACTCTGCAAGCTGAAAAGAGTATGACATGGCTATCTCCTGGGTGAAACAAAACTCCTGCCGTCTAAATGTGCCAATCGATCTCAAGTGTGACATAAACCACACATACAAAGACGAATAGAACTACACAGTAAACACTCCTGCACGGGATAAGTGCGGCGTGATATGTAGGCGACCTCGGTGTCTGCTGTGATGATCATCGGTACAATGGTACGACCCTCCCTGAGAGCTCTCAGTGCCATAATGACGCCGATATCCAGCTCATCCATGTATCGCGGTATGAAGGCGTATGACAATGATACGCATAGAAAGCGATACATCTACTCTAATCTGTGAGCGCCATGATCCTCCGGTGTGGTGAAATCCGGAATGCCGTGTATAGCTATCCTCGAGCCAAACTCATCAAACAGAAACGCTGGGATATCACGTGGCGGATGTAATCTCGTCTGGACCACTTTACGTCTCAATCCGTAATGGTCATGAATCGCTCTGCTTCATGTCTCCAATAGCCATATACGACGCAAGGTCATCCAACGACAAAGATCATCAACCGTGCATACTCCTCCAAAGTAGAGTCAACTCCACGGGTCCCAAATCGAAAAACTTTGTCTCTTCGATACCCAAAGTTTCTAGCATGCCCTCTATAAATCTTGTAGGAACCTAAAAATCAATAGGGTCATAGTATCTTTGTGTAAATCATCTACGATCACCATATACGATGGTGATATACTATCATACCATGAAATAGCGATACCACCTACCACCACAAATGGTGGGGTATGATCAATCTGACTAGCTCGTCAAGAAGACATCACATGCGGTAGTGTCATAAGACCATCCAGGGGTCAATGCTGAATATCTCTGGATATATATACATATACATAACATAATAACATGCATGATACAATAGATGACAATATGATATAGGGAATGAAAAACTGTACATACATTCCTAAGTATATCATCATCTAATACATCTTTGTACAGCTAAAATACAGGGAAATGGGGCGAAGCTACCCAACATATAACAGAAGCCTATCAAAAGAGATAGCGAGAAATACATCAGAAAAAGTCAAGAGTATCGATGTCTACATCATCGATCCTGTCCACCTGATGTAACTCTTCCTGAGTCACTGGATCTTTATCTACTGGGGATGTCGGTAATATCTGAAGGATCTGCACGCAAGTGAAACCATATGGGTCACCTGAGGGACTAGCGCCAGAGATGGAAGGATCAAAAGTATCTACCTCTGCAGGATCTCTGCCCAAATGCCGAATGAAAAGATGTGACCGGTCCAAATTTCTTAAAATCGATCTGTCAATCTGTGTCACATGAGTCGGATCTCGACCACAAAGCTATCCAATCCATCATCATCATGGATCACTGGAACTATATCCCCCATAAACCGTGTGGGCGCGGTTACGAGCTCCAATCGTCTGAGGATCCACCAATGCTTTGGAACATCTCCCGAGAACAAGGGCCTCGATAATGTAAAACCGCTGTCGATCCCCATCAATGGGATGTCATACGACAGTGATTGTGAAACAGGCCGATAACGCTGGCGGCAGAGGCAAGATCGGTATCTGAATCTCTCTCATAGTGCTCCTAATAGCACACTCTCCTAGATAGAGCTCCCATCCTCCATCTCAAAGAGAGGAATCCTGCGGGTGGAAATGGCGTACTCAACTCGATTGGTACCCATCCTCAAAACCAACTCCCAAATGCTCTCCGAGTAGGGAATCCATGTGATGACATCCAATATCAATAGCTCCATTTGTGGCGACAATGAGTGAAACCCTCAGCAACATGGACCTCCGCTAGTATGGAATGATGCCATCTCCGTCCTCGTGGATAGGTGTCTAAACCTAACACGCTCACAGGACGCAAACAAGGAAGCCTCTCATAGGCCCAAATCTGCCAACACAAAGGCAAACATCTGCTGTCAGTCAACACTCTTAACCCATACATGGGAAAAGACAAGAGAAACACTCACCAGCAGAAATGGGTATAATCCTAACCATGCCTCGGTCAAGCCCTGCGATCGCATGCGCATTCCCCTGAGGAAGTAGGCAAAGGTGTAGGAACCCCAATCATACTCTCCTATACGGTCCACGTGTCGAGTGGCGCTGATCAAAGCGAAGGACACTATAAAAGAGTTATCTACTATAAAGTAGCCCCTAATGATCATCAGGAACAATCGCCGAAGAACGTGATCCCTGACTCTCACATCATCGGGTATAGGCTCACTCAACAGCCCGCTCATAGCATCTACGCTCAAAGGACCTGTACAAACAGTCTTTCCCTTGAGCGCCTCCATCAGAACTCCCAACAAGGCTCTGACGGTATTAGGGGTGATATCCGCGGTGCAAGGCACCGGCTCCCCTCCAAACTCCATACCTGTGATAAACCGCTAATCCATCGGCGTCATCGTCACCTCGCAGTCCAGCAAATGGAGTGACTGAGTCTGGTGAAACCACCACTCAGACAATGCCCTGAGGTAACCCCAGGGACAGCGACGGGGTAGAATGGAGAAGAACCTCCCAAATCCCCAGCCATGGACGATCACTCTGTAGTCATCATGCAAGGCCTGATACATAGAGTGGATGTTAAACCAGTTCCCTCGAGGATGTGTAAAGTCAGGAACCTACATCAAATGCAGATCAGCATCAGACTCCTTGACTCCTCATCAATAGGAAATAAGGAAGATTAAAGATCTAACTTCATACCTCGTTTGTGTGCAGGTATACTGAAGGATGCCTACTCAAGTCACACAGAAGATCTGGGTTCGCCACTTGAATACCTGGAAACTCTCTACGGGGAACACGTACAGTAGGAGCAGGAACCTCGATCGGTGCATCCTCATCCTCGTCCTCGATATTTGGCACTTCAACCCGAATAGGACGTATCACCGCCTCCGCCAAGCGACGAAGCTGTCTAACAGAACGACACTGAGGCTCTTCAAAAGCCCTCCTCCGTACACCAGAAGTGGTCCTGCGGGAACTACTCAGCTGATCCGGATCCATGATATCTAGATAATGAAGTCTCCAAATCACCTCGAGAAAGGTGTGGTAATTTCTTACACAGTCTTTTCAAAATGCATTCTATGATTACATGCATGCATGCATTGCTTTAACATACATCTACAGTAGAGTTAAAAATGCATGACTACCCAATACCTACATTTTGGGAAAATTTTGCCATAGCCCCTTTGTAAATGGGACTATCCACATGCGCATAGGCATGACTAGGTGGCCATTCAGTAGCACACCTATACACAGTCATATACATCCTGTATGCATCAATACATTGCAGTAAAAAATCCGTAAGTGTAGTCTAATTACCAGGATTATTTTGCTTGTCTACCTTTACTCATTTATCCTCATATAGGATAAGAAATGACAGTAAAAGGTGCCAATTTGATTGCTTCAAAAGTTAAATTTTTTCACATCATTATGTTTAGCATGGTTTAATACTAACCTTTGCTATGTTGAATATTTTTTATCAAGTCATATCAGCAAGCATATTCACTACTATGTGTTTAAATGCATTTCATGCGATAAATCATTTTCCAACGGATAGAAATTTGAAAAAATACATGCATGTGTTACCAGGACAGTGAAGAACGCTTATGCGGTGGCGAGAATATCTGAAAAAAGTTGCTTAACTTCAATGAGATCCAAGAAGAGCTCTCGATTTCCTTATTTTTGCAGAACTTGAAAATGACTTATGAAAGCAACCATTTGCCTATACAAAGGCACGGTTGGTCGTAGGCTAACCTGCGACTCCTACAGGTACACCTGCGGCACTTCTACATGGGTCCCACACCTCCGGTTAGCTCCAGTTAGAGTTGCAAAGGAGGTCTCACAAGCTGAAAAGACCAAATCAGGAATAAAAGTGCTACGCAATTGAGCGAAATAGCCTGAAATCCTGGTTTCTTGTCGATCAGAGTTAAACTCCCGTCGTCTCAAAGGTATTCGCTTGAATGCAGGGTACACTATACCAATAAGCTCAGCTTTCACAGATTATGCTCGGCAATACCCCACAAAGGTCCGATCTTGAAGTCATGAGTGTCGAGTAACCACGACGTATCCCCTATTTGGGGTTACAACGCAAAACCATGAAATATCAAACCTCCTCGGCGGGGGTTACAACACTGAAGTTATCAAGCATCTACGTATCCCCGGCGGGGGTTACAACGCAATACAACCATTGATATACACATCAATGAAGGTCAAACAGACTTGACATCATGTCAGCCGATGGCAAGTAAACCCATCGAAGCAACCTTCCCCGGCGAGGGCTACAATGCAAAGCTACCATTGACACATACATTAATGAAGGTCAAGCAGCCTTGACAATGCATCCAGCAGGGATTTATCCGGTGATACACACATCAGCGAAGATCAGGCAACCTTGATAACAACAAACTGTTGGCAGTAACTCCGACAGAATGAGGGAATATGTTATACACATCCTCAAACAGACAAAGCTTTATCCCCACAGATCTCTTACACACAAGAGGTACCTCTATGGAATATAAGCCAGTGTCTAGGATTCAAGGCTTTGGTGATAGCCCCAACGTCAACATCCTTGGAAACTTGGATCGCATGTCCAAGCCATCACTAATTGTCATCCCAGCAGGATTACCTGACAATCATTCATGCATTCTACATACATTTGCATCATGTTGCTGCATATAGCATCATGTTTATCTTGCTTACATTTCAAGTGTCTAGTATTCTTTATCCTATCCATGCCTTGTATTGCATGAATATGATAAAGAGGGGCATCTGTAGACACTCGAAATTTTCTGCACTCCTATTACTAACATTGCAGGAGGGTAAATTTGTCTTTTGGAGATAACCCTGAAAGACAACTTACATCCATATCGAATACTATCGGAAGTTCAGTTCCAACCTGGAACACAAATCGGGAACATCATCTCAAACTCGGAACACACACCGGGAATGTCATTTCCAATCTCGGAGATAACCCCGAGATATGTAGATCAAAAGACCAGCAACAACACCGGAGAAAACAGTTCTATCTCGGTGATAACACCGAGACGCTCAGTTCCAGTCCCAGAGAATCACTGGGAGTAGCAGCCCCATCCTTGGTGATAGCTCCAAGAGATGCCATTGCAGTTCCGATGATAACCCTGAAAATGCTTGTTTCAAACATATGCAATCAGCTTCAACCTCAGACATCCTATCGAGGCACACACACCTCAGACCCGGAGTTAACAACCGGCAGACAGGAACGTCCACAAATGACAGTGAGACATACAAGCAGCAGTCCAATCTCAAATGTAACTCTGAGAAACGTTTGCTTTCCGCTTAAATCGGCGATAACCCCGGTAAGGAGTCAACACGTCATCTTACTATCTCAACAAGATGATATCGCGACATACCAACAAGTAGTCCAATCTCAGCTATAACCCTAAGCAACGTCTATTTTCCGCTTAAACCGGCGATAACCCCGGTGAGGAGTCAAACGTCATCTTGTTCCATCGACAACGGCACGTCGTCTCAACGCTTCATACATATATATATACAACAATGTCCCACAAGAGCCAAGGATTGACAATCCCGAGTGACTATTACGTGTGGCAGTACTTTGGATAGAATTTGAAGCTTGAAGACCATGGGCATAGACCCCTCTTCCTGACTTCGTACAACCTCTAATCCATGTCATTGCGTAACTCTCGACACAAGCGATCCGAAGAAGTACAGATATACCTCGTTCGGATGCTCGGATTGAAGTTCTGCAAGTTTAAGTGGACATTACAGTGCATGACTGCATGCACTACGAGACGACGGGACCCGCGAGGCTCGGATGCACCACGACCACCATAGCGTAGTACAAGCTACGGTACTGCCATGAAATGTAGTTGCCGCCATCCGTCTATATATACAAGCCTTGGGGTCAGCCATTTGAGAAGAAGAGGAAGGGAAAAAGGCGAGAAAGCCCTGTCCATTTTACTCTGCATACACATCTTTTGAGTGTTTCCTCACTTCTAAACACTAGTTAGCTCACATATAGCTATCTTTTATCCAGCGAGAGCTGAGTGTTTATCCATTTAAAGTCAATAGAAGTCTACTTTGGCAGCCCACTGTAAGCCTTCTCATATTTTATAGAGCCTTCTTCTCATATTAGCACACACTGTTGTACACGTTGAGAGTCGTGTGAGTGTGTTTGCCCGGACTTCGGTTCGTGATTTTCATTTTTGTCTGTATATATATACTTATATATATGTATATATTTCATATATGGACTAACATTATCGAGTTATGCCTCGTTAAGCCTAGACTTCGGTCTGGAGCGTTTAATTGCTTATATATATATATATATAAACTGTGGTCAGACTCTATCTGATGAGCCTGGATTTTATATCCGGTGCATTTAATCGTTTATATATATATATATATATATATAATTGTTGTCGGACATATCCGATGAGCCTGGATTCACATTCGGTGCGTTTATTGCTTTTATATATATATATTTGTACATATACATATATATATATATATATATATATTTATATTCTCTATGCGGCACAGAGTTTACTTAAATGGCGATTGATCACTTTTACAACTTTATTTACATTTAAGTCCCCACAGGAGTTTACTTACGTGGTGGTTGATCATCCATATATATATATATATATATATATATATATATATATATATATATATATATATATTGCTTTTATATATTTACATTTACGATCCCCATGGAGTTGCTTCGTGGTGGTTGATCATATATATATATATATATTTACGACTTTTATATATATAATATATATCGCTTCTTTGCTTTCATACAAATTGCGATTATCATGTGAGCTTAGGAATCATGTGATCACAGTTCAATTCTATGAATCTAGTTTCGGTTCCCATGATGGATGATTTTTCGGTTTATGGCGACTTGTACATTATTTTACGATGTCTCGAATTTCCTTGGATGGTTTGTCGTGCCCATGAGGAGTTTGACATTCTTTGTATATTATTTTCTAGAATGCTTCTTATCTTGAAAATACAAAGCAAACAAAGTAGAACATTTAATAATAAAATGGAAGTATGAAAAGGTCTCAATTCCTATTGAGCACAGGGTTTGAAAAACCTCTTTTATAAAACTTCATTGATATATCTTGGTTAAAACTAAATTTTTCTATAAAATTCAAACCTTGTGTATATAGGTACGAACGAGGCCTCACACTACTTTCAAATAATTGCACATTGATCCACACACACACACAAACACACACATTCATATAATAATTTCTTTGAAAAGTGGCAGTCACCGTGGTAACACGGATGTCGGGGGGGTGCCTAACACCTTCCCTCCGTATAATCAATCCCCCGGACCCAAAATGAATCTCGGTTTCATAGACCCGTCTAGCAGTGTCAAAACACTGGGTCAATGTGAAAACCTTTTTGGTTGCGTTGGTGCAACCAGTTAAAAACACCAACTGGCGACTCTTAAAGTCAAATCGTCAACATTACACTTGTCAGACCATTTTCACTTATTTTTTCAAACAAATCTCATATTAACATGAGAACACCAAAGAACAAGTAACGAAAAGGGACACTCAAAAATCCCGATGTAGACAAACACTCAACGCTCAACTCTACGATCTGAGAAAAAGAGAAAGCTTGCTCAGCTACTTAGTTCTTTCAAACAAGTGCTTAATAGCAACTGAGTAGCACCAATCACAATCTCAACAACAACAAATCAACTAAAGTGAGAGTTCCAAGTCTGAAGGACTTGAAGAGTTCTAAGTGAACTGTGAAGAACCAAGTCTGCTGGACTTGAAGAGTTCAAGAGTGAACTAAGAAGTGCTAGATCACGGTTTTAGAAGGAATCATGAGATTGAAGAAGTGTAATAGACATCCTTAATGGATTTCCTACTCAAGGAGTAGAAGAGTGGATTAGGAGCTTTAAGTGCTCTGAACCACTTAAAACTACTGTGTCCATTATAACTACTATAACTATCATAACTGCCTCACTCTCATTAATTCAAGATTTCTAAAAGAAGGTTTATCATATACTCATTCCGCTGTGCATTAATCACAATCATACTAACTAGTTTAAAAGAAAAAATTTTAATTATCTATTCAACCCCCCCCTTCCCCCTTCTAGACATCTATTATGCCTCCGGGAACTAACACAACATAATAATAAAGAATGGAATAACAGAAGCTCTCTTCATGAATACGAAAGAAATAATACCTCTTACTTTAGAAAGAAACTGGATACTGGAGTAGAGAGGTAGCAGACTTCTCTTCTTCTTTCTCGCTATAATTTCTCTCTATAATAATTGCTTTATAGCTTTAGTGAATTGGTGAGAAGTGAAGGAAGAATGAGCTTCTATCTATAGAAAAATATAGTTTCGATAATTGCACGTTTTGGGGCTCGAAATATTACAGTACAATACCTTCAACTTTTTTTTTATTTTTAATTTAGTCCTGCAAGTATTATCAAACTTGTACAACCTCCTCTAATAGTAAATAATGTGAATCAATAGTTCAATCATGTGAATCAATAGTTATAATCATGTGAAAATATAAATTACAGTATAGTACCTCCATCTATACCTCCATTTTTAACTTAGTCATGCAAGTATTATCAATCTTGCACCAACTCCCCTAATAGTACAATAATGTGAATCAATAGTACACACATATGAACAAATAGTTATAATCATGTGAATTAATAGCAATTAATTGCTCATTTATCCGGTTAATTACTTTAATCGTCAAGTATAACTTCCAGACATCAATTAATATTGAAATAAATGTCAATTTCCACTAACACTAATAATTCCAACACAATAGAACTATCAATTTCATCTTTAATCAACACGAACTTATTCATCATTAATATTATAACTTCATGATATTTAACAACCGTGTCGTTCCCGGGAAAGAGGGGCTTTTCGATAAGGATTTCTCCTTATTGGCGCGCAATTAGATGACCAAACCTCTCTTTGTAGACATTGTAAATATTGAAATTTAATAATATGAATAACTTTGTCGTCTCAAGTATTGATTTAATAATATATCATATTATGCAGATGATACTATGACAATAATCGAATCAATAATATGAGAGATATGATGCAGCAATTACTGTAGCAATAATTGAGTATAACTGAGTGACTTCTCACGTAAGCATCAATAATCAATACCGTGTGCTACTATGCAACCATGCGTATTACTGTACTTTTATTATCGGGTAGTTCAACAGTTTAACAGTAAAACTTCCACCGTTATTTTTATAAAAAGATAATTATGTCATTTTTTAACTACGACAATACTTCCATTGTGGGGTCCCACTAATGATTGTGAACAAATATTTCCCGACCAATCAATATTATATAACCACTTACTTACTTTGCAAAATTTGTAAATATTACCCACAACTATAACATTATATCAAATCCACACCATAATATTTAAAAATATATTTTGAGAAAATTATTCTTTATTCATAAAAGTTGGGGTTTACAACCTCCCCTTCTTATGAAATTTCGTCCTCAAAATTAGGGTGCGTATCTGGTATGTCGAAGAGGCGAGGATACCTTGATTTTATCTCAGATTCTAAGTCCCAGGTCATTTCCTCCACATCGTGGTTTCTCCATAAAACTTTGACTTTAGGTAAAACTTTATAGCGTAGAATATGATCCTTCTTATCCAAGATTTTAAGAGGTAACTCTTCATACGTTAAATCTTCTTCTATCTTGTCTGGTTCTAATTCAATTATATGGTTCGGGTCTTTCACATATTTACGTAACATAGATATATATGAAAAACGTTATGAACACGAGACATATTTGGCGGTAAGGCGAGTCTATAGGCCACAGTTCCTACTCGATCGAGGATTAAAAATGGGCCAATGAATCAAGGATTGAGCTTTCCTCTCTTTCCAAATCTTGTAACTCCTTTCCATGGAGCAACACGTAACAACACATGATCTCCAATATTGAATTCCACGTCTTTTCGATGAAGATCAGCATAACTCTTTTGTCGATCTTGTGAGGTTTTTATACGTTGTCGGATCGTTTGAATCTTTTTCCTTAGTCATACGTACCAAATCCAGTCCCAACAACGTTGCTTCACCCACCTCATCCCAGTATACTGGAGAACGACACTTTCTTCCATACAACGCCTTAAATGGAGCCATGCCAATACTTGTTTGATAACTGTTATTGTAGGAAAACTCCACCAATGGTAAGAACTTGTCCCAACTTCCCTTGAAGTCAAGGACACAGAGTCTTAATAAATCTTCAAGAGTTTGAATAGTCCTTTCTGACTGCCCATCCGTTTGAGGATGATATGCCGAACTAAATCGTAAATCCATGCCCATAGCTTTTTGCAAACTAACCCAAAATCTTGAAGTAAATCTTAGGTCTCGATCAAAAACTATGGATACTGGCATACCATGCAATCTTACGATCTCATTTATTTACATACTAGCAAGACGTTCAAGTGTAAAAGTTTCTCGTATTGATAAGAAATGAGCAGACTTGGTCAATCTATCAACAATGACCCAAATCGCATTTATGCCTTTAGAAACCTTGGGATTACCAGTAACGAAATCCATGGTAATGTGCTCCCACTTACATTCTAGAATTTCAAGTGGTTGCAATGGACCTTTTGGCACTTGATGTTCCGCCTTGACTCGTTGACAAGTTAGACACCTTGAGATAAACCCCACTATCTCTCTCTTCATATTGCTCCACCAAAATGTATATCGAAGATCACGATACATTTTGGTACTCCCAAGATGGATTGCAAATGGTGTGTTGTGCGCCTCCATCATGATTTTATACTTCAAGTCAGAATCGTTAGGAACACAAAGTCTGGAGTTGACTCGAAGTATTCCTTCTTCATCGATTCTTTCTTTCGGAATAGCACCTTCTTGTACTTTTTTCTTCATACGTATCAGCTCTAGGTCTGTAGTTTGAGCAGCTTTAACTTTATCGATTAAAGACGGTTCCACTCGTATATTCGCCATCATCACATGGGTCCCTTGAGTCTTTAACTCTATTTCCATCCTTTCCAAGTCATACAAAATGGGTCTTTGCGTTGACAATATTGTACTCGTACCCGCATATGATCTTATACTCAATGCGTTAGCTACTACGTTCGTTTTTCCAGGATGGTATTGGATGGTATGATCATAATCTTTCAACAACTCAAGCCATCATCGTTGCCGCATGTTAAGTTCTTTTTGAGTGAAGAAATTTTTGAGGCTTTTATGATCCGTATAGATCTCCACCTTCTCTCCATACAGGTAATGCCTCCAAATATTAAGCGCAAAAAACGACTGTTGCCAACTCTAGATCATGAGTAGGATAATTCCTCTCATATTCTTTGAGTTGTCGAGAGGCATAGACTATGACTTTCCCATGTTGCATGAGAACACATCCTAACCCTTTGCCTGAAGCATCACTGTAGATGACAAATCCCTCCGAGCCAGATGGTATTTTCAGAACAAGTGTTGAAATGAGTCTCATCTTGAGTTCTTGAAAACTCTTTTCACATTCCTCGCTCCAACCAAATTTTATATCTTTTCGAGTCAGCTGAGTTAATGGAGTAGCGATTCGAGAAAACCCTTCTACGAATCTCCGATAATAACCACTTGGTAAAGAAAAGCTACGTACTTCGATCACTGACTTAGGTTGCTCCCAGCTTTGAATTGCTTCAATCTTTGTAGGGTCAACAGATATTCCATGATTTGATATCACGTGGCCAAGGAATGCAACTTCCTCAAGCCAGAACTCGCATTTCTTCAACTTTGCATAAAGCTTGTTTTCACGAAGCTTTTGGAGTATCAGCCTCAAGTGTTGCTCATGGTCTTCGAGGGTTTTGGAGTATATGAGGATGTCATCAATAAAGATGACCACAAAGTGATCCAAATATTCCTTGAATACTCAGTTCATCATATCCATGAAGGCAGCAGGAGCATTAGTCAATCCAAAAGACATGACTAGGAATTCATAATGCCCGTCTGGGATTACGAAAGCATTCTTTGGAATGTCATCGCTTTTAATCTTCAACCGATGATATCCTGAATGAAGATCAATCTTTGAAAAGAATTTGGCTCTTTGCAACTGGTCAAACATGTCATCAATGCGAGCCAACGGGTACCTATTTTGGATGGTGACATGATTTAACTCCCGATAATCAATACAAAGTCGCATACTTCTATCTTTCTTCTTTACGAAATAGAAGCACCCCAAGGAGTCGTACTAGGACGAATGAAACCGATGTCTAACAATTTCTGTAGTTGTTTTAACTCCTGAAGTTCAATAGGAGCCATTCGATATGGGGCTTTGGAAATGGGTTTTGTACCAGATTCAAGGTCGATACAAAATTCAATTTCACGCTCTGGGGGTAGGCCAGGAAGTTCTTCAGGGAATACGTCAAGAAATTTATTAACAATAGAAATATCATTCAAATCTAACGTATCTTTATTTAAATTCGTGACATGGGCTAAGAAAGCTTGACATCTGTTTTTCAATAAACGAATAGCTTTATGACTTGATATGACAGTGATTGATTTTAGTGGTTTGGTTGCTTGAATTCGCATAATACGTCGGTTAGGAATATGAAAGCTAACAACCTTACGAAAACAATCGATTTTAGCATGATGAGTAGTTAACCAATCAACCCTTAAAATCACTTCAAATGCAAGTATTTTCAAAGAAATAAGATCGATAGGTAACGTGCGGTTACCGATTTGAATCAAACAAGACTTATAAACCGTGGATGTAATGAAGGTTTCTCCCAACGGAGTTTCAACAGATAAGTCAAAGTCTAATTTCTCTGGAGTCAAATTTAAACGTTGAGTGCAAGTAGGAGAAATAAAGGAATGGGTAGAACCAGTATCAAATAAAGTATAAACTTTGCTAGAGTTTATGATTAGCTTACCCGTGATCACCTCGTTCGGATTCCTCGCTTTTTGGGAGGTTACGACAAACGCTCTCCTTGAACTATCAATTTTGTCTTGTGCAGGACACCTTTTGATGCCTCCATCCCAATTTGGACTTGACTTTGGTGCACGACAAAAATCCAAGCTAGGTGACCTTCTTTTCCATAATTATAACACACTTTGACCCATCGTGCGGTTTGGACTTATGTGTCCTTCCCTCCACATTTGTAACATACGTCTGACCGGTGGTCGTTCTCCTTCCTTAACAACAGTGTTTGATGCGGACGTCTTTCCATCCTTGTTGAATCTCCTCTTCTTAAAATGTCCACTCTTATTGTCATGGCCATGATTACCACCGAAGTGATTATCATTTCTAGCATGTTGATTCCCTCCATGTTTGTTGTTACCGCTTCGATGACTGCTACCACTGGTATTATCGACTTGTCGGTTGCTCTCTCTTGGTTGGGTTGACTCATTATCGCGCTCCAATAACTAAGCCCTATTCACAACATTTGAATACAAACATAGTTTGTGATAAATTAGGTATTGACGTATCTCGGGTTTCAAACCTCTTAGAAACATCCGCGTCATTCTCTCCTCATTATCAACCAAGTGAGACGTAAACCGAGACAACTCGGTAAACTTTGCTTCGTATTGCGCCACAGTCATATTATTTTGCTCAAGCTTGATGAACTCTACCTCCTTTATGTGACGAATTCTTTCAGGAAAGTACTTGTCATTGAACAGCTCTTGGAACTTCTCCCAAGACATTTTGAGTATGGTAAGTTGAGTACGCTTTACAGATTCCCACTAGTAATCTACCTCTGCTCGCAACATGAAGGTGTCAAAGGGAATCTTTTGCTCCTCGGAGCATCCCAAGACATCAAATATCTTGTTGATCTGCTTTATCCACGTCTCCGCCTTAAGTGGTTTTGGCTCTCCAAAAAACTCTGGTGGTCCCAGCTCCTTGAACTGCTTAGCGGTGACCGTCTGAGAGTTGTCAGTGTTTCCACCTGCATTTTGGACAGGAGCCGCTTTCGCCTGATGTTTCATAAATTGCATAAAGCCTCTGAACATCCCATCGTTCACCATTTCATCGGTGTTATTGTTTACATGAGGATTATTGTCTTCCTGTTGCACATTATCCTGGGCATTAATCTGTGGTGACTCAATGGTCTCATGTGCTTCATTGTTTATCTCAACATTTTTGGATGCCATTTTAAAATACTGCCACAAAACAAGGGTTAATTAACATATCACATATTATCCCTATACTCTGACCGACCAATTAAATATCAAATAAACTTAGGTAGGTCATACTAGTGAAGGAATTCCCGTCTCTCCCTCCTAGTTCTTGTCTCACATCTCACCAATGATCATATCCTAAGCTTTGATACCAACCCATGGCGCCCCCCAAAATAGGTATACATCACCCATCTTGAGTCGCCAAATATATGGTACAAAATTCAAATACAACTTAATTATACAACAATGTAAA
The DNA here is from genome assembly GCA_020205615.1 of Panax quinquefolius. Lineage (NCBI taxonomy): Eukaryota > Viridiplantae > Streptophyta > Magnoliopsida > Apiales > Araliaceae > Panax > Panax quinquefolius. The sequence continues at coordinate 39,299,911 of CM035155.1, read as the reverse complement.
ATAAAATACGACAAAACATAATCTAAAAGTTTTAATAAGAATATTATCATCTAGACAATATCCACACTCAATGGAGTCCTCATTATATTTATTGTCACACTATTTAACAGAATAGTGAGGACTACTAATGCTATCATCTGGATCATCACTCAGCTCCCCGGACTAGTCCATTACGTTCTCATTTCACAAGAGAACGGTGAAATAAAGGGTGAGCTCAACTAGCCCAAGAAGAAATATTATGACTAAAATAATGCGAGAATAAATTATCATTAGTCTTCAACAATGTTAAACCGATAATATACAATAGACATCAAGTTTAATCTGCAGTGAATAAGCAATCTATTAGAAGAGTCAAGTAGAGCATGATATCTACTATCTTCTATGATTTAAAATGTTTTCATCAATTTTTATCATTTGAGACTCGACAATAAATAAATCATATCATCGAGTCATCCACACGCACTACTACGCCAAGGATATTCATTAAATCATCAATGGTCATAACTATACTTAATAATAATCCTCGGTCATAATCATACCAAAAATTGTCCATCAATGTAGTACAGGATACTAAGGACTTTTACCATATCATTTATAACATTACAGGTCATGATTATACCGAATAATCCCTGGTCATAATCATACCAAGTCCATCTTTGCACGTAAGCCAAAGATGACTTTCATCACAATATAAGCATGAAGATGATGACAATGACATAATAATTCAATAAAACAAGTTCAAGAATAAATTTTAAAGATTTATAAGTTAATTTATCGTGAAATCAATTACGTCCAAATTGTCAACATGATACTGCTTTGTGGAGTAAAATTCAAGAATACTCAGAAGAATATTTTCATGAAAAGATACCGGATGAAGCACAAATATCCAAGATATTCTACTAATTTCATGGAGTATAGAAGCCAAAACATTAACCAAATGAGTATCATAGAATATATGAAACTTCAAATGAATTTTCACCCGCCATGCGGTAATCCACGTAGACAGATCATTTTCACAATTTAATAAGGAATGAATACGAAGGATCATTCACCATGCATGTGATAATCCACATAGACAGGTTATTCCAATGAATAATAAAGAATGGAACCAGTGTCTAAGCGTAGTCCTTGCAGACGCATGGATATTCAAATGAATAATACAAAATGGAATAACAAAGAATTCACCATAAATGCGATGTAATCAAGATACAGACGAGTTATTCCAATGAATAATAAAGAATGGAACCAGTGTCTAGCGTAATCCGCATGCATGTGATATTCAAATGTAATAATACAAAATGGAATAACAAAGAATTCACCATGCATGCGATAGATAAAATCGCATGATGAGTTATTCCAATGTAATACTAAAGAATGGAACCAGTCTAGCGTAATCCGCATGCATGACGAGGATATTCCAAATGAATAACAAAGAATTCACCATGCATGCGATAGACCGCGCAGACAGGTTATTCCAACAGAATAATAAAGAATAGAACCAGGTCTAGCATAATCCGCACAGACATGATATTCCAACAGAATAATAAAGAATGGAATAACAGAAGAATTTCACCATGTATGCTGTAAGACCCCAACTTATTATAAATGAAATTGAATTTCCTCTATTTATTATTTTGAAATAGTAAGGGTTGATTTGATTAATGTGGTTAGTTATGGGTAAAATGCGCAAATATTTTAAATAAGCAAGTAGTTATAAAATATTCATTATTTTTGGGGAATATTCGTTTGGTCGTGGAATATTCTTACTGTCTGGGAATATTCGTATGACGGCGCAGCCTTGTGTGGGCTCCATAACGGAAAGCGATTGGATGAAGAAAATGACAAATATAAGTTGTTTATAAATAACAAATAGTAGTTATTCACAGATTATACTTGTTGAAATACTCTAATGGTTAAAATACAAGAAGACACGCGGTATTGCACCAATTATTGATTCTTACGTAAGAAGGCACTACTCAATAATTGTTATAGTAATTACTGTTCAATATTTTATTTCAATAATTGCTATGTTGATATTTTATATTATTGTTGTTTCAATAATTGTCACTGCACAATATTTTCCTTTATCGAATCAATAATTTATATTATTTGAATAATATTATTAGATAACATTATTGGCAATGTCTAGAAAGTTACATACAGGAGAGGTTTGGTCACCTAATTGCGCACCAAGATGAGAGAAATCCTTATTGAAAGCCCCTCTTTCTGAGGAACTGCACGGTTGTCGATATTGTGATTACGTAAATATTATTTATGAATAATTAATTATTGATTTATATGATAAGGAAAATATTCATTTTATGTGGATATAGATGGAGAAAATTTTAAAGTGACAATTGTTGAAAAATTGATATTTTATCTTTTCTGATAAATAATTCATTAAAATATATTATTATATTTTAATAATATAATAATGCTGATATTTTTACAATGAATGTGGGATATATGAATAAATGAGGAGAAAGAGTATTTTTGTTGCAATAAATATTTAAAACATGTTTTTCATATTTGTGGACCTCATTTCTTGACTGAAATTTGATTATAGCTTGTAAAATCGCTCGTTTGTGGATTTCGGTCAACTTCTGTTTGGAATTTGGAAAAACATTCTTCTGTAAAGTTGTAGAGAATGGAATTTCCTATGGAAAGGACACGAGGTTCGAATTTTTCTGATAAAAGGGCTATTTATTATGAATTATTGAAGTTTTGAAGTTCCGGAATAATTGATTTTTGGATGTTTTAATTGTTTTATTCAAGAAAAACGTTTTTTGCAATCCCACATTTGTGGTAAATGAGCTGAATTCAGATTCTTTGGTGGTGGGCTTGAATATTTAATAAATAAAATTATTTTAATAAATTTTCTGCTTTGGTGTTCTAAGCAGTTTCCTATACCGTTTCTGCAAATAAAACAACAATAATAACATTACTAAACAATTATCCTTTGAATATTATATTATTTGTCATAATTAAAAAAGCATACACGAAATTCAAATTTCAAAGCATCCTTGTGGGCGATAGGTGTGCTTACCACGTAATCACGCAGTGTAGGCGATTACAGTAAACACAAATTTGTGATATGCACTTGACGATCTTATTATCCTAAAAATCACTATAATATACAACAATTTACATCAACGATAAGTAGATATATTAAAGTAATTTACATCTAAGTTATAATACTTATCAACATTTTTCAAACTTATACTTATAATACTAAAAAAAAATTCGCCAGAGTCTCCCCTACAATATAGACTAGCCACATGCATGACGGCATGCATATATGGACATTTCTAGGCACCCAAGACACAAATCAAGAGAAATATACAAATTTTCAATACAATAAGACCAAAACAATAACGATTGAATGCAAATTAAAGCAGTAAAAAATTCAGACCCATATACATTACCAATATAATACCAATTAAAACATTATCAATATACAATTATACATGAATTATGGATTGAATTATGGATAAACTTAATTCCTAGTTATGTTTTATGTCATACTCATGTTCATGGTTTTGTTGATCTTGACGATCTTATTATCTGAAAAATCACTATAATATATAACAATTTACATCAACGATAAGTAGATATATTAAAGCAATTTACATCTAAGTTCTATATATCTTGTATAAATAGAATCTTAAATGCTTATATATAAATGATATATGCGGGATGTACGTGCTATTCGGAGGAGGGCGAATCTGAATAAGAATCTGATCATCCGGATTAGTAGGGGCCTTGGGCACATGATTAGGCCCCCGCAAGTGAAGTCGCGTTTTTCTCTGCTATTTGCTTGAAGCCATCATCAGATATTACAAATTTCAAGATGTTATTATGAGTTATATTTGATTACATGTATATATGATAATAAACATGATAAAGGATATAAACATGTATATATATGAATATAAAATGACAATAAACAAAAGTTGCATTTAAATAGTTTAGTACATAAGCATGACAGTGATATAAACATGTATATATATGAGTATAAAATGACAATAAACAAAAGTTGCATTTAAATAGTTTAGTACATAAAAATGACAATGATATAAAAAACATGTAATGTTAAACATACATTTCATTTGTTCAAGTGTCAATGTCTGATTCAGAATCATCTTGTATACGTGTTGCAGATTCATAACCATCACCTGCTTCAGATTTAGTGTCAGATTCAGTCAATAACTCATCCTCCTCAGTATCAATGTCATCTGACACAAGTATTGACTCAGGATCTAATTCATGTGGTTCATCTCCACCATCTAACTGGATTACTTCATTGTCGTCCTCCACATTTATTATAGTTTGACTATGAAGCATCTGCTCTTAGTAAATCTCCCCATCAACTACTTCTACATAACTACGCGCAGGAGTATGAATTAAAACTTGCCAATCTGTAGGCAGTCTATCCCTTTTCCTAACAAGACTAGGACTGTAGTATACTTGTACTATTTGAGTTGGTAAAACCAACAGTTCCTTAGAGTACGCAGACCTATGGAGGTTAATATCGACGATTCCATGTCTGTCAACACGTATCCCTTTTTCTGAATCAAACCAACGGCACTTGAACAAGTGAATATGACCCCCGTACGTGCCCTTGTACAACAACTCTACGATTTCCTCCAACTCCCCATAAAAGGCACGACCAAGCTCATTGTAACAATCTCCTTGGACACAAACTCCAGGGTTCATTGTTCTTTTACCACGCCCATATGCCTTTGTATGAAATTCACAACCATTTATTTTGTAACCATTGCGGCTGACTTGGTTCCTGTCTGGTCTCATAATAAGGACTTGTACATTAGCCAGAATCGTTGATCCCGCAGTCAAATCCTACAAAAACTCCATCTTATTAAATGAAGTCATAGTTAACATGGAGTATATATAATTATATATGTCGTGTTTAAAACTCCAACTTATTAAATGATGAGGATTGAGTACTTGGACTTGAATTCACAGGAAATCGACGAAGCAGGGCTGGTAGGAGGAGGGAAGGCCGACAACTAGGGCATATGACCTGAGCTTTTTGTATTCGTCGGGGTTAGAGGGGACTAAGGTTAGGTATTCATCGGGGATGATTTGGTCGGTGTCGATGTTGTCACCGATGACGTAGCAGACGCTGTGGAATGTAGTGGATGAGGAGGTGGAATTGGATGTGGTGTGTAAGACCCCAACTTTTATGAATAAAGAATAATTTTCTCGAAATATATTTTGGAATATTATGGTGTGGATTTGATATAATGTTATAGTTGTGGGTAATATTTACAAATTTTGCAAAGTAAGCAAGTGGTTATATAATATTCGATTGGTCGGGGAATATTCGTTTTAACAGAGAATATTCGTACAATGGCACAATCATTTGTGGATCCCACAACGGAAGTATTGTCGTAGTTAGAAAATGACATAATTAGCTTTTTATAAAAATAACGGCGGAAGTTTTACCGTTAAACTGTTGAACTACCCGGTAGTAAAAATACGATGTCTGGCGTGGTTGCATAGTAGCACGATATTGATTATTAATGCTTACGTGAGAAGTCACCGGTTATACTCAATTATTGCTACGATAATTGCTTTGCATATCTCTCATATTATTGATTCGATTATTGTCACAGTATCATCTGCATAATATGATATATTATTAAATCAATAATTGAGATGACAAAGTTATTCATATTATTAAATTGCAATATTTACAATGTCTAGAAGTTCTGTCAAGGAGAGGTTTGGTCATCTAATTGCACGCCAATAAGGAGAAATTCTTATCGGAAAGCCCCCTTTTTCATAAGAATGACCTGGTTGTTAAATATTGTGAGTTATAATTTTAATGATGAATAAGTTCATGATGATTAAAGATGAAATTGATAGTTTCATTGTGTTGGAATTATTAGTGTTAGTGGAAATTGACATTTATTTCGATATTAATTGATGTCTGGAAGTTATACTGACCAGTCGGGTAATTAACTGGATAAATGAGTAATTAATTGCTATTAATTCACAAGATTATAACTATTTGTTCACATGTGTGTACTATTGATTCACATTCTTGTACTATTAGGGGAGTTGGTGCAAGATTGATAATACTTGCATGACTAAGTTAAAAATAGAGGTATAGATGGAGGTACTATACTGTAATTCGTATTTTCACATGATTATAACTATTGATTCACATGATTGAACTATTGATTCACATTATTTACTATTAGGTGTGACGCCTCCAAAATAAGTATACATCACCCATCTTGAGTCGCCAAATACATGGTACAAAATTCAAATACAACTTAATTATACAACAGTGTGTAAAATACGACAAAACATATGATGTGAGTTTTAATAAAAATATTGAAATCTAGACAATATCCACACTTAATTGAGTCCTCATTACATTTATTATCACTCTATTTAACAGAATAGTGAGGACTACTAATGCTATCATCTGGACCGTCACTCCGTTCCCCGACTAGTTCCGGCTACGTTCTCATTTCCTGAAGAGAACAATGAAAGGAAAAGGGTGAGCTCAACTAGCCCAGTAAGAAATATTATGACTAAGATAATGCAGAGTAATTTATCGTTAGCCTTCAACAGTGTTAAACTGACAAAATATAACAAACATCAAGTTTAACTGCAGCGGAACAAGCAATCCATTAGAAGAGTCAAGTAGAGAATAAAATCTACTATCTTCTATGATTTAAAAGATTTTTCATCACTTTTATCGCTGAGACTCAACTTAATAAATAATCCACATCATCCCTGCACTACGGCCAAGGATATTCATTAGTATCACGACCACAAATTAACCATACACTACGGGCCAAGGATATTCGTGTATTCATCAATGGTCATGATCATGCCAACAACTGTCCATCAATACACTACGGGCCAATGAGAACTTTTACCACATCATTTGTAACATTACGGTCATGATTATACCGATAAATCCCTGGTCATAATCATACCAAGTCCATCTATGCACTACAGGCCACAGATGACTTTCAACATAATATAAACATGAGGATGATGACAATGATATATGAATTCAATAAAACAAGTTCAAGAATTAATTTATCCAGGAACTAATAAATTCCAAATTGTCAACATGATACTTCTTTGTAGAGTAAAATTCAAGAATGCTCAGAAGAATATTTCTATGAAAAGATACTGAATGAAGCGCAAATATCAAGGATATTCCACTAATTTCATGTAGTATAGAAATCAAAACTTTAACCAACTGAGTATAATAAAGAATGGAATAACAAAAGAAATCACCAGCATGCGATAGAATCGCATGCATGTGTTATTCCAATGTAACAATAAATAATGAGAACCGTGTCACGCAGAAACGCACGCATGTGATATTCCACCAAAATTATAAATAACGGAACCAGGTCAGGCAAAATTCGCATCAACAGGATGTTCCAACAGAATAATAAATAACGGAACCAGGTCATGCGTAAACGCACAGATAGGATGTTCCAACAAAATAATAAATAACGGAACCAGTCATTCGTAAACGCACAGACAGGATGTTCCAACAAAATAATAAAGAATGGAATAACGGAAGAATTTTATCATGTATGCGGTACTTCGCATAGACGGGTTATTCCAACATAATGATAATGAATGGAATAACAGAAGAATTTCACCACGTATAGGGTAGACCGCGTATACAGGTTATTCCAACAGAATAAAGAAAATGGAATAACAGAAGTTCTCTTCATGAATATGAAAGAATAATACCCCTTACCTTAGAAGAAACTGGATATAGAAGTGGTGAAGTAGCAGAACACTTTTCATCTTTCTCTCTATAGTTTCTCTCTCTAGAGTTTCAATGAATTCGTAAGAAATAATGAAGGAATGAGCTTCTATTTATAGAAGAATGGACCTGAATAAGAACTAATTCTGAATTCAGTCTGATTGATTTACTATTAAAATATGGTTCATTGGTTTACAATAAAATATAATATATTCTATTTATAATCTAATAAAACGAATAACTTTATAAAAGTATTCTGCTTTTATATAAAAAGATTTTACTATGCAAAACACTATGCATGCACTATATAAATACTATTCATAATAAAATATAACATATTCTAATTATTGTCTAATAAAATGAATAATTTTATAAAAGTATTCTGCTTTTATATAAAAAAGCTTTTCTTCGCTTTTATTACATTAATAATACAAATAAAACAAAACTTCATCATCATTATTATAATTCACACTATTAATCGACCCGTGTCGTTCCTGTGAAAGAGGGGCTTTCCATTAAGGATTTCTCCCTATCATGCGCAATTAGGTGACCAAACCTCTCCTCGCGTAACTTCTAGACATCGTTAATATTACAAATAATAATATTAATAACTTTATCATCTCAATTATTGATTTAATAATATATAAAATATCGACAATAATTGAATCAATTAACGTGAGATACTATGCAAGAATTACTGAAGCAATAATTGAACAAAACTGAGTGACTTCTCACGTAAGCATCAATAATCAATACCGTGTGCTACTATGCAACCACGCAGTATTCTCAGTACTTTAACACACCGGATGTTTCAACAGCTAATTCAGTAAAACTTCCGCCGTTATTTTTATAAAAATATTTTTGTCGTTTTCTCAATCCGACAATAATTTCGTTGTGGGGTCCACCAGTGATTGGGTCGTCGTATTTAATATTCCCTCGTTAAAATGAATATTCCCCACCAATCAATATTATATAACAACTTCATGTACTTTTGCAAAATTTATAAATATTACCCACAACTATAACATTATATCAAATTCATTCCATAATATTCAAAAATGATAATTATAGAAAATTCATCTTTATTCATAAAAGTTAGGGTCTTACAATCTCCCCTTCTTATGAAATTTTGCCCTCGAAATTAAGGTACGTACCTGGTATGTCGAAGAGCTAAGGATACCTTGATTTCATTTCAGATTCTAACTCCCAGGTCATTTCCTCAACATCGTGGTTCCTCCATAAAACTTTAACTTGAGGTATAACCTTGGAGCGTAGAATATGTTCCTTCTTATCCAAGATTTGAACAGGAACCTCTTCATACGTTAAATCTTCCGCTATTTCATCCGGGTCCAACCCAATAATGTGGTTCGGGTTTTCACATATTTACGTAACATGGATATATGAAAAATGTTATGAACACGAGACATACTTGGCGGTAAAGCGAGTCTATAGGCTACAGTCCCTACTCGATCGAGGATTAAAAATGGGTCAATGAATCGAGGATTGAGTTTTCCTCTCTTTCCAAATCTTGTAACTCCTTTTCATGGAGCAACACGTAACAACACATGATCTCCAATATCAAATTCCACGTCCTTTCGATGAAGATCAGCATAACTCTTTTGTCGGTCTTGTGAGGTTTTTATACATTGTCGGATCGTTTGAATCTTTTCCGTAGTCATACGTACCAAATTCGGTCCCAACAACGTTGCTTCACCCACCTCATCCCAAAGATACCGAAAATGACACTTTCTTCCATACAACGCCTCGAATGGAGCCATGCCAATACTTGCTTGATAACTGTTGTATGAAAACTCCACCAATGGTAAGAACTTGTCCCAACTTCCCTTGAAGTCAAGGACACAGAGTCTTAATAAATATTCAAGGGTTTGAATAGTCCTTTCTGATTGTCCGTCCGTCTGAGGATGATATGCTGAACTAAATCGTAAATTCGTGCCCATAGCTTTTTGCAAACTAACCCAAAATTGTGAAGTAATCTTGGGTCTCGATCAGAAACTATGGATACTGGTATACCATGCAGTCTTACAATCTCGTTTATGTATATACGAGTAAGACGTTTAAGTGAATAAGTTTCTCGTATTGGTAAGAAATGAGCGCACTTGGTCAATCTATCAACAATGACCCAAATCAGATCTATGCCTTGAGAAACCTTGGGAAGACCAGTAACGAAATCCATAGTAATGTGCTCCCACTTCCATTCTGGAATTTCAAGTGGTTGTAATGGACCTTTTGGTACTTGATGCTCCGCCTTGACTCATTGACAAGTTAGACACCTTGAGATAAACAGAGCTATCTCTCTTTTCAGATTTCTCCACCAAAATGTATGTCGAAGATCACGATACATTTTGGTACTCCTAGGATGGATTGCAAACGGTGTGTTATGCGCCTCCATCATGATTTTATACTTTAAATCAGGGTCGTTAGGAACATAAAGTCTGGAGTTGACTCGAAGTATTCCTTCTTCATCGATTCTTGCTTCCGGCATAGCACCTTCTTGTACTTTCTTCCTCATACGCATCAACTCCAGGTCTGTAGCTTGAGCAACTTTAACTTTATCGATTAAAGTCGGTTCTACTCGTATATTCACCATCATTATGGGGGTCCCTAGAGTCTTTATCTCTATCTCTATCCTTTGCAAGTCATACAAAATGGGCCTTTGAGTTGACAATATCGCACTCGTACTCGCATATGATCTTCTACTCAATGCGTTAGCTATCACGTTTGCTTTTCCAGGATGGTATTGGATGATATGATCATAATCTTTCAACAGTTCAAGCTAACGTCGTTGTCGCATGTTGAGTTCCTTTTGAGTGAAGAAATATTTGAGGCTTTTATGATCCGTAAAGATCTCCACTTTCTCCCCATACAAGTAATGCCTCCAAATTTTAAGTGCGAAGACAACAGTTGCCAACTCTAGATCATGAGTAGGATAATTCCTCTCATATTCTTTAAGTTGCCGAGAGGCATAGGCTATGACTTTCCCATGTTACATGAAAACACATCCTAACTCTTTGCCCGAAGCATCACTGTAGATGACAAATCCCTCCGAACTAGATGGTATTGTCAGAACAGGTACTGAAATGAGTCTCCTCTTGAGTTCTTGAAAATTCTTCTCACATTCCTCGTTCCAATCTAATTTTGTATCTTTCCAAGTCAGCTGAGTTAAGGGAGTAGCGATTCGAGAAAACCCTTCTACGAATCTCAGATAATAACCAGTTAAGCCGAGAAAGCTACGTACTTCGGTCACTGATTTAGGTTGCTCCCAGCTTTGAATTGCTTCAATCTTTGCTGGGTCAACAGATATTCCATTACTTGATACTACGTGCCCAAGGAATGCTACTTCCTCAAGCCAGAACTCGCATTTCTTTAACTTGGCATAAAGCTTATATTCACAAAGCTTTTCGAGTATCAGCCTCAAGTGTTGCTCATGATCTTCACGACTTTTGGAATAAATAAGGATGTTATCAATAAAGACGACCACAAAGTGATCCAAATATTCCTTGAATACTCGGTTCATCATATCTATGAAGGCAATAAGAGCATTAGTCAATCCAAAAGACATGACTAGGAATTCATAATGCCCGTACCGAGTTCTGAAAGCCGTCTTTGGAATGTCATCTGTCTTTATCTTCAATTGGTGATATCCGGAACGAAGATCAATCTTTGAAAAAAATTTGGCGTCTTGCAACTGGTCAAATAGGTCATAAATACGTGGCAATGGGTACCTATTTTTGATGGTGACATGATTCAACTCCCGATAATCAATACAGAGTCGCATACTCCCATCTTTCTTCTTCACGAATAGAACAGGAGCACCCTAAGGAGAAGTACTAGGACTAATAAAGCCAATGTCTAACAATTCCTGCAGTTGTGTCTTTAACTCCTGAAGTTCAATAGGAGCCATTCGATATAGGGCTTTGGAAATGGGTTTTGTACCGGGTTCAAGGTCGATACAAAATTCAATTTCACGCTCTAGGGGTAGGCCAGGAAGTTCTTCAGGGAATACGTCAAGAAATTTATTAACAATAGAAATATCATTCAAAACTGACTTATTTTTTTTTAGATCCGTGACATGAGCTAAGAAAGCTTGACATCCGTTTTTTAATAAATGAATAACTTTATGGTTTGAGATGACAGTAATTGATTTTAATGGTTTGGTTGCTTGAATTCGCATAATAGGTTGGTTAGGAATATAAAATCTAACAACCTTACGAAAACAATCAATTTTTGCATGATGAGTAGTTAACCAATCAATCCCTAGAATTATGTCAAATGCAAATATTTTCAATGAAATAAGATTGACAGGTAATGTGAGGGTACCGATTTGAACCAAACAAGACTTATAAACAGTGGATGTAATGAAGGTTTCTCCCAACGAAGTTTCAACAGATAAGTCAAAGTCTAATTTCTCCGAAGTCAAATTTAAACGTTGAGCGCAAGTACGAGAAATAAAAGAATGGGTAGAACCGGTATCAAATAAGGTATATACTTCGCTAGAATTTATGATAAGCTTACCCGTGATGACCTCGTTTGGGTTCCTTGCTTTCTGGGAGGTCACGACAAACGCTCTCCCTTGCACTACTGGCTTTGACTTTTCTGGGACGTCCTTTGGTGCCTCCATCCTAGCTGAACTTATCTTTGGTGAACAACAAAATCGGGCTAGGTGACCTTCTCTTCCATAATTATAACATGCTTTGGACGACATCGCACAATTTGGACAGATGTGTCCCTCCCCTCCGCATTTGAAGCATATGATAGGTGGTCGTTCTCCTTCCTTAATAACGGGTGCTGGGGCTGACGTCTTTCCATCATTGTTGAATCTTTTCTTCCTGAAATGTCCATTCTTATTATTTGGCCAAGATTACCACCGAAGTGGTTACCATTTCTGGAATGTTGATTCCCTCCACGCATATCCACCGCTCGATGATCATTATCACTAGTATTATCATTTTACCTACCGCTTCTTTTTGGTTGGGTTGACTCATTATCGCACTCCAATAATCGAGCCCTATTAACAACATCCGAATATAAACACGCTTTATGAGAGATAAGATATTGACGTATCTCTGTTTCAAACCTCTTAGAAATATTCGCGTCATTCTCTGCTCATTATCAACCAAATGGGACGCAAACCGGGACAACTCGGAGAACTTGGCTTCGTACTGCGACACGATCATGTTGTTTTGCTCCAGCTTGATGAACTCTACCTCTGTCATGTGATGAATACTTTTGAGAAAGTACTTGTCGTTGAACAATTCTTGGAACTTCTCCGAAGTCATCTTCAAGCATGGCGGAGTTGAGTACGCTTTCTGATTCCCACCAAGAATCGCCTCTCGAACGTAACATGAAGGTGGCAAAGGGAACCTTTTGCTCCTCAGAAGATCCCAAGACATCAAATATCTTGCAGATCGCTTTATCCACGCCTCCACCTTAAGTGGTTTTGGCTCTCCAAAAACTCGTGGTCCCAGCCTCGAATCGCTAATAGCGGTGACCGCTCGAAAGTTGCCAGTGTTTCCACCTGTATTTTGGACAGGAGCCGCTCTTCCCTGATGTTTCATGAATTGCATAAAGCCTCTAAACATTCCATCGTTCATCATCTGGTCAGTGTTGTTGTTTGTCTGAGGATTGTCGCCTTCCTGATGCACATTATCCTGATTATTGATCTGTGGAGACTCAACGGTCTCCTGTGCTCCATTGATGTTCTTAAAATTCTCGGATGCCATTTTCAAACACTGCCACAGAACAAGGGTTAATTAACATATCACATATTATCCCTATATTCTGATCGACCAATTAAATACCAAATAAACTTAGGTAAGTCATACTAGCGAAGGAATTCTACGTCTCTCTCCTCCTAGTTCTTATCTCACATCTCAGCCAGGGATCATATCCCAAAGCTTTGATACCAACTGTGACGCCCCCAAAATAGGTATACATCACTCATCTTGAGTCACCAAATACATGGTACAAAATTCAAATACAACTTAATTATACAACAGTCGTGTAAAATACGACAAAACATATGCTGTGAGTTTTAATACAAATATTGTCATCTAGACAAAATCCACACTCAATTGAGTCCTAATTACATTTATTATCACTCTATTTAACAAAATAGTGAGGACTACTAATGCTATTATCTGGACCGTCACTCCAATCCCCGACTAGTCCCTGCTACGTTCTCATTTCCTGAAGAGAACATTGAAAGTAAAAGGGTGAGCTCAACTAGCCCAGTAAAAAATATTATGACTAAGATAATGCAGAATAAATTATCATTAGCCTTCAATAATGTTAAACTGATACAATATAACAAACATCAAGTTTAACTGCAGCGGAACAAGCAATCCATTAAAAGAGTCAAGTAGAGAATAAAATCTACTATCTTTTCTGATTTAAAAAGGTTTTTCATCATTTTTATCGCTGAGACTCGGCTTAATAAATAATCCACATCATCTCTGCACTACGACCAAGGATATTCATTAGTATCACGATCACAAATTATCCATGCACTACGGGCCAAGGATATTCGCGTATTCATCAATGGTCATGATCATGCCAACAACTGTCCATCAATGCACTACGGACCAATGAGGACTTTTACCACATCATTTGTAACATTATGGTCATGATTATACCGATAAATCCCTGGTCATAATTATACCAAGTCCATCTATACACTACAGGCCACAGATGACTTTCAACATAATATAAACATGAGGATGATGACAATGATATAAGAATTCAATAAAATAAGTTCAAGAATTAATTTATCCAGGAACTAATAACTTCCAAATTGTCAACATGATACTTCTTTGTAGAGTAAAATTCAAGAATGCTCAGAAGAATATTTCTATGAAAAGATACTGAATGAAGCGCAAATATCAAGGATATTCCACTAATTTCATGGAGTATAGAAATCAAAACTTTAACCAACTGAGTATAATAAAGAATGGAATAACAAAAGAAATCACCATGCATGTGATAGACCGCGCATGCATGAAAGTTATTCCAATGTAAATCAATAAATAATGAAACAGTCATGCGTAAACGCATGCATACGAGGATATTCCAACAAAATAATAAATAACGGAACCAGTGTCAAAGTAAATTACGCACAAGCGGAGATGTTCCAATGTAATAATAAATAACGGAACCAGGTCATGCGTAAACACTCAGATAGGATGTTCCAACAGAATAATAAAGAATGGAATAACAGAAGAATTTCATCATGTATGCGGTACTTTGCATAGACAGGTTATTCCAACATAATGATACAGAATAGAATAACAGAAGAATTTCACCATGTATAGGGTAGACCACGTATACAAGTTATTCCAACAGAATAAAAAAAATGGAATAATAGAAGTTCTCTTCATGAATACGAAAGAAATAATACCCCTTACCTTAGAAGAAACTGGATATAGAAGTGGTGAAGTAGCAGAACACTTTTCTTCTTTCTCTCTATAGTTTCTCTCTCTAGAGTTTCAGTGAATTCGTAAGAAATAATGAAGGAATGAGCTTCTATTTATAGAAGAATGGAATGAATAGTAACTAAATCCTGAACGGTCCATATTGATTTACTTTTAAACGGACGGTCCAGATTGGTTTACAATAAAATATAATATATTCTATTTATAATCTAATAAAACGAATAACTTTATAAAAGTATTATGTTTTATATAAAAGATTTTACTATATAAAAAACACTACGCAAGCACTATACAAACACTATGCATAATAAAATATAATATATTCTAATTATTATCTAATAAAATAGATAACTTTATAAAAGTATTCTGTTTTATATAAAAAGCTTTTCTGTTTTATTACATTAATAATACAAATAAAACAAAACTTCATCATCATTATTATAATTCACACTATTAATCGACCAGGTCGTTCCCAAGAAAGAGGGGGCTTTCTAATAAGAATTTCCCCATATTGGCGCACAATTAGGTGACCAAACCTCTCATTGGCAGAACTTCTAGACATCGTTAATATTGCAAATAATAATATTAATAACTTCGTTGTCTCAATTATTGATTTAATAATATATAAAATATCGACAATAATTGAATCAATTAACGTGAGATACTATGCAAGAATTACTGAAGTAATAATTGAACAAAACTGAGTGACTTCTCATGTAAGCATCAATAATCAATACCGTGTGCTACTATGCAACCACGCGTATTACTATACTTTTAACACTGGGTGTTTCAACAGTTAATGGTAAAACTTCCGCCATTATTTTCATAAAAATATTTTTATCATTTTCTCAATCCGATAATAATACCATTGTGGGGTCCACCAATGATTGGGCCGTCGTACGAATATTCCCTGTTAAAACGAATATTCCCCGACCAATCGAATATTATATAACAACTTGCGTACTTTGCAAAATTTATAAATATTACCCACAACTATAACATTATATCAAATTCATTCCATAATATTCAAAAATGATAATTATAGAAAATTCATCTTTATTCATAAAAGTTGGGGTCTTACATTAGGGGAGGTGGTGCAAGTTTGATAATACTTGCAGGACTAAATTAAAAATAAAAGAAAAGTTGAAGGTAATGTACTGTAATATTTCGAGCCCCAAAACGTGCAATTATCAAAACTATATTTTTCTATAAATAGAAGCTCATTCTTCCTTCATTTCTCACCAATTCACTAAAGCTATAAAGTAATTATTATAGAGAGAAATTTTAGAGAGAAAGAAGAAGAGAAGTTTGTTATCTCTCTACTCCAGTATCCAGTTTCTTTCTAAGGTAAGGGGTATTATTTCTTTCGTATTCATGAAAAGAGCTTCTGTTATTCCATTCTTTATTATTATGTTGGAATAACCTGTTTATACGAAGTATCGCATACATGGTGAAATTTTTCTGTTATTCCATTATTTATCATTCATTAGAATATCCTCGTCGTAATGCGGATTACGCTAGACACGGTTCCATTCTTTATTATTCATTGGAATAACTCATCTGCGTGCGATTTCATCGCATGCATGGTGAATTCTTTGTTATTCCATTCTTTATTATTCTATTGGAATATCCTCATTCATGCATTTATTACGCTTAGACCTGGTTACATTCTTTATTATTACATTGGAATAACTCGTCTGCATGCGGCCTATCGCATTTACGGGTGAATTTTTTGTTATTCCATTCTTTATTATTCTCATTAGAATATCCTCATGCAATGCGATTACGCATGACTTCGTTTCATTTTTTATTATTCTCGTTAGAATAACTTTTACCTATGTGGATTATCACATGCATGGTGAATGATCCTTCGTATTCATTCCTTATTAAATTGTGGAAATGATCTCGCTCTGACGTGATTACCGCATGGCGGATGAAAATCCATTTGCAGTTTCATATACTCTATGATACTCATTTGGTTAAAGTTTTGGCTTCTATACTCCATGAAATTAGTAGAATATCCTGGATATTTGCGCTTCATCTGGTATCTTTTCATGGAAATATTCTTCTAAGCATTCTTGAATTTTACTCCACAAAGCAGTATCATGTTGACAATTTTGACGTAATTGATTTCAAGATAAATTAACTTATAAATCTTTAAAATTTATTCTTGAACTTGTTTTATTGAATTATTATGTCATTGTCATCATCCTCATGCTTATATTGTGATGAAAGTCATCTTTGGCTTACGTGCATAGATGGACTTGGTATGATTATGTCCAGGGATTATTCGATATAATCATGACCTACACTACTAGAAATTCAACATATAGCGACGAGATATAGCGACGGTCGACACGGAACCGTCGCTATAGGGTATATATAGCGACGGTCACTTCCTGACCGTCGGTATAGGACCCTGAAGGTAGTCTATTGCGAGGGTCACAAAAGACCGTCGGTATAGGAATATTTTTAAGGATTTTAATTAACGAGGGTCATATAAGGGAGGCGATCATATACGAGGGTTAAAGGGTCTCTCATATCTTTCCCCAAATCGACATCAAGCGTTCATTCCTCTCTCCATCATTCGATTAACATCTTAGTAACTCGATCAAGATCTTCAAATTCTCACTCCCTCTCGCATCATCTCGTATGCCAGACTTAGTAGATCTTCGCTTGGACTTCGCCTCACTCCATCTCTCCGTCCGGCTAGAAAGGATCATATTAACCTTTGTTTGAGGAGGTATAATTTCATTCTTTAGGTTTTCAATTTTATTTACCCCTTAGTTGTTATGATTTTCTATTTCTCTCTCCTTCTAACAAGCCCTAAATTTTCTAATTTTGGGACACCCTTCAATGGGGTATAAATTTTCGTTATGATTGATATGGAATGACTTAACCGCTTGTTTTTACGCTCAAATTAATGCAAAGTTCTAATTAGTCTTAGCTATTGATCATGTTTTGAATATTCTGTTTGAATTAAGTCTTTTAAAATTAGATAGCTAGATAGCTAAATTAGTTTATGCCAAAAAAATAGCTAGATTTAATACTAGAGAGGTTGAGGGTAAAGCTAGGATGAACACTCACCGATTTATTCATCTAGCAATCGTGACATCGGTATCGGCAACTTTGCCTCTCTTGTCTTGATAAGTCCAATACAACCGGAAGTATATATGTTGGGTTGTGAAAATCCATCTACTTGGGATTTCATACAAACATTGGTTTTGTTTTGATGGATTAATTTAGGTAGGATATTTATGTATTACTCGCTAAGTATGCGTATGGGTAAAGTGATGTCGAGTGTGACCTACCAGATTACTTCATCAAGCGTAAGATCAAAGATCATTGTAAAAATCCACTAAAACTGCTTTTAAAGTCGATGATGCTTCTTGAGCTTTTCCCCGACTATTTAAGTTATTTGTTTCTTTAAGAAACGCAACATTATGGTCACAAGATACAAAATAGTAAAATAAAAATAAAAAATCTCAACGCATTTGCTTTTTTAAGGCTACCGTTGCATGTCCAAAAATTAGCAGGAAGTAATTGTAAAGTGTTGATGGAAACAATATTTGGTGGCATTTTAAGCGTTTAGAACCTAGTAATTGTAAAGTGTTGATGGAAACAATATTTGGTGGCATTTTAAGCGTTTAGAACCTAGATAATACTATTCAAGGTTTTAGGAAGCATTTTTGCTTGCTTACATATTAAAGTTATCTAATAGTTAGATTTGTTTTGTGTTCGCGTATCAATATATTGGTCAAAATTCAAGCAGGAACTAGGAATTATCGATCTAAGCTTCAAAATTTCTTTAAAGAATATTGGTTTCCTTCTACTCCATGTTTTTATATGTAACTTAAGTTTTATGCTACAATTTTTATATTCGCCTTTTAGTTTTATAGAGTTAGAGCTGACAATATAGGTTGAAGGGTATATTGCTGAAGAAGGGTATATTGCTGAAGAATGTGTTACATTTTGCTCAAGATATTTGAGTCAAAACAATGCTGCATGGAAACGAGTTGGAAGAAATGAAGCTGGATATGAACAAGGAAAAGAGATTCTCTCTGTATTTAGAAACATAGGTCGATTTCTTAATGTCCCAAAAGTTTGTACTCTATGTAGCGATGATGTCAAGAGTGCACACCTGTATGTGCTATTTAATTGTACAGAGGTTGAGGAGGGAGCTGGATCCTCTAGAATAGCTTGTCCTCAACGAACTAATTAAAATTATGTACTAGTAGTTTTGAAACGGCCAAGATGTAGCTTATTCTCTAGATCATTTTCACTCTGATCAGTTGACATTTTAGCATGCATGCTTGCTTACGGGCACAAGCATACAAATTCCACCTAAAGCGAAGATGTGGCTTATTCTCTAGATCATTTTCACTCGATAAGGGTTGACATTTTAGTATGCATACCAAGCAACAAGCATACAAATTCCACCTAGGTAATGATATCCCATGTAATGGCCGATACCCATGACAAGAAGCTACATAGCTTCAAGAATGTGCCTAACAAGAAATAAATAATATAGGATAGAAGGTTCATATCTTGATTACGAAGAGATAATTAACAATTACCACGTAAAGAACTCATATCGGATATAAATAATCAATGACCTAAATCCTTAATAATGGAGCTCCCCATAAATCAAGATATATATATATTTACAAAATGGAACCTACACAAAGTTACAGAGTCCTCAACTACTGGGCAAAATGGAAAACCAAAAAAAGGATTATGAAAGAGCTCCAAAAGAATAGTAAAACCGATGGTTATTTACTCTTTATACTATGGTATCGGGTACTATCAAGGTATTCACAATAAAATCAATGCCGGACATCATATATGAGGTAAGAGATAGCTTCATAGGAAACTATCAAATAACCGAAAGTCTTTGGTATATTTAGCTCCATTTCTTCCTAGTTTCGTAACCTTCTCTACAATCTACGTACATCCTCTCCATGAATAAGGCTCCTTTGGGATATGTTAAGTTGAACCTTGCTGCTATAGGGGACGAACTTAAGCTTTGATTTTAGTGGCACAATGTCTCTCCATAGGTTACCCAATGAACAAAACTATCTCGAGAATTCCTCAAGGACTTCATAATTTTGACCATCGTCACAGGATAGCTCTGCTCCACCATCTCCTCCTTCCAAAATTGAAAATATGATTTCAATGAGAAAAATAACATACCGGAGGGGTCATACTATCAAACTCCTTAACAACTTTGGTGAATGTAGCAACATCTTCCTCATCAATTGCAAAGTGACCCAAATCCTCGAAGGTTGAACAACATTTTCATCACCAAAAACAATGATGACCAAAGAAAGGAAATGGCTATCTTTGTCTAATAGTCATCATATATAACATATATTAGACATCAAATAGTCAAAAATGGTGTCGAATTATACATGATGAGGTGCTACCTTCAATAAATGCATTTAATCTTAACGAAAAGCGTATATGAAGAGACCGTGTGAAATAAATGCATGCAAAGCACATATTGTTTAAAAGGCATGTCCAACTTAGCACAAGCAACCACTTACAACTAAAATCTACATTCCTTGTTCTCGAAAAGGTCGATCCAATTCTGCACAAGCAATTAAATATTTTTCAAAGACTTCAAGAATCATGTATAGATAAAGAAATCAAATTTTAATTATTACCATAAAGGGAAGGGAAGGGAGGGAGGGAGGGGAGGGAGGGAGGGAGGGGTTGAAGTTGTACATATATGTTTCGGGCATTGGTTATTGCAACAATATCACCTTTGGCAGAGTTAGCGAAAGGCCAAAGATTTAGAAGATGTCCTCTCACCCATACTTGAAGAGATTATTGTTGAAATGATTGTCGAAGCGATTTCTTCATAAATTGCTATAGCCCTTGGATAACGAAGACGAAGGCAAACAATGATTTTGTATTATGGTAGGTAAGATGAAGGCAAGCAACAATGTTTGCTCTTATTCGACTTGATCTAAAAGCTACATATGGGGTGAGGAACATCTTTTGTTTTTCAAGCAAACTATAAGGTTCTAGAAATTATGTTTTGACCATTATGGTAATAGAATTAATAAACTTATTATTATCACGTATTGATAATTACTTGCTAATAATTCTTTTCTTCTTTCATCACGCACTACACATCATCTAAATGAACAATACAATGATAAATCAGGGATGTGATTCATGATGTTTTGCTGATAATATAACTGATGTAACTTGATACCATATTGAGCTAAGAGCTAAACTCATGCTTCATCTGCTTTCAAATGCTAACAACTACGATAGTGAGAACAAATCTAACTGAACTTAACTAGATATTTTGACCAAAAAAGAAACCCCATTAAAATGGTCAAACTTCATGAATAAAAGCGATGTGTAGCAATATACACACATTACTAGATGAAGTCACCCACGCTCCTAGTCGAAAGCGTAAAACTGCGTAACTTTCTCGCTTGCAGACCGATTTGCAGAGGTTGTTACTTCTTCACTTTGGAAAAGATCGTGAGGATCGCCATAATATACAATAGCACCTTTCAATGTTTTTTCTCCCGCTTCATATAACTCACCAATATCCCAATGAAACGAATATATGTGTTACTATAAGCTCCAAATTTATGTAGTCCAAATACAATAAATAATATTCGTAATATTCAGTAATGTCATTCATGAAGATTTCTTATCCTATTTCTTATTATTTTCTTTATCTTATTATGAAGAGACGTGAAACGAAAACCTATTATGCCTTGTATATTTAAGTTGCCTTGTATATTTAAGTTGTGTATAATTTGCCTTATATATTTTCACAGAAAAAATTATTGAGTTAAAGAAGACTCGTGAATCGATCGGTGAAAGCAAAGAATGACAGATTTAAATGATATACTTGCACAAGTTCTTGGACCAGAGCGATACGGGTAGACTTCGACAAGGTGGAGTTGGTGCCACGCCTACAAACACTGGGGCCTCGTGACACAAATAATGAGGTACAACGTGAGAATCAAGAATTGAAAGCTGAGTTGAAAAAGGTGCGGGAAAAAGGAGATGATACTGCAAGGAAAGTGGATGAACTATTATCAATTATGACAGAATTTATGAAGAATTCATCAGTTCCAAATGCTCAATCCAACAATCAGGTGTTGCTCTCTCACTTCACTTATACTTAAATTTTTGGGGCTATCATTATGTTTTTATGGATTAACAAGTTCACTTGATAATTAATTTGTAGGATCGATACACAGAAGGAGATAATGGTGATATTAGCGGATCAAATAATCCTATAGAGGACCTGTGACATGTCACGTGCTGCTGGAAATTTGTTATATGTAACACTATTTTTGATAAAAATTTGTTAGATGTGATACTAAAAATATGTTAAATGTGCTGTTGGTTATGTACTGTTTTGATACATAAGTAATGATTTTGGATGGTTATGTATATTTAGATGATATTATACATTAATAGACTTTATTTGTTTTATTCTTTTAGTTGTAAATGTTATATTCAGATTGATGGTTGAATGTGGTTATGTTTCTTAACAGTAAAATAAATAAAATTATTGATAGAAACAAATTTTTTTTAAAAATTTGGGAACCTATATATGATTTGCGGCACGATCATGCAATATAACTGACGAAATTATCTATCTATAGCGACGGTGGGAGACCGTCACGTAATAACTATCATAGCCAAATCTCACTTATAGCGACGGTTTACGACCGTCGTAATAATAGATCATAACCAAATCTCACCTATATCGACGACCACCGCATCACGAATAGCTCACAAACCAAATCTTCTATAGCGACGGTCATCGCCGCTTGTCAGATATCCACTTTCCGAATCGCGGTAAAAACCTTCAAGCGCTTTTGTGAAGTTTTCTAGCGACTATTCCGACTGTCATTATAAGAAAAAAAAGACCGTCGCTATAGGTTTCAAATGACGGCTTTATAATGACGATGGCGACCGTCGCTATATCCTATAGCGACGGTTTTTTTATTTATAGCGACGGTCGTACCAAATCGCTATAGCCCCGATTTTCTTGTAGTGCTATAATATTATAAATGATGTGGTAAAAGTCCTCGGAGCTTCGTAGTGGCATTGATGGGCGCTTTTGGTATGATTATGACCGTGATTATTCGGTATAGTCGCGACCATTGATGATTTAATGAATATCCTCGGCCGTAGTGCGGGATGACTCGATGATGTGGTTTATTTATTGTCGAGTCTCAAAGAATAAAAATTGATGAAAACATTTTAAATCATAGAAGATTGTAGATATCATGCTCTACTCGACTCTTCTAATAGATTGCTTATTCCGCTATAGTTAAACTTGATGTCTATCAGATTTTATCGCTTTAACATCATGAAGACTAATGATAATTATTCTCCATTATCTTAGTCATAATATTTCTTCTTGGGCTAGTTGAGCTCACCCTTTCTTTCACCGTTCTCTTCAGAAATGAGAACGTGGCTTGGACTAGTCGGGAACAGAGTGACGGTCCAGATGATAACATTAGTAGTCCTCACTATTCTGTTAAATAGTGTGATAATAAATGTAATGAGAACTTCATTGAGTGTGGATATTGTCTATATGACAATATTCTTATTAAAACTCTTAGATTATGTTTTGTTGTATTTTATACGACTGTTGTATAATTAAGTTGTATTTGAATTCTGTACCATGTATTTGGCGACTTAAGATAGGTGATGTATACCTATTTTGGGGGCGTCACATGGCCCATGGGCGAAGGAGGGTAGTCGGCGATCTTGGATTTGGGGGTGGGATAGGTTGGGAAATGAGGGTTTTGAAGGAGTTATGTTTTTGGGTGTTATCTGTAGTGAATTTGACGAGGTTTGAGGAGCGAAAAGAAAGAGAGGATGAGTGGTGGTGGTTTGAGGATGATAGAAGCTGAGTTGATAGTGGCTGAGTCATTTTACTTTTCTTTTAAAAAGCCACGTAAGAAAAAGTTAACTTTCATATTAACAGAACTGACCTATAGTTAACAGAATGATCCAATTGTAAAATTTTAATTTGTTTAATGGAGTAATTCAAAAAATCAAAAGTTCAATTGTGCATTAAGTAAAACTTGTCAACTATAGTGACTAAATTCATAGTTTTGCCTATAAAAATTCCTCATACATGCCCTGTAAGACCCCAACTTGTTATTAATGAAATTTAATTTTCTCTATTTATTATTTTGAAATAGTAAGGGTTGATTTGATTAATGTGGATAGTTATGGGTAAAATAAGCAAATATTTCAAAATAAGCAAGTGGTTATAAAATATTCATTTTGTCTTGAATATTCAGTATGGTCGTGGGAATATTCAGATCGTCGTGAATATTCGTATGACGACAACACACCATGTATGGGCCCCATAACTGAAAGAGATTGGATGAAGAAACGATAAATATAAGTTGTTTAAAAATAACTACAGTAGTTATATCACAATTATCATCGTTAAAATACTACTGTGGTTAACACACAAGAAGACACCAGTATTGCACCAATTATTGATTCTTACGTAAGAAGACACTACTCAATAATGGTTACGTGAATTACTTATCAAGATTTTTTATTTTATTGATTTAATAATTGTCATATTGATATTTTATATTGTCATTGTTTTCAATAATTGTCATTACACGGTATTTTCATTATCGGCTAATAATTCATATTATCCGAATAATATTATTAGATAACATTATTGGCAATGTCTAGAAAGTTCTGCTTTAATGAGAGGTTTGGTCACCTAATCGCCGCCAAGAAGGAGAAATTCTTATCGAAAGCCCTTTCCTGTGAACTCGCCTCGTTGTCAATATTGTGATTCTATAATATTATTTGTGAATAATTAATTATTGATTCATATGATGAGGAAAATATTGATTTTATGTGGATATAGATGGAGAAAATTTTAATGTGACAATTGTTGAAAATTAAAATTTTATCTTTTCTTATAAAATAATTCATTTAAATATATTATTATATTTTAATAATATAATAATGATGATGTTTTTATGATGAATGTGGGATATATGAGTATATGTGGAGGAGGAGTATTTTTGTTACCAAAAATATTTAAAGCATGTTTTATGTGTCGGTGGACCCCATTTCTTGACTGAAATTTGATTATAGCTTGTAAAATCGACCGTTTGTGGATTTCGGTCAATTTCTGTTTGGAATTTGGAAAAACTTTCTTCTGTAAAGTTGTAGAGAATTGAATTTCCTATACAAAGTCGCGAGTTTTGAATTTTCTAACAAAAGGGCTATTTATTGTGAATTATTGAAGTTCCGAAGCTCCGAAATAATTGATTTTTGGAAGTTTAAATTATTTTAAATTAGAAAAAAAAATTTCTTACTTTTTCTAAAAGGTGGCATGTGCTTATTGAGCTGAAATCAGATTTCAAGAGTGGCGTAGGAATTTTGATATATATATTTATATTTTATTAAATTTTCTGCTTTGGTGTTCTAAACATTTTCCTATAAATAGGGTGCTTAGGTTAGAATTGAAAATTACAATTTAAACTAAAGTTTTTTCTCTCTATATTATCGAAATATTCTTGTGAGTATTTTGAGTATATTTTGAGTATTGCTATATACGGTGCAAGTTCAAGTCATATCCTATATCCGGTGTTTCAGCTAGAAGTACGGATCTTTCGAGGTAAGGAATATTTTTTTTTTAAATGATATTAATTATTCCAATATCATTATGCCGAAGTATTGATCTAAACTTTTAATTAAATTTGGAACTTTTTGTGCCAGAGTTACTATTCACGATATCTAGACTATTCACGATACTACAATTATTCACGAATACGACACTATTCACAGAAAAATTAAATTTTTTTGTTTTCGTCCAAAATATCTATTATGGATACTAGCTTTGATTGTATCCATGTTTTGATCATTCTTGAATTTTACACCACTATGATTATTTTTTAGGTATTTTTGGACATGGATAAAACAAAGTACGAATCCTTAATCCTTAATCCTTGTCATTTTTTTTAACTGGATTCGTATCTTTAAAAATATTTTTCATCATCCTCAGTCTTAAATGATGATATTATTGAAGCAAAGATGAATGATTTCTGATAAATATCTTTGGCCCGTAGTGCAAAGATGAACAGGTGTTTAGATGAACATGACCAACTGATGAATATCTTTGGCACAAAGAAAGATGAAGATGAATATTTGATTCCGTATATATATTGATTGATGTTACTGGTGGATAAAAGATAGACGATGAACTTTTAAATTCATACATAGAAGATAGTAGTTTGCATTCTCTACTTAACTCTTCTAATGAATTATTATTTCATTGCGAATATTGATTTAAAACTTGTTGTCTATCAGATTCTATTAGATTTTTCCTCATTGAAGACTAACGATAATTTGTTGTATATTATCTTAGTCATAATATTCTTTATTGGGCTAGTTGAGCTCACCCTCAGAAGACCCCAACTTATTATTAATGAAATTTAATTTTCTATTTATTATTTTGAAATAGTAAGGGTTGATTTGATTAATGTGGATAGTTAGGGGTAAGATACGCAAAATATTTCAAAATAAGCAAGTGGTTATAAAATATTCATTGTTGTCGGAGAGATATTCGTTTGGTCGTGGAATATTCGTCTTCGTCGGGAATATTCGTATTTACGGCAGCGACCATGTGTGGGCCCCATAACTTGAAAGCGATTGGATGAAGAAAACGACAAATATAAGTTGTTTAAAAATAATCTACAGAATTGTTACTGCAGATAATCTTTGTTAAAATACCCGATGGTTAAAACACAAGAGCAGATTACCAGTATTGCACCAATTGTTGATTCTTACGTGAAAGGCACTACTCAATAATAGTTACGATAATTACTGCTCAAATTTTATCGAGTTAATAATTGCTTTGCGTTGATATTTTATATTCATTGTTTCAATAATTGTCATTACACAAGATTTTTCATTATCGAAGCAATAATTCATATTATCCTAATAATATTATTAGATAACATTATTGGCAATGTCTAGAAAGTTCTGCATCCAAGGAGAGGTTTGGTCACCTAATCACGCGCCAAGAAGAAGAAAATTCTTATCGAAAGCCCCTTTCCTCGAACCGCCTAGTTGTCAATATTGTGATTCTGTAATATTATTTGTGAATAATTAATTATTGATTCATATGATGAGAAAAATATTGATTTTATGTGGATATAGATGGAGAAAATTTTATTGTGACAATTGTTGAAAATTGATATTTTATCTTTTTCTCGATAAAATAATTCATTTAAATATATTATTATATGTTAATAATATAATAATGGTGATATTTTTACAACGAATGTGGGATATATGAGTATACTGAGAAGAAAGAGTATTTTTGTTGCAATAAATATTTAAAACATGTTAAACATGCTTGCGACCATACATTTATCGACCGAAATTTGATTATAATTGTAAAATCGCCTCGCTTTTGGATTTCGGTCAATTTCTATTTGGAATTTGGAAAAACTTTCTTCTGCAAAGTTGTAGAGAATTTAATTTCCTATAAAAAGTCGCGAGATTCGAATTTTCTGATAAAAGGGCTATTTATTATGAATTATTGAAGTTCTGAAGCTCCGAAATAATTGATTTTTGGAAGTTTAAAATATTTAAAATTAGAAAAACGTTTTTTCTTACTTTTTCTAGAATGTGGCATGTGTTTGATGGCTGAAATCAGATTCTAGGCATGTGTAGGAAATTTATTATTAATTTATTAAATTTTCTGCTTTTTGTGTTCTAAGCAATTTCCTATAAATAGGTGCTTTGGGTTAGAATTAAAATCACACCGTAAACTCAAGTTTTCTCTATATATATTATCGAGCGTATTCTTGTGAGTATTTTGAGTATACTTTGAGTATTGCTATACGGTGCAGTCCAAGTCATAGCCTATATCCTGGTTTTCAATTTAGAAGACTTGATCTTTCGAGGTAAGGGATGTTATTTTCTTCTCAAATGATATTATTTCTTCAATATCATTATACCGAAATATTGGTTGGAACTTTTATCAAATTTGGAACTTTTTCATGTCCGGGTTACTATTCATGAGTTACTATTCACGAGTAACTATTTATGAGTTTACTATTCACAAGTTACTATTCACGAGTACTATTCACGTAAGCGTGAAGATGTTTTTTGGGAAATTTCTATCTTTTGGTGTTGGAGTTACTATTCACGATACTACGACTATTCACGATACTGCACTATTCACCGAAAAATAAAATTTCTTCTTTTTGTCCAAAATATCTATTCGGATACTAGCTTTGATCAGATCCATGTTTTGATCATTCTCAATTTTACACCACTATGATTATTTTGAGGTATTTTGAACGTAGATAAAACAAAGTACGAATCCTTAATCGTTAATCCTTGTCATTTTGTTTCACCGATTCGCTTTTTTAAAAATATTTTTCATCATCCTCGCCTTAAATGATGATATTATTGAATATCTTTGGCCAGTGGTCAGATGAAATGATTTCTGAAGAATATCTTTGGCCCAGTTGTGCAAATATGAACAGTGTTTAGATGAACATGACCAACTGATGAATATCTTTGGCCTGTAGTGCAAAGATGAATATTTGATTCCAGATGTATATTGATTGATGTTACAGGGATAAAGGATAGACGATGAACTTTTAAATTCATACATGTAAGATAGTAGTTTGCATTCTCTACTTAACTCTTCTAATGAATTATTATTTCACTGCGAATATTGATTTAAAATTTGTTGCCTATCAGTATTCTATTAGATTTTTCCTGTTGAAGACTAACGATAATTTGTTGTATATTATCTTAGTCATAATATTCTTTATTGAGCTAGTTGAGCTCACCCTTTCCTTTTTGTTCCATTTTTCTTCTCGGGAGGCGAGAATATATAATAGCACGTAGGTGGGGTATGGAATGAAGGTTTTAGAAAGAATTGTTTAGTAGTCCTCACCATTTTTGTAAAATAATGTATCAATAAATGTGATGAGAATTTATTTGAGTATAGATATTGCCTAGAAGATAATATTTGTATTCAAACTCACGCTTTTATTGTTGTAATAATAAAGTTGTAGTTGTTTCTGTACTATGTATTGACAACTCAGAATGGGTGATGTATACCTATTTTGGGGGCATCACACACCCTTTTCCTTTTTGTTCCATTTTTCTTCTCAGGAGGCGAGAATATAAATGAAGACGTAGTCTGGGTATGGAATGAAGGTTTTAGAGAGTTGTTTAGCAATCCTCACTATTTTTGTAAAATAATGTATCAATAAATGTGATGAGGATTTATTTGAGTATAGATATTGTCTGAAGATAATATTTGTATTCAAACTCACGCTTTCTTGTTGTAATAATAAAGTTGTAGTTGTTTATGTACCATGTATTGACAACTCAGAATGGGTGATGTATACCTATTTTGGGGGCGTCACATGCCCCATTCTCCACGGGAATTAAAACTTAATAACCATCTCTATCGTACGGAAATTTTATATCACTTCGAGGATTCATATTTTGTGATTTTTGTAAATAAAAAAAAATTAATGTAAGTTATATTTACAATAATACGTACATGAAAATTAATCATATTTTAGTGCATGCATGATAAAATTAAGAAAAGAAATCAAATAATAATAATAATATATACACATAAACAAAGCCATATATTTTAATTATGTAATGTATAATAGTTGGAATATTAATTTAATTAATATATAACTATTTGGGGGTAGGTACATGGCGAAAATTGGGGCATAGAAAGTAAATATCATTTTCATTAAGGTTGAGCAAAAAATGAGTAAAACCGAATAATCGAATTGAACTAAAAAGTTTTAATCGAATTATTTCGATTATTTGGTTATTTAGGTATATTCTATTATAACCGTTTTATATTTCGGTTTCGCTTTCAGATATAAAAATTAGACTATTCGGGTAACTTATTAACCGAATTAATTTTTTTTAAAAAAAATAAAATATCATTTTTAATTAGACTTTGTCATGTATATGATGTACTTATGTACTGTTAATTTGAAATTATTAAACTAGTTTATGAATTATTATGGTTGTGGATTATGGTTAAATATTGTTTGAATAACTCTAATGTGAAATTTAAAATAAATTTTTGTTTGGTAAAAATAGGTTCATGTATATTTCGGCTATATACCTAATAATGTAATAGTATAATTGGGTAAGTTGAGTTTCTATTATTCAGTTAGTACATATTTTAGATACTTGTTTGGATAGTGAAATTGTATAAAATTCGATATATTCAGTTATAACCAAATAGACAATTCGGTTCAATTATAACTAAATACTCACCCCTACTCTTTATCTTTATAATGACATTCGATGATTTTCCATCTCTGGTCAGAGTCAATATCACCATCCTCATTCATAATAAAGTGTGGCGATCACCGGACAAATTGTCATCCCTAATTTTTTGACACTGCCAAATATTACTCCCTCTTTCTCATTAAGAAAAGTAGTACTATTATTGTTTATGTACTATCACGTTTATTGTTTAGTAAGAAATTAGAAACCGATATCTTAAATTTTCATATGATTTAGGAGGTTGGACAACATAATTAAAGTAGTGAAAATTCATATATTTTATACGGTTTAAATTTCATTATTTTTGGATGTTAAAAAATATCACTTTAATATCTATAAAAAGGTATTTTCACAAGTTGGAGTCCCACATTTTACTTGCACGCCTAAACATATCTCAACCATCATAATATTACTTGCACTATTCCATGATTTTGAGTCTAGTACTGGTGGAAGAGGACCAGCATTCAACCAACATGATGTTAATGGCGGGTTGGCCACCGGCTGTCTTAATCCTTGTTAATATGGTTCGTGTCCTAGCCATCTTATGGCTCTTGAGACTTTTCGAAACTGATATTTTCATAACAATATTTTTATATGAGACTCACTCTCTCTCTCTTCCCTTCTTTTAATGTCACTTTTAATGGATCTTCTTCAATTTTGACTTTTGAGTCAATGTCCCTCCTTTCAACAATTTGGAGCAGTCGGTCACATTTCATTTGAGGATGTCTAAAGCTCATATGTAGTTTTCCTTTGTTCAGATTATTCATTTTGGGCCATGCTAAGGTGTACTAATCATCTAATTTGTGTTATGTTAGTAATAGACTGCTGGGTTTTATGAATCTCCTACATTCAAGGATTTGTAGTGGATTCCGTCCATAGCATTAGTCCATGTGTTTTGTTAGAATCTGAACCATTAAAATTTACAAACGACAAACAAAAATTAAAAAAAAAAATTTACTATACGAAAAAAAAAACTCCTAATTAATCAATTATTAAGAAAAAACTAACATAACTAACAATCAACAAACAATAATTAACAAAACTAACAAAACCAAAACAAAACTACTTCCTGGTCAATTAATTAATCAATTGAAACAAACAGAACTGCTACTCCTGAAAACTAACAAAATACTAACAGAACCAAAGCAAAACTAACAGAACTAGTGCTCCTACTACGTACTTCCTGATCATGAAACATTAACCAAAGCAAAATTCAGATGTCCATCGACTCGAAACGACCACAATTGTACTGTCATATCTGGTCCAAGCCCATTATTCAACAAAATAGAGTACCAGGTTTTGTTCAACACATAGACTGAAGTAGCATTGGCTCCATTTGATTTCTTCATCTCCCATCTCTTCAAGTTTATACATGTTTCTTTCAAAGTATTATTGGGTTCAATGATTTTAACCACCATAGCACTCTTGTCCCCCTTTTCGCCGCACTCTTTGAGGGATTCTTCTTCATGATCCAAGAGGAATTTGTTCTGAATTTGGTTTAGTGGAATCAAGAATCTGTTCTGCCCTTTTCTGGCGTCGCTCTCGGTTAGTTTCTTTTGAATCACTAGCTTCAAATCAGTACCCTTTTTAGTGTCGACAATTAACGTCTTCAAATCTGCAGGTAAGTAGTGTTGATCAATGGGTTTGGAGTAAATAACCCCTCTTTTCTTTTTCTTAATTGGCCATCTCCAGTTTACATTTTCATCATCTTCATCTTCATCTTCATCGTCATCGAATTTCTTTTTCATTGTCCGCCGCCTCGAACAAGTTAAAGGGTCAGAGGATGTGAATACTCCGTCGTCATATTTTGGAAGTGGTGCCTCTTGGGATTTCTTGGGGGGCAAGGAATAATAAATATTCTTGGGCGAGAGTTGTTGTTCTTGTTGTTGTTGGGTAGTCGACGAGTTCTTTTCGAAATAGTATAGTTTTTCCGCAACAGAAGTTACCGCTACAAGTAAATCCATGGGAGTAGCACTTGGTTTAACTAGGATTCCTTCCATATCTTTAAGCGTCAACAATGGCGGTTTCTTCTTGTTAGCCTCCATCTTATTAATTCTTTAATATATCCCGTGATGATGATACTAGTAGTGCGAGCGAGCAACTAATTAATGGCAAAACTCCAAATTAAACAAGCAATCGAACGCAGTGTGTGTATTTTGTTTCTCTCGTAAAAGTGAAAACCACACGTACGTCAGTCAGTTAGTCAGTCCTCTTATATATTCCAAATCTCAGGACTTCGATTCCATCTTTATTTCGGAATTTTAATTACCCGGAAGTCGCGTAAACCCTTCTCCTGCCAGCCTAATTATTTAATTTTAGGAATGAATTACAGTACTCCACTTCGGTTTTTGAATTAGGATTCACTACAAAATTTCTACTAGTTTTATGAAATCATTGCACCATCTAATAGGATAGGATTAGGCTCCACACATATCAAATTATACCTATATAAAAGGATGGAATTGATGATGGTAATGGTAATGGTTATGGTGATGTTGGTGGCGCCACAGTGGCCGGCAATGGATTTTAATTTTATTTTTTTTACATTATTATTATCTCAATTTTGTTTTTTTATTAAACATTATTTCATTTGACAACACAACAAATAATACTTCATGCATTCCATAATAATAAAAGCTTATTAAAATAGATGTTCTTTTTAAAACATAGCTTAAATGTTAAAAAAAATATATGATAACTAATATATATAGTATGTCTTAATATAACATTTTACTATTTTACATTTAAATCAATTTATACAAACTTAGAGTGAGGGTAATAATATAATAAATATTTAATATTTAATACAAATAAAATCACCAAAATTATATAACTAATAAAATATTTCAAATCTATTAAAATATAAGTGGGGGTGGGGGGCGTGGTCTTATGTCTTTTATTGTTCATATTAATATCGGTAGCACACACGTTGCGTGTATAAATTATATAAATTAAAATAAAAATTTTATAAAATTTAAAGTACGAAGAAGAAAGATTAAACAGATTAATATAAAAAGACAAAATAATTATATAACTAAAATTATTCGGACAAAAGAGAAAAGAAAAAATGGGACATAAAATTACCAAATCTTCCATAGAAGCTTTTATAATATAGATAGATAGATATGAATTGATAGATATAAATATGGATAGATGATAATATCTTTTCAAAGGGAGGTGTTCAAAGAAAAAGATAAAATATACATGAGGTACATACACATTTAGTAGCTTAAATTTTAATCCCTCCTTTATTATTATTTTATGTAGTTTCGAGTTAAATTTATTTTTATAATAATTTATTTATAATATTCTTATTTCTATTATTCATATATATTTATAAAATATTATTAATTTGTATAAAAAATTATACAATTAAATAAGATTTGAAGTATAGAATTTTATTAAGTAGGAGTATTTTTTTAATATACATAAAAAACCCGAACTTATATCATCGGACAAAGGGAGTATAAAATAAAATTTGTGGATAACATGCTACTTTTGCGTTCATTGCATTGATATTGATAATTTAAACCATGGAAAAATACAGTTACCAAAATGACCCCTACTTTTTCATTACATTTCCAAACAAGCCACCCGCAAATTCTTTGCTTTCCAAAAAATCACAGTTCACAGATTACTCCATCAATTCGTCTCAGAATTCAAGAAAAGTATACACCAAACATGGTAATCCCAACAATCTTAATGTCTTCACCAATTCCTTTCTCTCTCCACAGTACCAACCATTCATCCCCAATTTTACCAGCTTCAAATTCTCGTATAGCTCCGACTCGCCGCACCCAAATCGGAAAAGTACCCAAATCGGAAAAGAACCAGAAAGCCATTGGAGCTCTATTTTTGGGAAATGGGTTTGCCTTAACAATCCTTTTGGGCCCAGCTACTGCCTCTGAGTTGCCATTGTTGGGCTCTACTATTGAATTGATAGAACCATCCAATGCCCTCTCTTTGCCCACCTGGGCCATTCATGTCTCCAGCGTGGTTGAATGGTTAAAATTCTCTATCCTTCTCTGTTTGTTTGTTTGTTACTTGTTAGTTGGTTGATTATTTTCTGAAATGTTATTTTTTTTTTCTTTCTTTCTTAAAGGATTATTGCAATGGCTTTAGTATGGCAATATGGGGAGAAATCTGGGTATGAATCTTGGAAAGGACTCTCTTGGGGTATGGTGAGTTTTAATTCTCTTGCTGAATAGCTAATAAATTGTGGTTATTGAGAATTTGAGTAATGAAGCACTTGTGTGGTGCATACATTGTTGGTTTACTATTGGAAAATGATTTATATGTCGACTAATTTCACAACAAATTTGCAGAAAAATCTCGATTACGACTAACATGGAACCCCAAGTAACAATATAGAAGAATAATAATGTGTGGGTCCTTTCTTTATTTCCTCCTGCCCCATGTATATATTGGTATTTAATATCCACATAAATTTATTGTCATATTACCAACACTCTTTACTATTTCTTGTGATTGAGAGTTTGAGACATTCCATAACTTTTTCTAAAGATTGTTTCTTTTGAATCAAAACTCTACATGTAACTATATACTTGTACAATGTCTTGATTGTTATAGGTGCCCTTGCTTGGTGGAGCCTTTTGTGCCTGCACTTGGCATTTCTTTTATAACTCTGAGTCTCTTGAGGTAAGAATACTATTATACCTGTAAAGAAATATGATTTGTGCCAAACAACCATTTTAAAGTTTCATTTGATGGTGCAGAGTGTTATTCTTGTCCTTACCTATCAGGCTATCATGAGTAAAAGTATTTATAATGTATGTATTGTGTGGCTTAGCTCCCCTACTATGGAACCACCTGTTATTGTTGCGATAAATGATAAATCTCAATGAAAGCCGTTCATAGTGTAGGAAATTAATGGCATAATGGAAGAGTGGGCGAAGAATAATCATCCCATACTTAGACAAATTGTATGATGCTTTTGGGAATTTTGAGTAGCACAAAAGTTCTAGTTATAGGGTGTGAGTATAGGTCACAGCAGAAGTAGGAGTAACCAGAAGCTGAGGTTCTTGAGATCGAGAGGCTTTATACACTAGGTAATAGGACTTCGGATAGTCTGAGGTTGAGAGCAAGAGCACAGGTTTAGTCCAAGGAAAGAGAGGAAATAGTGGGTAGAAGGTTGTGCCACAGTTGCGATACAACCACAAGGACTATCTACAAATAGGAAATTGTATGAATGACTTTGTCCGACTCGTTTGTGAAAAGTGTTAGCTAGCTAAGGAAGCACATATAGTCACATGAATGCAATCTTCTTGAATAGCTGGCGTTGCTACTGCCCCCATCCCGTCTCGCTTAAGAAAGTTATCTTTCCAGTTTCCAATCCAAAATCGGTTGAAAGAAAAAAAAGTTAAAATAAATGAAAGAAAGCTGTCATGATTCAAGAAGCAAATGCTGTTAACTAATTAACATCTGGAAAATTCTCACATGCTATGAAAAGAATCACTGAACCCACAAAATCTACTTTAGCCATGTATTGATACCAAGACAAAGTACATCTCCCCAACAGAAAAGATAACATGTCCGATGTAGCAATCAAATAACCATTCATAGGTTAAAAATAGCCTTAGAAAAACCTTATAGGCAGGCCTTTCACACAGTATACTGTTTGTGCTGTGCTGTGACTTCTGGAGTACTTGGTTGTACTTGGTTATTTACTTAGATAGCATTAAACTTTTGTTTACCTAGGAATACTTAGTGACTCTATTGTGCCTAATCCAAACCATATCCAGTTATGTTCGATCTGCACCTTGTCTGTTGATAGTTATTAGGCT
This sequence comes from Panax quinquefolius, assembly GCA_020205615.1. Lineage (NCBI taxonomy): Eukaryota > Viridiplantae > Streptophyta > Magnoliopsida > Apiales > Araliaceae > Panax > Panax quinquefolius. Next base: position 39,263,549 of record CM035155.1, on the reverse strand, counting down.
ACATAGAGACGTGACTGTCCCTGGGCTATGCTAAACATGGGACTCATACATCATAGGTCTGTGGCTGACTGATCTCTGATACTTATTTCAATTAGGTACAGTGGCATTCTGTAGTGCAGTGAGTAATTATACATGTTATTTATGCTGATCTTGTTATTCATTTTGATGAATATTCCTCATGTTTTATTTAACCATATTTTACTTGAGTACTGAAAATTTTCACATAGATATCTTGACTTGATATTCCTTCATGAATAGGTATTGGTGGCTCTTCAAGCTGCATTGACAGTTATTGGCAATGGAACAATGTGCATTGCTGCATTCCGTATATACAAGTCTGCAAAGGAAGGCTCCGAGAAATTGTGACTTTCTGTAGCTATATTTTGTGTGCCCAACTTAGTCTCCTCCCTGTTTTAGCCTTCAGTCTGAACGGTAAATAGCATCCTCCTTTTTTGCCTAGTGAATTTGTTTTTTTTTTTTGATAGGTAAATCATAAAAGTAGGGCAGTTTCCAAGTATGACCCAGTGATGTAGCTCACTTTTGAAAATAAGAGTTACAGAAATGACAATTTACTGTAGCAGTTACTCTTTTAATTCTTTAGCAGGAAACAAAAATGGGTAAAAGTCAGGAAGCGTCATTATTGATGGTTGAAACTGTATAATATTGGTTGATCACTCAATGCGGATATAAAGGAATTTTTCAATTGAGGAAGTGAAGCTCTCTTGATATTAGATGGTTGGAAGAATTCAACAGCCTGGATTTCAGCATGGATTAATATTGTTCCTCGGATCAAAAAATTCTTGCTCTACTCTGTCTGTTGGCCGGTGAGTTTGTCAACCTAGTGGATTGATCTAGGCCTATCTAGGTGCATTAGTATACGTTTTTTTTAAAAGTCTGTGTTAATCATCATATATTGCCGAATCTATGGACTTCTGAATTTCTATTATTGTTAAATATGTCATTTGATCTTGAATTTGCATGTCAACTATAAACGTAGCCCTTACCAGAAAAGGCTAGTCAACTACGATTGCTATTCTTTACGATCTCTTGATGTACAAATTTTATTATGCACAGGGGGAATCTGAATTGTTTGTGTTTTTGCTAGACAAGTTTGAAATTTGTGACGTGGGTCTCCCTCCTTACAGATGGCAGGCAGCTCTGGGTTTGTAGCGTCAAATACTCCTTACATCCCAAATGCGAGTCCTCTTCTTTCAAACGAATATATATATAAAAAAAATAAAAATAAATGAAAAAGTGTCCACTTAAAAAAAAAATTTGCACATTTTTTCCCAATTTATAACTCAGTTTAAATTATAACAAGATATTTTAATTAAACTAAGATTAATAGCTTCTCATTAAGAAATTTATAACATTATTAATCATTTAATTTATATTTAGAAAAAGAAATCTCTTTTTTGGAATTATCAAAAATGAAATGAGAAGATGGACTCTCAACTTGGGTTGGAGGGAGTAATTCAAAACCTCTGGATATATTTAATGTCCCCCCTCCCCCTTCCCCTTTCTTCCCCCTTTAATCTTTTTGATCCTAATAATGTCTTTGTGATTTTTTACCAACCGTTGAAAAACTTGATAATCAAGTTTTGACATACACAATAAGGGGTCACATAATGTGACCATATATTTTTTTGTGAGGAATTGCAAAATATTATTCTAGTTAGGGTTTGAACTCTGGGCTAATTATTTTGATTTTGATGCTTCCTAGCTAAATACCCGTCTAGTTCTGTTCCGATATCAATTGTATTTTATACATTTGGATCTCAAAGAATCCGAGGGAAAATCAAGGGAAAGGAAACCAAAATGAAATCTAAAAATTTAAAAACCATGATCCTTCAATTAAAATCTTGTGCTTTTTCATTCTCATGCACCATTAACTTCCATACATATATAGTTGTTAACTCCTCAGCTGAAGTCACTCTTTTTTCTGTCTCCTATAAACCTACACAAGTACACACCATGGGGAATCACTTGGAATTAGTAAATTCACATATATGCTAATAAGCCTGGAAAAGTAAAATTATATAAGCACTTATATATATATATATAAAAATTCACATATATGCTAGTCGAGCTAGCTATAAGACTGTAAACAATGAACTATTAGGCTATACTGGACATACTATCTTTGTTTCCATTATTCTTCTCATAAAATATATAGAGAGAATTACAAATTAAGCTCAGTTCTTTCTTATTCCAATTTAATAGTAACGTCCAGATGACACAGAAGATATAGGAAGATGATGAAATGAAGGGAATCAAAATTCTTGACTACGATCGAACTGAGAGAGTTTCTTCTGAAACTCAGACATCAAGGTAAGGTTCTCTTGGTGTAGAAGCCTAGCTTTCTTCCTCAACTTCTCATTCTCTTCAAAGATTATAACATTCTCCATATACAGCTTCAAATTCTTTAGTTCCATATCCTTTTCTGCCTTTTCCTCGCTTCTCTTCCTCCTGCAAGCATGCACAACAGTTTCATGCATTAGGGACTAGCTAATAGAACATAATATATATAATATATGTACGCAATTGATAATGCTGATGAAACAATATTTATACTATCAGAGCAAATATATATTTAGCAACACTTTTATATCTCAACGACAATTCAAACTTTAGCAACACTTATTTACTCTAAAAGTGTATATATATATATATATATATATATATATATATATATATATATATATATATATAACGTGCAAATATTGAAACCTACCTGTTAAGCTCATGAATTCGAACCCTATATCGCTTTGATCTTGTGGTTTGGATAGAAAAACGGAAGGCTGACGATGTCCAGTCTGAGGCACCGATACACATTTTTCTGTAGTTTCTTTTTTCTTCTACTAGAAGTAGAACAAAAGTTTGAAGTGCTTTCTAAAGAATTGAGTAGAAACTGGGAGAAGAGTTGGTTGTGAGATCCTAGCTATAAAGAGGTGAATTTTGTGATCATCTGTGAATTTTCTTAATACACACCCATGTGGCGCCCTGGCTAGGGGTTTAATTTCAAGACTGGTAATGATGACAAGGGGCAAGGGGATGGGGAAGGGAAGGGGAAGAGGGGGGGAACTCATGATTATTAAAGCAGAAAACCCATGAAGAGAAAGCCTAATAAGAAGGGAATGTCTTTGCCTTCTAGTATCTTACTGTCACGTTGTTTTAATTAGGGGTGTCATTTTCTTTGGGAAACTAGTGAATTATTGATCAATATACCCTTACCCTCCAAGAAAAATTGGGAAGAAATTTTCCCAGGTCTAGCATTTGTATGCCTATATGCTCTTTCTACTGCAATATTTTATTTTATTTTTTCATTTTTCTGCTGTTATAAATTTACAAATGAAACAGATAATGTATAAGATAGCATATATACATGGACTTATTAGGCATTTAGATGAGTTAACTAATTAATCCATAATTGGTCAACAACTTGTCATTTTGAATTTAAAAAACTGGAATTTTGTCAAAATATGAAAGGTTTTAGAAATTAGAAAAATTATAAATCCCCAAGAACGCTGATCACTTGGTATGCGGATCGAAATTGGGCACGAGAGACTCTACTTATACTAAAATGCACAAGATATTTAGTTCTTGTACCACGATTCGGCACGATAATACTCACTACGCGAAACACATGGTAATAAGTGTTTCGGAATCCCCTAATTTGGGTGCTAAAATATTGAAAGCTTTAGATTCAGGTTGACTGGTTGTTTGGTTGTCTAGCTGTTGATCGATTTTACATTTTTAACGACTCTTTAATTAGCAATTCAAAAAGGGAAATGGTTAAATATAAACATGATCATAATTCTCTCTCTGTCAATCTCTTTCACTGTAGTTGAATGCTGGTGGATGAGCATGTTGAGAAAAAGATGGTTCTCTTTCTATTCATGGCTGGTGGTTGCCTTAACTTCCATTTTTTTCGAAGCTGTAAACGGTGATCATTAATTTTGTACAGTAGTTTGTCTAAGAATAGAATTGAAATGCATTAAGAGGTCATAATATGGCTGTCTATTTATTAAATTTTGGTCTGAGTGGTAAGGGAAATATATATGTTGTACTTGTGTCTCTATTTAATTCCCCCCGCCCCCCCGCCCCCTCCCCTCCCCTCCCCTCCCCTCCCCTCCTCATTTTTGTACCCTTTTTGTTGATTCTCTGAAGTATTTTTTTTTGCTAGGAATAGTAATCTTTTCTGCTCTATCTAGGTTACAGAGTAGGCAGATGATGAGTTACTAGCTTTGCTGGAGCCATCTATGAACTTGCTGCTGGGACCAAGCTGTACCATACTCCCATCTCTCTATGTTTATCTGCCTATCCATTTATCTATTTGTGCATTTAGTGCTCGTCTGTTTATCAGTTTATGCCCTTTTTAGATATCCAAAAGCACTATAGGACAGCTTATCAATTTATTTAACTTATAAATGTAGCGTTTAGGGTTTGAATTATTTTACAATGCATTTGGTCTTTCAAACATTACTCTGTAAACGCTGGTAACCGAACATACTCCTAATCACACTTGAAATATATAATGATTTTTTGGCGGATCAATCTAAATTTATACCTGTTCAAATAAAAGAAAATTCAAATAGTACGTGCGAATGAATCCAATTTTCCTTGGGATAAATGTATAAAATATTGTGGCCCACACCACACTTGAGTAGAAAAGAAAAAATGTCATACCTAAGTTTAGATACTATTACTCTTTTCTATAGGTGAGGACAAAAAGATGTAATTATCATTTTTCTATGGGTCTCTGCCTCACTTTTTGTGCATGCATGTATGCATGAGGTTTCATTCTCCACATTCATTCTTAATTAAAAGCAAGAAATTAAGATTAGGCTTAAACCCTAAATTCTTCCTTAGCTATATATCTGTTGTGGATGTCTCTATCTTTTAAGATTAATTAAGTACATCTAATCACTTGCAATATGGCCAGTGATGAAATATGCATGGTATATATAACTTTTGAGTTGCTTATGTTTGCATGATTACAACTTAATTAAGATAGATTAATTTGCAAATGACTACAAGATGTCAACTAAACAATAAATTTGCCCCCATTTTGTTCTTCCTCTCTATCTGATACTGATTAACTTTTTCGTTGCTTTTTTGTGTGGGTTATTAGAGTTGAACGGGATATTTAAGTTGTGGGGGCCTGGGAGTTTGGTGGGAAGGGGTTATTGTTTGTGGAAAGTGGAAGAGAGGATGGCCATCTTATTCCAACACTGCTCCTCTCTCAGAATGGCTAGTTCTGTTTACCTATTCTTTTTTCTAAATTCTGTTTATCTATTCCAAACCTCAATATAAATAATTTGAACAAAAAAAATTCTAAGAGTCAAGTATTAAGTTGAGGACCTCTGTAAACCCTCCTCTAATTCTCTTTCCTTTTAATGGGTTGTTATGATGACACAAGGGATGCATAGTATTATGTATTTAATAAAAAACATGAAAAAACATTATATAGGAAAAGGGATATATATAGAGAGAGAGAGAGCAAGGATCAAGAACATTCTCCTTAAATAACATTTCTCCTTAAATAGCATTCATTTATTAAAATTACGTTGTTTTGGAGTCTTTTTAAAAAATAAGTGGATATATGAGTATTTTTGTAAATAAAAGGAAAGCAAGTGACCACTTCTTTAAAAGACTCCAAAACGACGTAGCTTTTAATAAAGAAGTGTTATTTTATGAGGAATGTTATTAAAGAACGCTTCGATCCTCGATTCTCTCTCTCTCTCTATATATATATATATATATATATATATATATATATATATATATATGGTCCGGATCTTAAATTCACCCATTATCTAGCTTTCACCTTGCTTACTTTTTTTAGCGACGGGATTTAGGGCAACGATTCTATCCCGTCGCTATATATAGAACCCCTGTTTATATGTTTGTCTGTCGCTAAAAACTAAGGCATTTACGGTTACATATATAATGACGATCAATCGTTCTTTCATCTGGTCAAGCAAAGGAGGTGAGCAAGTATGTTAAATAAGGGTGAGCTTAAGATCCCGAATCAGATATATCTGATCGAGATCTTAAGCTCACTCCTTATTTAACATACATTGCTCACCCTCCTTTAGCGACGGATTTTATCGACGATTCGGTCTCGTCGCTATATATATAAACCGCTGCCTTAACTTTTAGCAATGGACAACATATAGCGATAAACCGAATATATAGTGATTTTAATCAATCGTCGCTTTCGATTCATGCCGCTAAAAAGAGAAGTGAAGCAATGTATGTTAGATAAGGGGTGACTTAAGATAGATATATATATATATATATATATATATATATATATATATATATATAGAACCCTTCCATACAATCGGTTCTTATAGAGTCTTGTCTGTACAATTCTTTTTTAGATAGTTGATAAACTTATTAGAAAGTGAGATTGAAACATAAATATACCAAATCGGCCTGACTTATGCAGGCTTTTATTTTACTTATGAGGACCCCACATAGTCAACGTGTTGTCGGTTGTTTAAATAAAAAGCGAATTTTTAATATTAAATAATGCTGACTTTCACGTTATTAAAAAAAAAAAAAATCTAAATCAAACCACAACATCTTCCAACAATATAAAAAATATAGCCACAAGTTCTTTATTTACTATTTTTATAACAATATTTGTTATTTTATAAAATAAATATTTTTATAATAACAAATAAAGAATATAAAATATTTTATAAAACAAATATTTTTATAATAACAAATATTTTTATAATTTTTATTTGCTATTTTTATAAAAATATTTGTTATTTTATAATAGGATATAAAATATCATAAAAGATTAATATTTTAAATTAAAGTGGGAAGAAATTAATATATTTGTTATATAAAGAATTATAAAAATATTTTTATATCCTATTTTATATCCTATTATAAAATAATAAATATTTTTATAAAAATAAATAAAAATAAAAAATTATAAAAAATATTTGTTTTTATAAAATATTTTATATTCTTTATTTGTTATTATAAAATATTTGTTTTATAAAATATTTGTTTTATAAAATAACAAATATTGTTATAAAAATAACAAATAAAGAACTTGTGCTACTATTAGATTTTTTATACAATAGGAAGAGGTTGTGGCTTAGCTAGATTTTTTTTTTTTTTTTTTAACAAATTGTAGAAGAGCTTGTCCTTAATGCAAGATTATTTAATATTAAAATTCGCTTTTATTTAAACAAACCGACAAATACGTCGACTATGCTATAGGTCCTCATATTAAAATAAAAGTTCATATGTTGTACTTTTATTAGATATTTATGTTTCAATCTCACCTTCCAATAAGTTTATCAACTATTCAAAATGTAGTTAGATAAAGACCCATAAAGAACCTATATATAAGGGCCCCCTATATATATATATATATATATATATATATATATATATATATATATATATATATAGTACATTTCAAGAGCTTACCTTTTTATTTTACATACCATGATATACCCTTTAGCTGATTTTAATTTAACGACAATGTTTCATTCGTCGCTATATATCAAAGAACCGTTGCTCTTGGTTTTTTAATGATTTAACATAATATAAACGATTTGACAATATATAACGATGAATCGAACCTATAGTGATGGGCCCGAATCGACGTCCGTCCGATCCGGTCATTAAAGAGGATGAAGGACAAGATCAAGATATAAGTCTTTGATCCTTTATATATATATATATATATATATATATATATATATATATATATAGAGAGAGAGAGAGAGAGAGAGAGAACCTAGTATTAGATATGAGTAATATCTAGTGCATTTAGGACCATCCAAAGGAATATTTAAGGGCTGGAAAAAATACCTTCCGCTCCTGAGAGGGATGGAAAACAAAAAATATTAAACGTTTCCGCTCCTCTAAAGGGATAGAAGGAGAAATTAACTTATTGAAAGCAAAATGCTTGCATTAATTATAATTGGTTTAAATATGATTTATTATCCTAAATTATAGGTCATATTTCATTTCAGTGATCCACCTTTCAATTTTGTCAATTAGGTGACTGAACTATCAATTTTTTTCGATTTCATTCAATTGGCGCATACGCGTCGAAAATTCTTGACGTGACATCCTAATAGGCAGTAGAAATGCTTATGTGTAAAAATATTATATATTTTTAATGAGATCAAAGGATAAAAAGGTAAAATAACAAATAAAACAACTAAAAATTACACAAATAATATAAATTAGTTGTATAATTATTTATTTATAGTTATATAAATAATATAAATTATTATATAAATAATATAATAATTATTTTTATTAAAAAACTGCATTTTTTAATTTTTTTATTAAAAAAATTGTGTTTAATATTAATGATAATAAAATAAAATAAAGTGCAATTTTTTTAATAAAAAATAATAATTATTTTATTAAAAAAAACCAACCAACTGCGTTTTTTTTTAAAATAAAGCAACTGGGTTTTTATTTTTATTATTTTTAATAATTATTTTATTAAAAAACCAACTGCGTTTTTTTAAATTAAAAAACAGCATTTTTTATTATTACAAAAAATAGCGTTTTTTTTTATTACAAAAAAGCTGCATTTTATTTTTATTTTTATTATCATTAATATTTTATTTTTATTATCATTAATATTAAACACAATTTTTTTTAATAAAAAATTAATAAAACGTAGTTTTTTTAATAAAAATAATTATTATATTATTTATATAATAATTTATATTATTTATATAACCATAAATAAATAATTATACAACTAATTTATATTATTTGTGTAATTTTTAGTTGTTTTATTTGTTATTTTACCTTTTTGTCTTTTGATCTCATTAAAAATATATAATGTTTTTACACATAAGCACTTCATTTATTAGGATGTCACATCAAGAATTTCCGACGCAGAATCCAATCGAATGAAATCGAAAAAAATTGATAGTTCAATCACCTAATTGACAAAATTAAAAGGTGGATCACCGAAGTAAAATATGGCCTATAGTTTAGGGTAATAAATCATATTTAAGCCATTATAATTTTCATTAATTATGATCACTGGGGGTTTTTAAAACCCAATTATTTTTAAATTCTTGTGAATCCATCAATTCAATCCGTAATATTCTATGCTTGTTAATTTATTAAAGGGTTTTAATTTATTTTTTTTTCAAATGCATTTTTTCTTCATAAAATAAAATATTTTATTAAAGTTTAAAGAACATAATTTAATATAACATTTTTATACTAATTTATTTTAATTCGATAATAAAAAATACACTTATACAATAATTGTAGATGCAACCATTTTTATTAAAATATGCATACGTAGACTAACAATATACATCTGATTGAAGTTAGAGCAAGACCTAATCAAAAAGAGGAAATTATTGATTGTGTCATAAAGACTCTTATTATATTATTAACAACAGGGTCAATAAGGTAATTTCTCCTTCCCCTCCTAAGGAGCGGAATGACCTACTATTTTGCCTTCCGCTCCTTAATTTCTAATTTTGGACTTTTAGATTTAGCATTGGATGGTGAGAGATGTACTAAATAGAACAGTGTCACTATCTCGTACTAACCATGGATCAATGGATAGTGGTTATTATGAAGTTAAATTTGGTTAATTAATTGATAAAGTGTTAATAACACACATGGAGGGAGATTCTCTCTTCTCAGATCAGACGGCATTAATCGATTAACTAACCAAATAAGTTAACTTCATAATAATCATATCCGGATCAATGCGTGTGTACACCCTCGCGCAATAAAGATATATAAATTTAATATACTTTATGCTAAAAAAAGAGAGAGAGTGACATTCTGAAAATCGTACTCTCTTTTTTATTTAGACAACATTTCATGAATCTATGATGGAAACTGCAAACTGAAAATTGTTTAGTTACTACTCTATTTAGTATTTACCATTATTTTTATTTTTCATGGACATAACTACAATTTTAATTCCATCTAAAATTGAATCATTATCATGCACGCAACTTACATTTTTATATACTTATACAAGTACCCCACGCACATACCCTCTCATAATGGTATATTGGTATATATGTGGTGAAAGCCGTGTAGGTATGCATAATAATGTAAAAGCTAATAATGCCATGTTGAAGAGTAGTAGAACCACTCAAAACCTTCAATTATTTCCTCTCTTACTACTGCGACTACGTACATCTACATCTACTGCTTATATATATATATATATATATATATATATATATATATATATATATATATATATATATATATATATATATATATCCTGATCTTCTTAGTTTCACTATAACGACGATTTTTACTGACGTGATAAAACCGTCATATAATTGATTCATTTTAATTCGATCTTTATAATTTCTTTGGAGAATTATATATATATATATATATATATATATATATATATAGTGATCGATTCATCTACATTTACTCTTATTAATTCGCTTTATTTTTAAGCGATGGTTTTATACAACCGTCGTAAATATACTTTTAATGACGCTTATATGTTTGTTCATTATTTGAAAGTATGTATTTACTATTGTATGATTAAACCGCCGCTTCCATCGTAAAGACGTGAAAAAAGATAAGTATCTTCATCCCAGATCGATATATATATATATATATATATATATATATATATATATATATATATATATATATATGAGAATCATATATATATATGAGAATCTTAGTAGGAATGGAATAGGAGTCAACTATGAAATGAATCTCTTTGTTTTTATTCTACACCAGTACTCCAGCTTCAAGTATAGTACCGGAAGGATAGGGTTGTATCAAATTGGTTTGGACATCATGTCATATGGACCATGCATTTATCAACAATATCTCTTCAAGTTATTCAAATATTTATGTATATATATGTATTTATGTTACATGGACTCGAGACCCTAGAAAAAATCCATAAAAGTATGAAATTGGACTCGCTTATTTTTAGAACACTTATCATTGCATCCACTATTTGGGTGTCTAGTACCCACACAATCGTATCCTAATGACATGGGTATATAGTACTTCAACAAAGTTGGAGAGCCCAAGTAATACACATATTAGGTGTCGTATGTATCCTGTTATTATAAAGTTAATTTTATAAAAATCTATCCAAAGATTGATTACGAATAGATCACCTCCTTTAACCATAGACGACATCGTGATGTATTAGTTAATTGATCAAAATTAACTATCATTATGAGTCTCATATATAGATCTATGCCTTATATTCAACTTGCATGGTGCAGTGCAATTGATTGCCATTTTTGCATTCAAGCACCTAGCTTCTTCTTCTTCTTCAGCATCATCACCACCACTCGATAAAATCATAATGATAATCATAATGTCAATTCTGTTATAGTTTAGTAGTCCCTGCCTATATTCAACTTGTAAATTATGATATTGAAATTGGATGTTTGTGTTGTTACCTGTATACAAATATGAATAGCTACCTACGCACCTAGCTAGTCCTCTTTGATCTTGGGACATCCTTGGTATGATATATATAATCCAAACATTTATGCTATGTTTGGATTGATAGAATGAGAGAAGGAATGGAATGACTCATTCTTATAAAATTAAAAAAAATTATGTTTGGTTCCTTGAAAGAGAGAGAACATGAAATAATTCATTCAATCCAAATGTAGCATGAATTTTATTTAAATTTTTATTTGAAATTTGATTTGCACATTTTTTCTTAAATCTAACTGACAAACCGTGTTGATAGAAAGAAAGAATAAGAAATCATTTCAATTTTCTTGTGATTTTATGATGTGAACTCTAATATTTCAAAACAAATATGACAAGTACAATGAATTCTCGTTATTAAAATTATATTTCATTCGTTCTAAATTATAAAATCGTCATTAAATAAATTTAAAAAGTCAATTCGAGACATTTTCAAATTTAAAATTAAGACGATTTATTATAAATTATTAAACATAATTTTTAATATTTTTTATTGTATTGACTAAAATTAGTAAAATTTATGTCAATTTTAAATTTAAAAATATTTAAATTGACTTTAAATTGTCAATAAAAATCTTTTGGAGTATTTTAAATGGAGGTTGCATGTCTAACCCCCCTTACACTATTGGGTTTGGGTTAAGTCCATTACGAACCCAAATAGGATAAATTGGTAGTTTGATATTTGAAGTCCTATGGGTAAAATCCATTGGACAAGTCATCTTCACTTCTTTGTAAAGACTAAAGACTAATATTATTCCCTCCTTTCTAAAATAAAAAACACTTCCCTTTCTAAAAAAAAAACACTTCAATTTTTATTTTAATTTTAACAAGTTATTTTGTAAAATCTAGAATTTTAAATTTAATATTTAATCACTTAAGATATGAAAAAAATTAAATTTGTAACTAGTATTATATTTTAAGTATCTTATACTACTAATGTAAGACCCCAACTTTTTAATAAAGATGATTTTTCTATAAATATTATTTTTGAATATTATGGAATGAATTTGATATAATGTTATAGTTGTGGGTAATATATATAAATTTTGCAAAGTACGCAAGTTGTTATATTATATTCGATTGGTCGGAGAATATTCGTTTTAACAGGGAATATTCGTACAACGGCACAATCATAGGTGGACCCCACAACGGAATTATTGTCAGATTGAGAAAACGATAAAAATATATTTTTATGAAAATGACGGCGGAAGTTTTACCGTTAACTGTTGAAACACCCGGTGTTAAAAGTACAGTAATACGCGTGGTTGCATTTTAGCACACTGTATTGATTATTGATGCTTACGTGAGAAGTCACTCAGTTGTGTTCAATTATTGTTACAATAATTATTGCATAGTATCTCAGGTTATTTGATTCAATTATTGTCTATATTTTATATATTATTAAATCAATAATTGAGATGACAGAGTTATTAATATTATTATTTGCAATATTAACGATGTTCAGAAGTTCTGCCAGGAGAGGTTTGGTCACCTAATTAAGCGCCGCCAATAGAGAGAAAATCCTTATTGAAAGCCCCTCTTTCCTGAGGAATGATCCGTCGATTAATAGTGTGAATAATAATAATGATGATGAAGTTTTATTTTATTAGTATTATTAATGTAATAAAATGTAAAAGTTTTTATATAAAAATGTAATACTTTTATAAAGTTATTCGTTTTATTAGGTAATAGTAAAATCTTTTTATATAAAATGCGAAATACTTTTATAAAGTTATCTGTTTTATTAGACAATAATTAGATTATATTATTTGTAACAATGAGGGATTATTCGGATAAAACAGATAATAAGATAACTTTATAAAAGTATTCTGTTTTATATAAAAAGATTTTACTATTACCCAAAATCATGAAGCATCACTGTAGATGACAAATCCCTCCGAGTCAGATGGTATTGTCAAAACAGGTGCTGAAATGAGCCTCCTCTTGAGTTCTTTAAAACTCTTCTCGCATTCCTCACTCCAACCGAATTTTGTATCTTTTCGAGTCAGCTGAGTTAAGGGAGTAGCGATTCGAGAAAACCCTACAACGAATCTCCGATAATAACCAGCTAAGTCGAGAAAGCTACGTGATTTCCATTACCATCGATTTAGGTTGCTCCCCACTTTGAATAGCTTCAATCTTTGCTGGGTCAACAGATATTCCATGACTTGATACCACGTGCCCAAGGAATGCTACTTCTTCAAGCCAGAACTCGCATTTCTTCAACTTGACATAAAGCTTATATTCATGAAGCTTTTGGAGTATCAGCCTCAAGTGTTGCTCGTGATCTTCACGGCTTTTGGAATAAATAAGGATGTCATCAATAAAGACTACCACAAAGTGATCCAAATATTCCTTGAATACTCGGTTCATCATATCCATGAAGGCAGTAGGAGCATTAGTCAATCCAAAAGACATGACTAGGAATTCATAATGCCCGCATCGCTCTCAAAGCCGCTTTGGAATGTCATCGGTTCTAATCTTCAATCGGTGATATCCAAACGAAGATCAATCTTTGAAAAGAATTTGGCGCCTTGAATCGGTCAAACAAGTCATCAATACGTGGCAATGGGTACCTATTTTTGATGGTGACATGATTCAACTCCCGATAATAAATACAAAGTCGCATATTCCCATCTTTCTTCTTCACAAATAATAGCAGAGCACCCCAAGGAGAAGTACTAGGGACGAATAAAGCCAATGTCTAATAATTCCTGCGCATTGGGTCTTTAACTCCTCAAGTTCAATAAGAGTCATTCGATATGGGGCTTTAGAAATGGGTTTTAACGGGGTTCAAGGTCGATACAAAATTTAATTTCACGCTCGGGGTAGGCCGTAAAAGTTCTTCGTGGAATACGCCAAGAAAATCATTAACAATAGAAATATCATTCAAAATCGACGATTTTTGTTTAGATCCGCGACATGAGCTAAGAAAGCTCGACATCCGCTTTTTCAATAAACGAATAGCTTTATGGCTTGAGATGAGCGGTGATTGATTTTAATGGTTTGGTTGCTTGAATTAGCATAATAGGTTGGTTACGAATATAAAAGCTAACAACCTTACGAAAATAATTAATTTTTGCATGATGAGTAGTTAACCAATCAATCCCTAGAATTACGTCAAATGCAAGTATTTTTAATGAAATAAGATTGACAGGTAATGTGAGGGTATCGATTTGAACCAAATAAGACTTATAAACAGTGGATGTAATGAAGGTTTTGTTAGGTTTGTAATATTCAAGAACGCAATCAAATTGAATAAATAAGCGGAAACGTGTAAAAATCAGAGTTTTAAAAGTTTACAAACCATATACCCGGATCACCCTTTATGCACAATTATTAATTAAACAAAAAGGATAAGAACAAGAATCATACCCTTGAAGATCTGAGCTTCCTCAGGTACAAGTTCACCTCCAATCCTTTTCGCGTTCAACTTGAATCCACCGGGTTTGGTTCCTTCTTTTGATCAAAGTTAGCCACCCAAGTGTTTGGCCTCTAGAGGTGATCCACCAAGGAAGAAGAAGGATTCAAGAAGATGGGTATTTGGCTAAACCCTAGTTTTTTCTATCTCTATAGAAAAGGAGCGTACTCTCTAACCTTTTGGAATTACGTATATGTTGATATCTGATATAAGACTCCTCTTATAAAGATATCAGGTAACCTTATTTAATAAAATAAGGTATTATTTAATTAAACTCTTTTAATTAAATGGGCTCCCTAATCTTATTAGGGATAATTAATTAAACTCCTTTAATTAATTTTCCCTCCTAATCTTATTAGGAATAAATGAGAATACTTATATTAAATTAATTCCTAAACTCTTTTAGAAATTAAAATAATAATAATAATTGTAATAATATTAATAAGACTCCTCTTATTAATTTATATTTAATATTTCTAAAATATTAAATAATAAATATTAAGCTATTTAATTTATTCTATCACCATAGATTAAATTAAATATACATAACATATTATTACGATTATGCCATAAACTTCTTAAATAATTATTCTTCCTTTTATGGTGTGACCCTTTAGGTTCTCCATATTAAACCTATTGTGAATAAATCAATTAGAACAATTCTAATCTTATTTAAATAAATAAATTAAATAATTAATTTATTTAAATAAATAATATTTATTCTACAATAGGGATAAGCCTCCATAAATGATCAACGACTTTTCGTATAATATAGATTTCAACATTTATCATAAAAGAACCTTTGAGTAAATAGTTACTGATAATTCAATCCTTCCACCATACAATGTCCCAATTAAATATAAGACATGGAATTCATCACAAGTCTTATTTTATTTAATTATATGTATTTCGATCCTTAAATGCACCACACCAAATAATGCAAATTAGAAACTCCTTTTTAATTTCATTCGCCTCGCCAAGGACTACTGGGTTGTCATTTATCTAATCACATAGGACATTTCTCTTCTTTTAATAAAGTGGTATATTCTTTATCGATCATACATTATCTCCATGTATAACTTATTTTACCCAAGCATACCTTTGATATACCCTAAGGGTCTTAAGGAATAAGTCAAAGTATAACTCATCATACACAAGATACTATGATGATCTCAAGTCCAAGGATTACTTGTACTACTATCACTACAGAATTCCTATTGACAGTAAGTAAAACTCCATTAGGTATTCCTTAGCGAGCCAATGCTCAAAGGAACTTATTCTCTAATAAGCACCTACATACTTGCTTTTAGTGTCTCCACACAAATGATCATAAGATCAATCATCCTCATCCAATGAAAGCAAGCAACGATGTACCAATCTATCCTGATTCACTAATCCCCAATTTAGTAATCCAATGATTGGGAACTATTTTAGTTTTAAGCTTTCTAAGAATTTAGATCTCATTAGAATGATCATCATCATTATTCTAAAAGCATTGCTTAAAACTATGGGTTTATCACATATTATAAAACAAAGAATAACATGTAGATAATTAAAAGCCTTTAATAAATTAATACTTTTATTAATAAATGAATAAGATTGTTACAAAGTATATGCTTTATCATCAAACATGATTGGCTTGTGTGCATACTACTTTCAATCTCCCACTTGCACTAAAGCCAATCGTCATGGTATCTCATACTCTTCTTCTCTAAGTGACGATTATCCTAACATTTGATAAGCTTTAGTTAATGGATATGTAATGTTGTTCATGAGATTCCACTATCTCTATAGTGATTTCCCATCTTTCAATGATTCTAATAATCAAATGAAAGTGCCACAACACATGTTTAGATCCAAGATGAGACTTAGAACTATTCCTAGTTACGTAATGAACTTTTAATCCAAACAATCAACTTGCAAACTTTCATTTATAGCTATATACTTTGTCTTTATCACTAAACCAAAGAACCTTTTGCTATTTGGAACCTTTCCAATTCACTTGCACCACTATTCAAGATAACGCTTTTACCTTAAAGTGGATTTTTCATCATCTTAGTCATGTCTGAAAAAACTTGAGTCTGTTAAGCCCTCTAGTTTTAATTTAGACCCACCATGAATATGATCATATCCTTAGTAAATGCTTTAAGCACTTTAAGATGTTTTTCACCGACTCAAGTGAATTTCTCCATAATATGACCGATCAACATCGTGTCTCGTACATTTCATTGCATACATGATTGTCACTCATGCGACCTCTCTTTTCGGAGTCTTGTAGGGACTATTAAAAGAGATACACTCCATAGCTCATCGACATGAGACATCTCTTGAGTTTGCCATGCTAAACGACTTTAACATCAAATGAATATACGTTCCTTGGGTTAAGTCGAGCATCCTCTTAAATCTATCTATATAGATTTATATCCCCAATTAAGATACTCTTCCCAAATCATTCGTGGAGGAATTTTTAGACAACTTTATCTTTACTGATTGTAGCATTGGTATGTAATTCCTCATCCGTAGTATATCAACATATAATACTAGAAATTTCACGACGCCCCCCCATCGACCCTTTTGTACACACTAGAAGTCTTACCTCATCGAATGTAACTCTGGATCATCATCTTCTATGATGTGTACCTCATCATCATCATCCATAATGAATCCATACCTCCTAGGTATCTTTGGTACTATTCCGATTTACGATTCGATTGTGGTACAATAGGTCTATCTACAGGGTTCCTCTTATTTGACTTATAGTGTTTTGTGGTTCTTGAACTCTTCAAGATCTATTATCCTCCCACTAGCCCCTTTTAATGAAAAACACATTTATCTTAGAAGGCAGCGTGTTTCGTAACAAACACCTTTTGCTAAGTAGAATTATAGAACATATACCCTAAACTTACTTTAGGATATCCCACAAATCAGTACATACGTCAAATCTTGTCCCAAGCTTATCCTTCAAACCTTTTCACATAAGTTGGACAACCCTTATCTTAACATACTTAAGATTAAGAATCCTCTCATCCCATAACTTTTATGGAATCTTGGGGTGGATTTTGAGGTTACCTTTTAGAGTAGATATGTCGCGACCATTTCTAGGACATGATCCTGTAAGGATACTTGGAATGCTCGGTAAAATCATTTTGGACCGTACCATGTTCAACAAGGTATGATTTTTCCTTTCGGATACATCAATCAATTATTACGTATCATGAGGTGTCCATTATGAGAAAACCATTTGAGATGATCTAGAAACTTATTGCACAAGTATTTATTCCTTGATCTAATCAAAGAATCTTAATACTTTGCCAATTTGTTTCACTTCAATTCTTTGAACCTTTCAAATAATTCACACTTGTATTTCAACAAATACATATATTCAACTCTTTGAATGATCATCTCCTTTTCTTATACTAGTTTGTTCAATTTACAAAAATAATTTTTCACGTAAGTCAAGTATACAAAATCCATTAAATAATCTTTCAGCTTCTATACTTAAACATTATTATTATAAATAGAACAACAATTGTTCTTAATTATAATACCAAAATTTTATTGTCCAACAATAAAATGGAAATAATGTTTCTAACAAGAATTGGAATACAATAACAACTTATCGACTTAATAGATTTGTCCAGTAGCGCTATAAACTATAAGTTTCTATAGCTAATGCAAAGAACCTTTGCTTCATTTCCCACACATAAGATTATTTATCTTTGTTTAGCTTTCTACTTCTTCTTGGTCCCTTCATAAATCTATATTTATGATAACCAAAGTCGATATCCAATATCCAAGTAGAACCTTGACTTAAAGAAAATTTATTTTAAATCTTGAACAAAATTGTATTTGTAAATCAAACTTCATTAAGCTTCTTTGGTTAGCCACCGCAAGGTGCTTCTCGCAGCTTTCTTTCCAAAGGTCCAGGCTTATAGCGAAGGAAGCAAACTCTTTTGCTATCCGTGACGCGATTTTGTTCTTATTATCCTTTGTTTATGCCTTTCTATATACCTTCTTTGAATCGTTCTTCTTTTCGTAAGATCCTTTGGCCCCTACCAAGAAGACTTTGTTTTTCTTGGTTGGAAAATCACTCTCGGATTTTCAATATGTTAAGCGAATCAAATGAGGCCGATATCTAGCTTGTTTATATGAAAAATTCACAACAATTGTGAAAAGAGTCCGGAGTGAGTACAAGATCAAATCTTGCTCAACTCTCCATCCATGACAAAACCAATTGTCCTAATTGATCAATCAAATTGATTATGTTAAGAACTTTTTATCATCTATATAGTGCCATTGGCGTTTCTAGATCGGAAGAGCTCCTTAGATATCTCGATATCTTTCATTCTATTTTCCTCACCATCAACTACTTGATGTGCGGGAATATAGTAAAAGCATCCATAGTTTCATGCCGACGTCAAGTCAAAGGCATTACTCATGGATGCGAGCATGATGCATCGAGTCAATCACAGTCATCATCTTGCCACTTTCTAAAAGTAGCAATCTCTTCCTCGAGAGGCATTGTGCGCAACCATTGCGGGGATAGGCGATTAAGACATAAGATAGCTTTTCAATTATGAGAACTATTCTCAAATTCCTTAACCAATCCGCTTAATTCGGCCCGTTAATTTAGCATTTAATATGCTTCGCAGTTGATAGTAATTTTAGACATTGTAAAATTCTCAGTAAATGAATTTGTAATTAACAACATTTTAACATACATTCTTTTATTAATTACCAAAATAAATTAGGTCTTATTTTAAATTGGTATCTCCCACTATTTTCTTCAAACTATATTACCTCACTTATATAGTTCTAAGAAAAATCTAATTAAAATTTGCTAGTGAGAATAAGGATCCCATTTCAAATGTATATAGCCTTGTGGTGACACAACAAACTATATATAAATAAATAGGTAGACAACTTTTTGTCAATTACATCAACTATGCAACTCCTTTTCTTTTGCCTCTTAGATTATTTTGATCAAGTGGTGGCATATTCAATCAAAATTATCCAAGTTAAGTCCGACCTAGCACTCCATATATTCAAAAAGAAAAAATATCATCCTTGTGGTGACACAACAAAATAATATTGTTCAATTTTCTTTATAAGCATCAAATGTGATAAATTAACATCTTAAATACTTAATACTTGCATTGTGGTGACACAACAAACTTATATTAAATATTTAATACTCTATTAATTTTATCATGCTAGAAAGCGACATTTGATATTTCAAATATCTTTGAACGCTTAGACTTTAATATAAAAATTGAGGGGTTTGTTTTAATTTGTCTCATCTTGTTTAGCATACATTATATATATATATAAAAAATACGCGTATATTAATGAACATGCGAAGCATGTTTATATAATATATATATATATATATATATATATAGTAAAAGCATGCACATATAGAATACTACATTCTACCCGGATTGATTATGGACTTTTATTCTAGTTTGGTTCACTGGAGCCACCAAGTGAAGCAAAAGGTCAAACCCTAGGGGTGCAAGAATTAATATTTAAATATAACTATTACATTTAAATCCGGGTTCCATTACAAACGGATCTTCATGCACTTCTTGTCCCTTGATCTCCAATTCTTCAAAATAATTCTAACTATTCCTATTACAAAACTATTTAAAATAAATAGAAACCTTGATCAGCAGTGAAAAGGGGAAGTACATAGGAGGAGATAGAATTTACATTAAGAAAAAATTAGAGAAGACGAGGTACGCAGACCCATTTAATAAAACCCATACATTCATGCATCCAACTAAAATAAAATTCAATCACATTTAATCAATAGTCCATAATCAATCCCATTTATTATCATACACATCACCATATGCATCAATACATAACATTCATCCGATGAATAATAAACATTCAATATATATATTGATATCATTTAATGGGCAAATTTAGTTAGTATAAAATCTAATTTTGAATCAAAATAAACTCCTTTATTTTAATCCAAATTTAAATCAAAATAAAACTATTTTATTTTAATTTATCCAATTTTGAATAAAATAAACTATTTTATTTTAATTAAAATCTTTAATCAAAATAAACTCCTTTATTTTAATTAATTATGGAATCCAATTCCATGTAAAAAAAAAAATAACTCCTCAGACAAAGGAAACACGAATTCTCTTTCCTATTCACAAATAAACTCCTTTATTTTGAATAATATGAAATCTTATTTCATATCTAAATAAACTCCTTTATTTTAGGAAAATAGGATTCTCTTTCCAATTCACAAATAAACTCTTTTATTTTGAATAATATGAAATCTAATTTCATATCTAAATAAACTCCTTTATTTAAGGAAAGATGGAAAACAATTTCAACTCCAATTAGTTATCATGGAATCAAATTCCAACTCTAATTAGTTAACATGAAATTTAATTTTAAAATTAAAATAAACTCTTTTATTTTAATATTAAAATAAACTTTTATTTTATGATTAAAATAAACATTTTATTTTAATTATAAAATAATAAGATTAGTATATATATATATATATATATATATATATATAATAACCGTATATATATATATATAATATTTATCCTAAATCCGTGAATCACGTTAGTTAAAGAGGGTCGATCCTAATTATTTTTTTTTTTAAATGTGCGGATCCAAATAAAAGCCAACAACACGCTTTTTAAGAAGAAATCAATACATGTATCTCCTTATTTAAGCACGTACACGTTAATCACTAACTTTGCAAATTAACTTAATAAGCAAGACTCCTGGCAACTCCTAGAAAATAAAATAATCATATATGATTACTATACAAAAAAAAAGTTTTCATTTTCCAGAACCTGCTAGGTAAATCCCTTAACCTTTTGAAAACGGATACAGTGAAAAAAAAAAATTCGCAATTTTATTATATATTTTTTTAATAAATTTTATACAATAAATTATGCCCAATTAAATTGTTCTAAACACATATCAATATATGTATCAAATTAAAACAATTAATAATTCGCATAAAGGTTTGGCTCTGATGCCACTGTTAGGTTTGTAATATTCAAGAACGCAATCAAATTGCATAAATAAGCGGAAACGTGTAAAAATTAGAGTTTTAAAATTTTACAAATCATATACCCGGATCACCCTTTATGCATAATTATTAATTAAACAAAAAGGATATGAACAAGAATCATACCCTTGAAGATCCGAGCTTCCTCAGGTACAAGTTCACCTCCAATCCTTTTCGCGTTCAACTTGAATCCACCGGGTTTGGTTCCTTCCTTTGATCAACGTTAGCCACCCAAGTGTTTGGCCTCTGAGGTGATCCACCAAGGGAAGAAGAAGGATTCAAGAAGATGGGTATTTGGCTAAACCCTAGTTTTTTCTATCTCTATAGAAAATGAAATGTCATTTCCAACCTTTTGAATTACGTATATGTTGATATCTCGATATAAGACTCTCTTATAAAGATATCGTAAACCTTATTTAATAAAATAAGGTATTATTTAATTAAACTCTTTTAATTAAATGGGCTCCCTAATCTTATTAGGGATAATTAATTAAACTCCTTTAATTAATTTTCCTCCTAATCTTATTAGGAATAAATGAGAGTACTTTATATTAAATTAATTCCTAAACTCTTTTAGAAATTAAAATAATAATAATAATTGTAATAATATTAATAAGACTCCTCTTATTAATTTATATTTAATATTTCTAAAATATTAAATAATAAATATTAAGCTATTTAATTTATTCTATCACCATAGATTAAATTAAATATACATAACATATTATTACGATTATGCCATTAACTTCTTAAATAATTATTCTTCCTTTTATGGTGTGACCCTTTAGGTTCTCCATATTAAACCTATTGTGAATAAATCAATTAGAATAATTCTAATCTTATTTAAATAAATAAATTAAACAATTAATTTATTTAAATAAATAATATTTATTCTACAATAGGATAAGCCTCCCTAGCGATCAACGACTTTCCGGATAATATAGATTTCAACATTTATCATAAAAGAACCTTTGAGTAAATAGTTACCGTACAATTCAATCCTTCCACCATACAATGTCCCAATTAAATATAAGACATGGAATTACTTGTCACAAGTCTTATTTTATTTAATTATATGTATTTCGATCCTTAAATGCACAACACCAAATAATGCAAATTAGAAACTCCTTTCTAATTTCATTCTCGCCTTAGCCAAGGACTACTTAGGTTGTCATTTATCGAATCACATAGACATTTCTCTTCTTTTAATAAAAGTGGTAGATTCTTTATCGATCATACATTATCTCCATGTACAACTTATTATACCCAAGCATACCCTTTGATATACCCTAAGGGTCTTAAGGAATAAGTCAAAGTATAACTCATCATACACAAGATACTATGATGATCTCAAGTCCAAGGATTACTTGTACTACTATCACTACAGAGAATTCTATCGACAGCAAGTAAAACTCCATTAGGTATTCCTTCATGAGCCACGCTCAAAGTGAACTTATTCTCTAATAAGCACCTACATACTTGCTTTAGTGTCTCCACACAAAATGATCATGAGATCAATCATCCTCATCCAACGAGCAAGCAACGTGTGTACCAATCTATCCGGATTCACTAATCCCCAATTTAGTAATCCAATAATTGGGAACTATTTTAGTTTTAAGCTTTCTAAGAATTTAGATCTCATTAGAATGATCATCATCATTATTCTAAAAGCATTGCTTAAAACTATGGGTTTATCACATATTATAAAACAAAGAATATGTAGATAATTAAAAGCCTTTAATAAATTAATACTTTTTATTAATAAAAGAATAAGATTGTTACAAAGTATATGCTTTATCATCAAACATGATTGGCTTGTGTGCATACTACTTTCAGGTTTCTCCCAACAGAGTTTCAACAGATAAGTCAAAGTCCAATTTCTCCGGAGTCAAATTTAAACGTTGAGCGCAAGTAGGAGAAATAAAGGAATGGGTAGACCCGGTATCAAATAAGGTATATACTTCGCTAGAGTTTATGATAAGCTTACCCGTGATGACCTCGTTCGGGTTCCTTGCTTTCTGGGAGGTCACGACAAACGCTCTCCCTTGCACTACTAGCTTTGACTTTTCTGGGACGTCCTTTGGTGCCTCCATCCTAGCTGAACTTGTCTTCGGTGAATGACAAAATTGGGCTAGGTGACCTTCTCTTCCACAATTATAACATGCTTTGGACGGCATATCACAGTTTGGACTGATGTGTCCCTCCCCTCCGCATTTGAAGCATATGATAGGTGGTCGTTCTCCTTCCATAACAACAGGTGTGACGCCCCCAAAATTAGGTATACATCACCCATCTTGGGTAGTTAGATACATGGTACAGAATTTAAATACAACTTACTAATATAACTGTCGTGTAAAATACGACATAAACCGTGAGTTTGAATACAAATATTATCTACTAGATATTATACAAACTCAAAAGGAGTCCTCATTACAATTATTATCACACTATTTCACGAATAGTGAGGACTACTAATGCTATCCTCTGGACCATTACTCCGCTTCCCGACTGGTCTCAAATATGTTCTCATTTCAAGAAGAGAACAAAGGAAAGAAAGGGTGAGCTCAACTAGCCCAAGAAGAAATATTATGACTAAGATAATGCGAAATAAATTATCATTAGCCTTCAACAATGTTAAACCGATAAAATATAATAAACATCAAGTTTAATCTGCAGCTGAACAAGCAATCCATTACAAGAGTCAAGTAGAAAATAAAATCTACTATCTTTTATGATTTAAAAGGTTTTCATCATCATTATAGCCGAGACTCAAATTTTAATAAATAATCCACATCATTGAATCACCCCGCACTACTGACCAAGGATATTCTTTAGTATCACGACCACAATTATTCATGCACTACGGGCCAAGAATAGTTGTGTATTCATTAATGGTCATGATCATGCCAACAATCGTCCCATCAATGCACTACTACCATCGAGGATTTTTATCACATCATTTGTAACATTACGGTACCATGATTACAATCGAATAGTCTCTGGTCATAATCATACCAAGTCCATCTATGCACTACTGATGCCATGTATGACTTTAAAAAAATATATATATAAACATGAGGATGATGACAATGATATAAGAATTCAATAAAACAAGTTCAAGAATTATTTTATCCGGAATTATTAACGTCCAAATTGTCAACATGATATCTTTGTTTTGTAGAGTAAAATTCAAGAATGATCGGAAGAATATTTCCATGAAAGATATCTTTGGATGAAACGCAAATATCAAGGATATTCTACTAATTTCATGGAGTATAGAAGTCAAAGTTTTAACCAACCGGGTATAATAAAGAATGGAATAACAAAAGAAATCACCACGCATGCGGTATTTGGCATGAGACAAGTTATTCCAATGTAATAATAATAATAACGGAACCAGTCGTGAAATTCACACCGACAAAGATGTTCCAACAGAATAATAAAGATGGAACCCGATCCTGTAAAACACACGAGATAGGATATTCCAATGTAATGATAAAGATTTTAACCAGTCCTGTAAAACACACGCATGTGATGTTCCAATGTAATAATAAAGATTTTAACCAGTGTCCTGTAAAACACACGAATGTGATGTTCCAACAATAATAAAGAAGATTTTAACCAGTCCGGTGTAAAACACACCATGACGATGGATGTTCCAAATGAATAATAAAGATGTAATAATAGAAGAATGTCACCAAGTATAGGGTAGTCATGATACAAAGTTATTCCAATGTAATAATAAGGAATGGAATAACTCAAGTTCTCTTCATGAATACAAAAGAATAATATCCCTTACGAGTACAACAAATAATATTCCCTACCTTAGAAGAACTGAATATTGGCAAAGTGAAGTAGCAGAATACTTTTCTTCTTTCTCTCTATAGTTTCTCTCTCTAGAGTTTTAGTGAATTCTTAAGAAAATAATGAAGGAATGAGCTTCTATTTATAGGAAAATAGAATGCATAGTAATTAATCCATGAACGGTCCAGATTGATTTACTTTAATTTGACGGTCCATATTTAAAGCAAAATCTTTTAAATAAAATATAATATATTCTATTTATATAAAAACATTTTACTATGCAAATACTATGCAACACTATGCAAAACACTATACAAAACACTATACGACACTATGCATAATAAAATATAATATATTTTATTTATAGAATAACTTTAATAAAGTATTCATTTTATATAAAAGATGTTTACATTTTATTACGTTAATAATATGAATAAAACAAAACTTCATTATCGCTATAATAATTCATATTATTAATCGACAATAATGGAATCAAACTGAGTGACTTCTCACATAAGCATCAATAATCAATACCGTATGCTACTATGCAACCACACGTATTCATCGTATTTTACTACCGAAAGTAGTTCAACAAAGATCAACGGTAAAAACTTCCGCCGTTATTTCAATAAAATATTTTTGTCGCTTTTCTCAATCCGACAATAATTACATTGTGGGTCCACCAATGATTGAGCCGTCATTGTCTGAATATTCCCTCGCTAAAAAGAATATTCCCCACCAATCGAATAATATAACCACTTGCATACTTTGCAAAATTTATAAATATTACCTACAACTATAACATTATATCAAATTTATTCAAAAATAATATTTATAGAAAAAAATTCATCTTTATTTATAAAAGTCGTGGTCTTACAACCTCCCTTCTTATGAAATTTCGCCCTCGAAATTAGGTACGTGCACTGGTATGTCGAAGAGGTAAGGATACCTTGATTTCATTTGATTCTAACTCCCAAGTCATTTCCTCAACATCGTGGTTCCTCCACAAAACTTTGACTTGAGGTATAACCTTGGAGCGTAGAATATGTTCCTTCTTATCCAAAATTTGAACAGAACCTCTTATACGTCAAATCTTCCGCTATTTCGTCCTGGTTCTAACTCAATAATATGGTTCGGTCTTTCACATATTTACGTAACATGGATATGTGAAAACGTTATGAACACGAGACATATTTGGCGGTAAAAGCGAGTCTATAGGCCACGCCTTCTACTCGATCGAGGATTAAAATGGACCAGATGAATCGAGGATTAAGTTTTCCTCTCTTTCCAAATCTTGTAACTCCTTTTCATGGAGCAACTCTTAACAACACATGATCTCCTATATCGAATTTCACGTCCTTTCGATGAAGATCGGCATAACTCTTTTCACGATTTTGTGAGGTTTTTATACGTTGTTGTCGGATCGTTTGAATCTTTTTCTTAGTCATACGTACCAACTCCGGTCCCAACAACGTTGCTTCACCCACCTCATCCCAAAGATCTTTGGAGAACGACACTTTCTTCCATACAACGCTTCGAATGGAGCCATGCCAATACTTGCGATGAACTCGTTGTTGTGGAAAACTCCACCAATGGTAAGAACTTGTCCCAACTTCCCTTGAAATCAAGGACACAGAGTCTTAATAGATCTTCAAGAGTTTGAATAGTCCTCTCCGACTGTCCATCCGTCTGAGGATGATATGCCGAGCTAAATCGTAAATTCTGTGCCCATAGCTTTTTGCAAACTAACCCAAAATCGTGAAGTGAATCTTGGGTCTCGATCAGAAACTATGGATACTGGCATACCATGCAATCTTACAATCTTATTTATGTATATACCGAGCAAGACGTTCAAGTGTATAAGTTTCTCGTATCGGTAAGAAATGAGCGACTTGGTCAATCTATCAACAATGACCCAAATCGTATCAATGCCTTGAGAAACCTTAGGAAGACCGTGAACGAAAATCCATGGTAATGTGCTCCCACTTCCATTCGGAATTTCAAGTGGTTGCAATGGAACTTTTGGTACTTGATGCTCCGCTTTAACTCGTTGACAAGTTAGACACCTTGAGATAAATTCGCTATCTCTCTCTTCATATTGCTCCACCAAAATGTATGACGAATATCATGATACATTTTGGTACTCCCGAGATGGATTGCAAATGGTGTGTTAGCGCCTCCATCATGATATTATACTTTAAATCGTGGTCGTTAGGAACACAAAGTCCGGAGTTGACTCAAGTATTCCTTCTTCATCGATTCTTGCTTGCAGCATAGCACCTTCTTGCACTTTCTTCCTCATACGATCGCCTCAGTGTCCGTAGCTTGAGCGACTTTAACTTTATCGATTAAAGTCGGTTCTACTCATATATTCGCTATCATCACATGCGTCCTGAGTCTTTAGCTCTATCTCCATCCTTTGCAAGTCACACAAAATGGGCCTTTGCGTTGACAATAACGCACTCGTGCGTTCGTGCATATGATCTTCTACTCAATGCGTCGGCCTACCACATTCGCTTTTCGGGATGGTATTGGATGGTATGATCATAATCTTTCAATAGTTCAAGCCAACGTCGTTGTCGCATGTTGAGTTCCTTTTGAGTGAAAAAATATTTGAGGCTTTTATGATCCGTAAAGATTTCCACTTTCTCCCCATACAAGTAATGCCTCCAAATTTTAAGTGCAAAGACAATAAATTTGCCAACTCTGATCATGAGTAGGATAATTGTTCTCATATTCTTCTTTGAGTTGTCATGAGGCATAGGCTATAACTTTTCCATGTTGCATGAGAACACATCCCAACCCTTTTTGCAGAAGCATCATCAGAGATGACAAATCCTCCGAGCCGAGGATGGTATTGTCGAAGCAGTCTTTGAAATAAGTCTCCTCTTGAGTTCTTGAAAACTCTTCTCACATTCTTCGCTCCAATCAACTTTGTATCTTTTCGAGTCACCGAGTCAATGGAGTAGCGATTCGAGAAAATCCTTCCACGAATCTCCGATAATAACCAATAAACCGAGAAAGCTACGTGCTTGATCATCGATTTAGGTTGTTCCCAACTTTGAATAGCTTCAATCTTTCTTTGGGTCAATGATATTCCATGACTTGATACCACGTGCCCAAGGAATGCTACTTCTTCAAGCCGAACTCGCATTTCTTCAACTTGGCATAAAGCTTATATTCACGAAGCTTTTGGAGTGTCGACCTCAAGTGTTGCTCATGATCTTCACGGCTTTTGGAATAAATAAGGATGTCATCAA
The DNA here is from genome assembly GCA_020205615.1 of Panax quinquefolius. Classification (NCBI taxonomy): domain Eukaryota; kingdom Viridiplantae; phylum Streptophyta; class Magnoliopsida; order Apiales; family Araliaceae; genus Panax; species Panax quinquefolius. The sequence continues at coordinate 39,234,532 of CM035155.1, read as the reverse complement.
TAAAGACGACCACAAAGTGATCCAAATATTCCTTGAATACTCGGTTCATCATATCCATGAAGGCGTGGGAGCATTAGTCAATCCAAAGGACATGACTAGGAATTCATAATGCCCGTCTGAGTTCGGAAGCCGTCTTTGGAATGTCACGGGTTCTAATCTTCAATTGGTGATATCCTAACGAAGATCAATCTTTGAAAAGAATTTGGCTCCTTGCAATCGGGTCAAACAGTCATCAATACGTGGCAATGGATACCTATTTTTGATGGTGACATGATTCAACTCCCGATAATCAATACAAAGTCGCATACTCCCATCTTTCTTCTTCACGAATAGAATGAGCACCCCAGGAGAAGTACTAGGGGCGAATAAAGCCAATGTCTAACAATTCCTGTAGTTGGGTCTTTAACTCCTGAAGTTCAATAGTAGTCATTCGATATGGGGCTTTGAAAATAGGTTTTGTACCGGGTTCAAGGTCGATACAAAATTCAATTTCACGCTCTGGGGGTAGGCCAGGAAGTTCTTCGGGGAATACGTTAGGAAATTTATTAACAATAGAAATATCGTTCAAAACTGACGTATTTTTGTTTAAATCTGTGACATGAGCTAAGAAAGCTTAACATCCGTTTTTCAATAAACGAATAGCTTTATGGCTTGAGATGACCGTGATTGATTTTAATGGTTTGGTCGTTTGAATTCGCATAATAGGTTGATTAGGAATATGAAAGCTAACAACCTTACAAAAACAATCAATTTTTTTGCATGATAAGTAGTTAACCAATCAATCCTAGAATCACGTCAAATGCAAGTATTTTTAATGAAATAAGATCGACGGTGTAATGTGAGGGTACCGATTTGAACCAAACAAGACTTATAAACGATTGGATGTAATGAAGGTTTCTCCCAACGGAGTTTCCACAGATAAGTCAAAGTCTAATTTCTCCTGAGTCAAATTTAATCGATGAGCGCAAGTAGGAGAAATAAAAGAATGGGTAGAACCGTATCAAATAAAGTATAGACTTCATTAGAGTTTATGATAAGCTTACCCGTGATGACCTCTTTCGGGTTCCTTGCTTTCCGGGAGGTCACAACAAACGCTTCTCCCTTGCACTACCGGTTTGACTTTTACGGGACTGACCTTTGGTGCCTCCATCCTAGTTGAATTTGTCTTCATGAACGATAAAATCGAGCTAAGTGACCTTCTCTTCCACAATTATAACATGCTTTGGATTGCATGGCGCGATTTGGGTGATGTGTCCTCTCCTCCGCATTTGAAGCATATGATAGGTGGTCTTTCTCCATCCTTAACAACGGTCTTTGGTCTTGACGTCTTTCCATCATTGTTGAATCTCCTCTTCTTGAAATGTCCATTCTTATTGTTTTGTACACGATTACCACCGAAATGGTTACCATATCGGCCCGTTGATTCCTCCACGCTTGTTGTCACCGCGATGATGACTACTCTCACCGGTATTATAATTTTGCTTACTGCTCTCTTTTAGTTAGGTTGACTCGTTATCGCGCTTCACTAATCGAGCCCTATTTACAACATCTCGAATACAAACATAGTTTATGAAATAAAATGTTGACGTATCTCCGGCTTCAAACCTTTTAAAAATATTCGCGCCATTCTTTCTTCATTATCCACCAAGTGGGGCCGAAATCGTGATAACTCCATAAATTTTGCCTCGTATTGCGACACTTGGTCATATTGTTTTGTTCCAACTTGATAAACTCCACCTCCTTCATGTGGCGAATACTTTCGGAAAGTATTTGTCGTTGAAACGACTCTTGGAACTTCTCCCAAGATATCTTCAAGATAAAGAAGTTGAGTAGTCGTTTCTGATTCCCACCAAGAATGTCGCCTCTCCTCCCAACATAAAGGCGTGAAAGGAACCTTTGCTCCTCGGAGTATCCCAAGACATCAAATATCTTGGTAATCTGCTTTATCCATGCTTCCGCGGAAGTGGTTTTGGCTCTCCCTTAAACTCCGGTGGTCCCAGCTCCTTGAATTGTTTAGCGGTGACCGCCCAAGAGTTTTCCGTGTTTCCACCTACGTTTTGGGCGGAGTCGCTCTCTTTCTTTGTTGCATAAATTGCATAAAGCCTTTGAACATTTGATCATTCATCATTTGGTCAGTGTTGTTGTTTGCATGAGGATTGTCGCCTTCGATGCACATTATCCTCGATTATTGATATGTGGCGAATCAACGATCGCACATGTGCTCCATTGCTATTCTCAACATTCTCGAGATGTCATTTTCGACATCTTGCCACAAAACAAAAGGTTAATTGACATGTAACAAATTATCCCTATATTCTCGACCAACCAATAAAATAGCACATAAACTTAGGTAGGTCATACTAGCGAAGGTATTCCCCGTCTCTCCCTCCTAGTACTTATTCTCACATCTTAGCCGGGGATCATATCCTAAGCTCGATACTAATCGTGACGCCCCCAAAATTAGGTATACATCACCCATCTTGGGTAGTCGGATACATGGTACGTAATTTAAATACAACTTACTAATATAACTGTAAATATACAATACGACATAAACCGTGAGTTTGAATACAAATATTATCTACTAGATATTATACAAACTCAAAAGGAGTCCTCATTACAATTATTATCACACTATTTCACGTAATAGTGAGGACTACTAATGCTATCCTCTCGGACCATTACTCTGTTCCCCGATTAGTCCCCAATTATGTTCTCATTTCACAAGAGAACAATGAAAGAAAGGGTGAGCTCAACTAGCCCAGCCCGAAGAAATATTATGACTAAGATAATGCGAATAAATTATCATTAGCCTTCAACAAAGTTTAAACCGATAAAATATAATAAACATCAAGTTTAATCTGCAATGGAACAAGCAATCCATTACAAGAGTCAAGTAGAAAATAAAATCTACTATCTTTTATGATTTAAAAGGTTTTTCATCATCATTTATAAATGAGACTCGACTTTTAATAAATAATCCACATCATTGAATCACCCCTGCACTACGACCAAAGATATTCTTTAGTATCACGACCACAATTATTCATGCACTACGGGCCAAGAATAGTTGTGTATTCATTAATGGTCATGATCATGCCAACAACTGTCCATCAATGCACTACGGCCACTGAGGATTTTTACCACATCATTTGTAACATTACGGTCATGATTACACTGAATAGTCTCTGGTCATAATCATACCAAGTCCATCTATGCACTACAGGCCACAGATGACTTTAAAAAAAATATATAAACATGAGGATGATGACAATGATATAAGAATTCAATAAAACAAGTTCAAGAATTATTTTATCCAGGAATTATTAACGTCCAAATTGTCAACATGATACTGCTTTGTAGAGTAAAATTCAAGAATGATCAGAAGAATATTTTCATGAAAAGATACTGGATGAAACGCAAATATCAAGGATATTCTACTAATTTCATGGAGTATAGAAGTCAAAGTTTTAACCAACTGGGTATAATAAAGAATGGAATAACAAAAGAAATCACCATGCATGCGGTACTTCGCATAGACAGGTTATTCCAACAGAATAATAATAACGGAACCAGGTCAGGTGAAATTCACACCGACAGGATGTTCCAACAGAATAATAAAGATGGAACCAGATCCCGTAAAACACACGATAGAATATTCCAACAGAAATGATAAAGGCGGAACCGGTCCTGTAAAACACACAGACATGGATGTTCCAACGAATAATAATAAAGAATTTAACCAGTCCTGTAAAACACAAAAGACAGGATGTTCCAATAGAATAATAAAAAGATTTTAACCAAGTCGGTGTAAAACACACGCATGACGATGTTCCAATGAAATAATGAAGATGAATAATAGAAGAATGTCACCAAGTATAGGGTAGTCCACGTGATCAAAGTTATTCCAATGTATAATAAGGAATGGAATAATCAAGTTCTCTTCATGAATACAAAAGAATAATATCCCTTACGAGTACAACAAATAATATTCCCTACCTTAGAAGAACCGAATATTGGCAAAGTGAAGTAGCGAATACTTTTTCTTCTTTCTCTCTATAGTTTCTCTCCTAGAGTTTCAAAGTGAATTAAATGAAGAAAATAATGAAGGAATGAGCTTATTTATAGGAAAATAGAATGCATAGTAATTAATCCATGAACGGTCCAGATTGATTTACTTTTAATCGATGGTCCATATTTAAAGCAAAATCTTTTAAATAAAATATAATATATTCTATTTATATAAAAACATTTTACTATGCAAACACTATATTACACTATGCAAAACACTATGCAAAAAATTATGCAACACTATGCATAATAAAATATAATATATTTTATTTATAGAATAACTTTAATAAAGTATTACATTTTATATAAAAGATGTTTCGCTTTTATTACGTTAATAATACTGAATAAAACAAAACGTCATTATCGCTATAATAATTCATATTATTAATCGACAATAATGGAATCAAACCGGTGACTTCTCACATAAAGATCAATAATCAATACTGTGTGTCTACTATGCAAACACACGACATATTCTTGTACTTTTACTACCGAGTAGTTCAACAAAGATCAATTCGGTAAAACTTCCACCGTTATTTTAATAAAAATATTTTTGTCGTTTTCTCAATCCGACAATAATTTCATTGTTTCACAGGTCCACCAATGATTGAGCCGTTGTATTTAATATTCCTCGCTAAACCGAATATTCCCCACCAATCCAATATAATATAACCACTTGCATACTTTTGCAAAATTTATAAATATTACCCACAACTATAACATTATATCAAATTTATTCAAAATAATATTTATAGAAAAAAATTCATCTTTATTTATAAAAGCGGGGTCTTACAACAAGTCTTCGATCTTGGACGCCTTTCCATCATTTTTAAATCTTCTCTCTTAAAATGTCCATTCTTATTGCTTTGTCCATGATTACCACCAAAGTGGTTACCATTTTACATGTTGATTCCTCCACGCTTATTATCATCACCGCTGACATCAAGTATCACCGGTATTATCATTTCTTGTTGGCTTCTCTTTTGGTTGGATTTTTTAGGTTTGTAATATTCATGTGCGCAATCAAATTGCATAAAAGTACGGAAACGTGTAAAATCAGAGTTTAAAAAAATTACAAACCATATACCCGGATCACCCTTTATGCATATTTATTAATTAAACGAAAAGATAAAGAATAAAATCATACCCTTGAAGATCGAGCTTCCTCGTGTACAAGTTCACCTCCAAATCCTTTCGCGTTCAACTTGAATCTACCGGGGTTTGTTCCTTCCTTTGATCGACATTAGCCACCCATATGTTTGGCCTCTGAGGTGATCCACCAAGGAGAAATAAAGATTCAAGAAGAAGGGTGTTTGGCTCAACCCTAGTTTTCTATCTCTATAGAAAAGGCGTACTCTCCAACAAATTGGAATTATTACGTATTATTAAAAAAGTCAACAACCCCATCACCCATAATAAGACTCCTCTTATTTATAGATGTGGGCAACCCACCTTAACAATTAAGGAATTGGGTTTTATTTAATTAATTAAATTCTTTTAATTAATTAAGCTCCTTAAACTTATTAGGGATAATTAATTAAACTCCTTTAACTAATTTTCCTCCTAATCCTATTAGGAATAAATAAGAGTACTTATATTAAATTAATTCCTAAACTCTTTTAGAAATTAAAATAATAATAATTGTAATAATATTAATAAGATTCCTCTTATTAATTTATATTTAATCTTTCTAAAATATTAAATAATAAATATTAAGCTATTTAATTTATTCTATCACCATAGATTAAATTAAATATACATAACATATTATTACGATTATGCCATTAACTTCTTAAATAATTATTCTTCCTTTTATGGTGTGACCCTTTAGGTTCTCCATATTAAACCTAGTTGTGAATAAATCAATTAGAACAATTCTAATCTTATTTAAATAAATAAATTAAACAATTAATTTATTTAAATAAATAATATTTATTCTCTGATAGGGATAAGCCTCCTAGCGATCAACGACTTTCCGGATAATATAGATTTCAATATTAATCATAAAAAGAACCTTTGAGTAAATAGTTCTTGCATGCAATTCAATCCTTCCACCATCTGATGTCCCAATTAAATATAAGATATGGAATTCTTTGTCAAGTCTTATTTTATTTAATTATATGTATTTCGATCCTTAAATGCACAACTCTAAATAATGCAAATTAGAAACTCCTTTCTAATTTCATTACGCCTTAACCCGAGACTCTTTGGGTTGTCATTTATCGAATCACATAGGACATTTCTCTTCTTTTATTAGAAGTGGTAGATTCTTTATTGATCATACATTATCTCCATGTACAACTTATTATACCCAAGCATACCCTTTGATATACCCTAAGGGTCTTAAGGAATAATTCAAAGTATAACTCATCATACACACGATACTATGATGATCTCAAGTCCAAGGATCACTTGTCTTTACTATCATCACTATAGAATTCCTATTGACGAAGCAAATAAAACTCCATTAGATATTCCTTAGCGAGCCACGTTCGGTGAACTTATTCTCTAATAAGCACCTACATACTTGCTTTAGTGTCTCCACACAAAATGATCATGAGATCAATCATCCTCATCCAATGAGCAAGCAACGTATGTACCCAATCTATCCTGGATTCACTAATCCCCAATTAATAATCCAACGATTGGGAACTATTTTAGTTTTAAGCTTTCAAAGAATTTAGATCTCATTAAAATGATCATCATCATTATTCTAAAAGCATTGCTTAAAACTATGGGTTTATCACATATTATAAAACAGCATCATGTAGATAATTAAAAGCCTTTAATAAATTAATACTTTTTATTAATAAATGAATAAGTTTGTTACAAAGTATATGCTTTATCATCAAACATGATTGGCTTGTGTGCATACTACTTTCAATCTCTCACTTGCACTAAAAGCCAATCGTCATGGTAACTTCTCATACTCTTCTTCTCTAAGTGGCGATTATCCTGTTTGTTGGATAAGCTTTAATTAATGGATATGTAATGTTGTTCATGAGAGTCCACTATCTCTATAGTGATTTCCCATCTTTCAATGATTCTAATAATCAAATGAAAGTGCCACAACACATGTTTAGATCGAAGATGAGACTTAGGAACTATTCCTAGTTCTATAATGAACTTTTAATCCAAACAATCAACTTGCGACTTCATTTATAGCTATTTACTTTGTCTTTATCACTAAACTAGCAACTCTTTCTTTGTTTGGAACCTTTCAATTCAACGCACCAACTTTTCAAGGTAACCCTTTACCTTAAAGTGGATTTTTCGTCGTCTTGGTCCGTCTGAAAAAACTTGAGTCTGTTTAAGCTCTCTAGTTTTAATTAAGACCCACCATGAATATGATCACATCCTTAGTGCGGTTAAGCACTTTAAGATGTTTTTCAGCGACTCATAGTGAACTTCTCCATAATATGGTGATCAACATCGGGTCTCGTACATTTCATTGCATGCATGATTTGTTACTCATGCGACCTCTCTTTTTGAGAGTCTGTGGGGACTATTAAGAGAGATACTCCATGGCTCATCAACATGAGACATCTCTTGGAGTTTGCCATGCTAAGCGACTTTAGCATCAAATGAATATCGTTCCTTGGGTTAAGTCGAGCATCCTTTTAAATCTATCTATATAGATTTATATCCCCAATTAAGATACTCTTCCAAATCATTCATGGAGGAATGTTTAGACAACTTTATCTTTTACGATTGTAGCATTGATAAGTTATTCCTCATCCGTAGTATATCAACATATAGTACTAGGAATGTCACGATGCTCCCAATCGACCCTTTTGTACACACTTAGGTTCATTCTTATTTTGATAAAATCAAACTCTTTTGATTGCCTCATCAAAACGAATGTTCCATATTTGAGAAACTTGCTTCAATCCATTTCTCTGAGTGTCTACAACACTTACCTCATCGTATATAACTAGATCATCATCTTCTATGATGTGTATCTCATCATCATCATCTATGATGAATCCATACCTCCTAGGTATCTTGATACTATTCCGTTCTGATTCTTTGTGGTACAACGGAGTCTATCTATAGGTTCCTCTTATTTGACTTATAGTGTTTTGTGGTTCTTGAACTTTTCAAGATCTATTATCCTCCCACTAGCCCTTTCAATAATAAACACATTTATCTTAGAAAGCGCGTGTTTATAACAAACACCTTTTGCTATGTAGGATTATAGAACATATACCCTAAACTTACTTTAGGATGTCCCACAAATTGTACTTGTCAAATCTTGTCCCAAGCTTATCCTTTGAAACCTTTTCACATAAGTTGGACAACCCTTATCTTAACATACTTAAGATTAGGAATCCTCCCCATCCATAACTTTTATGGAGTCTTGGGGCCGATTTTGAGGTTACCATTTTCCATAGATATCTGACCATTTCTAGGACATAACCTGAAGGATCTTTGGAATGTCGGTAAAATCATTATGGACCGCACCATGTCCAACAAGGTACGAATTTTCCATTCGGATACATCAATTAATTATTAAGTGTCGGGATGTTTCCATTATGAGAAAACCATTTGAGATGATTTAGAAACTTATTGCACAAGTATTTATTCCTTGATCTAATCAAAGAATCTTAATACTTTGTCAATTTGTTTCACTTCGAATTTTTGAACCTTTCAAATAATTCACACTTGTATTTCTTCAAATACATACATTCAACTCTTTGAATGATCATCTCCTTTTCTTATACTAATTTGTTCAATATGCAAAATTATTTTCATGTAAGTCAGTATACAAAATTTATTAAGTAATATTCGATTCTATACAAAACATTATTATTATAAATAGAACAACAATTGTTCTTAATTATAATACCAAAAATTTTATTGTCCAACAATAAAATGAAAATAATATTTTTAACAAGAACCTGAATACAATAACAACTTATTGACTTAATAGACTTGCCCATAGGCATTGCTAAACTATAAGTTTCTATGGCTAATGTAATGAACCTTTGCTTCATTTCCCACATAAGATTATTTATCTTTGTTTAGCTTTCTACTTCTTCTTGGTCCATTCATAAATCTATATTTATGATAACCAAAGTCGGTATCCAATACCCCAGTAGAACCTTGACTTAAAGAAAAATTTATTTCAATAATGAACAAAAACTGTATTGTAACCGAAACTTCACTAAGCTTCTTTGGTTAGCCTCTGCAAGATGCTTCTCGCAGTTTCTTTCCAGTGTCCAGGCTTATTGTAGTGGAAGCAAACTCCTTTGCTATCCATATCAGTTTTGTTCTTATTATCCTTTGTTTTGCCTTTCTATTTACCTTCTTTGAATCGTTCTTCTTTTCAGAAGATCCTTTGGCCCCTACCAGTAAGACTTGATCTTTCTTGGTTGGAAAGTGACTCTCAACATTTTTCAATATGTTAAGCAAATCAGCGAGGCTGATATCTAGCTTGTTCATATGAAAAATTCACAACAATTATGAAAAGAGTCCGGGAGTGAGTGCAAGATCAAATCTTGGCTCAACTCTCCATCCATGACAAAACTCGTTGTCCTAATTGATCAATCAAATTGATAATGTTAAGGACTTTTATCATCTTTGTAGTGCCATTGGCCATTCTAGATCGGAAGAGCTCCTTAGATATCTGATATCTATCAGTCCTACTTTCCTCACCATCAACTACTTGTTGTGCAGGAATATAGTAGGTGCATCCATAGTTTCATGCTGACGCTGAAGCTCGTTACTCATGGATGCGAGCATGATGCATTGAGCCAACTATGCATCATCTTGCCACTTTCTAAAAATAGCAATCTCTTCCTCAGAGTCATTATGCGCAACCATTGCAGGGATAGGCGTATTAAGGACATAAGATAGCTTTTCAACCGTGAGAACTATTCTCAATTCCTTAACCAATCCGCTTAATACTGGTCCGGTTAAATAACATCTAATATGTTTCGCGATGATAGTAATTAAGACATTGTAAAATTTTGTAAATGAATTTGTAATTAACAACATTTTAGCATACATTCTTTTATTAATTACCAAAATAAATTAGGTCTTGTTTTAAATTGGTATCTCCCACTATTTTCTTCAAACTATATTACCCTCACTTATATAGTTCGGCAAAATCTAATTAAAGATTTGCTAGTGAGAATAAGGATCCCATTTCAAATGTATATAGCCTTGTGGTGACCTGACAAACTATATATAAATAAATAGGTAGACAACTTTTGTCAATTACATCAACTATGCAACTCCTTTTCTTTTTTTGCCTCTTAGATTATTTTGATCAGTGGTGGCACATCCGAATCAAAATTATCCAAGTTAAGTCCGACCTAGCACTCCATATATTCAAAAAAGAAAAATATCATCCTTGTGGTGACACAACAAAACAATATTGTTCAATTTTCTTTATAAGCATCAAATGTGATAAATTAACATCTTAAATACTTAATATTTGCCTTGTGGTGACACAACAAACTCATATTAAATATGTAGTACTCTATTAATTTTATCATGCTAGAAGGCGACGTTCGATATTCCAAATATCTTTGAACTTTTAGGACTTAATATAAAAAATTGAGGGGTTTGTTATTAATTTGTCTCATCTTGTTTAGCGGCAGCATGCATATATATATATAAAATACGCGTCGTATTAATGAACATACGAAACATGTTTGCATAATATATAATATATATAGCATAAGCATGCACATATAGAATACTATATTCTACCTGGATTGATTATGGACTTTTATTCTAGTTTGGTTCACTAGAGCCACCAAGTGAACCAAAATTGGTCCCCAGGGGGTGCAAGAAATAATAATATTAAATATAACTATTACATTTAAACCCGGGCTCCATTACAAATCGGGTCTTCAAGCGCTTACGCTCCTTGATCTCCAATTCTTCAAAATTAATTCTAATTATTCCTATTACAAAACTATTTTAAAATAAATAAAACCTTGATCATCATCGAGGGAAGTACATAGGAGGAGATAGAATTTACATTAAGAAAAATTAGAGAAGAGAGGCAGTGCGCAGAATTCCCATTTAATAAAACCCATACATTCATGCATCCAACTAAAATAAAATCCAATCATATTGGTCAATAGTCCATAATCAATCCCATTTATTACATACACATCATCATCATATGCGATCAATAAATAATATTTATCTTATGAATAATAAACATTTAATATATATATATTGATATCATTTAATGGGCAAATTTAGTTAGTATAAAATCTAATTTTTGAATCAAAATAAACTCCTTTATTTTAATCCAAATTTAAATCAAAATAAAACTATTTTATTTTAATTTATCCAATTTTGAATAAAATAAACTATTTTATTTTAATCAAAATTTTAATCAAAATAAACTCCTTTATTTTAATTAATTATGGAATCCAATTCCATATAAAAAAAAATTATTAAAGGAAACACGGATTTTTTTTTTCTATTCACAAATAAACTCCTTTATTTTGAATAATATGAAATCTTATTTCATATCTAAATAAACTCCTTTATTTAAGGAAATTATGATTCTCTTTCCTATTCACAAATAAACTCCTTTATTTTAGGAAACATGGAATCCAATTTCAACTCCAATTAGTTATCATGGAATCTAATTCCAACTCTAATTAGTTAGCATGACATTTAATTTTAAAATTAAAATAAACCTTTTATATTTTAATATTAAAATAAACTTTTTTATTTTAAGATTAAAATAAATTATTTATTTTAATTATAAAATTATTAAAATTATTATATATATATAATTAATATTACAGTAATATATATATTATATATATATATATATAATAATCATCCTAGGCCAATTTTTTTTTTCTCCAAACACGTGACAACCATTAATCATATGCATGATCAGCAAAATAATGTGTAGTACCCGAATCAACTATTGTTCCCCACCAATAATCGATTTTATATCAACATAGTAAAATGTTGCCTTGAATTCCGTGCGCCATCCTTCAGGTTCTAAAGCATCAGAATCAACAACGTCCGTTTACCATCTTACAAAAAAAATGACCGGATTGACCGAATCACATGGCGTCTCATGAAAAAAAAAAATTCTAGACCTTTTTTTTTTTTTAATTAAATTTTATACATTAAAATTATGCCCAATTAAATTGTTCTAAACACATATCAATATACATATTAAATTAAAACAATTAATAATTCGCATAAAGGTTTGGCTCGATGCCAATTTATTAGGTTTGTAATATTCATGCATTGATCAAATTGCATAAAAAGTGCTGAAACGTGTAAAATCGAGTTTAAAAATTTACAAACCATATACCCGGATCACCCTTTATGCATAATTATTAATTAAACGAAAAGATAAAGAATAAAATCATACCCTTGAAGATCGATCTTCTCTCGCATCAAGTTCACCTCCAAATCCTTTCGCATTCAACTTGAATCTCACCGGGTTTTGTTCCTTCCTTTGATCAACATTAGCCACCCATATGTTTTGGCCTCTGAGGTGATCCACCAAGGAGAAATAAAGATTCAAGAAGAAGGTGTGTTTGGCTCAACCCTAGTTTTCTATCTCTATAGAAAGGCGTCTTTCCAACAAATTGGAATTATTACGTATTAGTAAAAGTCAACAACCCCATCACCCATAATAAGACTCCTCTTATTTATAGATGTGGGCAACCCACCTTAACAATTAAGGAATTGGGTTTTATTTAATTAATTAAATTCTTTTAATTAATTAAGCTCCTTAAACTTATTAGGATAATTAATTAAACTCCTTTAACTAATTTTCCCTCCTAATCCTATTAGGAATAAATGAGAGTACTTATATTAAATTAATTCCTAAACTCTTTTAGAAATTAAAATAATAATAATTGTAATAATATTAATAAGACTCCTCTTATTAATTTATATTTAATCTTTCTAAAATATTAAATAATAAATATTAAGCTATTTAATTTATTCTATCACCATAGATTAAATTAAATATACATAACATATTATTACGATTATGCCATTAACTTCTTAAATAATTATTCTTCCTTTTATGGTGTGACCCTTTAGGTTCTCCATATTAAATCGATTGTGAATAAATCAATTAGAACAATTCTAATCATATTTAAATAAATAAATTAAACAATTAATTTATTTAAATAAATAATATTTATTCTACAATAGGGATAAGCCTCCCTAGCGATCAACGACTTTCCAGATAATATAGATTTCAACATTTATCATAAAAGAACCTTTGAGTAAATAGTTCTGCGTACAATTCAATCCTTCCACCATACAATGTCCCAATTAAATATAAGACATGGAATTCTTGTCAAGTCTTATTTTATTTAATTATATGTATTTCGATCCTTAAATGCACAACTCCAAATAATGCAAATTAGAAACTCCTTTCTAATTTCATTACTCCTTAACCAAGGACTCACTGGGTTGTCATTTATCGAATCACAAAGGACATTTCTCTTCTTTTATTAGAAGTGGTAGATTCTTTATTGATCATACATTATCTCCATGTATAACTTATTATACCCAAGCATACCTTTGATATACCCTAAGGGTCTTAAGGAATAAGTCAAAGTATAACTCATCATACACAAGATACTATGATGATCTCAAGTCCAAGGATCACTTGTACTACTATCACTACAGAATTTCTATTGACGACAAATAAAACTCCATTAGGTATTCCTTAGCGAGCCACGTTCGATGAACTTATTCTCTAATAAGCACCTACATACTTGCTTTAGTGTTTCCACACAAATGATCATGAGATCAATCATCCTCATCCAATGAGCAAGCAACGTATGTATCAATCTATCCGGATTCACTAATCCCCAATTTAGTAATCCAACGATTGGGAACTATTTTAGTTTTAAGCTTTCAAAGAATTTAGATCTCATTAAAATGATCATCATCATTATTCTAAAAGCATTGCTTAAAACTATGGGTTTATCACATATTATAAAAAAAGATCATGTAGATAATTAAAAGCCTTTAATAAATTAATACTTTTTATTAATAAATGAATAAGATTGTTACAAAGTATATGCTTTATCATCAAACATGATTGGCTTGTGTGCATACTACTTTCGGGGTTGACTCATTATCGCACTCCAATAATCGAGCCCTATTAACAACATCCGAATACAAACACGCTTTATGAGAGATAAGATATTGACGTATCTCGTGTTTCAAACCTCTTAGAAACATTCACGTCATTCTCTCCTTATTATCAACAAAATGGGGCACGCAAACCGAACGACTTGGCAAACTTGAGATCGTCTTTGCGACACGGTCATGTTGTTTTGCTCCAGTTTAATGAACTCTACCTCTTTCATGTGATGAATACTTTGGAAAGTACTTGTCGTTGAATGCTTCTTGAAACTTTTCCCAAGACATCTTCGGTCAAGGCGGGTTGAGTCGCTTTACAGATTCCCACCAAAGAATCTGTCTCGCCTCGCATAATATGAAGGTGGCAAAGGGAACCTTTGCTCCTCGAAAACCCAAGACATCAAATATCTTGTTGATCTTTTTATCCACGCTGCCTTAAGTGATTTTGGCTCTCCAAAAACTCCGGTGGTCCCAGCTCCTTGAACTATTTAGCGGTGATCGTCAAGAGAGTTGCCGATGTTTCCACCAAAGATTTTGGATGAGAGCCGCTCTACTTTGATGTTTCATGAATTGCATGAATCCTCGGAACATTCCATCGTTCATCATTTGGTTTTGTTTGTTGTTTGCACGAGGATTTTCGCCTTCCTCGATGCACATTATCCTCGATTATTGATCTGTGGAGACTCAACGGTCTCCTGTGCTCCATTAATGTTCTCAACATTCTTGGATGCCATTTTCAAACACTGCCACAAAATAAGGGTTAATTAACATATCACATATTATCCATATACTCTGACTGACCAATTAAATATCAAATAAACTTAGGTAGGTTATACTAGCGAAAGAATTCCCCGTCTCTCCCCCCTAGTTCTTTTCTCACATCTCAGCCAGAGATCATATCCCTAGGCTTTGATACCAACTGTGACACCCCCAAAATAGGTATACATCACCTATTCTGAGTCGCCAAATACATGGTACAGAATACAAATACAATCTTTAATATACAACAAGAAAGTCATGAGTTTTAATACAAATATTGTCTTCAGACAATATCCACTCTCGAAATAAGTCCTCGATTACATTTATTGTCACACTATTTAATGTAATAGTGAGGACTACTAATACTATTATCTCGGACCACACTCCGTTCTCCATTACTAGTCCATTACGTTCTCATTTCACGAAGAGAAGATGAAAGAAAGGGTGAGCTCAACTAGCCCGATAAGAAATATTATGACTAAGATAATGCGAGAATAAATTATCATTAGTCTTCAATTATGTTAAACTGATAAAATATAATAGACATCAAGTTTAACTGCAGCGGAACATGCAAACTATTAAAAGAGTCGAGTAGAGAATAAAATCTACATTCTTTTATGATTTAAAAAGTTTTCATCACTTTTATCATTTGGGACTCGACAATAAATAATCCACATCATCCCCCGCACTACGGCGAGGATATTCATTAGTATCACAACCACAAATTATCCATGCACTACGGGCCAAGGATATTCCTGTATTCATCAATGGCCATAATCATGCCAACAACTGTCCATCAATGCACTATGGGCCAATGAGGACTTTTACCACATCATTTGTAACATTACGGTAATGATTATACCGAATAATCCTTGGTCATAATCATACCAAGTCCATCTATGCACTACAGGCCACAGATGACTTTCAATAAAATATAAACATGAGGATGATGACAATGATATAAGAATTCAATAAAACAAGTTCAAGAATTAATTTATCCAGAACTAATAACGTCCAAATTGTCGACATGATACTTCTTTGTAGAATAAAATTCAAGAATGCTCGTAAGAATATTTCCATGAAAGATCTTTGGATGAAGCGCAAATATCAAGGATATTCCACTAATTTCATGGAGTATAGAAGTCAAAACTTTAACCAACTGAGTATAATAAAGAAAGGAATAACAAAAGAAATTACCATACATGAGGTACTTCGCATGACGGAGTTATTCCAATGAATAATAAATAACGAAATCGAGTCGAGCGTAATACACACAAGCGAGAATATTCCAACGAATAATAAAGAATGGAATAACAACAAAATCACCATGCATGCGGTGCAGCATGTAGACAAAGTTATTTAAATGTAATAATAAATAACGGAATCAGTGCAGCGTAAAACACACAGAAAGGATATTCAAATGAGAATAATAAAAAGGCGGAACCGTGTCCCAAGCGTAAATGCATGATGTGATATTCCAACAGAATAATAAAGACGGAACCAGGTCCGGCGTAAAACGCACAGACAGGATGTTCCAACAGAATAATAAAGAATGGAATAACAACAGAAATCACCAAGTATAGGGTAGACCGCGTATACAGGTTATTCCAATAGAATAATAAAGAATGGAATAACAGAAGTTCTCTTCATGAATATAAAAAAATAATACCCTTACCTTATAAAGAAGAGTACTACTTCACGGCGGTAAGGCGGGGATATACTTGAAGAAACTTGCACTACGCTCAAAAGCTTTCTTAAACGCTAAAGAAATACGCCAAGATTATAGAAGAATAATTCTCTTTACGCTTCTCTCTCTAGAGTTTTAGTGAATTAAGTAAGAAATAATGAAGAAATGAGCTTATTTTTATGAAGAATGGATGAATAAGTAACCAATCCATGAACGGTCCGGATCGATTTACTTTAAGCAGACGGTCCGGATTGGTTTAAAATAAAATATAATATATTCTATTTATAATCTAATAAAATGAATAACTTTTAAAAAAGATTTTACTATCGCAAACACTATGTAGGCACTATGCAAACACTATGCATAATAAAATATAATATAATCTAATTATTGTCTAATAAAATAGATAACTTTATAAAAGTATTCATTTTATATAAAATATTTTTTCTATTAGCTTTAATAAAACGAATAACTTTATAAAAATATTCTGTTTTATATAAAAAGCTTTTCTATTTTATTACATTAATAATACTAATAAAACAAAACTTCATCATCATTATTATTATTCACACTATTAATCGACCAAGTCGTTTCCAAGAAAGAGGGGGCTTTCCAATAAGGATTTCTTCCTATTGGCGCGCAATTAGGTGACCAAACATCTCCTTGGCAGAACTTCTAGACATCGTTAATATTGCAAATAATAATATTAATAACTCTATCATCTCAATTATTGATTTAATAATATATAAAATATCGACAATAATTGAATAAAACCGAATGACTTCTCAATGTAAGCATCAATAATCAATATCGTGTGCTACTACGCAACCACGCCAAGATTACTATACTTTTACTACCGAGTAGTTCAACAAGATAACGATAAAACTTCCGCCGTTATTTTCAATAAAAATTTTGTCGTTTTCTCAATCCGACAATAATTACATTGTGGAGTCCGCTTATGATTGTCTTGTCGCATTTAATATTCCTGTTAAAACGAATATTCCCCGACTAATCGAATATTATATAACAACTTGCGTACTTTGCAAAATTTATAAATATTACCCATAACTATAACATTATATCAAATTTATTCCATAATATTTAAAAAAATTATATTTATAGAAAATTCATTTTTATTCATAAAAGTTGGGGTCTTACAGGAACGAATTCAGTCGATTAATATTGTGAATTATAATAATGATGATAAATGTTGTTAATATATTGAGGTGTCTTTTATGAAGTCACGTAAGTTTATATATATATATATATATATTAGTAAATTATATATATAATTTTTTTATTAGTATTATTAATGTAATAAAATGAAAAAGCTTTTTATATAAAAATGTAATACTTTTATAAAGTTATTCGTTTTATTAGTCTATAAATAGAATATATTATATTCTATTATGCAAGTGTTTTAGATATAGTAAAATCTTTTTATATAAAATGTAATACTTTTATAAAGTTATTCATTTTATTAGACTATAAATAGAATATATTATATTTTATTATGCATAGTGTTGCATAGTGCTTGCATAGTATTTTGCACAATAAAATCTTTTTATATAAAACAAAATACTTTTATAAAGTTATTCGTTTTATTAGATTATAAATAGAATATATTATATTTTATTTAAAAGATTTTATTTTATTAGAATATTTTATAGTAAATCAATCTGGACCGTCCGTTTAAAAGTAAATTAATCTGGACCGTTAATGAATTAGTTATTATTCAATCCATTCTTCTATAAATAGAAGCTCATTCCTTCATTATTTCTTACGAATTCCCTGAAACTCTAGATAGAGAAATTATAGAGAGAAAGAAGAAAAGTATTATGCTGCTTCACTACTCCTATATCCAGTTTCTTCTAAGGTAAGGAAAATTATTTGTTGTACTCGTAAGGGGTATTATTCTTTTGTATTCATGAAGAGAACTTCTGTTATTCCATTCTTTATTATTCTGTTGGAATAACCTGTAAACGCGGGCTACCCTATACTTGGTGAAATTCTTCATTATTCCATTCTTTATCATTATATTGGAATAACTCCGCCTCATACATATCAAATCATGCATACATGGTGAAATTCTTCTATTATTCCATTCTTTATCATTCATTGGAACATCCTCATGCATGCGTTTCGCTTACGCATGACACCGTTCCGTTATTTATTATTACTATGTGGAAATATCATGTCTGTGCGTTTACGCATGACCTGATTCCGTTATTTATTATTCTGTTGGAATATCCTGTCTGTGCTTTACACATGACCTGGTTCCGTTATTTATTATTATGTTGGAATAACCTGTCTGTGCGGTCTATCGCATGCCTGGTGATTTCTTTTGTTATTTCATTCTTTAGTATATTCAGTTGGTTAAAGTTTTGACTTCTATACTCCATAAAATTAGTGAAATATCCTTGATATTTGCGCTTCATCCAGTATTTTTTCATGGAAATATTCTTCTGAGCATTCTTGAATTTTTACTCTACAAAGCAGTATCATGTTGATAATTTGGACGTTATTGGTTCCTGGATAAATTAATTCTTGAACTTGTTTTATTGAATTCTTATATCATTATCATAATCCTCATTTTTATATTTTGTTGAAAGTCCTCTGTGGCCTGTAGTGCATAGATGGACTTGGTATGATTATGACTAGGGATTATTCGAATTGTAATCATGGCCGTAATGTTACAAATGATGTGGTAAAAGTCCTCATTGGTCCGTAGTAGTGCATTGATGGACGATTGTTGGCATGATCATGACCATTGATGAATACACGAATATCCTCGGCCGTAGTGTATGGATAATTTTGATCGTGATACTAATAAATATCCTCGGTCGTAGTCTTGGGGATGATGTGGATTATTTATTTAGCCGAGTCTCAAATGATAAAAGTGATGAAAACCTTTTTAAATCATAAAAGATAGTAGATTTTATTCTCTACTTGACTTTTTTAATGGATTGCTTATTCACCGCAGCTTAAACTTGATGTCTGTAGATTTTATCGGTTTAACATTGTTAAAAACTAATGATAATTTATTACGCATTATCTTATCATAATATTTCTTCTTTCACTTTATTTCATTATTCTTGAAATGAGAAAGGGACTTGATTTGATGGTAATGTGGATAGTCCTCACTATTCTATAAAATACATGATAATAAATGTAATGAGGACTCCATTGAAAATGGATATTGTGTAAGACCCCAAATTTTTTTAAATAAAAGGAATTTCCTTTATTTATTATTTTGAAATAAAATATTTGATTAATGTGGATAGTTAAAGGGTTAAATACGCAATATATAAAATATTCATTGTTGTGGAATATTAATTTGGTCGTGGAATATTAAATGCTGTCGGGGAATATTAAATATAACCCAGTAGCGACCATATGTGTGGCCCCATGTGAAGCGATTGGATGAAGAAAGCGACAAATATAAGTTGTTTTTAAATAACGGCGTAGTTATTCTGAGTTATCTTTGTTGGAATACCGGGTGGTTAAAACACACTAATCTGGCGTTGTTGAGCGATAGCTGCGGTATTGCACCAATTATTGATTCTTACGTGAAAGCCACTACTCAATAATGGTTACGATAATTCTTGTTCGATATTTTATTGAGTTAATAATTCTTTGCGTTGATATTTTATATTCTTTGTTGTTTGATAATTGTCATTACACAATTATTTTTCATTATCGAAGCAATAATTCATATTATCTGAATAATATTATTAGATAACATTATTGGCAATGTCTAGAAAGTTACATCTAAGGAGAGGTTTGATCATCTAATTGCGGCGCTGATGAAGAAGAAATTCTTATTGGAAAGCCCCTCTTTCTGAGGAGCTGCACAGTTGTCGATATTGTGATTACATAATATTATTTGTGAATAATTAATTATTGATTTATATGATGAGGAAAATATTGATTTTATGTGGATATAGATGGAGAAAATTTTTAAAATGACAATTGTTGAAAATTAATATTTTATCTTTTTACGATAAAATAATTCATTTAAATATATTATTTTAATAATATATTAACGGTGATATTTTTACAATGAATGTGGGATATATGAGTATATGAGGAGGAAGAGTATTTTTGTGGCATTAAATGTTTAACACATGTTTTGTGTGTTGGTGGACCTGATTTATTAATAGAAATTTGATTATAGCTTGTAAAATCACCCGTTTGTGGATTTGGTCAATTTCTATTTGGAATTTGGAAAAACTTTCTTCTGCAAAGTTGTAGAGAATTGAATTTCCTATAAAAACTCAAGAGATTCAATTTTCTGATGAAAGGGCTATTTATTATGAATTATTGAAGTTAGAAGCTCAAAATAATTGATTTTGGGAGTTTAAATTATTTTTGTTAAGAAAAACATTTTTGTATTTTTTTTTGGACATCATTAACATGTGTGGCTGGTGTTTTGACCAAAAGGTGGGCTAAGGAAAATTTGTATAATTATATTAATATTATATTAAATTTTACGCTTTGGTGTTCTAGCGTTTTCTATAAATAGGGTCTTGGGTTAGAATTGAAAATCACACCGAAACTGAAGTTTTCTCTCTATTTCTCTCTCGATATTTTGGCGTATTCTTGTGAGTATTTTGAGTATACTTTGAGTATTGCTAGGCGGTCTGAGTTCCCTTGACCTTATACGGTATTCGATTCCAAATTTGTAAGTCTTAATCTTTGAGGTAAGGGATATTATTTTTTTTTAGAATGATATTATTTCTTCAATATCATTATATTTGAAATGTTGATCTGAAGTTTTATCAAATTTGGAACTTTTTCATGTGGGGTTACTATTCATGGGTTCTTATTCATGAGTTCTTATTCACGAGTTCTTATTAATGAGTTTCTTATTCACGATTCTTATTCACGAGTACTTATTAAGTGAAGCGTGAAGATGTTTTTGTGGAATTTCTATCTTTTGGTGTCGGAGTTACTATTCACGTATCGGCCTATATTCACGTATCTGACACTATTCACGTATCTGGCCTTATTCATAGAAAAATAAAATTTTTTCTTTTTTTCAAAATATCTATTCGGATACTAGCTACGATTGTATAAATGTTTTGATCATTCTTGAATTTTACACCACTATGATTATTTTTGAGGTATTTTTGGGCGTGGATAAAACCAAGTACGAATCCTTAATCCTTAATCCTTGTCATTTTGTTTCAATCTTTGGATTCGTTTCTTTAAAAATATTTTTCATCATCCTCGGTCTTAAATGATGATATTATGGAATATCTTTGGCACATAGTGCAAAGATGAATGATTTCTTAAGAATATCTTTGGCACATGGTGCAAAGATGAATGATTTCTGAAGAATATCTTTGGCTGTGTAGTCTGCAAAGATGAATGCAGTGTTTAAATGAACATGACCCGGTGATGAATATCTTTGGCACATAGTGCGAAGATGAATATTTGATTCGGATGTATATTGATTGATGTTACGAGGATAAAAGATGAGCGATGAACTTTTAAATTCATACATAGAAGATAGTAGTTTGCATTCTCTACTTAACTCTTCTAATGAATTATTATTTCATTGCGAATATTGATTTAAAGTTTGTTGTCTATTGTATTCTATTAGATTTTTCCTGTTGAAGACTAACGATAATTTGTTGTATATTATCTTAGTCATAATATTCTTCTTGAGCTAGTTGAGCTCACCCTTTTCCTTTTTGTTCCATTTTTCTCGGGGAGGCGAGAATATAGCGAGTGCAGTCGGGGTATGGAATGAAGTTTTTAGAAAGGATTGTTTAGTAGTCCTCACCATTTTGTAAAATAATGTATCGATAAATGTGATGAGGATTTATTTGAGTATAGATATTGTCTAGAAGATAATATTTGTATTCAAACTCACAGTTTTCTTGTTGTAATAATAAAGTTGTAGTTGTTTACATACCATGTATTGACAACTCGAATAGGTGATGTATACTATTTTGGGGGCGTCACGATTGGTATCGAGCTTAGGGATATGATCTCTGGCGGAGATCGGGGAATAGAACTAGGAGGGAGAGGAGTAAATCCTTCGCTAGTGTGTCTACTAAGCTTATTTGTTAGTTGAGTCGATATATAGGGATATTATGTGATATATTGATTTCCTTAATTAACCCTTGTTTTATGGCGATGTTTTGAAAATGTCATTGAGAATATTAACGATTGGAGTAAATGAGGCCGTGGAGATGTCTGTCTTTACCAGCGAGGAGAGCGTGCAACAAATTTGGCAATGTACCTCCTGTGAACAACACCGTTGAAAGCGGATGATGAACGAGGGGATGTTTAGAAGTTTTTTGCGATTCATGCAAAATCGGACGAGGAAACTTCGTGTTCAAAATCTGAGGAGGAAATGATAGCAATTCACGGGTTGTCACACCAAGCGATTCAAAGAGTTGGGACCACGAAATTTAAGGGAAAGCGAGATCCGATCATGGCGGAAGCATGGGTCAAACAAATTACCAAGATATTCGATGTCTTGGGATGCGGAGAGAAGCGAAGAAGTTCCATTCGCCACCTTATGTTAAAGTGGCGAAGCGGACTCTTGGTGGGAGATGCATGAAGCGCACCCATCCGGCCCTTTTCGGCATGTCTTGGGAGGCGTTTGAAGCTATTTAATGACAAATACTTTCACGAAAGTGTTAAATCGTATGAAGGAAGTGGAGTTCATCATTGGAACAAAACAACATGGCGGTGTCTCGATGCGAGGCAAAAGTTTGCGAGTTATCGGTTTTGCACCTCATTTGGTGGAGAATGAGGAGCGTTATGGCGGATGTTTCTTAGAGGTTTGAAACCGGCGTCGTCGATATCTCATTTCTCATAAATTTTCTCTTTATTCGGATGTTGTAAGCAGGGCTCAATTATTAGGCGAGATACTTGAAATCGGCGGTCATTGAGGACCCTGACCGGGATCGTATCGAGAGATAGCGATCAGCGAAATAATGATAACTGCGGAGAAAAAAGCAGAATGAACGAAATGGTAACCACTCTGGTGGTAATCATGGCCATGAAAATAGAAGAAGCGAGTCGGGGAGATTTTAAAAGAGGAGATTTAACAACGACCATGTGAAGATGACAGTCTTGAAGAAGCGGTTCTAAGGGAGAGAACGACCACCGGTCGTATCTTTAAAATTCGGAAAAGAGGACATATCGGTCAAAAGCGCCTGAACAGTTCAAGGTATGCTATAATTGTGGAAAGGAAGGACATATCGCTCGAGATTATGCGATGGCGAAACCTAGTTCGGTGAGGACGGTGACTCAAAAAGATCCCGAGAAAAGTCAAAAGTCAGCGATTAGGGAAGAAGCGTTTGTTGTGGTTTGTCATAATCGAGGAACCCAAGCGAGGTGATCACGGGTAAGCTATTTATAAAATTCTTGCGAAGTTTATACCTTACTTGATCTCTGGTGCTACCCATTCATTTATCTCTCCTGCATGTGCTCAGCGTTTAAACTTGACTCGGAGAAATTAGACTTTGACTTATCTGTGGAAACTCAGTTAGGAGAAACTTTCATCACATCCACATTGTTTATAAATCTTGTTTGATTCAAGTTGGCACCATTACCTTACCTGTTGACCTTATCTCTTTAAAGATACTTGCTTTTGATGTGATTTTAGGGATTGATTGGTTAACTTCTCATCATGCCAAAATTGATTGTTTTAAAAGGTTGTTAGTTTTCATATTCCTAACCAACTGTTATGCGATTCAATAACTAAACCATTAAAATCGATCACCTTGTCATATCTAATCATAAAGCTATTCGTTTATTAAAAAGCGGATGTCAAGCTTTCTTAGCCCATGTTATGGATTTGAATAAAGACACGTCAAATTTGAATGATATTCCTGTTGTTATTGACTTTCTGACGTATTTCAAGAAGAACTTCCGATCTACCCCGAGCGTGAAGTTGAATTCTTTATTGATCTTGAACTGATACAAGCCCATTTCTAAAACCCCATATCGAATGGCTCTATTGAACTTGAGGAGTTAAAGGTCCAACTACGAGGAATTGTTGGACATCGGTTTCGTTAAATCTAGTACATCTCCTTGGGGTGCTCTGTTTTATTCAGTAAAGAAGAAAAGGCGGAGTATGCGACTTTATATTGACTATCGGGAATTGAACCATGTCACCATCGAGAATAGGTATCCTCTACCTCGTATTGATGACTTGTTTGACCAATTACAAGGGGCACATTCTTTTCAAAAATCGATCTTAGATTACGGATATCATCATTGAAGATTAAAAGCGAGGATATTCAAAAGCGCCTTGAGAACTTCGGTATGGGCATTATGAATTCTTAGTCATGTCTTTCGGACTAACTAATGCTCTACGGCTTTCATGGATATGATGAGCCGAGTATTCAAGGAATATTTGGATCAATTCGTTGTTGTCTTTATTGATGACATTCTCATATATTCCAAAAGCCGTGAAGATCATGAGCACCATTTGAAGCTGGTACTCCAAAGGCTTCGTGAAAACCAACTATATGCCAAATTGAAGAAATGTGAGTTACGGCGAGGAAGTAGCATTCCTTGGGCGCGTGGTGTCGAAACATGGAGTATCTGTTGATCCGGTGAAGATTGAAGCAATCTGAAGTTGGGAACAACCAAAAGTCGGTGGTCAAGTCACGTAGTTTTTGGGCTTAAATTTGGTTATTATCGGAGATTAGTGGAAGGGTTTTCTCGAATCGCTACTTCATTAACCCAGCTAACTCGGAAGGATACAAAATTCGTTTGGAGTGAAGAATGCGAGAAGAGTTTCCAAGAGCTTAAGAGGAGACTTATTTCGGCACCTGTTCTAACAATACCATCTGGTTCGGATGGATTTGTTATCTCTGACGATGCTTGAGCAAAGGGTTAGGATGTGTTCTCATGCAACGTGGGAAAGTCATAGCCTATGCCTCGCGACAACTTAAAAGAGTATGAGAGGAATTATCCTACTCATGATCTAGAGTTAGCGGCCCGATCGTTTTCAGCGCTAAAGATATGGAGGCACTATCTATATGGGGAGAAAGTGGAGATATATTCGGACCATAAAAGCCTTAAATATTTCTTCACTCAAAAAGAACTCAACATCTTGGCGGCGACGTTGGCTCGAACTATTGAAGACTACGACCACACTTTATTGATACCATCACAGTAAAGCGAGCGTGGTGGTAAGCGGCGCGTTGAGTAGAAGATCGTATCTTGAGGAACGAGTGCGATGATGTCAAGTATCGCGTAGAGCCAACTTTAATAGAAAAAGTTAAGGTTGCTCGAGCCACCGGCCCTTGAGCCGATGATCGTATGAAGAAGAAAGTACAAGAAGGAGCTATTAGGGCGAGAATTGATGAAGAAGGAATACTTGAGTCCACTCTGAACTTTGTGTTCTAACGACTCGATTTGAAGTCTGAAGATTATGATGGAGGCACACAATCGCCATTTGCAATCCATCTGGAAGTACTAAAATGTATCGTGATCTTGACATACATTTTGGTGGAACAATATGAAGAGAGAGATTGCAAAGTTTATCTCGATGTGTTTAACTTGCCAACGTGTAAAGGCGGAGCATCTTGTACCTAAGGGTCCGTTGCAACCACTTAAGATTCCGAATGGAAGTGGGAACACATTACTATGGATTTAGTTCACGGGTCTTCCTACGGTTTCTCAAGGCATCAATGCTATTTGGGTTATTGTTGATAGATTAACCAAGTCTGCTCATTTCTTGCCGTCTGGAGACTTATTCCTTGAGCGTCTTGCTAGTATGTACGTGAATGAGATTGTGAGGTTGCATGGCATGCACTGTATCCATAGTTTGGATCGTGACCCAAGATTCACTTCAAGATTTTGGGTTAGCTTGCAAAAAGCTATGAGCGCAGATTTACGATTTAGTTGATATACCATCCCCAAGCAGACGACAATCGAGAGGGACTATTCAAACTCTTGAAGATCTATTAAGACTACGTGTCCTGAACTTCAAGGGTAGTTGGGATAAGTATTTACCATTGGTGGAATTCTCCTACAACAACGATTATCGAGCAAGTATAGGTGTGGCTCCATTTGAAGCATTATATATGGATGAAAATGTCGTTCTCCGATATGTTGGGATGAGGTGGGTGAAGCAACATTGTTGGGACCGAGTTAAATACGTATGACTAACTAAAAGATCGAAATGATTCGACAACGTATACAAAGCGGCACAAGATCGACAAAAGAGTTATCGCGGATCTTCATCGAAAGGACGTGGAATTTAATGTAGGGGATCATGTATTGTTGCGAATTGCTCCATGGAAGGGAGTTACAAGATTTGGGAAGAGAGAAAGCTCGATCCACGATTTATTGGTCCATTTCAAATTCTTGGCCGAGTAGGAAATGTAGCCTATAGACTTGCATTACCTCCGAATATGTCTCGTGTTCATAATGTGTTTCACATATCGTATTTAAATAATATGTGAAAGACCCGAACCACGTTATTGAGTTAGAACCCAGGACGAGATAGCAGAAGACTTAACGTATGAGGAGGTACTGTCGAGATCTTGGATAGGAAGGAGCATGTCCTACGCCAGAAAAGGTCATACCACAAGTTAAAGTTTTGTGGAGGAATCATGCTATAGAGGAAATGACACAGGGAGTTGGAAGCGGAAATGAAAGCGAGGTATCCTCACCTTTTCAAAACCAGTGTCGTCGTCAATTTAGAGGACGAAATTTCATAAGGAGGGAGGTTGTAAGACCGAAAATTTTTTAAATAAAAAGGAATTTCCTTTATTTATTATTTTGAAATAGTAAGGGTTGATTTGATTAATGTGGATAGTTAAGGGTTAAATCATGAATATTTCAAAATAAGCAAGTGGTTATAAAATATTCATTGTTGTCGGGAATATTAGTTTGGTGGTGGAATATTAAATTTGTCGGGAATATTATTAAATGCAATGGTAGCGACCATGTGTGAGCCCATAACTTGAAAGCGATTGGATGAAAAAAGCGACAAATATAAGTTGTTTTTAAATAGCAGGCGTAGTTATTCACAGATTATCTTGTTGGAATACCCGGTGGTTAAAACACACTGTCTGGCGTTGTTGAGCGATGCACACGCAGTATTGCACCAATTATTGATTCTTACGTGAAGGCCTTTACTCAATAATGGTTACTGATAATTCTTTATTCGATATTTTATTGAGTTAATAATTCTTTGCGTTGATATTTTATATTCTTTGTTGTTTGATAATTGTCATTCTGCGATATTTTTCATTATCGAAGCAATAATTCATATTATCTGAATAATATTATTAGATAACATTATTGGCAATGTCTAGAAAGTTACATCTAAGGAGAGGTTTGAGTACGTCTAATTGCGGCGATGATGAAGAAATTCTTATTGAAAGCCCCTCTTTCTGAGGAGCTGCACGGTTGTCGATATTGTGATTACATAATATTATTTGTGAATAATTAATTATTGATTTATATGATGAGGAAAATATTGATTTTATGTGGATATAGATGGAGAAAATTTTTAAAATGACAATTGTTGAAAATTAATATTTTATCTTTTACGATAAAATAATTCATTTAAATATATTATTTTAATAATATATTAACGTGATATTTTTACAATGAATGTGGGATATATGAGTATATGAGGAGGAAGAGTATTTTTGTGGCATTAAATGTTTAACACATGTTTTGTGTGTTGGTGGACACAATTATTAATAGAAATTTGATTATAAATATGTAAAATCACCTTGTTTGTGGATTTGGGTCAATTTCTATTTGGAATTTGGAAAAACTTTCTTCTGCAAAGTTGTAGAAATTGAATTTCCTATAAAAACACGTGAGATTCAATTTTTCTGATGAAAGGGCTATTTATTATGAATTATTGAAGTTAGAAACTCAAAATAATTGATTTTGGGAGTTTAAATTATTTTT
This sequence comes from Panax quinquefolius, assembly GCA_020205615.1. Taxonomy (NCBI): domain Eukaryota; kingdom Viridiplantae; phylum Streptophyta; class Magnoliopsida; order Apiales; family Araliaceae; genus Panax; species Panax quinquefolius. The sequence goes on along the minus strand of CM035155.1, from coordinate 39,205,992 downwards.
GTTAAGAAAAACGTTTTTTGTATTTTTTTGGACATCATTAACATGTGTGGCTGGTGTTTTGACCAAAAGGTGGGCTAAGGAAAATTTGTATAATTATATTAATATTATATTAAATTTTTACTTTGGTGTTCTAAGCGTTTTCTATAAATAGGGTCTTGGGTTAGAATTGAAAATCACACCGTAAACGAAGTTTTCTCTCTTTTTCTCTCGATATTTTGAGCGTATTCTTGTGGTATTTTGAGTATACTTTGAGTATTGCTAGGCGGTGCAAGTTCCTTGACCTTTATACCCGTATTCCAAATTTAAAGTCTTAATCTTTCGAGGTAAGGGATATTATTTTTTTCGTAATGATATTATTTCTTCATATCATTATCTTTGAAATGTTGATCTGAAGTTTTTATCAAATTTGGAACTTTTTCATGTCGGGTTACTATTCATGGGTTCTTATTCATGAGTTCTTATTCACGATTCTTATTAATGAGTTCTTATTCACGAGTTCTTATTCACGAGTACTATTAATGAAGCGTGAAGATGTTTTTGTGGAATTTCTATCTTTTGGTGTCGAGTTTCTTATTCACGTATACGGCACTATTCACGTATCTGACCTCTTCACTATTCAATCGAAAAAAAAAAAATTTTTTCTTTTTGTCCAAAATATCTATTACGGATACTAGCTACGATTTTATAAATGTTTTGATCATTCTTGAATTTTACACCACTATGATTATTTTTGAGGTATTTTTTGGGCGTGGATAAAACCAAATCTGAATCCTTAATCCTTAATCCTTGTCATTTTGTTTCCTTTGGATTCGTTTCTTTAAAAAATATTTTCATCATCCTCGGTCTTAAATGATGATATTATGGAATATCTTTGGCTGTGGTCTGAAGATGAATGATTTCTTAAGAATATCTTTGGCACGTAGTGCAAAGATGAATGATTTCTGAAGAATATCTTTGGCAGTAGTAGTCTGCAAAGATGAGCAGTGTTTAAATGAACATGACCAATTGATGAATATCTTTGGCACATGTAGTGCAAAGATGAATATTTGATTCGGATGTATATTGATTGATGTTACTGAGGGATAAAAGATGAGCGATGAACTTTTAAATTCATACATAGAAGATAGTAGTTTGCATTCTCTCTTTAACTCTTCTAATGAATTATTATTTCATTGCGAATATTGATTTAAAGTTTGTTGTCTATTGTATTACATTAGATTTTCTCCTGTTGAAGACTAACGATAATTTGTTGTATATTATCTTAGTCATAATATTCTTCTTGAAAGCTAGTTGAGCTCACCCTTTTTCCTTTTGTTCCATTTTTTCTCGGGAGGCGAGAATATAAGCGATGCAATTTCGGGTATGGAATGAAGTTTTAGAAAAGGATTGTTTAGTAGTCCTCACCATTTTGTAAAATAATGTATCGATAAATGTGATGAGGATTTATTTGAGTATAGATATTATACAGAAGATAATATTTGTATTCAAACTCACGAGTTTCTGTTGTTGTAATAATAAAGTTGTTGTTGTACGTACATTATTGATATTGTAATAGGTGATGTATACCTATTTTGGGGCGACATATTTTTTGAATATTTGTATTATGTATACCTATTTTGGTATAATTAAGCGTTTGTATTTTTGTAATATCGATGTATACACTTTATTTTGGGGGCGTCAATAAAATAAAGTCATAGTAAAAAATTGTTGTGAACGGATTTTTTATTACTTGATACAAGTATATACGTATTCGTATTTCAAAATAAATTTTAATATCAGTATTCATATCCAACAGATATATGCAGATGAATATTCGTATTTGAAATCTGCTTTGTACAATATAATATGAAAAAATATGTCTCAAATATTTATATATACGTATCCGCATCTCAATTTCAAAATAAAATTTTAAAATTTTTATTATTTATTTATTTATTCTTTGACAATGTTAAAATAATAACAAAAAATATTCACTTAATTAACTAATAATTAGTAGTTCTGTATAATTATATACTAATATTAAATGAGATATTATATATGTATATGTATGTATACGTATACATATATTTATAATATATATATATATATATATATATATATATATATATATATATAAATAAATACGAATATATGTATATTTATATTCGTATTCATATCCGCTTTGAACAAATATAAATGCAAATAATATTCATTTTGATATGAATACGATTAATATACGTTTTAGCGCGAAAACGGATACAAATTTTCGGAATAAATATCGAATGTTTCGAACTCTGTTTACAATCAGCCATACTTTCATGTCTGTGTGTGGACCCGACCCGACCCGACCCGACCCGATGTATGCATGATACTGTCGTGTGCCGTAGTTGCACCATATCATAACCACAGGTGCCGTGGAAACACCAACTCAATGGGTACTACTTCCCCTGATTTTCTTCTTTGACCCAAAACCCAAAGCCCCCATTTTCAGCTTCACATTCATATACTAGTATTAAAAAAAAAAAAAAAAAAAAATGGACCGTCATGAGCGAACTTGCATGGAACAGGTACGCAAATTAGAGCAGATATTCTGTACTTATTTTTTTATGTTTTTCTCGTGTTTTTTATTTAAATTTTGACATTAGTCTCTTATTTAACTCTAAAATTAAATAAAAAGTTAAATATCAAAATTTAAGTAAAAAACACAAAAAAGACAAAAAAAATAGGGACAAAAGATATGTTCTCTACGCAAATATCCTAATATCCTTGTACTCATTCTAATGTTGTATTCAATAATAATAATAAAAAATTATTTAATAAATTAAATATAAAAATAAAATCAATTAAACATTAAAGCACAGAGATACAAAATATTATCATGAATAATTATTTAATATCAAATTAACTAGACATTAAAATAAATAAACTGATTAAAATAAAGAATAAGAAAATTAAAAATAAATAAGAAAACTCAATGATCATAAAATAATTTAATCTTACTACTCCTAACCCTAACCCTAACCCTAACCCTAACCTTAATACATAAAAAATACCTAATAATTTAGCACAAAAAAACCTAATATCTCTCCCGAGGCTCAAGGCTCAATCAATTCCTTATAAGAGCATTCACAATAGTTTTTTCTAGGAACAATTACATATCCTATTACATTTTTAAAAATAATTACAACAATAGTGCACTCATAAAATATTTATACAATTAATACACTTTTATATTTATTTATAATATTAGCTATAAAAATTAGCTTAACTAAAAATTAGCTATAAAAATCAAACGCACGTGAGCCTCAAAATTAGCCTGATCAGTACCCCTACGCGTGAAAGACAATATCATTTCAAAATTGGGTGGGCCCCAATTGTGTTGTCTAAGAACAAAGAACACACGCCTAAGTCGACCCACCGTCCGTGAAAAAGACCGGACTAACAAAACAACCACCCATGCAGATAAAACGACAACGAACCACCATGAAAATTTGGCAAAGATATTCTGAGTAACATAGATCCGACAAAGAAACCAAAATACTACTCATATCAAGACTAAAATGAGAAAGGAGGAGAGAGCAGTTAAAACATATACACACCTGCGATATTTTCATAGTACAGTTGGTAGCCAAACATTCATACCAAAGTAACCAATTCAGTGTTATTAGGTTACTAATTTATTTTTAAAAAATCTATTATAGATTTTTTTATTTAATAGTGCAGTTGCTAGCCAACACTTTATACAAAGGTAACCAATTCAGTTTTATTGGGTTACCAATTAATTATAAAAATTCTATTATAGATATTTTTTCATAGTGCAGTTGGTAGCCAAACCTTAATACAAATGTAACCAACAAAAACTAAAATTGTTACCTTTGTATGAAAGTTTTGGTTACCAACTGCACTGAAATTTCTCTCGGTTACCCACAAAAACTAAAATGGTTACCTTTGTATAAATATTTGGCTACCAACTGCACTAAAATTTATCTTTTTCTCTTTTTAATTTCTGGACTAAATCAACCTTCGTCATAATGGCAGTTGTGGCCGTAATGGATGAGGAGATTGGCGTCCATGGCGGCTACATCTTCAAGATCTACAGATCTACATCTTCAAGGTGTAGAAGCGGCGGCGGCGACGACGGCGGCAGAAGCGACGACGACGGCGACGGCTACGGTGAAGAAGAAGAAGAAAAGAAGAAGACCGCATAAAGTGGATTGCACTACTATTGATATTATTACATATTATTGCACTATTACTGTAATTATTTAATTGGTGCATTATTCTTGTAATATTTTTCTATTTGTTTTATATTTATGTAAAGGACCCTTTTTTTATCTTTATTCCTACTCTGCAGTGCTATTGGGTCATTATACAAAATAGAGATTCAATTTTTTTAATATGTACCCAACAAGTTTCTTATATTGATTCCTTAAATAATGAAATTTAAAACTTAAAAGTTCCAACCGCCAAAACATCAAATTAATAATAATCTTATAATTTATAACAGAGAGAGTATAATTTATCAATTATATTCTATTCTAAAATAATTTTATTTTATTTTAAATTTTAAGTAATTTATGGAGTGAGTATTGAATGTGTTATAGTTGTAATTGTATATAAGATCAATATTAACTTTTGAAAAGTTAATTTGTGATATTTTTAAATTTAAATTTAATATGATTCATTTAAATTTTGAAAATAATAAATTTTATAATTAATAGTTCTTTTATATTATTTATAATTATATTGACATAAATTAAATAAATTTATATCAATTTTAAATTTGAATACATTTGAAATTATTTTTTTTAAAAGTCAATATTAAGTTTATAATTTGAAAATGTGGTAGGAAAAAAAATGTCAAGATGTGTATGATTAATGAGCTGTCTACTTAAATAAGGGTGTGAAATGTCATTTTGTATATATAGATAACGATCTTTTGATTCCCTCACACTGGCGAGTAAAATCCTATATAGGGATTAAAATAAAGAGTCAAATATGGATAAGGAAACTGTTGAATAATGATTTGTTGATGTATTCTTTAAAATTGGGAATAGAGAGTTGATTAGAAAAACTATTATTAATGCTCTAAGAATTAATTTTCTAGTGACAATCAACTTCCTTCAAAGAGAACTCCTCGATAGATTTTCTGTTTCTTTCATTGAATTTAACCTGCACACCAAGATTGTTCCACCTCCTTCCTTCTCGTTGTAATATTATTCTTGTTTCTTTCCTTCCATGATTATTTGATCATCAAGATATTGACTTTATTATAATAAAATATTAGATTCTAAAAAATAAAATAAAACATATTAGTTAAATAAACTAATAAAATAAAATGACAAAATGAGAAATAATAAATTTTATGAATTATATGTCTATCACACATTGTTTGAGACACTTTTTAAAATCAAAATTTTGAAATCTCTAGCGTTCCTTCTTCGTTATAATCATTGGATTTACTCATGTATTACCAAACATTCACTAATCTATTATATATACTAAATCACGATCGTGGCATATGATAAATTGACATATATGGATTACATAAAATTGACACGTATCCATCCCCAATTAATGCTTCTTATTGCCCTTGACAAAAATACCCTTAACAATTACTTTGATATATATATTGATCACCTTATTTTATGGATATTATCGTAACCACGTTATATTTAGGGATCCATTAATTAGATAACTCTCTTACAACAATTAATTTGGATCACTTTAAACATCCCATAAAAACTTGCTTTTTATGAAAAATTAGTTTTCAATTATTTGAAAAGTAAATTTCCTTTAATATTAGACTTTAATTTTTTAATGTTTCATAGTTCCATGCAATTAAAAATTATTTTCATATTCATTTTAAAACTTCAATCTATTATTTCAAAAATTCTTCCAATTATTTGAACCACGATAATTAATTCTAAAGATAAAGATATGAAAATTTATTTAAATCGATTGATTTTTCCATAAATCAATTTAAAATTAAATTGAATATTTATTTTATCTTTAAAATAATAATTTTGTAATAAATATATTTTTAAGAATTTTCGAAGCTAATCAATATTAAGTTTTCAAATTAATTTGGAAATAATTTTAATTGTAATTTTTTACTAATTGATTAGTAAAAAAATAAATAAAAGTCTAATATTAAAGGAAATTTACTTTTCAAATAATTAAAACTAATTTTTCATTTTCCAAAAACGTTTCATCTTCTATCGATTTAAATTGATCCAATCTGGTTGTTGCTAAGAGAGTTATTTAATTAATGGATCCTAAAATAACGTGGTTGTTGATAATATCGATAAAATAAAGTGATTATTATATATATCAAAGTAATTGTTAAGGGTATTTTTGTCAAGGGCAATAAGAATCATTAATTAGGATGGACATGTGTCAATTTTATAGAACAACATATGTCAATTTATTGTGCTCGTGTACTGTGATTTAGTATATATAATAGATTTTATTAAAATGGAATGAACAATTTACGTGAGTTCATATGAGGTTGTGCTGATGTGGTAAGATTTTGAATGGAATCTATCTATTATTTATTATCTATTATCTGTTATCTACATAGCACCACTGAATAACATGTGTTTTTTCGACATTGTAACACATGTTCTATATAATTAATATGCATCCCACACTAATTTAATTATATTACAACATAATATTATACCATTTATAATTATATTATAACATAATATTATATTTTTTAAAACATTTAAAACAATTATATCCTAAAATTACTACTTTTCTAATATTATACCATTCATAATTATACCATACATTATATCATACATGTATGGTATAATATTATAATACACGATATAACAAAATAACTACCTATCTAAACTGCATGGATATTATCATTACTAATTTAATTATATTACAAACATAATATTATATCATTTATAATTATATAACAACATAATATTATACAGATTTAAAACATTTAAAAAAATATTAAAATAACAAATAATATCAATCATAACTTACTATGTTTATTTTATAATCTCATAAATCATTATTTTCTCAATCTAAACGGTTTTATATTATTATTATTATTTTGATTTTGTGGCGCCCCAAAATAGGTATACAACACCCATTCGAGTTGCCAATACATGATACGTAAAACAAACTACAACTTTATTATTACAATTGTCGTCATAAAATACTGACAACACATACTGTGAGTTTAAATACAAATATTGTCTTCTAGACAATATCCACACTCAAATAAGTCCTCATTACAATTATTCATACACTATTTTACAGAAATAGTGATGACTGCTAAAACAACTTTCTAGAACCATCACTCCATACCCCGACTCGATCCTGCTATGTTCTCACCAACTAAGAAGAAAAATGGAACAAAAAGGAAAAATGTGAGCTCAACTAGCCCAGTAAAGAATATTATGACTAAGATAATATACAATAAATTATCATTAGTCTTCAACAGGGAAAAATCAGATAGAATATAATAGAAAACAAGTTTTAGATCAACAAATACAGCGGAAATAGCAATCCATTAGAAGAGTCACGTAGAGAATGAGTTCTACTATCTTCTAAGATTTAAAAGTCCATCATCAATATTTGATCCCTGTAACAACAATCAATAAACATCTTTAATCAAATATTTATCTTTGCACTACAGGCCAAAGATATTCATTTGTATCACCAGTTGGTCATGTTCATCTTAACACCTGTTCATCTATGCACTACGGGCCAAAGATATTCATCAGTTAATCATTCATCTTTGCACTACAGGCCAAAGATATTCAGTAATATCATCATTTAGGACTGAGGATGATGAAAAATATTTTAAAGAAAATGAATCCAGTGAGACAGAAGGACAAATATTAGGGATTCGTATTACAGTTTATCCAAGATCAATAACACTCCATAATAACCAATTTTTGAAGCAGAATTCAAAAATAAAGATCAAAACATGGATACAATTAAAGATAATAACCATAATAGACATCTTGGACAAAGGAAAAATTTCATTTTTCGATGAATAGTGTCATATTCGTGAATAGTGCCGTATACGTGAATTGTAAGACCCCAACTTTTATGAATAAAGATGAATTTTCTATAATTATCGTTTTTAAATATTATGGAATGAATTTAATATAATATTATAGTTGTGGGTAATATTTAGAAATTTTGCAAAGTACGCAAGTTGTTTATAATATTCGATTGGTCGGGGAATATTCGTACGACGACACAATCATTGGTGGACCCCACAACGGAATTATTGTCGGATTGAGAAAACGACAAAAATATTTTTATAAAAATTACGGCGAAAGTTTTACCGTTAACTGTTAAAACACCCGGTGTTAAAAGTACAGGAATACGCGTGGTTGCATAGTAGCACACGATATTGATTATTGATGTTTACGTGAGAAGTCACTCAGTTTTGTTCAATTATTTCTTCATGAATTGTTGTGAGTATCTCACGTTAATTGATTCAATTATTGTTGATATTTTATATTGAGATGGCGAAGTTATTAATATTATTATTTGCAATATTAACGATGTCTGTAAGTTCTCGCCAAGGAGAGGTTTGGTCACCTAATCATACTTGATAGGGATAAATCCTTATTGAAAGCCCCTCTTTCCTCGGAACGACACGGTTGATTAATAGTGTGAATAATAATAATGATGATGAAGTTTTGTTTTATTAGTATTATTAATATAATAAAATGTAAAAGCTTTTATATAAAAACTCAATACTTTTATAAAGTTATTCGCTTTATTAGGCTAATAGTAAAATCTTTTATATAAAATAGAATACTTTTTATAAAGTTATCTGCTTTATTAGACAATAATTAGATTATATTATATTTTATTATGCATAGTGTTTGCATAGTGCTGCGTAGTGTTTCGCATAGTAAAATCTTTTTAAAAGTTATTCGTTTTATTAGATTATAACTAAAATATATTATATTTTATTATAAACCAATCTGGACCGTCTGCTTAAAGTAAATCGATCTCGACCATTCATGAATTGGCTACTATTCACCCATTCTTCTATAAATAAGCTCTCATTCCTTCATTATTTCTTACGAATTCACCGAAACTCTAGAGAGAGAAACGTAGAGAGAATTATTCTTCTATAATCTTGAGCGTATTTCTTTAGCGCTTAAGAAAGCTTTGAAACGAGTGCAAGTTTCTTCAAGTATATCCCCGCCTTTACCGCTTCTGAGTACTCTTCTTTATAAGGTAAGGGGTATTATTTTTTTTATATTCATGAAGAGAACTTCATTATTCCATTCTTTATTATTCTCATTGAATAACTCAGATATACCATTTCACCCTATACTTGGTGAAATTCTTCATTATTCCATTATTTATTATTTTACTTGAATAACTTTATCTGTGCTAAGTAATCGCATACATGGTGAAATTCTCGTTGTTATTCCATTCTTTATAGTCATTGAAATATCCTCGTCTCGAGCGCTTTCGCTTGGGACTTCGATTCCGCCTTTTTATTATTCTCATTGAAATATCTCGTCTCAGATCGCTTTTACGCCGGACCTAGTTCCGTTATTTATTATTCTGTTGAATAACTCCGCCTATCTGGTACCGCATGCATGGTGATTTCATTATTATTCCATTCTTTATTATTCTTGGAATATCCCGCTTGAACGTATTACGCCTCGACCGGTTCCGTTATTTATTATTCTCGTTGAATAACTCCGTCCATGCAAGCACCGCATGCATGGTGATTTCTTTTGTTATTCCATTCTTTATTATACTCAGTTGGTTAAAGTTTTAACTTTTATACTCCATGAAATTAGTGGAATATCCTTGATATTTGCGCTTCATCCAGTATCTTTTCATGAAAATATTCTTCTGAGCATTCTTGAATTTTACTCTACAAAGAAGTATCACGTTGACAATTTGGACGTTATTAGTTCCTGAATAAATTAATTCTTGAACTTATTTTATTGAATTCTTATATTATTGTCATCATCCTCATATTTATATTTTGTTGAAAGTCATCTGTGACCTGTAGTGCATAGATGGACTTGGTATGATTATGACCAGGGATTATTCGGTGTAATCATAACCGTAATGTTACAAATGATGTGGTAAAAGTCGTCATTGGCTCATAGTGCATTGATGGACAGTTGTTGGCATGATCATGACCATTAATGAATACACAAATATCCTTGGCCCGTAGTGCATGGATAAATTGTGGTTGTGATACTAATGAATATCCTTGGCCATAGTGCAGGGATGATGTGGATTATTTATTAAGCTGAGTCCCAGCGATAAAAGTGATGAAAACCTTTTTAAATCATAAAAGATAGTAGATTTTATTCTCTACTTGACTCTTTTAATGGATTGCATGTTCCGCTGCAGTTAAACCTTATGTCTTTTGTATTTTATAAGTTTAACATTGTTGAAGACTAATGATAATTTATTCTGCACTATCTTAGTCATAATATTTCTTACTGGGCTAGTTGAGCTCACCCTTTCTTTCACTGTTTTCTTCAGGAAATGAGAACGTAGCTGGGACAAGTAGGGGAACGGAGTGACGGTCCAGATGATAGTATTAGTAGTCCTCACTATTCTGTTAAATAGTGTGACAATAAATGTAATGAGGACTTATTCTGAGAGTGGATATTGTCTAGAAGACAATGTTTGTATTAAAACTCACAGCTCTCTTGTTGTATATTTAAGATTGTATTTGTATTTTGTACCATGTATTTGGCGACTCAGAATATGTGATGTATACCTATTTTGGGGGCGTCACAGTTGGTATCAAAGCTTAGGGATATGATCCCTGGTTGAGATGTGAGACAAGAACTAGGAGGGGAGAGACGGCGAATTCCTTTGTTAGTATGACCTACCTACGTTTATTTGATATTTAATTGGTTGGTCAGAGTACAGGGATTATATGTGATATGTTAATTAACCCTTGTTTTATGGCAGTATTGGAAAATGGCATCCGAGAATGTTGAAAACATCAATGGAGCACAGAAGACCGTTGAGTCTCCACAGATCAATAATCAGGATAATGTGCATCAGGAAGGCGACAATCCTAATGCAAATAACAACACTGACCAAATGATGAACGATGGAATATTCCGAGGCTTCATGCAATTCATGCAACATCAGGCGAGAGCGGCTCCTGTCCAAAATGCAGGTGGAAACACTGGCAACTCTTGGACGGTCACCGCTAAGCAGTTCAAGGAACTGGGACCACCGGAGTTTTTTGGAGAGTCAAAACCACTTAAAGCGGAGACATGGATAAAGCAGATCTGCAAGATATTTGATGTCTCTGGATGCTCCGAGGAGCAAAAGGTTCCCTTTGCCACCTTCATGTTATGTGCGTCGAGGCGATTCTTCGGTGGGAATCAGAAACGACTCAACTCCGCCGCATCGAAGATGACTTGGGAGAAGTTCCAAGAACTGTTCAATGGCAAGTACTTTCCCGAAAGTATTCGTCACATGAAAGAGGTAGAGTTCATTAAACTGGAACAAAACAACATAACCGTGTCGCAGTACGAAGCCAAGTTTTCCGAGTTGTCCCGGTTTATGTCCCATTTGGTTGATAATGAGGAGAGAATGACGCGAATGTTTCTAAGAGGTTTGAAACCCGAGATACGTCAATATCTTATATCTCATAAAATGTGTTTGTATTCAGATGTTGTTAATAGGGCTCAATTATTGGAGCGCGATAATGAGTCAACCCAACCAAAAGAGAGCAGCCGATAAAATTATAATACCAGTGATAACAGTCATCGAAGCGGTGACAATAAGCGTGGAGGGAATCAACATGCCAGAAGTGGTAACCACTTCGGTGGTAATCATGGCCAAAGCAATAAGAATGGGAATTTCAAGAATAGGAGATTCAACAATGATGGAAAGACGTCATCACCTACACCTGTTTTTAAGGAAGGAGAACGACCACCTATCATATGCTTCAAATGCGGAGGAGAAGGACACATCAGTCCATACTGTGTGATGTCGTCCAAAGCATGTTATAATTGTGGAAGAGAAGGTCACCTAGCCCGATTTTGTCGCTCATCAAGACAAGTTCAATTTAGGATGGAGACACCAAAGGACGCCTAGAAAATTCAAAGCCGATGGTGCAAGGAGAGCGTTTATCGCGACCTCCCGTAGCAAGGAACCCGAATGAGGTCATCACGGTAAGCTTATCATAAACTCTAGCGAATTATATACCTTATTTGATACCGTTTACCCATTCTTTTATTTCTCCTACTTGCACTCAACGCTTAAATTTGACTCGGAGAAATTGGACTTTGACTTATCTCTGTTGAAACTCCGCTAGAGAAACCTTCATTACATCCATCGCTTATAAGTCTTGTTTGGTTCAAATCGGTACCCTCACATTACCCGTCGATCTTATTTCATTGAAAATACTTGCATTTGACGTAATTCTGTGGATTGATTGGTTAACTACTCATCATGCAAAATTGATTATTTTCGTAAGGTTGTTAGCTTTCATATTCCTAACCAACCTATTATGCGAATTCAAGCAACCAAACCATTAAAATCAATCATCGTCATCTCAAGCCATAAAGCTATTCGCTTATTGAAAAACGGATGTCAAGCTTTCTTAGCTCATGTCACGGATCTAAACAAAATACGCCGCTTTTGAATGATATTTCTATTGTTAATGAATTTCTTGACGATTCCCCGAAAGAACTTCCTCGCCAACCCCTAGAACATGAAATTGAATTTTGTATCGACCTTGAACTCCGGTACAAAATCCATTTCCAAAGCCCCATATCAAATGGCTCCTATTGAACTTCGTGAGTTAAAGACCCAACCGCAGGAATTGTTAGACATCGGCTTTATTCGTCCCTGAGTACTTCTCCTTGGGGTGCTCATGTTCTATTCGTGAAGAAGAAAGATGGGAGTATGCGACTTTGTATTGATTATCGGGAGTCAATCATGTCACCATCAAAATAGGTACCCATTGCCACGTATTGATGACCTGTTTTGATTCAATTCTAAGGCCCCAAATTCTTTTCAAAGATTGATCTTCGCTCCTGATATCACCAATTGAAGATTAGAACCACGACATTCCAAAGACGGCTTTAACTCCTAAGATTTAACATTATGAATTCCTAGTCCCGTCTTTTGGATCGACTAATGCTCCTCGCCGCCTTCATGGATATGATGAACCGAGTATTCAAGGAATATTTGGATCACTTTGTGGTCGCCTTTATTGATGACATCCTTATTTATTCCAAAAGCCATGAAGATCATGAGTAACACTTGAGGCTGATACTCCAAAAGCTTCGTGAATATAAACTTTATGCCAAGTTGAAGAAATGCGAGTTCTGGCTTGAGGAAGTAGCATTCCTTGGGCACATGGTATCAAGTCATGGAATATCTGTTGACCCTAAGAAAGATTGAAGCCATTCAAAGTTGGGAACAACCTAAATCGCCGGATCAAGTCGTAGCTTTCTTCGCTTAGCCAAGGTTATTATCGAGATTCAGTAGAAGGGTTTTCTCGAATCGCTACTCCATTAACTCAAATTGACTTTGGAAGATACAAAATTTGGTTGGAGTGAGGATTGTGAGAAGAGTTTTCAAGAACTCAAGAGAAGACTCATTTCAAAGACCTATTCGACAATACCATCCTCGCCTCGAGGGGATTTGTCATCTACAGTGATGCTTCAGGCAAAGGGTTAGGATGTGTTCTCATGTAACATGGGAAAGTCATAGCCTATGCCTCTCAACAACTCAAAGAATATAAGAGAAATTATCCTACTCATGAACTAGAGTTGGCAGCTGTTGTCTTCGCACTTAAAATTTGGAGGCATTACTTGTATGGGGAGAAAGTGGAGATCTTTACTGGATCATAAAAGCCTCAAATATTTCTTCACTCAAAAGGAACTCAACATGCGATGTTGACGCTGGCTTGAACTGCTGAAAGATTATGATCATACCATCCAATATCATCTTGAAAAGCAAACGTGGTAGCCGATTTATTGAGTAGAAAGATCATATACTGCACGAAAAGCGATATTGTCAACGCAGGCCCATTTTGTATGACTTGTAAAGGATGGATATAGAGATAAGAACTCCAGGGACCCACGTGATGATGGCGAATATACGAGTAGAACCGACTTTAATCGATAAAGTTAAAGTTACTCAAGCTATAGACCTGAAGCTTGATGCATATGAGGAAGAAAGTACAAGAAGGTGATATGCCGGAAGCAAGAATCGATGAAAAAGGAATACTTTGAGTCAACTCCAGACTTTGTGTTCCTAACGACCCTGACTTAAAGTATAAAATAATGATGGAGGCGCACAACACACCATTTACAATCCATCTTGGGAGTACTAAGATGTATCATGTTCTTCGACATACATTTTGGTGGGGAAATATGAAGAAAGAGATAGCGTTGTTTATCTCAAGGTGTCTAACGTGTCAACGAGTCAAGGCGGAGCATCAAGTACCAAAAGGTCTATTGCAACCACTTAAAATTTCAGAATGGAAGTGGGAGCACATTACCAAGGATTTCGTTACTGGTCTTCCCAAGGTTTCTCAAGGCATAGATGCAATTTGGGTCATTATTGATAGATTGACCAAGTCTGCTCATTTCTTACCTATACGAGAAACTTATACACTTGAACGTCTTGCTCGTATGTACATAAACGAGGTTGTAAGATTGCATGGTATGCCAAGATATCCATAGTTTCGATCGAGACCCAAGATTCACTTCACGATTTTGGGATAGTTTGCAAAAAGCTATGGGCACGGTTTACGATTTAGTTCGGCATATCATCCTCAAACGGACGAACAATAAGAGGACTATTCAAACTCTTGAAGATTTATTAAGACTCTGTCCTTGACTTCAAGGAAGTTGGGACAAGTTCTTACCATCGGTGGAGTTTTCCTACAACAACAGTTATCAAGCAAGTATTGGCATGGCTCCATTCGAAGCGTCGTATGGAAGAAAGTGTCATTCTCCAGTATGCTGGGATGAGGTGGGTGAAGAAACTTTTTTGGGACCGGAGTTAGTACGTATGACTATGGAAAAGATTCAAACGATCCAACTGTTAGGTTTGTAATATTCATGGGCGCAATCAAATTGCACAAATTAAGCGGAAGCGTGAAAAATCAGAGTTTAAAAAAATTTACAAACCATAAACCCGGATCATCCTTTATGCACAATTATTAATTAAACGAAAAGATAAAGAATAAATCATACCCTTGAAGATCGAGCTTCCTCAGGTACAAGTTCACCTCCAAATCCTTTCGCGTTCAATCTTGAATCCACCGGGTTTGGTTCCTTCCTTTGATCAACGTTAGCCACCCATATGTTTGGCCTCTAGAGGTGATACACCAAGGAATAATAAGAATTCAAGAAGATGGGGTGTTTTGGCTCAAACCCTAGTTTTCTATCTCTATGTAGAAGGCGTATTTCCAACTAATTGGAATTATTACGTATGTTGTAAAAGTCAACAACTCCCATCACCCATAATAAGACTCCTCTTATTTATAGATGTGAGCAACCCACCTTAACAATTAAGAAATTGGGTTTTATTTAATTAATTAAATTCTTTTAATTAATTAAGCTCCTAATCTTATTAGGGATAATTAATTAAACTCCTTTAACTAATTTTCCTCCTAATCCAATTAGAATAAATGAGAGTACTTATATTAAATTAATTCCTAAACTCTTTTAGAAATTAAAATAATAATAATTGTAATAATATTAATAAGACTCCTCTTATTAATTTATATTTAATATTTCTAAAATATTATATAATAAATATTAAGCTATTTAATTTATTCTATCACCATAGATTAAATTAAATATACTTAACATATTATTACGATTATGCCATTAACTTCTTAAATAATTATTCTTCCTTTTATGGTGTGACCCTTTAGGTTCTCCATATTAAACCTAGGTTTTGAATAAATTAATTAGAACAATTCTAATCTTATTTAAATAAATAAATTAAATAATTAATTTATTTAAATAAATAATATTTATTCTACAATAGGATAAGCCTCCCCTAATGATCAACGACTTTCCGGATAATATAGATTTCAACATTAATCATTAAAGAACCTTTGAGTAAATAGTTACCGCATAATTCAATCCTTCCACCATACAATGTCCCAATTAAATATAAGACATGGAATTATCACAAGTCTTATTTTATTTAATTATATGTATTTCGACTCTTAAATGCACAACTCCAAATAATGCAAATTAGAAACTCCTTTCTAATTTCATTCTCGCCTTAACCAAGGACTCTTGGTTTGTCATTTATCGAATCACATAGGGCATTTCTCTTCTTTATTAGAAGTGGTAGATTCTTTATCGATCATACATTATCTCCATGTACAACTTATTATACCCAAGCATACCCTTTGATATACCCTAAGGGTCTTAAGGAATAAGTCAAAGTATAACTCATCATACACAAGATACTATGATGATCTCAAGTCCAAGGATCACTTGTACTACTATCACTACAAGAATTCCTATCGACAGTAAATAAAACTCCATTAGGTATTCCTTAGCGAGCCACGTTCAAAGGAACTTATTCTCTAATAAGCACCTATATACTTGCTTTAGTGTTCCACACAAATGATCATGAGATCAATCATCCTCATCCAATGAAAGAAGCAACGTATGTACCAATCTATCCGGATTCACTAATCCCCAATTTAGTAATCCAATGATTGGGAACTATTTTAGTTTTAAGCTTTCTAAGAATTTAGATCTCATTAGAATGATCATCATCATTATTCTAAAAGCATTGCTTAAAACTATGGGTTTATCACATATTATAAAACAGCATCATGTAGATAATTAAAAGCCTTTAATAAATTAATACTTTTTATTAATAAATGAATAAGATTGTTACAAAGTATATGCTTTATCATCAAACATGATTGGCTTGTGTGCATACTACTTTCACCAACAACGTATAAAAACCTCACAAGACCGACAAAAGAGTTATACTGATATTCATCGAAAGGACTAGGAATTTGATATTGGAGATCATGTGTTGTTACGTGTTGCTCCATGGAAAGGAGTTACTGAGATTTGAAAGAGAGGAAAGCTCAATCCTCGATTCATTGGCCCATTTTAATCCTCGATTGAGTAGGGAATCGTAGCCTATAGACTTCGGTTTATCGCCAAGTATGTCTCGTGTTCATAACGTTTTCATATATCCATATTACGTAAATATGTGAAAGACCCGAACCACATTATTGAGTTAGAACCGCATTTAAATAGCGGAAGATTTAACGTATGAAGAGGTTCCCTGTTCAAATCTTGGATAAGAATGAACATATTCTACGCTCGAGGTTATATCTCAAGTCAAAGTTTTATGGAGGAACCACGATGTTGAGGAAATGACCGGGAGTTAGAATCAAAATGAAATCAAGGTATCTTACCTCTTCGATATACCAGTGCATCGCACTTAATTTCGAGGGCGAAATTTCATAAGAAGGGCGATCAGAAGACCCCAACTTTTATAAATAAAGATGAATTTTCTATAATTATCGCTTTTAAATATTATGGAATGAATTTGATATAATGTTATAGTTGTGGGTAATATTTAGAAATTTTGCAAAGTACGCAAGTTGTTTATAATATTCGATTGGTCAAGGAATATTCGTACGATGGCACAATCATTGGTGGACCCCAACGGAATTATTATTGGGATTGAGAAAACGACAAAAATATTTTTATGAAAATAACGGTGGGAAGTTTTACAGATTAATCTGTTGAAACACACCTTGTTAAAAGTACGAGAATACGCTGTGGTTTCATAAGAAGCATTACTGGATTGATTATTGATGCTTACGTGAGAAGTCACTCAATTTTGTTCAATTATTACTTCAAGAATTATCGCATAGTATCTCACGTTAATTGATTCAATTATTGTTGATATTTTATATTGAGATGACAAAGTTATTAATATTATTATTTGCAATATTAACGATGTCTAAAGTTCGCCAAGGAGAGGTTTGGTCACCTAATCATGCGCTAATAGGAGAAATCCTTATTGAAAGCCCTCTTTCCGGGAAATCGACACGGTCGATTAATAATGTGAATAATAATAATGATGATGAAGTTTTGTTTTATTAGCATTATTAATATAATAAAATGTAAAAGCTTTTATATAAAAATGTAATACTTTTATAAAGTTATTCGCTTTATTAGGCTAATAGTAAAATATTTTTATATAAAACACTATACTTTTTTATAAAATTATTTGTTTTATTAGACAATAATTAGAATATATTATATTTTATTATGCATAGTGTTTGTATAGTGCCTGCATAGTGTTTGCATAGTAAAATCTTTTTAAAAGTTATTCGTTTTATTAGATTATAAATAGAATATATTATATTTTATTGTAAACCAATCTGGACCGTCCATTTAAAGTAAATCGATCTAGACCGTTCATGGATTGGTTACTATTCAGTCCATTCTTCTATAAATAAAAGCTCATTCCTTCATTATTTCTTACGAATTCACTGAAACTCTAGAGATAGAAACTGTAGAGAGAATTATTCTTCTATCTTGAGCGTATTTCTTTAAGCATTTAAGAAAGCTTTGAGCGTAGTGCAAGTTTCTTCAAATATATCCCCGTCTTACCGCTTCTGATACTCTTTCTTTATAAGGTAAGGGTATTATTTTTTTATATTCATGAAGAGAACTTCATTATTCCATTCTTTATTATTATTTGTTGAATAACTTTTGTACGCTGTCACCCTATACTTGGTGAAATTCTTCCCTGCATTATTCCATTATTTATTATTTTACTTGAATAACTTTGTCTCATGTGAAGTATCGCATACATGGTGAAATTCTTTGTTATTCCATTCTTTATTATTCGTTGAAATATTCTGCTACGAAAGCGTTTACCCCTTTACTTCGGTTTCGCCTTTATTATTCTCATTGAAATATCATATCCGTGATGCTTTTACGCCTTATTGGGACTGGTTCCCGTTATTTATTATTCTGAATAACTCACATCTGCGCAATACCGCATGCATGGTGATTTCATTGTTATTCCATTCTTTATTATTTTGTTGGAATATCCCATCTTGCGATTACATTATTACTCCGACATTTTGGTTCCGTTATTTATTATTCTTTTGAATAACTCCGCCCATGTAAAAATACCGCATGCGTGGTGATTTCTTTTGTTATTCCATTCTTTATTATACTAAGTTGGTTAAAGTTTTGACTTTTATACTCCATGAAATTAGTGGAATATCCTTGATATTTGGCTTCATCCAGATTTCTTTTCATGGAAATATTCTTCCGAGCATTCTTGAATTTTACTCTACAAAAAGTATCATGTTGACAATTTGGGCGTTATTAGTTCCCTAATAAATTAATTCTTGAACTTGTTTTATTGAATTCAAAAGTTCCAAATTTGATTAAAAGTTCAAACCAATATTTCAAAGATAATGATATTTCTTCGGGCTAGAAAATAATATCATTTAAGAAGAAAATAACATCCCTTACCTCAAAATATTACTATAAAGGTGACAATTGTAATGAGGACTTATTCTCGAGAGTGGATATCTAATATATCTGATTGTATTTGTATTTCATATATGAAAGTCGAAGGAAACTTTAGACCAACAATAGAACTCTCAAAGTATCTAAAAGTACTCACAAAAATACGCCGATAATCTAGAGAGAAAGAAAACTTGTTTCGTGTGATTTTCAATTCTAACCTAAGCGCCTATTTATAGGAAAATGCTGTAATTCTAACCTAAGCGCCTATTTATAGAGAGACTAAATTAATAAAATATTAATTTTTAAAAAATAATTCTACGATGCTTTCAATGACCAAGACCAAATGCCACCACCTTTGAAAAATTTCCAAAAAATTTCACATGTTGTTAACCAAAGTGGGTCCCACCCATAAATTAAATAAAAATTATTTTATTTTCCGAAACTTCAATAATTCATAGAAAATAGTCCATTTATCAAAAAAATACAATTTTTATGTCCATTCTGCCTGAAATCGAATTCTCTACAACTTTTTAGCTTTGAGTTTTTCCAAATTCCAAACAGAAAATATCCAAAATCCATAAACGGGTGATTTTTAATACCTCCATTCTGACAAAATACTGATAAAACACCTCAACATTAATTTCTTCATTTATAACCACATAAAATAAATAAATCCATCATTTATATCCACATTAAATAAATATTTCATTATCATATAAATCAATAATTAATTATTCACAAATAATATTACATAATCACAATTATGACAACCAAAGCCGCTCCTGTGAAAGAGGGGGCTTTCCAATAAGGATTTCTCCTTATCTAAGGCAATTAGTGACCAAACCTCTCCTCGATGTAACTTTCTAGACATCGCCAATAATGCTTATCTAATAATATTACTCAAATATTATGAATTATCGATCCGATAATGGGAAATATCATGCAAAGGACAATTATCAAACAACAATAATATAAACTATCAACGCAAAGAATTATCAATCAATAAAATAAAATATCAAATAAGAATTATAAGAATAATTATCGAGTAGTGTCCTTCTTACGCATTTAATCAATAATTCAACAATACTATGCAATACCGTAAAGCCATCGTGCCACCACGCGAGACATCAGATTTTAACCACCGTAATCCAACAAAGTTAATCTGTGAATAATTACGCCATTATTTATAAAACTCAAACTTTGTCGCTTTTCCTTCATCCAACCGCTTTCATTATGGGGCCCATAATTGATCAGCGCCATCGCATTTGATATTCCCGACAAAAAGAATATTCCACGACCAAATGAATATTCCCTCACAAAAGGAATATTTTATAACCACTTGCTTATTTTGTAAAATTTGCACATTTCACCCATAACCAAAGCATTATATCAAATTAACCCTTATTAATTTAGAATAATGAATAGAGAAAATTTAATTTTATTTATAATAAGTTGGGGTCTTACAACCTCCCTCCTTATAAAATTTCGTCCTCTCAAATCGACGACGATGTTCTTGTGTTTTCAACAAAGTGAGGGTACCTCGCTTTCATTTCTCGATTCCAACTCCCGTGTCATTTCCTCAATAAGATGGTTCCTCCACAAAACCTTAACTTGTGGTATAACCTTGTGCGTAGGACATGCTCTTTCCTATCCAAGATCTTAACAGTATACTCCTCAGACGTTAAATCTTCTACTATCTCGTCTGTTCTAACTCAATAATGTGGTTCGGGTCTTTCACATATTTACGAAGCATAGATATATGAAAAATATTATGAACACGAGACATGTTTGAGGTAATGCGAGTCTATAGGCTACATTTCCTATTCTAATCAAGAATCTCAAATGGACCAACAAATCTTGATCGAGCTTTCTCTCTTTCCAAATCTTGAACTCCTTCCATGGAGCAACACGTAATAAAGACATGATCTCCAATATTAAACTCCACGCCTTTTTCTATGAAGATCAAGATAACTCTTTTGTCGATCTTGTGAGGTTTGAATACGCTGTCAATCATTTGGATCTTTTCTCGTAGTCATGCGTATTAATTTTGGTCCCAACAACGCTGCTTTCTCCCACCTCGTCCCAAAGATACCGAGAACGACACTTTCGGCCCATACAACGCCTCAAATGGAGCCATGCCTATACTTGCTTGATAACTTTGTTGTAGGAGAATTCCACCAAAGGGTAAGTACTTATCCCAACTTCCTTTGAAATCTAGAACACAGTAGTCTTAATAGATCTTCAAGGGTTTGAATAGTCCTCTCGATTGTCCATCCGCTTCGAGGATGATATGCTCAAATCAAATCAGAATCTGCGCTCTATAGCTTTCTCGCAAGCTAACCCAAAATCTTGAAGTGAATCTTGGGTCACGATCCAAACTATGGATACTCGCATGCCATGCAATCGCACAATCTCATTCACGACATACGAGCAAGACGTTCAAGGAATAAGTCTCACGATATCGGCAAGAAATGAGCGACTTGGTTAATCTATCAACAATAACCCAAATCGCATCTATGCCTTGAGAAACTTTGGGAAGACCAGAATCGAAATCCATGGTAATGTGTTCCCACTTCCATTTCGAATCTCAAGTGGTTGCAATGGACCTTTTGGCACTTGATGCTCCGCCTTTACACGCCGACAAGTTAAACACCTCGAGATAAACTCCGCGATCTCTCTCTTCATATTGTTCCACCAAAATGTATGTCAATATCATGATACATTTTGTACTCCTGTGATGGATTGCAAACGGGTGTTGTGTGCCTCCATCATGATTCTATGCTTCAAGTCGTAATCGTTAGAACGCAAAGTCTAGAGTCGACTCAAAGTATTCCTTCTTCATCGATTCTCGCTTCGAATAGCTCCTTCAGACTTTCTTCTTCATACGATCACCCCAGTGTCCGTAGAGTTGAGCAAATTTTAACTTTATCGATTAAAGTCGGTTCTACTCAGATATTCGCCATCATCATGTGGGTCCCTCGAGTCTTTAATTCTATCTCCATCCTTTGCAAGTCATACAAAATGGGCCTTTGTGTTGACAATATCGCACTCAGATCAGCATATGATCTTCTACTCAACGCGCCACCTACTACGCTCGCTTTTCCAGATGATATCAATAGTGTGATCGTAATCTTCAATAAATTTCAAGCCAACGCCGCTGCCGATATCGAGTTCTTTTTTGGGTGAAGAAATATTTGAGGCTTTTTACGGTCCATATAGATCTCCACTTTCTCCCCATACAAGTAGTGTCTCCAAATTTTCAACGCTGAATACGATCACTACTAACTCCGCATCATGAGTAGGATAATTCCTCTCATATTCTTTGAGTTGTCGCGAGGCATAAAGCTATGACTTTCCCATGTCGCATGAGAACACATCCTAACCCTTTGCCTCAAGCATCATCAGAGATAACAAATCCATCCGAACCAGATGGTATCGCTGTAACAGTGCCAAATGAGTCTCCTCTCGAGCTCTTGAAACTCTTCTCGCATTCTCGCCCATACGAATTTTGTATCTTTCCGAGTCACCGAAGTTAATCTGAGTAGCGATTCGAGAAAATCCTTCCACGAATCTCCGATAATAACCAAATTAAGCCCGTAAAGTCACAGATTTCGGGCCACCGACTTTTGCTGTTCTAACTTCAGATTGCTTCAATCTTCGCCGTCAACAGATACTCCATGTTTTGACACCACGCGCCCAAGGAATGCTACTTCCTCAAGCCGTAACTCGCATTTCTTCAAATTTTGCATAAAGCTTGTTTTCACGGGTTTTCAAGTATCAAATTTCAAATGGTGCTCATGATCTTCACTATTTTTGAATAGATGAGGATGTCATCAATAAAGACAACAACGAACTCGATCCAAATATTCCTCAATACACTGGCTCATCATATCCATGAAAGCAAGAGGAGCATTAGTCAATCCAAAAGACACGACTAAGAATTCATAATGCCCGCATCGAGTTCTCAAGGCGCCTTTGAATATCCTCGCTTTTAATCTTCAAATGATGATATCCGTAATCTAAGATCGATCTTTGAAAAGAATTAGGCTCCTTGTAATCGGTCAAACAGTCATCAATGCGAGGTAATGGATACCTATTCTCGATGGTGACATGGTTTAATTCCTCAGTAGTCAATACAAAGTCGCATACTCCCGCCTTTCTTCTTCTTTACTTAATAAAACAGAGCACCCCAAGGAGATGTACTAGACGAAATGAAACCGATGTCTAATAATTCCTCAGAGTTAGACTTTTAACTCCTCAAGTTCAATAGAGCCATTCGATATGGGGTTTTAGAAATGGGTTTTGTACCTTGCTCAAGGTCAATAAAGAATTCAACATCACGCTCTTAGGGTAGACCGGAAGTTCTTCAGAAATACATCAGAAATTCTCTAAACAATGTAAATATTATCCAAATCGATTTGTTTTTGTTCAAATCCATAACATGGGCTAAGAAAGCTTTGACATCCGCTTTTCAATAAACGAATAGCTTTTGTGGCTTGATATGACAAATGATCGATTTTAGTGGTTTAGTTGTTTGAATTGCATAACAAAGTCAAGTTAGAAATATGAAAACTAACAACCTTACGAAAATAATCAATTTTGGTACGATGAGTGGTTAACCAATCAATCCCTAAAATCACATCAAAAGCAAGTATCTTTAAAGAAATAAGATCAACAGTAATGTGATTGTGCCAACTCGATCAAGCAAGATTTATAAACTCAGAGATGTAACGAAGGTTTCACCCAACTGAGTTTCAACAGATAAGTTAAAGTCCAATTTCTCCTGAGTCAAGTTTAAACGCTGAGCACAAGCAGAGAGATAAAAGAATGGGTAGAACCCAGATTCTAGTAAGGTATAAACTTCACAAGAATTCAAGATTAGCTTACCCGTGATCACCTCGCTCGTTCCTCACGCTTTGGCCAATCACGACAAACGCCTTCCAGAACCACCGATTTCGACTTATCCGGATAAATTTGAGTCACCATCCCCACTAACTTGGTTTTGCTATAGAACAATCCCGAGCTATATGACCTTCCTTTCCACAATTTATAACATACCTTGTTGTTGTTGTGATAGTTTAATGATATATCCCTCTTCTTCCGCATTTGTAACATCTAACCAAGGCGGTTCTTCTCTCCCCCTAGAATTTGTTGTTGGTGCCGTGTGTCGCCGATGTCTTCCCGCCATCATTGAATCTCCTTTTCTCGAAATTTCCACTGACTCACCTCTCCTATTATCATGGCCACGATTACCACCCGAGTGGTTACCGCTTTGTCCGTATTTTTCCTCCCTCACCGGTTATCATCGCTTCTAATGATCGCCGCACACCTGTAGATGACCTCGTCAGGGTCCCTCGGCTGAGTATACTCATTATCTCTCTAATAATTGAGCCCTATTGACAACATCCTAATACAGAGAAAATTTATAAGAGATAAGGTATCGACGAATCTCGGTTTTTGACCTCTCGTAAACATCCGCATATGCTCCTCATTCTCTACCAAATGAGGTGCAAACTCGATAACTCCGCGAACTTCGCCAGATCGAGACAACCGCCATGTTGTTCTGCTCCAAATAATAAACTCTACCTCCTTCATACGACGAATACTTTCAGAAAAGTACTTGTCATTGAAAAGTTTCAAATCTTTCCCAAGACATGTTGAAAGTGCAAACCGGTCAGTACGCTTCACGATTCCCACCAAGAATCCGCTTCACCACGGAACATAAAGGTGGCGAATGGAACCTTCTGTTCTTCCGCATCCCAAGACATCGAATATCTTGGTGATTTGCTTGACCCATGTTTCCGCTTTAATCGGATCGCTTTTCCCGTAAATCTGTGGTCCCAACTCCTCGAACCGCTTTGTCAGATGATGATCAAAGGCCATCATTTTTCCACCAGTATTTTGTACACGAAGTCTCCCTCGTCTCGATTTTTTTTCATGAACTACAAAAAGCTCCTAAACATTCCATCATTCATCGCTTGCTCTAGAGTGTTGTTTACAGAGGAATATTGCCTTCCTGTCAGACGCTCTCCCGGTTTGTGACTAAAGGTTGTTCCACAATCTCATACACTCCATCATTAACGCTTCAAAGCACCATTCTTAAATACTTACCATAAAACAAGGGTTAATTAAACAAATTAACATATCACATAATATCCCTATATTACGACCGACCAACAAATAAGCTTTAGATAGACACACTAGCTAAGGATTTACTCATCTCTCCTCCTAGTTCTATTCCCCGATCTCCGCCAGAGACCATATCCCTAAGCTTTGATACTAACCGTGACGCCCCCAAAATAGGTATACAACACCCATTCCGAGTCGCCAAATACATGGTACGTAAAAGCAAACTACAACTTTATTATTACAATTGTCGTGTAAAAATACGACAACACATAATGTGAGTTTAAATACAAATATTGTCTTCTAGACAATATCCACACTCAAATAAGTCCTCATTACAATTATTCATACACTATTTTACGTAAATAGTGAGGACTCTAAAACATCTTTCTAGAACCATCACTCCATACCCCGACTCGATCCTCGCTATGCTTCTCACCTCCCGAGAAGAAAAAATGGAACAAAAAGGAAAAGGGTGAGCTCAACTAGCCCAAGAAAGAATATTATTACTAAGATAATATACAACAAATTATCATTAGTCTTCAACAGGAAAAATCTGATAAATATAATAGATAACAAGTTTTAGATCAACAAATGCAATGAAACAATAATCCATTAAAGAGTCACGTAGAGAATGAATTCTACTATCTTCTAAGATTTAAAAGTCCATCATCAATATTTTATCCCCAGAATAACAATCAATATACATCTTTAATCAAATATTCATCTTTGCACTACAGCCAAAGATATTCATTTGTATCACCAAATGGGTCATGTTCATCTCAACACTGCTCATCTTCAGACTACGCCAAAGATATTCATCGCTTAATCATTCATCTTTGCACTACATGTGCCAAAGATATTCAAGAATATCATCATTTAGACCGAGGATGATGAAAAATATTTTAAAGAAAAACGAATCCAAAGGAGATGTATGACAAATATTAGGATTCAGATATACAGCTTATCCAAGATCAATAATACTCCATAATAACCAATTTTTGAAGCAGAATCAAAAATAAAGATCAAAACATGGATACAATCAAAGATAGTAAACCATAATAGACATCTTGGACAAAAAGAAAAATTTTCATTTTTCATGAATAAAGGCCGTATTCGTGAATAAGGTCAGATATAAATAAAGGTCGAGATACGTGAATAATAAGAACCCCACACAAAAAGTTCCAAATTTGATTAAAAGTTCAAACCAATATTTCAAAGATAATGATATCAAGAAAATAATATCATTTAAGAAGAAAATAACATCCCTTACCTCAAAATAACTGCATTTCCGATCGAATATCTGATAGAAAGTCAAGGAAACTTGACCGAACAAAGAACTCTCAAAGTATCTAAATACTCACAAAAATACGCCGATAATCTAGAGAGAAAGAAAACTTGTTTCGTGTGATTTTCAATTCTAACCTAAGCGCCTATTTATAGAAAATGCTAGAACGCCATAGAGACTAAATTAATAAAATATTAATTTTTAAAATAATAATTCTACGATTCTTTCAATGACCAAGACCAAATTCACCACCTTTGAAAAAAATCAAAGCAAATTTCACATGTGTTGTTAACCAAAAAAGTGGGTCCCACCCATAAATTTAATAAAAATCATTTTATTTTCCAAACTTCAATAATTCATAGAAAATAGCCCGCTTATCGTAAAAAAATACTAATTTTATGTCCATTCCATACACTCTAAATCAAATTTCTACAACTTTGTAGCTTTGAGTTTTTCCAAATTCCAAATAAAAAATATCCAAATCCACAAACGGATGATTTTAATACCTCCATTCCGACAAAATACCGATAAAACACCTCAAAGATTAATTTCTTCATTTATAACCACATAAAATAAATAAATCCATCATTTATATCCACATCAAATAAATATTTCCTTATCATATAAATCAATAATTAATTATTCACAAATAATATTACGTAATCACAATTATGACAACCAAAACCGCTCCTGTGAAAGAGGGCTTTCCAATAAGGATTTCTCTCATCGCCGCAAATTAGTGACCAAACCTCTCCTCGATGTAACTTTCTAGACATCGCCAATAATGCTATCTAATAATATTATTCAAATAATATGAATTATCGATCCGATAATGGAAAATATCATGCAAAGGACAATTATCAAACAACAATAATATAAACTATCAACGCAAAGAATTATCAATCAATAAAATAAAATATCGAATAAAGAATTACCGTAATAATTATCGAGTAAAGTCTTCTTCACGCATTTAATCAATAATTCAACAATACTGCGCAAATACCGCAAAGCCATCGCGCACCACCACGCCAGACATCGTATTTTAAACCACCGTGTAATCCAACAAAGGTTAATTCAGAATAATTACGCCATTATTTATAAAACTCAAACTTTGTCGCTTTCCTTCATCCAACCGCTTTTTCCGCATGGGCCCATAATCGATCATACTGCATTGCATTTATATTCCCGACAAAAAAAAATATTCCACGACCAAATGAATATTCCCTTAACAAAAGAATATTTTATAACCACTTGCTTATTTTGTAAAATTTGCACATTTCACCCATAACCAAAAGCATTATATCAAATTAACCCTTATTAATTTAGAATAATGAATAGAGGAAAATTTAATTTTATTTATAATAAGTTGGATATATATATATATATATATATATATATATATTCATGTATAACCATTGAAAAACTTTTAAATAAGAGTATAATAGGTTTATCTTTTACTTTTGGATGATGATATTTGAAATTCTATGTAAGTCCATTTCATATGTGTTTTACTCTAATTCTTTTCATTTTTATTTAATATAATAGCTAAATTCCTTTATGTTCTGTTAGTTTTCAATCCGACAAACACATGAATTTTTAGCTAAGTGTGAGACTTTTTTTATCTCGGGCAATACTATTTCCTATAAAAGAGTTGTGGAAAGATAATTATTTATTTGGTTGATAGTTTATGCAATGTTGAAATCAACTATTAAGTATGTCTAAATTTTATATTTCACTATTGTCCGATTCTATCGCAAATATTTATAAGATTGCAACGATCGTTAAAAAGATTATTTAAGTGCTAATTTTTGTTTGTGTGAATATATCGCACATTCAATAAATATAACCGGATTGAAGACCTAAACCGGAAGAAGCTTAAATGTGATAATCCACGGTACCTATGGTTCAATGGTAATGTGACAATGAATTTGGTGTATGCGCTTCTTGGCGAGTTTAATTTTGTTGGCATGCTTTACATTATTTCAATGCATCATGGATTTTATTCTCGCTTAGCACAACAAAATTTTATATCTCCTACAATTCTAAATCTTACTTGAAAGTGCAAAGCGCTTATATGAAGACCTTCGATTATGGGACAATGGTATTCAATGGGAGGATATAGCTTCATTTTGTGGACTATATCCCACTATGTTTATATTTACGGCTTCTTCATTTATCGCATTCTATTATATGGATCGTGGCTTTGCACGATTTGTTAAGTACTAGCATCCCAGAATCATTTTCATCATCATTAATATATATTTTTTTGTATTATGGTAATATCATGAGTGCTTCACAATTGTCAAAAATTGATAAAAAAACTAATGAGGTATGTATTCGTTCTTTAACTATAACATCAGTTATGATGACATTACACGCTTGCTATACTACTATGTTTTTGGACATGGTGTTTGTTTGATATGAAGATCCAATATAATTATTAATTCTCGTGCTTTTCGCTTTTCGCATGTAATACGTGTGTTTTTCCTTCATGTCCGAGGACCTAAATCGAGACATTCTTTCGTTGTTTTCCTTTCGTTTGGATGTTAGAATTCGGTGCAAGTAATTAGCGATATATGAGACATGGACTCTTCAAAATGCATCAAGTACGTGTGTCATATATTTGAGGCTTGGTGAGATTTGTGTAATGTGTAACAGACTTCAAATATACCACTAGCAATCATATCAATATAACAATTCGATGGCATTGTGCATGACACTTTTTAAATATTTGTTAGTGCTTTAGAATGAAAGAGTTACTCATTTTTAACCATATTGGTTACATTATAAACATTTTTATCAAGACATTAATATATATATATACACACACACACACACAACCTGTTATGTAATGTTCTGGGGTTTAGTGATCAGATTAATTATATACTTGGATATGTATTTGCACATAAAATTTTTATGCAACACTATATAACATATGCTATTAAAATTTGATAATCACACAACAATCTATCATCTTCTTATTATATTTTAATTTATTAATTGCATGTATAAATTTATTATTAACAAAATGATTAATCCCACCAAGAAAACGCGAATTTGTATCTAGTTATAATAATTTAAAATGCAATTCTTTTGTAATCACATTTTGACATCATAGCATTACTCATATTTTTATTAGTTTGTTTTAAAAGTAAGGAAATTTTTATAATAAAATGACATAAATTTTCCAATATTGTATAATTATATCTTAAATAAATTTTAATACTAGTATGTCACCCTATTACATTTATAGCAGCGCTAGTCATACTTTAAAAAAATATTTTTTTAAAGTCAATTGTTTTAAAAATATATATTTAATTTTAAAACAGAAATAATACTTTTCAAAATATAGTATGTTTCTTATTTCGTAAAAAGAGTCTTATTTAACTTTGATGTTAGTTAAATTTTCAAATTTAAATTGTAATATGAATTTATTAAATTATTAAATTAAATTTGTTGTTAGTAATATTTTTAAGGAATTTATAATATTAAGTTTTGCATCAAGTTAAAATTCAAATCAAACTTAAATATTAGAATTTCTCAAATTTATAATATTAAGTTTTTATATTTTTTTTGTTACTATTCTATTTTTGGTAATTTTAGGATATTGGATTTTTTGGTAAGATATTTATCTTTTGTATACACACCAAGTTAACCAAAAAATAAAAGTTATAATACATCTCCTTCCTTTTCAAAATTTCAATATACATTTTATTTTATTTTTTTAAAGTTCGCATAAATTTAAATATTTCTTATATTTAATATTTATCTCATTATTTAATTTTTGAGTGATACTCTATACATGGGACAGGAATAATAGGAAAGGACGAAATTGACATGTGATTTTTGACCGACTCTGTGATATAATCCGAATCCATTACGCGTATGGATTTTAATCTTCCTTGTTCAGACTCCTATTATAACTATTAATATTCATATAATATATATATATATATATATATAGGTGTACCCCATTGGGCATTGGCAACGTTTTTTCAAACGAAAGAAACTTTCAATTCCAACACCTTTCTGATAACCAATTCGAAAAAGAAAGATGAGTTCTGAAGGGAAGAACGACGCCACCAGCTTCAAGACATCGGAGCCGGCCCTGTGCGCCAACGGCTGCGGCTTCTTCGGCACGGCGGCGACGAATAACCTGTGCTCCAAGTGCTTCAGAGATTTGCGCATCGACGAAGAGCAAGCGGCTTCGGCTAAAGCCGCCGTGGAGAAATTCGTTGATGGGTTTTCATCACAGGTTCGTGCGGTTCAGTTGGCGGCGGTGGAATCTGTTTTGGCTGTGGCTGGTTCGAGTGGCGGTGGATGTGAACCGGTGGATCAGGAGGAGGCGAAGGTGGCGAACCGGTGCTTTAGCTGCCGAAAGAAGGTGGGGGTTATGGGGTTTAAGTGCAGGTGCGGGAGTACCTTCTGTGGGATTCATCGGTACCCGGAGAAACACGAGTGTGAATTTGATTTCAAGGCGGTTGGGAAAGACGCCATAGCCAAGGCGAACCCGGTTGTCAAGGCTGATAAAATTGATAGGATCTGAACCGGGGGCTTAACCGGTTTATTATGGATTGGTGGTTTGTTATTTGGGTTTATTTGATTAGATATTTAGATTAGATTAGATAAGATTGATTAGTTGGTTGGGTGGGTCTGGTGGGGATAAAGTTTGAGAATCTGTTTCTTTTGGAGTGAAAATGAAAACTCTGATGAAAACAGGCTGGAATGTGTGTTGATTGAAAGGTGGAAATAATAAAGTGGAACAAATTATTGAATGCAGTTTCTTGGCTTGGCTTGGCTTGGCTTGGCTTTTAAAAGGTTTTGGCCTGCATTTCTCTTTCGGCCAGCCACTGAATGATAATTTTAGGCAATGGTTTTAATTATAATGCCTATACTTGCATGAGTTGAGTTGATGATATTCAATGCCATGGAATTGGCTACCCCAATTATACTTTTTTGCATGATTTGACTAGTATATTACTACGTACTATTTTTAATGTTTTGTTTTTATTTTGCCAACTTTTTGGTTATAACGTGAATTTGTATTTGATTGAGAATTCACCGATATTTGATTAGATGTAATTTAATTAATATCAAATGCAAATTTCAATTCTTTTCATCATATATGTGGTAGTTCTCATGATTATAATTATAAATGCTACTGCCTCCGTTCCTAAAAGATTGTCGTTTAAGATTTTTACACATGGATTAAGAAAGTATCATTTACCAAGTAAAATTTGTTTTCTTCTAAAACGACAATTTTAGCCAATTTTGAAATAAATTTTTTCTTCTAAAACGACAATCTTTTAGAAACGGAAGGTGTATATCTCATTTTTGTAGCTATATTTTAGCCACTAAAACGTCTTAATGCCAACTCTATTAACCCCTCTTAATGCCAACTCTATTAAACCTTTCTCCATGCTCTTTTTAATCAACAAAAGAAAAAAAAGATTTTGAGTTTTTATAGATCTATAAAAACTCAAAAACTCTAGAGATTTTGGATTCACTATTAAAGTAGCATAATCTGATGTCTTCAAGTCTAATATTTTATCCAACAAGTGATTAATAAGTAGTATTTCTTTTTTTGGTGTTAAAATTATTAGTTGGACTTGTCAGTTTTAGGCGTGGTAGAAGAACCGCATTGCACAACCCAACAAATCAATCAAATTGTGACAGAAAAATAAGAACACACGATATATCTATGTTCATTAATTTGAAATTTGAAAGCAGACTTTCGCTTTTAAGAGAAGCGAGACTCAACTACCCCGTCAGAAATGGCCATTCGTCGAACTCGCAAAAATACGAGTCAATCCCAACACTCGTTAAACAAGATGCCCTAAATTTTGACCGAAACAACACTTTTAATCGAAACACAATCTATAAATAAAACACTTTTGTTTAATTTAGTCTTTTATTTGTTTCAAAAACACTTTTATAATCGTAAAACATAACACATATCCTAACTTTTTAATAAATATATTTTTTTTTATCAAAAATTATATATTTAAAAGTGTTTTATTAGCTCGATCTGCCATATTAGGGGTTCAATCTTTTGATATCATATAAAAGAAACGTGAGAGAAGATACTCGAATGGAGAGGGAACGTACTTATGGTAACTTAACCGATCAGCTAGCCTAGAATAATTTGGGTCGAAGCAAATCTAATTACAAGTAATATCAAATCTTTGGGAAGCCGTAACCAAATGTATATCAATGCATTAGACTTGAACTTGAAGCAAAATATATATATCCAAAAACTTAACATCTAGAAATTTAAAATAAAGATACTAAAGAAATGTTTATTTACCAGAATTTTAATTATATAAAAAATTATGATTTTTTTGAAGTATTGATAAAGTTTGACTTTTGAACTTTAATGTAAGATATTTTAGTTTTAAAATTGATGTAGTTTATTTAACTTTTAAAAATAATAAATCTTGTAATTGATTATGTTTTTATATAATTTATAATTATAATGGATTAATTACATATTTTAGTATATTTTTAGAAATAATTATAATAATGGAGCATTCATAAAATAATTACAAAAGTAATACACTTTCCCATATTTATTTACAATTTTAGTGCAATTAAGATTTTTTAATTTAGGGGATTAGTATTTGTGGTTTGACATGACAAATCTCCCTTATCACTTCCCGTTAATTATTATTTTCTTATTCAAACACATTCAAACATTGCAGACTCATTTTTGATCTCTGTTCCTGTTTCTCTCTTCTTCTTTTTTCATCCTCTTTTTTCTCTCTCTTCACTTGCTCCTCCGACGGCACAGTAAAAATATGGAGGAGAGTTTTTCGAGAAGACAAATTTGGGGAATCTCACAGAGAAGACAAATTTGGGGAATTCAATGACGAGTGATCAGCAATCAGAAATTGCAGTGTGTGAAATGAATCCAGTGTTATCGCCTTCATGTGTTGAAAAGAAAATGCAGGACATTCACTTTTAGTAATAGAGAGGAAAAATTAGCATGACAGGAATCAAAACCATTAGAGCTTTGGGTTTAAAGTACCTATGTGGTATTTCTTTTAAACTCTAAATATTATTATGTTTTTTTCTTATTTATTTTCTTAAACATATACTAATAATTAATATTATTTTGGTCTTAATTAAAATGAGAGTTTCAACAACTGATAGAAGAGATTGGTAACCAAACATTCATACCAAGGTAACCAAACCTTCATACCAAGGTTACCAATCCACCTCCACACTTGTAGTTTTTTCATAGTGCAATTGGTAACCAAACCTTCATATCAAGGTAACCAAACCGTCATACCAAGATAACCAATCCACCTCCACACCTTCAATTTTTTCATACTGCAGTTGGTAACCAAACCTTCATACCAAGGTAACAAAACCTTCATACCAAGGTAATCAATCCACATCCACACCTGCAGTTTTTTCATAGTGCAGTTGGTAGCCAAACATTCATACCAAGGTAACCAAATTAGTGTTATTAGGTTACCAATTTATTTTGAATGTGATGCAGTTGATAGCCAAACTTTCATGCAGTGAGTAGCCAAACCTTCATACCAAGGTAACCAATCCAGTTTTATTAAGTTACCAATTTATTTTGAATGTGATCCAGTTGGTAGCCAAACCTTCATGCAATTGGTTGTCAATTTTTTCGCATCAAGGTAACCAATTCATACTGTAGGTGTGGAGGTTGATTGGTTACCTTGGTATAAAGGTTTGGTTACCTTGGTATAAAAGTTTGTTTACCTTGGTACGAATGTTTGGTTATCAATATTACATTACACATCACTCTCTTATCTCTCTCTTTCCTATGCAATATATAATTAATAAATTGGTTTAACAGTCCAACAAAATTGGTTTAATAGTTGGGCAATCCAAACAACTTAAGAGAGTACGTGACACCAAAATTGATTGAAATTATAAGCCAATGCTTGACAGTTGGGCAACCCAAACAACTTATGAGCCTCACATTGTCTTGCTAACTGATTCACAAAGCTTGAAGACTTTTCAATGATGAAAATAAAAATATGATTTTTAATGTCACATGTCTTGTTGATCCACAATGTAGTGTTGGCCTATCATTTGCCTCCTTTCTTCTTGCAGATGTGGGTGCGAGTTTTGCTATACTTGTGGAGCTGAGTGGAAGGATAAGAAACTATCTTGTAACTGTACCCACTCTGGGATAATGAGCACATTATAGATGAAGACACGAAGATGAATTTGACGAGCATGACGACAACGACGACTATGAAACTGATTCGGACGATTACTACCTAATGCGGATCGTATCTATATCCCTCCCTTCACCTGTTTTCCTTTGAATTTTAATTTGTTTTTGTTGTTAGATCCCAGATATTTGAATTTGAATTATTAATTATGACAGTTATTTCTCCTTGATTTTAAGTTTCTTTATTAATGTGAATTGCGTTATTTTTATAATTATTTTGTGTATGTATTGTTTTTGTAAATACTTTCTAATTGTTTTATATTAGTATTAAGGACCCATTTATAATTTGAAAACAAAAGTGATGTTTCCCTTTAAAGTTTTTTTTGAGGGAGGAAATATCAACTTTAGGCCCGCTGAAGACAGAACACATTTAGTTTTAAAATTGGGCTTGGGCTTGGGCTTGGGCTTGGGCTTGGGCTAGACCAACTATACATGTACTTCACAGGCTTATACAATGTTTTGTTTAAATAATAAAAAATGTGGAATATAATTTGTCCCATATGTACTATTTTGTCACATATATTATTTAGGTGTAACGTTTCAATTCAAAAATATTTTTTTGTGTGTACAAATTTTACCTACCACAAAAATAAAAAATAAAAAATAAAAAACAAAGAAGAAGATGCTGAATAGACAGATTCCACTGGATGAATTTAACTTTCAAGTTATGCAGAATTTGCTGCCCACTTTCCATTGAATTATTTGTTGATTCAATCTTTACCATTATTTCTTTCATTTCCAACTCAATCATGTTGGTAAAGCAGTCACTTTGTACCACTTCAGCCCAGAAAGCTAGCACAAAAATAAAGATGATATTATTCACTATATCCCAAGTTGGGTCCGCCATGCTAAATGATAAACGCCTATGGCCTCCGCGTTGCCATAGACGTTTATTACTGAAGAAAAATATTTTATACGTCGAGTCAGCTGTATGTCGACTTGGCATGTATAGCACCGCTAAATGGTCGATATTATTCATTAATTTCATGCAAAGAAATGAGATTAAGAGAGTTACATGCATACTTAGATGGCTATAAAAAGGACCACTTTTTTTAAGTACTGGATTTTCAATTGACAAGTCATATTCAAGACAGATGGTGGGAGAAAAATATAAGTACTATAGTGATGGAACCAAGTAGGTATATTTTTCTCTCTTTCAATTAAAGCTTTATGCCTTCTCAACTAAAAAGAAAGTGAGGACTCACTCATTTTTATCCAAATTTAGTTGAGAATTCATGAATCATTAGATATATATGAATGGCATGCTTATAATTTGCGAACCCCCCATGTTGTAGCGGCACTTGTACGTGTTCTGGACCATATACTGGCTAGTGCACTTACCCACGGAAGTCCATAATTCCTTCTCTCTTTTTTTCATGTCTGTTTCACGTGCAAATGTGTACATGTACACATGTTAATTTTAGGATCCAATAGGTTAGTCATGTGATTAATACAGTACTAATACGTAAAAAGAGATCATCTCTCGCTTGCCCCACAATTATCACCAACAACTGATTTAGTGGTAATTAAAGTTTTATTTTTCACTTAATCAATTGTTGGTTTTTTTGTATCAGAAAGTCTACCGTGACCGGCTTCTTCCGACCGGCGTAGTGACCGGTCGGAAGTTTTTTTTAAAAATTTTAAATTTTTTTTTGCTTTGACTATCAAATAATTAATGTGATTTATTAGAACTAAACTTTTTATAAAATGCAGTGATTTATGTGTCATTTGGATACATGTAAAAAACATGATTGTACAGTCTCTACAACCCTGTTTTTTACATGTATCCAAATGACACCTAGGTCTGTGCAACTCTGTTTTTTACATGTATCTAAATGACACCTCAATTACTGTATTTTATAAAAATTTCAGTTCCAATAAATTATATTAATTATTTGATAATCAAAAAAAAAATAAAAAATTCCTATCGATAACTACTCCGGTCAGAAGAAGCCGGTGGTCGCCGTAGAAGGCCTCTTTTTGTATCAAAGACTTAGACTTTGCATAGCAAAGGTCAAGGTTATAATACCCCACCCTTAATTACTTCATTACCATTCCAATTGTCACTTGTACTTTCCATTCATTCGAGTGAAATCAACACTATACCATTTGGGTCCCAATATAGGACATACGAACAACTAGTGGTTACTGCAAGTTCACACGTTAAATCATACTTTTTTCTCTTATCTTAGGGTTTCGCAGTTATAATTTTTTGATTATTACATTAACATATTTGATGGGCTTGCTATAGTGACTTTGCAGGAAATACTCTGTGATTTTGTTCTTATGTGTTTTTTTTTTTTGTTATGAACCTTAAAGGAAATTATATATATATATATATATATATATATGAACTTATCTTACAATAATTGATTTGTTAATATTAGTACTTGGTACTATGTTTTTAAAACAATTATACCTCCTCAGATAGTCTTTAGAGTTGATAAGATTTTATCCCAAAGATCTGATACGATATGTCATAACTTTTTAAGAAAGACTACTAAAAGTATACTTTTCGAACCAAAAAAAATGCTCTAACTCTCTCTCTTTTTATAACTATGAAACTGATTGCAAACTAAAGACTAGAATGACTAAATTACTGAATTGCTTGTGAATGGAATGAAAATGAAGGCTGCCCCCTCCTATCTTATAGGAGGGGTTGGCGCCCCTTCGGATGAATACTCAGACCTTGAAAAGGCATGGGATGCCACTGAAAAGGTATATTTGGTATCTTCTGGTCAAAACATCATAGTTTTGATCATTTACAGAATAGGCGCAACTATTCAGACTTATAAAACGATGTAGTTTTAGCATTAACAGAACCAAAACTACGTAGTTTTAGACTTAGTAGAAAAGGCGCGACAAAAACGACGCAGTTTTGGGCCGTCCGTTCAGACTTATACCCTTTCAACATATATCGCTTCTCAAAACGACACAATTTTGATAATATAATAAATACCGCTTATCAAAATGACACAGTTTTGATAATTCTCAAAACGACACAGTTTTGATAATAGAATTAAATAAAAATTTAAATAAATTTTAATTAAAAATTTTAAATAAATTTTGTCTAAAAAATTATATACAGGACCCACAACCCACGTGCCCCATGCCAAGCAAGGTCACCACACCGACATACAGCGTGGTTCGAACTTAGCCTTGGCTAGGTCCTCTCCCTTCCATTAAAAGTGGGGTGCCTTCAGGGGCCAAAACCCAAGAAAGCACTTTCTCTCAGATATAAACATATTAAAATTTTAATTACTAACCTATGTGGGACTTGATTTTTCCCACATGTATTTATTATCTTTTATCATTTTCAAGTGTGATCTTTGGGAGTTAATATCTCATTCATTACTCCATGAATTTGAGCTTCCAAATGCTTAATTTAATCTACTCATGGAGTAAAACACATTAATATATGGAATCATTAAAAATAATTAATGACACCCACATTAATTTAGGCTCAAATTCCAATAATTCCCCACGTGAATGATATTGATTGCCAGACTTATGAAAATGTTATGCAGACTCTGAGAGAGACAGAATTAGAAATCATCTGTATCAAGAGAGGTAGCTT
The DNA here is from genome assembly GCA_020205615.1 of Panax quinquefolius. Classification (NCBI taxonomy): domain Eukaryota; kingdom Viridiplantae; phylum Streptophyta; class Magnoliopsida; order Apiales; family Araliaceae; genus Panax; species Panax quinquefolius. The sequence continues at coordinate 39,167,293 of CM035155.1, read as the reverse complement.
TTGGCTTTGAACCTTCCCTTGTGAAAAACTATCGGGTTTACTGGTTGTCTAGTGAACGTGATGTCTTGAACTGTCCAATCGTTTGTGTAAACTGAGACAATAGTATTAACACAAAACCTTTCTAGACATTATTTGGTTTTCATGATTTTGTTCATTTTGGTCCCAAACAATCCCGAATTTATGAGTGCTTTAGAGAAGTATAACCTTATCATTCTCATAGAATTGGCCCAGTTCACACTCACATAGGTTATTCTTAATAAGAGTATCCTGCCATACTCCACATGTTTATAAAGATTTAAGAATCATTAAAAGCATAGCTTATCCTGTAACCGCTGCAGGTATCACTATCTCGTATCATAGGAATGAGCAGAAGAAATTAATTTCTTCATAGTGATTTGGTTGAATCATTCACAATTTAGTTATCCCTTTGAATCTAGATCTTGGGATCTCCAGTCAACTAGGTTGGGTTTCCATCATGACGATCCTTGTTTATAGGCTTTAACCACATTCCCCTCGAAGTTATTTTTACTTGCTCTCTAGTATACCTTTAGTCAACGGATCCGCTATATTTTCTTTCGACTTTATGTACTCAATAGACATAATGTCGTTAGAGAGCAATTATTTTATGGTATTATGTCTACGACGAATATGTCTAGACTTACCATTATACATGTGACTCTGTGCCTTTCCAATTGCTGATTGACTATCACAATGAATACAAATAGGCGACACAGGTTTAGGCCACATAGGAATATCTTCTAAAAAATTACGAAGCCATTCAACTTCTTCTCCAGCCTTATCCAATGCAATAAACTCAGTTTCCATCGTTGATCGAGCAATACATATTTGTTTAAAAGATTTCCATGAAACTGCTCCTCCACCTAGTGTAAACACAAAACCACTAGTGGATTTAGAGTCTTTTGTATCCGATATCCAATTCGCATCACAGTATCCTTCAAATACTGTTGGATATCTTGAGTAGTGCAATCCAAAATTTTAAGTGTATTTTAAATACCTTAAAACTCTTATAATCGCTTTCCAGTGTTCTTGTCCTAGATTTCTTGTAAATCTACTCAATTTATTGACAGCTTGTGCTATGTCAGGACATGTACAATTCATTAAGTACACAAGGCTTCCAATTATTTGTGCATACTCAGGTTGTGATATGTTCTCTCCTTTATTTTTAGACAAGTGTATATTTATATCTACCGGTGTTCCCACAAGATTGCAATCATATTGATTGAATTTCCTAAGTATTTTTTCAATATAGTGTGATTGTGATAACACTAATCCATTCGATGTTTTAGAAATTTTAATTCCTAATATTACATCGGCAACACCTATGTCTTTCATGTCAAACATATTATTTAACATTCTTTTAGTAGTTTTAATGATATCATTATTATTAGCCATAATGAGCATATCATCTACATAAAGATAAATAATAACATACCCATTCTTAGTGTCCTTGACATACACACATTTGTCACACTCATTTATTTTGTAACCATTTGATAACATTGCATTATCAAAATTTTTATGCCATTGTTTAGGTGCTTATTTTAATCCATAAAGAGACTTTACAAGTCGACAAACTTTCTTTTCTTGTCCTGGAATAATAAATCCTTCTGGTTGTTCCATGTAGATTTCTTCTTCTAAATCTCCATTCAAGAAAGCTATTTTTACATCCATTTGATGTATTTTTAAATTATATATAGCTATAATGGCTATTAACATTCTAATTGAGGATATTTTTGTCACATGAGAATAAGTATCAAAATAATCTAATCCCTCCTTTTGCCTGTATCCTTTGATTACAAGTCTTACTTTATATTTGTCTATAGATCCATCTGCTTTCATTTTCTTCTTGAATATCCACTTATATCCAAGAGGTTTAGAGCCTGGTGGGAGATCTACTAATTCCCACGTATGATTATGCAAAATAGATTCTACTTCACTATTTATAGTCTCTTTCCAATATGGAGCTTCAGGACTCGATATTGCTTCTCTATAGGTTTAAGGCTCATTTTCTAACAAATAGGATAGAAAATTCGGACCATAAGATTTTGATGTTTTAGCACGTTTACTACGTTTAGGTTCATCAATATCTTCTAAACCATGATTACAATCATTAACAACATCATAAGTTCTTTTATTTGAACTTGTTTCTTGTTCGTTAGAACTTGGCTCTTGTTCCTTTTTATTAGGAAATACTGTTTCAAAGAATTCAGCATCTTTTGACTCAATAATCATATTTTCATGTATTTCCTCTATTTTTGATTTATTAACCAAAAATCTATATGCACTGCTATTATTAGCATAACCAATGAATATACAATCTATTATTTTTGGTCCTATTTTCACCTTTTTGGGTGGAAGAATCATTACTTTTGCTAAACACCCCCACACTTTTAAGTGTTTATAAGACGGCTTACGTCCTTTTCATAATTCATAGGGTGTAACATTAGACTTCTTTTGAGGTATTCGGTTGAGAATATAATTTACTGAAAGAATTGCTTCCCCCCATAAAGTCTGAGGTAGCCCAGAACTTAATAATAACACATTCATCATTTCTTTTAAAGTTCTATTCTTTCTTTCTGTAACACCATTTTGTTGTGGTGAATAAGGTGCAGTTGTTTGTTGTATTATACCATGTTGTGAATAAATTTCAACAAATGGAAATTCATATTCCCCACCTCTATCACTTCTAACTATCTTGATCTTTTTATCAAGTTGATTCTCAACCTCATTTTTGTAATGTTTAAACATTTCCAAAGCCTCATCTTTACTTCTCATTAAGTAAACATAAAAATATATTGTACAATCATCTATAAAAGTGATAAAGTATTTCTTACCTCCTCTTGTCTGTATATACTTTAAATCACAAATATCAGTGTGTATTAATTCAAGAGGTTCTATACTTCTTTCAATTGATTTAAAAGAAGATTTTCTAAGTTTTACCTCTACGCAAATTTATATTTACGATTAGAGTTAATCTCACATTTTGGCAAACATTCCATATTAATTAATCTATGTATAGTATTATAATTAAATGTTCTAATTTACTATGCCATAAATTAGATGACTCAATCATATAAGCAGAAGATGTAATTATATTAATATTGAAAGGTACAATAGTCATTACATTCATTTTGAAGAGCCCATTGCTCATATAACCCTTCCCCACATACATCCCATTTTTAGTTAATACAAATTTGTCTGATAAAAAGACTAATTTAAATCCCTTTTGACTAAGAAGGGATCCTGACACTAAATTTTTTCTAATATCAAGCACGTGGAGCACGTTGTTGAGGGTGAGTTCCTTGCCAGACGTCATTTTCAGAATCACCTTTCCTTATCCAGCAATCTTGGATGAAGAAGAATTTCTCATGTATAGATATTCTCCATTCTCAATTTCTTGATATGTGGAGAACATCTTCCCGTTTGAACACACGGCGTGGCGAGTTGCTCCAAAGATTCACCCACCATTCTCTTGATTCTCAACCATATTTATTTCTGAAACAACTGCTGAAAGGTTCATTTCAGAAACATCTTGAAGAAGACTATCCACTTCCGTTACATTGGCTTGTGCGTACTTCTTGTTCTAGTATTTGTGTTTTTGACAATCCTTCGCCCTATGTCTGGGCTTGTCACAGATGTAGCATTTGCCTTTGAACTTCTTATTTGTTCCTTGTTGAGGCCCATTACCAGAGAATTTTCTCTTTTTGGACTTCGGACCTTGTTCCACCACGTTGGCTTTATATTCCACAAAGGTCCTTCCTGTTTTCTTCTCAGAGGCACGGTTGTCCTCTTCTATCCTTAATCTTACGATTAAGTCTTCAAGTTTCATCTCTTTGAGTTTATGTTTGAGATAATTTTAAAAATCTTTCCACATAGATGGTAGTTTTTCTATAATAGCAGCAACTTGGAAAGATTCACTTAAAGACATACCTTCTGGATGTATTTCATGCAGAATTACTTGTAATTCTTGGACTTGTTTGATGACTGCCTTGGAATCCACCATCTTGTAGTCCAAAAACCTGCCAATTACGAATTTCTACGTGCCAGCATCTTCTCTATTATATTTTTTATCTAATGAATCCCATAATTCTTTTGCTATTTTGAGAGAACTATACACATTGTATAATGTGTTATCCAATCCATTAAGGATATAATTTCGGCACAAAAAATCTGCATATTTCCATATATCTATTGCGGCAACAGCTTGCCTGTCTGTTTCATCTTCTTTTAGCACAGGGGGATCTTCGTGAAGAAACCTCGCTAAGTTCAAAGTAGTAAGATAAAACAACATCTTTTGTTGCCATCTTTTAAATTCTGTTCCATTGAACTTTTCTGATTTTTCAATGGTTCACAGGAACATTTGGTATAGAAGGTGTAGAAGAAGAACCAATTATAGTAACAAAATTGGTATCCATATTTCTTGCAAATATATATATAGATAAAAGATAATTGTCTTAAGATTGTTATGAACCTTAAAGAAAATTATATATATATATATATATATATGAACTTATCTTGCAGTAATTAATTTGTCAAGGCTAATACTTGGTACTATGTCCTTAAGATAATTATGCCCAAAATAAGCGGAAACGTGAAAAATCAGAGTTTTAAAATTTTACAAACCATAAACCCGGATCACCCTTTATGCACAATTATTAATTAAACGAAAAAGAAAGAACAAGAATCATACCCTTGAAGATTCGAGCTTCCTCAGGTACAAGTTCACCTCCAATCCTTTTCGCGTTCAACTTGAATCCACCGGGTTTGGTTCCTTCCTTTGATCAACGTTAGCCACCCAAGTGTTTGGCCTCTAGAGGTGATCCACCAAGGAAGAAGAAGAATTCAAGAAGATGGATATTTGGCAAAACCTAGTTTTCTATCTCTCATAGAAAAAGGCGTACTGTAAGACCCCGAATTTTTTTTAAATAAAAAGGAATTTCCTTTATTTATTATTTTGAAATAGTAAGGGTGGATTTGATTAATGTGGATAGTTATGGGTAAAATACGCAAATATTTCAAAATAAGCAAGTGGTTATAAAATATTCATTGTTGTTGGGAATATTCGTTTGGTCGTGGAATATTCGTGATCGCTTGGGGAATATTCGCATTTACGGCAAATGACCATGTGTGGGCCCCATAATGGAAAGCGATTGGATGAAGAAAACGACAAATATAAGTTGTTTAAAAATAACTACGTAGTTATTCACCGCTAATATTTGTTAAAATACTCTAAGGTTAAAACACAAGAAGATTACCAGTATTGCACCAATTATTGATCCTTACGTAAGAAGGCACTACTCAATAATGGTTACGATATTTTATCGCTCAAAGATTTTATTGAGTTAATAATTGTCGCGTTGATATTTTATATTGTTGTTGTTTCAATAATTGTCATTACATACGATTTTTCATTATCGAAGCAATAATTCATATTATCTCAATAATATTATTAGATAACATTATTGGCAATGTCTAGAAAGTTCTGCCTCAAGGAGAGGTTTGGTCACCTAATCAAGGCCAAAGAAGGAGAAATTTTATTGAAAGCCCTCTTTCCTGAACCGCCTCGTTGTCACAATATTGTGATTCTGTAATATTATTTGTGAATAATTAATTATTGATTCATATGATGAGGAAAATATTGATTTTATGTGGATATAGATGGAGAAAATTTTTAATGTGACAATTGTTGAAAATTAAAATTTTATCTTTTTCGATAAAATAATTCATTTAAATATATTATTATATTTTAATAATATAATAATGGTGATATTTTTACAACGAATGTGGGATATATGAGTATACAAGGAGGAAGAGTATTTTTGTTGCAATAAATGTTTAAAACATGTTAAACATGTCTCTGGACCCCATTTATTGAATGAAATTTGATTATAAATTGTAAATCGCCTGCTTGTGGATTTCAAATCAATTTCTATTTGGAATTTGGAAAAACTTTATTCTGCAAAGTTGTAGAGAATTGAATTTCTATAAAAATTCGAGAGATTCAATTTTCCGATGAAAGGGCTATTTATTATGAATTATTGAAGTTCAAGTTCAAATAATTGATTTTTTTAAGTTTTAATTATTTATTTTATGAAAAACGTTTTTTTCTTACTTTTCTAGAAGGTGGCATGTGGAAATGCTAGGATCTGAATTCTAAAGTGGGCGTATGAATTTGATTATATATATATATATATTAATTTATTAAATTTTCGCTTTGGTGTTCTAAGCATTTTCCTATAAATAGGGTGCTTAGTTAGAATTGAAAATCACACCGTAAACCGAAGTTTTCTCTCTATATTATCGAGCGTATTCTTGTGAGTATTTTTTGAGTATACTTTGAGTATTGCTATACTATGCAAGTCCAAGTCATAGCCTATATCCCAGGTGTTTCAAATTTAAGAAGATTGATCTTTCGAGGTAAGGGATGTTATTTTCTTCTCAAATGATATTATTTCTTCAATATCATTATCTTTGAAATATTGGTTGGAACTTTTATCAAATTTGGAACTTTTTCATGTCGAGGTTACTATTCATGAGTTACTATTCACGAAGTTACTATTCATGAGTCACTATTCACGAAGTACTATTCATGAAGCGTGAAGATGTTTTTGTGGAATTTCTATCTTTTGGTGTCGGAGTTACTATTCACGTACTCAAGACTATTCACGATACTCTGACTATTCAATCAAAAATAAAATTTCTTCTTTTGTCCAAAATATCTATTCGGATACTAGCTTTGATTGTATCCATGTTTTGATCATTCTTGAATTTTACACCACTATGATTATTTTTGAGGTATTTTTTTTTGAACATGGATAAAACAAAGTACTAATCCTTAATCCTTAATCCTTGTCATTTTGTTTCACCGGGATTCGCTTTTTAAAAATATTTTTCATCATCCTCGCCTTAAATGATGATATTTATTGAATATCTTTGGCCTGTAGTGCAAATGAGATGAATGATTTCTCAAGAATATCTTTGGCCCGTAGTGCAAAGATGAAAAGGTGTTTAAATGAACATGACTTAATCGATGAATATCTTTGGCCCAGAATTGCAAAGATGAACAGTGTTTAAATGAATATGACTTAATCGATGAATATCTTTGGCACAGTAGTGCAAAGATGAATATTTGATTCCGTATGTATATTGATTGATGTTACAGGATAAAAGATAGACGATGAACTTTTAAATTCATACATAGAAGATAGTAGTTTGCATTCTCTACTTAACTCTTCTAATGAATTATTATTTCATTCTGCGAATATTGATTTAAAATTTGTTGTCTATTGTATTCTATTAGATTTTTCCCCGCTGAAGACTAACGATAATTTGTTGTATATTATCTTAGTCATAATATTCTTTATCGAGCTAGTTGAGCTCACCCTTTTCCTTTTTGTTCCATTTTTCTCGTGGAGGCGAGAATATAAATGAGTACAGTACGAAGCTCGGGTATGGAATGAAGGTTCTAGAGAGAGTTGTTTAGTAGTCCTCACCATTTTGTAAAATAATGTATCAATAAATATGATGAGGATTTATTTGAGTATAGATATTGTCTGAAAGATAATATTTGCATTTAAACTCACAGCTTTTCTTTGTGTAATAATAAAGTTGTAGTTGTTTACGCATCTACGTATTGACACACTCGGAATGGGTGATGTATACCTATTTTGGGGGCGCCATAATTGGTATCGAGCTTAGGATATGATCTCTGGCGGAGATCTAGGAATAGAACTAGGAGGGAGAGACGAGTAAATCCTTCGCTAAAGGTGTCCTACCTAAGCTTATTTGTTAGTTGGTCAAGATATATAGGGATATTATGTGATATATTTATTTCTTAATTAACCCTTGTTTTATGACGGATTTGAGAATGTCGATTGATAATATTAACAATGGAAATGAGACCGTGGAGACGCCTGTACTCACCACCAACGAGGAGAATGTGCAACAGTCGGCAATGTTCCTCCCGTGAACAACACCATTGAAAGCGATGATGAACGAGGGATGTTTAGAAGTTTTTGCAGCTCATGCAAAATTAGACGAGGAGACTCGTGTTCAAAATACGGGAGAAATGATAGCAATTCACGGTTGTCACAACACCCAAGCAAGCTTCAAAGAGTCAGGACCACCGCAATTTAAGGGAAAGCCGATCCGATCACGGCGGAAACATGGGTCAAGCAAATTACCAAGATATTCGATGTCTTGGGATGCACGAGGAACAGAAGGTTCCATTCGCCACCTTTATGTTCCGTGGCGAGCGACTCATCGGTGGGAGTCATGTGAAGCGTACTCCATCCAAATTGCGACTCAAAGCATGTCTTGGGGAGACGTTTGAGAGCTATTTAATGACAAATACTTTCCCGAAAGTGTTCGCCATATGAAGGAAGTGGAGTTCATCGATTGGAACAAAACAACACGACAAAGGTCTCAAAGACGAGGCAAAGTTTGCAGAGTTATCCAGTTTTGCACCTCATTTGGTGGAGAATGAGGAACGATGACGCGGATGTTTCGAGAGGTTTGAAACCCTAATACGATAATATCTCATTTCTCATAAATTTTCTCTATTCGATATGTTGTTAAATAGGCTCAATTGTTAGAGCGAGATAACTAGTATATTCAACCAAGGACCATAACCAGGATCGTATCTGTAGATAGCGAACAATGTAATAATGATAACCAAATGAGAAAGAAAACAGACGGACAAAATGGTAACCACTCTGGTGGTAATCATAGCCATGAAAATAGAAGAAGCGAGTCGAGGAGGAGATTTTAAAAAGAGGAGATTTAACAACGACCATATGAAGACGACAAAAGTGACAAGCAAGAATCGGTTCTAAAGGAGGAGAACACTACTACCCATTATATGCTATAAATGCGGAAAGAGGGACATATCACCCAAACCGCCCACAATAGCTCAAGGTATGCTATAATTGTGGAAAGGAAGGACATATCGCTTCGAGATTGTACAATGCGAAAACCTAGTTCAATGGGGACGGTGACTCAAAAGATCGTCCCGTAAAAGTCAAAGTCAACGATTCCGGAAGAAGCGTTTGTTGTGATCGGTCATAATGCGAGAACCCAAACGAGGTGATCACGGGTAAGCTATTTATAAATTCTTGCGAAGTTTATACCTTACTTGATACCGGGCTTACCCATTCATTTATCTCTCCTGCTTGTGCTCAACGCTTAAAACTTGACTCGAGAAATTAGACTTTGACCTATCTCGTGGAAACTCCGTTAGAGAAACTTTCATCACATCCACCGCTTATAAATCTTGTTTGATTCAAGTTGGCACCATTACCTTTACTGTTGACCTTATCTCTTTAAAGATACTTGCTTTTGATGTGATTTTAGGATTGATTGGTTAACTACTCATCATGCCAAAATTGATTGTTTTCGTAAGGTTGTTAGTTTTCATATTCCTAACCAACCATTGTATGCGAATTCAAGCAACTAAACCATTAAAATCAATCACCGCTCATATCTAATCATAAAGCTATTCGCTTATTGAAAACGGATGTCAAGCTTTCTTAGCCCATGTTATGGATTTGAATAAAGACACGTCAAATTTGAATAATATTCTTGTTGTTATTGACTTTTCTCAAGTATTTCAGAAGAACTTCCCTGGCTACCCCCGAACGTGAAGTTGAATTCTTTATTGATCTTGAACCCGGTACAAAGCCCATTTCTAAAACCCCATATCGAATGGCTCCTATTGAACTTCAGAGTTAAAGGTCCAACTACGTGAATTGTTGGACATCGGTTTCATTCGCCCTAAGACATCTCCTCGGGGTGCTCCTGCTTTTATTTGTAAAGAAGAAAGACGGAGTATGCGACTTTGTATTGACTATCGAAATCGAACCATGTCACCATCAAGAATAGGTATCCTCTACCTCGTATTGATGACTTATTTGACCAAATTAAGGGGCACAATTCTTTTCAAAATCGATCTTCGCTCGGATATCATCACCAAGATTAGAATCGAGGATATTCCAAAGACGCCTTTCGTAACTCTCGGTATGGGCATTATGAATTCTTAGTCATGTCTTTCGACTAACTAATGCTCCTGCGGCTTTTATGGATATGATGAACCGAGTATTCAAGGAATATTTGGATCGGTTTGTTGTTGTCTTTATTGATGACATCCTTATATATTCCAAAAGTCGTGAAGATCATGAGCACCATTTGAAGTCGGTACTCCAAAGGCTTTGTGAAAACAAACTATATGCCAAATTGAAGAAATGCGAGTTCGCTCGAGGAAGTAGCATTCCTCGGGCACGTGGTGTCGAAACATGGAGTATCTGCTGATCCGTGAAGATTGAAGCAATACAAAGTTGGGAGCAACCAAGTTTGATGATCAAGTACGTAGCTTTTGGGCTTAAATTTGGTTATTATCGGAGATTCGTGGAAGGGTTTTCTCGAATAGCTACTCCATTAACTCAAATTTAACTCGGAAGGATACAAAATTCGCTTTAGAGCGAAGAATGCGAGAAAAGTTTCCAAGAGCTTAAGAGGAGACTTATTTCTAAGACTGCTTCTAACAATACCATCTGGTTCGGATGGATTTGTTATCTCACAACGATGCTTCGTGCAAAGGGTTAGGATGTGTTCTCATGCAACGTGGGAAATTCATAGCCTATGCCTCATGACAACTCAAAGAGTATAAGAGGAATTATCCTACTCATGATCTAGAGTTGGCAAAAATAAGTTTCCGCTTAAAATATGGAGGCACTATCTATATGGGGAGAAAGTGGAGATATATTCGCACCATAAAAGCCTTAAATATTTCTTCACTCAAAAGAACTCAACATGCAAAGCAACGACGCTGGCTCGAGCTATTGAAAGACTACGACCACACTATTCAATACCATCCCGTAAAGCGAACGTGGTAGCCGACGCATTGAGTAGAAGATCATATGCGGAACGAAAAGCGATGATGTCAAGTATACGACAGAGCCAACTTTAATAGAAAAGTTAAGGTTGCTCAAGCCACCGAATCGAGCCGATGCGTATGAAGAAGAAAGTACAAGAAGGAGCTATTCCTAAGCGAGAATTGATGAAGAAGGAATACTTGAGTCCACTCTAGACTTTGTGTTCTAACGACTGATTTGAAGTACAAGATTATGATGGAGGCACACAATACACCATTTGCAATCCATCTCGAAGTACTAAAATGTATCGTGATCTTCGACATACATTTTGGTGGAACAATATGAAGAGAGATTTGCAAAGTTTATCTCGATGTGTTTAACTTGCCAACGTATAAAGGCGAGCATCTAGTACCTAAGGGTCCGTTGCAACCACTTAAGATTCCGAAATGGAAGTGGGAACACATTACCATGGATTTCGTTCACGTCTTCCTACGGCTTTCTCAAGGCATCAATGCTATTTGGGTTATTGTTGATAGATTAACCAAGTCCGCTTCATTTCTTGCTTGCCGATACGGAGACTTATTCCCTTGAACGCCTTCATAGTATGTACGTGAATGAGATTGTGAGGTTGCATGGCATGCCCAGATCCATAGTTTCGGATCGTGACCCAAGATTCACTTCAAGATTTTGGGTTAGCTTGCAAAAAGCTATGAAACGCACGGATTTGCGATTTAGTTGAGATACCATCCTCAAACGGACGGACAATCGAAAAGGACTATTCAAACTCTTGAAGATTTATTAAGACTCTGTGTCCTGTACTTCAAGGCGCTTGGGATAAGTATTTACCATTGGTGGAATTCTCCTACCACAACAGCTTATCGTGCAAGTATAGGTGTGGCTCCATTTGAAGCATTATATGGACGAAAGTGTCGCTCTCCAATATGTTGGGATGAGGTGGGGAAGCAACATTGTTGGGACTCGAAAGTTAATACGTATGACTCACCGAAAAAGATCCAAATGATTCGACAACGATATAAAAGCGGCACAAGATCGACAAAAGAGTTATGCGGATCTTCATCGAAAAGGACGGAATTTAGTGTAGGGGATCATGTATTGTTGCGAGTTGCTCCATGGAAGGGAGTTACAAGATTTGGGAAGAGAGGAAAGCTCAATCCACGATTTATCGGTCCATTTCAAATTCTTGACCGAGTAAGAAATGTAGCCTATAGACTTGCGTTACCTCCAAGTATGTCTCGTGTTCATAATGTGTTTCACATATCCAGCATTTCAGAAATATGTGAAAGACCCAACCACGCTTATAGAGTTAGAACCCTGGACGAGATAGCCAAGACTTAACGTATGAGAGGAGGTACCACCAAGATTTTGGATAGGAAGGAGCATGTCCTACGCCAAGAAAGGTCATACCACAAGTTAAAGTTTTGTGGAGGAATCATGCTATAGAGGAAATGACCTGGGGAATTGGAAATCGGAAATGAAAGCGAGGTATCCTCACCTTTTGAAACACTGTGTATCGTATGTCAATTTCGAGGACGAAATTTCATAAGGAGGGAGGTTGTAAGACCCTAATTTTTTTAAATAAAAGGAATTTTCTTTATTTATTATTTTGAAATAGTAAGGGTGGATTTGATTAATGTGGATAGTTATGGGTAAAATACGCAAATATTTTAAAATAAGCAAGTGGTTATAAAATATTCATTGTTGTCGGGGAATATTCGTTTGGTCGTGGAATATTCGTGATCGTTGGGGAATATTCGCATTTATTTGGCACAGCCATGTGTGGGCCCCATAACTTGAAAGCGATTGGATGAAGAAAACGCACAAATATAAGTTGTTTAAAAATAATCTACAGAAGTTATTACAAGTATCATTGTTAAAATACTCTATGGTTAAAACACAAGAAGATTACCTGTATTGCACCAATTATTGATCCTTACGTAAGAAGGCACTACTCAATAATGGTTACGAATTACTTTATCAAAGATTTTATCGAGTTAATAATTCTTTGCGTTGATATTTTATATTCTTGTTGTTTCAATAATTGTCATTACACAAGATTTTTCATTATCGGGCAATAATTCATATTATCCAATAATATTATTAGATAACATTATTGGCAATGTCTAGAAAGTTCGTCAAGGAGAGGTTTGGTCACCTAATCAAGCCACCAAGAAGGAGAAATTTTTATCGAAAGCCCCCTTTCCTGGAACCGCACGGTCATTAATATTGTGATTCTCGTAATATTATTTGTGAATAATTAATTATTGATTCATATGATGAGGAAAATATTGATTTTATGTGGATATAGATGGAGAAAATTTTAATGTGACAATTGTTGAAAATTGAAATTTTATCTTTTTCCGATAAAATAATTCATTTAAATATATTATTATATTTTAATAATATAATAATGGTGATATTTTTACAACGAATGTGGGATATATGAGTATACGAGGAGGAAGAGTATTTTTGTTGCAATAAATGTTTAAAACATGTTAAACATGCTCTGTGGACCACATTTATCGACCGAAATTTGATTATAAATTGAAAATCGCCTGCTTATGGATTTCTACCAATTTCTATTTGGAATTTGGAAAAACTTTCTTCGTAAAGTTGTAGAGAATTGAATTTCCTATAAAAATTCAAGAGATTCAATTTTTTGATGAAAGGGCTATTTATTATGAATTATTGAAGTTCAAGTTCAAATAATTGATTTTTTTAAAGTTTTAATTATTTATTTTATGAAAACGTTTTTTTTCTTACTTTTCTAGAAGGTGGCATGTGGGAAATGCTAGGATCTGAATTCTAAAGTGGCGTATGAATTTGATATATATATATATTAATTTATTAAATTTTCTCGCTTTGTGTTCTAAGCATTTTCCTATAAATAGGTGCTTAGGTTAGAATTGAAAATCACACCGTAAACTCAAGTTTTCTCTCTATATTATCGAGCGTATTCTTGTGAGTATTTTGAGTATACTTTGAGTATTGCTATACTGGTGCAAGTCCAAGTCATAGCCTATATCCTGTTTCAAATTTAAAGTACTTGATCTTTCGAGGTAAGGATATTATTTTCTTCTCAAATGATATTATTTCTTCAATATCATTATCTTTGAAATATTGGTTGAACTTTTTATTAAATTTGGAACTTTTTCATGTCTGGGTTACTATTCATGAGTTACTATTCACGAAAGTTACTATTCATGAGTCACTATTCACGAGAGTTACTATTCACGAGTACTATTCATGTAAGCGCGTGAAGATGTTTTTGTGGAATTTCTATCTTTTGGTGCTCTGAGTTACTTATTCACGATATACTGCACTATTCACGATACTACGACACTATTCAATCTAAAAATAAAATTTCTTCTTTTTGTCCAAAATATCTATTCTCGGATACTAGCTTTGATTGTATCCATGTTTTGATCATTCTTGAATTTTACACCACTATGATTATTTTGAGGTATTTTTTTTTCGAACATGGATAAAACAAAGTACTCTAATCCTTAATCCTTAATCCTTGTCATTTTGTTTCACTAGATTCGCTTTCTTTAAAAATATTTTTCATCATCCTCGTCTTAAATGATGATATTATTGAATATCTTTGGCCCATAATGCAAAGATGAATGATTTCAAGAATATCTTTGGCACCTGTAGAAGTGCAAAGATGAACAGTGTTTAAATGAACATGACTAATCGATGAATATCTTTGGCCTCAGAGTGCAAAGATGAATATTTGATTCCGTATGTATATTGATTGATGTTACAGGGATAAAAGATAGACGATGAACTTTAAATTCATACATAGAAGATAGTAGTTTGCATTCTCTACTTAACTCTTCTAATGAATTATTATTTCACTGCGAATATTGATTTAAAATTTGTTGTCTATCAGATTCTATTAGATTTTTCCCCATTGAAGACTAACGATAATTTGTTGTATATTATCTTAGTCATAATATTCTTTATCGAGCTAGTTGAGCTCACCCTTTTCCTTTTTGTTCCATTTTTCTCGTGGAGGCGAGAATATAGCGAGTATTTAGCCTGGGGTATGGAATGAAGGTTCTAGAGAGAGTTGTTTAGTAGTCCTCACCATTTTTGTAAAATAATATATCAATAAATATGATGAGGATTTATTTGAGTATAGATATTGTCTGTAAGATAATATTTGTATTTAAACTCACGCTTTTATCGTTGTAATAATAAAGTTGTAGTTGTTTCGCACTATGTATTGACAACTCGTAATGGGTGATGTATACCTATTTTGGGGGCGTCACACGTACTCTCCCAACTATTGAAAATACGTATTCACATGTTGTGAAAGTGTCAACCTCCTCGCCCATAATAAGACTCCTCTTATTTATAGATGTGGGCAACCCTCCTTAACAATTAAGGAATTGGATTTTATTTTAATTAATTAAATTCTTTTAATTAATTAGGCTCCCAATCTTATTAGGAATAATTAATTAAACTCTTTTAATTAATTAGCCTCCTAATCTTATTAGGATATTTGAGAGTACTTTTATTAATTAATTCTCAAACTCCTTTAGGAATTAAATAATAATAATAGTAATAATAATAATAAGACTCCTCTTATTAATTTATATTTAATATTTCTAAAATATTAAATAATAATATTAAGCTATTTAATTTATTCTATCACCATAGATTAAATTAAATATACTTAACTTATTATTACGATTATGCCATTAACTTCTTAAATAATTATTCTTCCTTTTATGGTATGACCCTTTAGGTTCTCCATATTAAACCTATTGTGAATAAATCAATTAAAACAATTCCAATCTTATTTAAATAAATAAATTAAACTATTAATTTATTTAAATAAATAATATTTATTCTACAATAGGATAAGCCTCCCTAATGATCAACGACTTTCTAGATAATATAGATTTCAACATTAATCATAAAAGAACCTTTGAGTAAATAGTTACCATACAATTCAATCTTTCCACCATACAATGTCCCAATTAAATATAAGACATGGAATTATTGTCAAGACTTATTTTATTTAATTATATGTATTTCGACTCTTAAATGCACAACTCCAAATAATGCAAATTAGAAACTCCTTTCTAATTTCATTCTCGCTTAAACCAAGGACTACTGGGTTGTCATTTATCGAATCACATAGACATTTCTCTTCTTTTACTAGAAGTGGTAGATTCTTTATTGATCATACATTATCTCCATGTACAACTTATTATACCCAAGCATACCCTTTGATATACCCTAAGGGTCTTAAGGAATAAGTCAAAGTATAACTCATCATACACAAGATACTATGATGATCTCAAGTCCAATGATCACTTGTACTACTATCACTATAGGAATTCCTATTTATAGGCAAGTAAAACTCCATTAGGTATTCCTTAGCGAGCCACGTTCAATGAACTTATTCTATAATAAGCACCTACATACTTGCTTTAGTGTCTCCACACAAATGATCATGAGATCAATCATCCTCATCCAATGAGCAAGCATCGCATGTACCAATCTATCCGGATTCACTAATCCCCAATTTAGTAATCCAACAATTGGAAAGTATTTTAGTTTTAAGCTTTCTAAGAATTTAGATCTCATTAGAATGATCATCATCATTATTCTAAAAGCATTGCTTAAAACTATGAGTTTATCACATATTATAAAACAGCATCATGTAGATAATTAAAAGCCTTTAATAAACTAATACTTTTTATTAATAAATGAATAAGATTGTTACAAAGTATATGCTTTATCATCAAACATGATTGGCTTGTATGCATACTACTTTCAATCTCCCACTTGCACTAAAGACAATCGTCATGGTATCTCATACCCTTCTTCTCTAAGTGACGATTATCCTGCTGTTGGATAAGCTTTAGTTAATAGATATGTAATGTTGTTCTTGAGAGTCCACTATCTCTATAGTGATTTCCCATCTTTCAATGATTCCTATAATCAATTAAAAGTGCCACAATATATGTTTAGATCCAAGATGAGACTTAGGAACTATTCCTAGTTCTACAATGAACTTTTCATCCAAATAATCAACTTGCAGCTTCATTTATAGCTATATACTTTGTCTTTATCACTAAACCAGCAACTCTTAGCTGTTTAAAACCTTTCCAATTCACTGCACCATCGTTCAAGGTAACCCTTTACCTTAAAGTGAATTTTCTGTCGTCTTGGTCTGTCTGAAAAAACTTGAGTTTGTTAAGCCCTTTAGTTTTAATTCAGACCCACCATGAATATGATCACATCCTTAGTGTCGGTTAAGTACTTTAAGATGTTTTTCACTGTCTCACAGTGAACTTCTCCAGAATATGACTGATCAACATCAGGTCTCGTACATTTCATTGCATACATGATAGTTACTCATGCGATATCTCTTTTTGGAGTCAATGGGGACTATTAATAGAGATACACTCCATGTCTCATCAACATGAGACATCTCTTGAGGTTTTCCATGCTAAAAGACTTTAGTATCAAATGAATATACGTTCATTGGGTTAAGCTGAGCATCCTTTTAAATCTATCTATATAGATTTGTATCCTCAATTACGATACTCTTCCTAAATCATTCTTGGAGGAATGTTTAGACAATTTTATCTTTACTGATTGTAGCGTTGGTATGTCATTCCTTATCCGTAGTATATCAACATATAATACTAGGAATGTCACGACGCTCCCACTGACCCTTTGTACACACTAGGTTCATTCTTATTTTTTGAAGAAATCAAACTCTTTTGATTATTTCATCAAAACGAATGTTCCATTTTTGAGAAGCTTGCTTCAATCCATTTCTCTGAGTGTCTACAACTCTTACCTCATCGTATGTAACTGGATCATCATCTTCTATGATGTGTACCTCATCATCATCATCTATGATGAATCCATACCTCCCAGGTATTCTCGGTACTATTCCAGATTTACGATTCTGTTGTGGTACAATAACAGTCCATCTACAGGTTCCTCTTATTTGACTTATAGTGTTTTGTGGTTCTTGAACTCTTTAAGATCTATTATCCTCCCACTAGTCCTTCAATGATAAACACCTTTATCTTAGAAGGAAGCGTGTTTCACAACAAACACCTTTTTGCTAAGTAGAATTATAGAACATATACCCTAAACTTACTTTAGGATGTCCCACAAATTTGTACTTGTCAAATATTGTCCCAAGCTTATCCTTTGAAACCTTTTCACATAAGTTGGACAACCCCTTATCTTAACATACTTAAGATTAGGAATCCTCCCTTTCCATAACTTTTATGGAGTCTTGGGGCTGGATTTTGAGGTTACCTTTTCGTAGATATGCAGCCATTTCTAGGGCATGAACCCAGAGGGATACTGGAATGTCGGTAAAATCATTATGGACCGTACCATGTCCAACAAGGTACAATTTTCTCTTTCAGATACATCAATCAATTATTGCGTATCAAGAGGTGTCCATTATGAGAAAACCATTTAAGATGATCTAGAAACTTATTGCACAAGTATTTATTCCTTGATCTAATCAAAGAATCTTAATACTTTGCCAATTTGTTTCACTTCTGAATTCTTTGAACCTTTCAAATAATTCACACTTGTATTTCAGCAAATACATACATTCAACTCTTTAAATGATCATCTCTTTTTCTTATACTAGTTTGTTCAATTTGAAAAATTATTTTCACGTAAGTCAAGTATACAAAATCCATTAAGTAATATTCCAGTTCTATACAAAACATTATTATTATAAATAGAACAACAATTATTCTTAAATATAATACCAAATTTTATTGTCCAACAACAAAATGAAAATAATGTTTCTAACAAGAACTGGAATACAATAACAACTTATTGACTTAATAGACTTGCCCGTAGGTAATGCTAAACAATAAGTTCATATGGCTAATGTAGCAACCTTTGCTTCATTTAAGTCTTAGATGCTAAAAAATAACTTATTAAATGTTTAGTTAAGTCTTAGATGTTTTAGAGATTGAGTAAAGACCTAATAAGCGTATATTCTTAACAGAAATATGCCGCCTAGAAGAAGACAAAATCGTCAGCAAGCCCAGGAAGGGTCAACAAACAATAACAACGACGCCAATGCTAACCCCGTTCAATAATTGGTGAACCTTTTAGCTGGAGCACTTAATAATCAACCACAAGCTCCACCAAACACCTCGTTTAAGGACTTCAAGGCGGTGGGACCGCCATAGTTTAAGGGTTCCATAAACCCAATCGAGGCTCAGACCTGGGTTATGGAGATGGAGAAGGTGTTCGATGTTGCTAAAGTAAGGGAAGACCAGAAAACCGCGTTTGCGACGTTCATGCTGAAGTCCGAAGCCAGCTATTGGTGACAGGCAAATAAAGTACGGGGAGGTGAAGGTGTAATAACCTGGGAGAGATTCAAAGAGATGTTCTTCGAGATGTATTTTCCGGCTAGTTCACAAAATCAGATGGAAGTTCAGTTTTTAGAGTTGAAACAAGGGAATATGTCAGTAGCTGATTATGCGGCAAGGTTCAATGAGTTGGCTAGGTTCGCCACGTACCAAGTACATACCGATCAAAGGAAGGAGAGACGATTTGAGCAGGGACTGAAGCCTTGGTTGTATAGCAAAGTGTCAATGTTCCAATTGAACACTTTTGCTGGAGTGTTAGAGAAGGCCATACTCGCTGAAGGTGGAAGCGATGCGGTAACTAAGTACAATCAGGAGCAGAAAAAGAAGAAGAATAGTGGGAATGAAGGTAATAACAAGACTAGTAGGAGTAGCATTGGGGGTAGCCATAATCAGAAGAGGAAGTGGACGGATAACTCATCAGCTGGAAGTCAACAAGGAGGGCAGAAGAAGAAGATCGAAGCATGCTCAACCTGCGAAAAAACTAATTTGGGAGTTTGCTTAAAAGGAAAACGAGTGTGCTACAATTGTGGTCAGGAAGACCACATAACACCTAACTGTCCTAACCCAAAGAAGGGTGTCTGCTTCACATGTGGCTCAAAGGACCATCTTGCAAGAGATTGTCCTAAGAAGGGATCGGGGGACGAGTTCAGGAGGAAATAGAGGAAATACTAGTGGAAGCACTCTGACCATTGCAGAACCAATCGCAACCAATCGAATCGACAAATTAACGTTCAATACGACAAAGCAAGATGCGATGCGCCTCTCTCGCGATGTGGTGTCAGGTATCATTCCGATCAATAAAGTTAATGCATATGTATTATTTGATTCGGGTACTACTTGTTCATTTATATCCGATGACTTTGCTAAGAACTTAGAATTGCTTAAGGACGAGTTAGAATACCCCATGAACATAGAAATTGTGAATAGAGAAATTATCCCTGTTAAGTATGTGCATAAGAACTGTAGAGTGGATATTAAGGGTAATATCATGAACGTAGATCTTATCCCTATTCGACTTGGAGAATTTGATGTTATTTTGGGTATGGACTGGTTATCCAATTATGGTGCAGTAATTGACTGCCAGAAGAAGCGTATTAACCTTATGACTCCGTCGAAGGTTGTGTTTTATGGTAGCAAGTCGCCTAGACAAGCGAGTTGTCTAATGATGATGCAGGCCAGGAGATTGTTAAGGCAAGGCTGTGTAGGATATCTAGCTTACATAGTCGATAGTCGTAAAGAGAATCCGAAAATAGATGAGATTCCAGTAGTGAGAGATTTCGCAGACGTATTTTCGGACGATTTGTCGGGACTTCCTCTAGATAGAGCAGTTGAATTCGTGATCGATTTGGCTCCAGGAATGGCTCCAATATCGAAGGCACCATACCGAATGACACCAGTAGAGATGAAAGAACTGATGATCCAACTACAAGAATTGCTGGACAAGAAGTATATACAACTAAGCGTATCACAGTGGGTAGCACCGATTTTATTTGTAAAGAAGAAGGAAGGGACAATGCGACTCTACATAGACTATAGAGAACTGAATAAGGTCACGATTAAAAATAGGTATCCATTACCGCGAATTGACAATCTATTCGATCAGTTAAAGGGAGCAAGATACTTTTAAAAGATAGACTTGAGAAGTGGTTATCATCAACTGAAGGTGAGACCAGAGGATGTACCAAAGACAGCGTTTAGAACACTATACGGTCACTATGAATTTCTGGTAATGTCATTTGGTCTAACGAATGCTCCTGCAGCATTTATGGGCTTAATGAATGGAGTGTTCAAGCCTTTTTTGGACAAATTCGTAGTGGTATTTATAGATGACATTTTGGTATATTCAAAAACCAAGGAAGAACATGAAGAGCATTTGAGGTTGACATTAGAGACATTGAGAAGAGAGAAGTTGTATGCTAAGTTTTTGAAATATGAATTTTGGATTGAAAGAGTACAATTTCTTGGACATGTGATCGATCGACGATGTAATTTCGTGGATCCTCTAAAGTCGAAGTCGTGATTAATCGGGTATCACCAAGATGCATCTAAGTAAGTAAGTTTTCTTGGATTAGCGGGTTATTACGGAAAGATCCGTTCGTGATTTTTCCAAGATCGCAACTCCGCTGATTTAATTTGACTAGAAATCGGTGAAATTTGTTTGGACGGAGAAGTGTGAGGAAAGTTTTCAAGAATTAAAGAAGAGGTTAAGTTCAGCACTGTGTTATCTCTTCCGAATGATACAGGAAATTTTGTGGTTTATAATGATGCATCTCATAAAGGACTTGGCTGTGTGCTTATGCAAAATGGTAGAGTCATTGCGTATGCATCACGACAACTGAAATATTATGAGAAGGGGTATCCGACCCACGACTTGGAGTTAGCTGCAGTGGTTTTTGCTTTGAAAATCTGGAGGCACTATCTCTATGGGGAGAAGTGTGAAATATATACAGATCACAATAGTCTGAAATATATATTTACACAGAAAGACTTGAATATGCGCCAAAGAAGGTGGTTGGAGTTAATTAAGGACTACGATTGTGAGATTCTATACCATCCGGGTAAAGCAAATGTGGTGGCCGACGCCCTAAGTAGAAAAGGTCCGGAGAAATTGATGACGTTGGCGCTCAGAGGAGCTAATTTTAGCAATGGTAAAGTCGAATTGAAGTGAAGTATCCTATAAAAATTAACGAGAAGTCGCTCCAGATGCAAGTCGGTACAACTTCTTGGATAAAGTTAAGGAGGCTCAACTTCGTGACGAAGAATGTGAGAAAGTGAAGAAGAAGATATCCAAGGACCGAACTAAGATTCAAAATAGACAGTGAAGGACTACTAAGATTTGATAGCAGAATTTGGGTACTGCCAATACCAGAGATTAAGGAAGAAATTTTGAGCGAGGCTCATAACTCACGATATTCGATTCACCCTGGTAGTACCAAGATGTACCAAGATCTTCGACAACACTTTTGGTGGCCAAATTTGAAACGAGAGGTTGCATAATGTGTTGCCAAGTGTCTGACATGTCAGAAAGTGAAAGCAGAACATCAGAGACCGAGTGGGTTACTACAACCTTTAGAAATCCCAGAGTGGAAATGGGAACATATTATGATGGATTTCGTGGTTGGCCTACCGACAACTCAGAAAGGCTACGACGCAGTATGGGTTATTGTTGATCGATTGACGAAATCCGCACACTTCTTTCCGATCAAAATCGGATTCAACTTAGATCAGTTGGCAAGGTTATATGTGAAAGAGATTGTTTCAAGGCACGGAGTTCCGGTGTCAATTGTTTCTGATAGGGATCCGTGCTTTACGTCAAACTTCTGGAAACGTCTACAGGAATGCCTGGGTACACAGTTACGAATGAGTACGGCATATCACCCTCAGACAGATGGACAGAGTGAAAGAACAATTCAGACATTGGAAGATATGTTAAGAGCTTGTATAATGAACTTTAAAGGAAATTGGGATGACAATCTACCGTTCGTAGAGTTCGGCTACAACAACAGTTACCACGCTAGTATTGGCATGCCACCCTATGAAGCGTTATACGGCAGAAAGTGCAGAACTCCACTATATTGGGATGAAGTTTGCGAAAGACAACTACTAGGCCCGGAATTAGTACAACAAACAGCAGAAATAGTCAAAGTGATCCGAGCGAGATTGACAGTAGCTCAAGATAGACAGAGGAAATACGCCGATCCATACCGTAAGAATGTTGAATTCGAGCCGGGTAGTTATGTGTTTTTAAAGGTCTCTCCTTAGAAGGGAAAGATCAGGTTCGGAAAGAAAGGAAAATTAAGCCCAAGATTCATTGGACCCTTTGAAGTTCTGAGAAGGGTCGGAGAAGTTGCTTATGAGGTAGCCTTACCTCCAGCTCTAGAGAATGTTCAGAACGTTTTCCATGTCTCAATCCTACGACCCTACAAACCTGATTACAAGCACGTGATTGAATATGAACCCCTACATTTCGACAAAGACTTATCTTACGAAGAAATTCCTGTTCAAATTATCGACCGAAAAGAACAAGTTCTGAGAAATAAAGTAATACCTTCTGTTAAGGTAATTTGGAGGAACCACAACGGTGAAGAAGCTACATGGGAACTCGAAGAGAATATGATGAAGAATTATCCTCAATTGTTTACTTAGATTGTTATAAGCGATTCTCCGGGACGTAATCTTTGTAAGGGGGGAGAATGTAACGGACGAATTATTGAATTGTGATTCTGGGAAAAGAATCCTTTTAAGAGGGGAAAGATGTGACAACCGAGACTTTGTGATTTAATTTTAAATATTTATTGGATTGAATAAATATTTTTCGATGAATTAATTATTAGATTAATTAATTAATTGATGAAGTTATGATAGATTAATTTAATTGTATGTGTTATATTTATTAAATTGATGTGGAGAATTTTATTATTCGATGTATGTATTTATGTGAGCTTATTGAATTAAAAGAAATATTTAATAAGCCTTTGTTATTTTAATTAATTTAATTATTAATTAGAGATTTAATAATTGATATTATTATTAAATGAGAAAATTTAATCATGTGACTATGTGAATTAATGAGAAATTATTTTATTTTATTTAAATAAATTAAACTAGATATTTGATTTATTTTATAATGGATGTGACATTTTTTTAAACTATATGATAATGTTTTATTAAAATAATGGGTTTTGAAACCTAGTATGCTAGCTAAACATGGCCTTAATGGGAGTTGAGGGAAGTTACCCATGACTGGGTAACTGACCACAACGCGTCAGTTGATTTTCTTTATTACGCCTTCTTCTTCATTTTTCCTAAGTCTAGAAAAATAGAAACAGAGAGAGTTTCAGAGAGAGATTGAGAAGTGTTGAGGGAGAATTGTGATTGAAGAAGATTTTAGACATACTAATCTACGCTTTACGCTTGGGTAATTCTCTTCAACCCAAATTCTTATTTTACGTCTTTTAAGTTTCATGAATATGGCTTAAAGTCTTCTGTGAATCTCTGCAAATGGGAAAGTTGTTATAAGAATATATGTAATAATTCGAGTAGTGGCATGTTTTATATATATATTGCATAATTCCATATCATCAGTTTCATGAAATTTTACAGTATACAATTACAGAGTATGTTATATGGCCATATGGCCTTATACGTGATATTAATACGTCAATCATATATTATCCCTAAATTTTCCACTTGTATGTGATTATGCATGATAAAATGAACAAAACGAAACTTGAATGGTTGGATTTGGCCTTATAACGAGTCCGTAGTATTAAATTCCATGTTTTTGTTCAAGAACTTCAAGAACAGTGAAAATTATATGTTTGATTTCTGAAAATTAAGTGTTTAAACTTGTTAAAAACATGTTAGAAGAGTTGAGTATTAGTTATTTATGCATTACAATGTTTGGGTATGTCTAAATTCGTGCAAAAACATGTTAATTGGGTGTTTTGGCCATGTTCTGCAATTTTTCACGAATTACAGTTCAGTTTTTGCTTTATCGCATACCATCGCCAATAATTGAAGTTTATTACCCGTATTTTACCAAATTACCACGCTTTGCCCAGTAGCCTTGATTAGCTAAGCTAGCTCACATGTGAGAATGAACTATAAGGTGGTGCCATGCATTTACTCTGTAGTCTGTCTAAGAATGAGCATTTTTAATGGTTTCATGTTAGGGACTATAATGGTAACTTAATCTAATGAGCACAAAAAACTTGTTAGACATATAATGAGGTGTTAAAATAAATTCTTAACAAATCCATAACACAATTACGTGTGAATTGAATGACCGAATGCATAATTAGCTTATTGTTCGTGAAGTCTTAATTTTACACTAACTGTAATAATTGACTAAGTATAGTCATGAATTCGAGTTAAACAAAGAGTAAATTTATGATGTTAGTACGTTATTATTGACTGGTATTGTGAACGTAATTGGTATGTAGGATTTAAATCAAAGAACGAGTTTTATTAACGTGTAATCTAAGCACGAGGCAAGTTTCTTACCCTAAACTTTCGTTGAGCAAGTTTCCTAACCCTACTTGTTATCATTGAGAAAACTCTCATTATTATTGATTAAGTATATTTCGCATATTAAAGCTTATTAATCCTTCAAGCATGATGTTGTTATACAATAATTATTCTATTGTATACTTTTGAGATTTTATCCAAGTTAAATTATTAGTTATTGTTAAACCTTATTAGACTAGCGAACCCTTATTGATTCGACTAATCCATAGTTGATGAGTGTTCTAAATTTCAGAACCCTTGATGAATTATCCAAACCAAACTTCCTTTGGTGCGGACTCGAATGTCAAACTGAGATGAACAACCCTGTATAGGGGATTACTTACGCGTTAGCATTAAGATATTGTGCACAGTATGGTATTAAGGGCTGATCCCCCTAAGTACGAGAAGAAGAGTCCATAGTCTTATGACTGTTAAAGGTTTCAAGTATAAACACTTGACAACCTAGGACATAGTTCAAGGTCTTATGACCCTCAGAAGTTCTTTTGATTCTTGTTATTCATTCTTGATTCAAAAGTTAAGCTTTTATATCAGAAGTTGTTAATTCATTCGCATGTTATTATTCATTTGTTATATTGTTATACTTGTGGACAATCGTGCTCACTCTTGCATAATAATAACATTGCAGTTAAGAACGAAAGAGCAAACGAACCTTCCACTAGTAAGGGCAAGGGCAAGCTTAGCAAGTAATGAAGACTATTATATTATTATGGTTATGTAACTAGAATTGATGTTACTAAGACTTATTTGTTTATGTTTCCGCACAGATGATTTAAGGTTAGAGTAACTTGGGATTTATTTATTATTCAGTTGATGTAACCCCATAAGGGGAGAGATTTATTATTTATTTCTATCTATTGCATGGTTTGCATTTATTTATGGGTAAATAGATAGATGAAGTTTGTACAGTGAACACCAAATCCTATGGAAATAGAAGTGCCGAATTTGGGGGTGTCACAAGAATATAGTAAGAGCATCCATAGTTTCATGCTGACGCTGAAGCTCGTTACTCATGGATGCGAGAATGATGTATTGAGCCAACTGTGCACCATCTTGCCACTTTCTAAAAGTAGCAATCTCTTCCTCAGATGCATTGTCTGCAACCATTGCAGGGATAGGCGTATTAAGTACATAAGATAGCTTTTTAGTCATGAGAACTATTCTCAAAATTCCTTAACCAATCCATTTAATTTGGTCCAGTTAATTTAGCATCTAATATGCTACGCAGTGATAGTAATATTAGACATTGTAAACTTCTGTAAATGAATTTGTTTTTAACAACATTTTAGCATACATTCTTTTATTAATTACCAAAATAATTTAGGTCTTGTTTTAAATTGGTATCTCCCACTATTTTCTTCAAACTATATTACCTCAATATATATAGTTCGACAATATCTAATTAAAGATATGCTAGTGAGAATAAGGATCCCATTTCAAATGTATATAGCCTTGTGTGCACACAATAAACTATATATAAATAAATAGGTAGACAACTCTTGTCAATTACATCAACTATGTAACTCCTTGTATTTTGCCTCTTAAATCATAATGGTCAAGTGTGTACATCCTAACTAAAATGATTTAAGTTAAGTCGAACTCAAAGATTTCCATATAAGTGAAGAGAAAACTACACTTGTGTGTGCACAACAAAGCAATAATGTTCAATTCCTTATAAACATCATATGTAATAAAATAACATCTTAAATATTTAATACTTGCCTTGTGTGTGCACAACAAACTCATATTAAATATTCAAGACTTCTATTGTTTCTATCATGCTGTAAGGCTGCGCTCGATATTCCAAATATCTTTGAACGTTACAACTTAATATAAAATATTTGAGGGGTTTGTTATTAATTTGTCTCATCTTGTTTAGCGTGCATGCACATATATATATATATATATATATATATATATAAAAATACGCGTCATATTAATTAACATGCGAAGCATGTTTTCATAATATAATATAATATATATATATATATATAGTATATAAGCATGCACATATAGAATACTATATTCTACCCGGATTGATTATGGACTTTTATTCTAGTTTGGTTCACTAGAGCCACCAAGTGAACCAAAAGGTCAAACCCTAGGGGTGTAAGAATTAATATTTAAATATAACTATTACATTTAAACACGAGTTCCATTATAAACGGGTCTTCAAGCGCTCCTTGTTCCTTGATCTCCAATTTTTCAAAATTAATTCTAACTATTCCTATTACAAAACTATTTAAAAATAAATAGAAACCTTGATCAGCAGTCTAGGGGAAGTACATAGGAGGGAGATAGAATTTACATTAAGAAAAAATTAGAGAAAACGAGGTACGCAGACCCCATTTAATAAAACTGATACATTCATGTATTCAACTAAAATAAAATTCAATCATATTGGTCAATAGTCTATAATCAATCCTATTTATTATCATACACATCACCATATGCATCAATAAATAACATTCATCTCATGAATAATAAACATTCAATATATATATTGATATCATTTAATAGGCAAATTTAGTTAGTATAAAATCTAATTTTGAATCAAAATAAACTCCTTTATTTTAATCCAAATTTAAATCAAAATAAACTCCTTTATTTTAATTTATCTAATTTTGAATAAAATAAACTATTTTATTTTAATCAAAATTTTTAATCAAAATAAACTCCTTTATTTTAATTAATTACTAATCCAATTCCAAGTAAAAAAAACTTTTATTAAAGGAAACACGATTCTCTTTCCTATTCACAAATAAACTATTTTATTTTGAATAATATGAAATCTTATTTCATATCTAAATACCTTTATTTAAGGAAATATGAAATTCAATTTCAACTCCAATTAGTTATCTTGGAATCCAATTCCAACTCTAATTAGTTAAGCATGAAATTTAATTTTAAGATTAAAATAAACTCTTTTATTTTAATATTAAAATAAACCTTTATTTTAAAAATCAAAATAAACTTTTTATTTTAATTATAAAATAATTGAGAATATATATATATATATATATATATATATATATATAAATAAGGTGAATCACCTTATATTTCATGAAATCTCATTACTCCTTTAACATGTTATATCAAGTATACATATATACTCGAGATACGTGTTATAAACCAATAATATCAAGTTATTATAACAGGTGATAGTAATAATAAATTGAATCAGATAAAAAAAAATTTGAAAAAACAAAAGCCACAGATCACGTGATGTCACCTATTAACCTTGTATGAACCAAGTAAAAATACAATTATATATATATAACAGATACCCTATAACAGTATATATATACTATCACCAATCCGTGAATACCGAAGTACAGGAGCGAAATCAACTATTTCGCGGTTTTTTTTTATAATTTTATACAATAAAATTATGCCCAATTAAATTGTTTTAAACACATATCAATATATATCTGAACAATTAATAATTTGCAAAAAGGTTTGACTCTGATGCCACTGTTAGGTTTGTAATATTCATGAACGAAATCAAATTGCACAAAATAAGCGGAAACGTGAAAAATCAGAGTTTTAAAATTTTACAAACCATAAATCCGGATCACCCTTTATGCACAATTATTAATTAAACGAAAAGGAAAGAACAAGAATCATACCCTTGAAGATTCGAGCTTCCTCAGGTACAAGTTCACCTCCAATCCTTTTCGCGTTCAACTTGAATTCACCGGGTTTGGTTCCTTCCTTTGATCAACGTTAGCCACCCAAGTGTTTGGTCTCTAGAGGTGATCCACCAAGGAAGAAGAAGAATTCAAGAAGATGGGTATTTGGAAAAACCTAGTTTTCTATCTCTCATAGAAAAAGACGTACTCTCCCAACTATTAAAATTACGTATTCACATGTTGTGAAAGTGTCAACCTCCTCACCCATAATAAGACTCCTCTTATTTATAAATGTGGACAACGCTCCTTAACAATTAAGGAATTGAATTTTATTTTAATTAATTAAATTCCTTTAATTAATTAGGCTCTCAATCTTATTAGGAATAATTAATTAAACTCTTTTAATTAATTAGTCTCCTAATCTTATTAGGATATTTGAGAGTACTTTTATTAATTAATTCTCAAACTTCTTTAGGAATTAAATAATAATAATAGTAATAATAATAATAAGACTCCTCTTATTAATTTATATTTAATATTTCCAAAATATTAAATAATAAATATTAAGCTATTTAATTAATTCTATCACCATAGATTAAATTAAACATACTTAACTTATTATTACGATTATGCCATTAACTTCTTAAATAATTGTTCTTCCTTTTATGGTGTGATCCTTTAGGTTCTCCATATTAAACCTATTGTGAATAAATCAATTAGAACAATTCTAATCTTATTTAAATAAATAAATTAAACTATTAATTTATTTAAATAAATAATATTTATTCTACAATAGGATAAGCCTCCCCAAGCGATCAACGACTTTCTAGATAATATAGATTTCAACATTAATCATAAAAGAACCTTGGAGTAAATAGTTACCATACAATTCAATCCTTCCACCATACAATGTCCCAATTAAATATAAGACATGAAATTATTGTCAAGTCTTATTTTATTTAATTATATGTATTTCGACTCTTAAATGCACAACTCCAAATAATGCAAATTAGAAACTCCTTTCTAATTTCATTCTCGCTTAACCCAAGGACTCTTTGGGTTGTCATTTATCGAATCACATAGGATATTTCTCTTCTTTTACTAGAAGTGGTAGATTCTTTATTGATCATACATTATCTCCATGTACAACTTATTATACCCAAGCATACCCTTTGATATACCCTAAGGGTCTTAAGGAATAAGTCAAAGTATAACTCATCATACACAAGATACTATGATGATCTCAAGTCCAAGGATCACTTGACTACTATCACTATAAGAATTCCTATCGACAGCAAGTAAAACTCCATTAGGTATTCCTTAGCGAGCCAATGTTCGATGAACTTATTCTATAATAAGCACCTACATATTTGCTTTAGTGTCTCCACACAAATGATCATGAGATCAATCATCCTCATCCAATGAGCAAGCAACGCATGTACCAATCTATCCGGATTCACTAATCCCCAATTTAGTAATCCAACGATTGGGAACTATTTTAGTTTTAAGCTTTCTAAGAATTTAGATCTCATTAGAATGATCATCATCATTATTCTAAAAGCATTGCTTAAAATTATGGGTTTATCACATATTATAAAACAGCATCATGTAGATAATTAAAAGCCTTTAATAAACTAATACTTTTTATTAATAAATGAATAAGATTGTTACAAAGTATATGCTTTATCATTAAACATGATTGGCTTGTGTGCATACTACTTTCACTTTTAAATTCTGTTCCATTGAACTTTTCTGATTTTTCACCATGGTTCACAAGAACATTTGGTATAGAAGGTGTAGAAGAAGAACCAATTATAGTAACAAAATTGGTATCCATATTTCTTGCAAATATATATATATAGATAAAAGATAATTGTCTTAAGATTGTTATGAACCTTAAAGAAAATTATATATATATATATGAACTTATCTTGCAGTAATTAATTTGTCAAGACTAATACTTGGTACTATGTCCTTAAGACAATTAAGCCCTCTGTATGGTGCTTAGAGTTGATAGCACTTGTCTCCCAAGATACAATGATAACGTACACTTTAGCAACACTACTAAAAGTATACTCTTCGAACCAAAAGAAATGCTCTAACTCTCTCTCTTTTTATAACTATGAAACTGATTGCAAACTAAAGACTAGAATGACTAAATTACTGAATTGCTTGTGAATGGAATGAAAATGAAGGCTGCCCCCTCCTATCTATTTATAGGAGGGGTTGGTGGCCCTTCGAATGGAAACTTATCCCTTGAAAAGGCATGGGATTCCACTGAAAAGGTATATTTTGTATTTTCTAGTCAAAACGACGTAGTTTTGATCATTTACAGAATAGGCGCAACTATTCAGACCTATAAAATGATGTAGTTTTAGCATTAACAGAACCAAAACTACGTAGTTTTAGATTTAGTAGAAAATGCGCGACAAAAACGACGTAGTTTTGGGCCGCTCGCTTCTCAAAACGACACAGTTTTGATAATGTAATAAATACCGCTTCTCGAAACGACACAGTTTTGATAATAGAATTAAATAAAAATTTAAATAAATTTTGTCTAGAAAATTATATACGCGAGCTGCGAGCGGCGAGTGGGTTCAAACCTAGCCTTGGCTAGGTTCTTTCCCTTTCATAAAAGTGGGGTGCCTCTTAGGGCCCAAACTTAAGAGCACTTTCCTTGTATATAAACATATTAAAATTTTAATTCTTAGCCTATGTGGGACTTGGTTTTTTCCACATTTATTTATTATCTTTTATCATTTTCAAGTGTGATCTTTAGGAGTTAATATCTCATTCATTACTCCATGGATTTGAGCTTCCAAATGCTTAATTTAATCTACTCATGGAGTAGAACACATTAATAAATGGAATCATTAAAAATAATTAATGACACCCATATTAATTTAGGCTCAAATTCCAATATTTTTTTGATAATTCGAGGGGTAAGTATCTCAATTTAGCACAAAAAAAAATAAGAAGAAGAAATCAAACTTTCTTTTTAGGTTTATTGGAGGTCCAATTTTATTTTATTTTGCTTCGACTCTCAAAAAATGTATAGTATTTTTTTCAACTAGAATCATTACCAAATTCAGTGATTTTGGTATAATTTTGATACATATAAAAAATAGTGTTGTACAGTTTGTGCAACATTGCTTTTTATATATATCCAAATTACTCCTAAATCACTGAATTCTGTAAAAATTTCAGTTAAAAAAATATTATATATTTTTTGGGAGTCAAATCAAAATAAAAATAAAAATCGGACTGATCGCTAGACCAGTCGGAATTTCCCGATCAATATAGAAGGACTGTTTGAAATAACATATTCCAACTTAGCAAGACCACCCCTTCATCAATGTCGGAAATGATATAGGCTTATTAATTATACGTCACTATCTGTGACACGGACTAGGATCCTCTCCATTATTTGTATATTTCTCATCATCATCTCTCTTTTCCATCATCATAATGTCACATTCAAATATATTTTAAATCTAGACCATGAAATAGATTCTCTCCAATTTATTTAAAATGGAGAGGATTCTAATTCCTTGACACTGTCACACGGGAAATCCAATTGCTATATAAAATATATATTTTAAAAAAAATAATAAATTTTAAATTGTGATTTATATATGCATACATGATTTAATTCCAGTAGGTTAAACTGATAATTTTTTTATAAATAAATTATAAAATTGAAGTATATGATTGTTATGTATGAATATATAGTTATCTAAGTACGGTATTGTTGTTGATTATTAATCAAATTTTGGTGTGTTCAATTATATTATTTTAACGAAAACTTCAGATTTCAGAAACTAATTAACCAATGCACTAGTTGGCTTTTCGAATAATTAATCAAGGGGATAAAGCACTTTTACCCAATCACGTTGTAGATAGTGTTTTAGCAATTAATATTGTGCTTTTAAAATATTCAATTAACCCAATGTCTTTTTTAAAAATGACAATCAAGCCATTTCGCCCAATTTCTTGGACGGACGTTAAATAATTACACACGTGGCATTGAAAAAAAAATTTAAAAAATTATTATTTTCTGATGTGGCAAGCCAGACAACCAAATTCTTAATACTATTGAGCCACTGCACTTTAAAAAAAACAATTAGCCCACTGTGGTTTTAAAAATATTTTTATATTTTATTTTCTTTCTTTTTCCTTACCTAAATATTTATAATATGTATAATATTAATAAAAATTAATATTATAATATTTATAATATGTATGTTTTATTTTAAAAATAAAATTAAAAATACTTTTATGTTTTAAAATACTTATAAAATTTTTAAAAATAAAAATATTTTTATGTTTTATTTTCTTTCTTTTTCTTTACCTAAATATTTATAATATGTATAATATTAATAAAAATTAATATTATAATATTTATAATATGTATGTTTTATACTAATGTTCTTCAACTTCTGTATCCTCATCTTCGTCTTCCTCTGGCTCCCACATAAACTCTGCGTATGATCCCAACACTATACTGTAACCCAATTTTAAACAAAAAAAAACATTAATTAAATTAATTCATCACTAGAAAACTAACTATATACCAACATCATCAAAAATAAATAAATAGTTGGCATTTTGGCGGAAAAGAGTGTACCAGTCGTCGGGAGAGGCCTGAACGGCCTGATTGAAGTACGATTTGGCTCTATCTCCATCCCGTTGCGTCTCCCAAATTAATTTTCCGTACAAAGAAAGTACTTCTCCATCTCCAGGACTCGCCAAAATTGCTCTTCCGTAACACTCTTCAGCTTTAATTGTATCTCGTGCAAGAATTTGTCATAGTTTCTAAGAAGAAGAGGATTCGTAGGGTCTGACTTCAACATCTCTTGATAATATGCGCTGATTTTGCTCCGATCAGCGCTTCCGCCACTGGTTCCAAAGTCATTGCTGCCTCTGCCACCACCGGACATCCTTCCTTTACCGGACATACATATTATAAATATTATAATATTAATTTTTATTAATATTATACATATTATAAATATTTAGGTAAAGAAAAAAAAGAAAATAAAACATAAAAATATTTTTATTTTTAAAATTTTATAAGTATTTTAAAACATAAAAGTATTTTTATTTTTAAAACCACGGTGGGCCAATTGCATTTTTTTAAAGTGCAGTGGCTCAATAGTATTAAGAATTTGGCTGACTGGCTTGCCACATAAGAAATGATAATTTTTTAATTTTTTTTTCAGTGCCACATGTGTAATTATTTAACGTCCGTCCAAAAAATTGGACGGAATGACTTGATTGTACATTTTTAAAAAGCACAGTGGGTCAATTGAATATTTTAAAAGCACAATGGCTAATTGCTTAAAACACTACAACCATAGTGGGGTAAAAGTGTTTTTTGCCATTAATCAAGTTTAACATTAATAGTTATTCAGAGTTTAAAAATTATAATATTTGATTTAAAAATGTCTTCTTTTTTTATCTTCTATATTATAGAGTCTCCATGGAGGCTGTGATGCCCCCAAAAATAGGTATACATCACCCATCTTGAGTCGCCAGATACATGGTACAAAATACAAATACAACTTAATTATACAAACGTCGTGTAAAAATACGATAAAACATAGCTGAAAGTTTTAATAAGAATATTATCATCTAGACAATATCCACACTCAAAGGAGTCTTCATTACATTTATTGTCACACTATTTAATGTAATAGTGAGGATTACTAATGCTATCATCTGAATCGTCACTCCGCTCCCCAACTCGTCCCCAAATTTATATATTCTCATTTCCTCAAGAGAACAATGAAAGAAAGGGTGAGCTCAACTAGCCCAAGAAGAAATATTATGACTAAGATAATGTAGAATAAATTATCATTAGTCTTCAACAATCAAAAACGATAAAATATAACAAATATCAAGTTTAATTGCAGCGGAACAAGTAATCCATTAAAAGAGTGAAGTAGAGAATAAAATCTACTATCTTTTATGATTTAAAAGGTTTTTCATCACTTTTATTTCGAGACTCATCTTAATAAATAATCCACATCATCCCCGCATCTACGAGGATATTCATTAAGATCACAACCACAAATTATCCATGCACTACGGGCCAAGGATATTCGTGTATTCATCAATGGTCATGATCATGCCAACTGTCCATCAATGTACTACGGGCCAATGAGGACTTTTACCATATCATTTGTAACATTACTAAGTTATGATTATACCGAATAATCCTCATCATAATCATACCAAGTCCATCTATGCACCACTGGGCCCACGTATGACTTTAAACATAATATAAACACGAGGATGATGACAATGATATAAGAATTCAATAAAACAAGTTCAAGAATTAATTTATCCATGAACCAATAACGTTGAAATTATCAACATGATACTGTTTTGTGGAGTAAAATTCAAGAATGCTCAGAAGAATATTTCCACGAAAAGATACTGAATAAAGCGAAAATATCCAGGATATTCTACTAATTTCATGGAGTATAGAATTCAAAACTTTAACCAACTGAGTATAATAGAATATATGAAACTGCAAATGGATTTTCACCCGCCATGCGGTAATCCACGTATACAGATCATTTCCACAATTTAACAAGGAATGAATATAAAAGATCATTCACCATGCATGTGGTAATCCACATAGACAGGTTATTCTAGCAGAATAATAAAGAATGGAATAACAGAAGAATTCACCATGCATGCGATAAATCGCACAGACAAGTTATGTGAGACCCCAAATTTTATGAATAAAAATTTAGATTTCTTGAAATATTTTTTTTTAATATTATGGTGTGGATTTGATATAATGTTATAGTTGTGGGTAATATTTACAAAATTTGCAACGTAAGCAAGTGGTTATATAATATTCGATTTGGACGGAGAATATTCATTTTAACAGGGAATATTCAGTAAAAGCAAGCACAATCATTGGTGGACCCTAATAACGGAGTATTGTCGTAGTAGTAAAAAACGCATGTAATTATCTTTTATAAAAATAACTACGGAAGTGTTACCGTTAAAACCGTAGAACTACCCGGTAGTAAAAATACAATGTCTGGCGTGGTTGCATAGTAGCACACCATTGGTTATTGATCTTTACGTAAGAAGTCACTCGGTTATACTAAATTATTACTACAAAGAATTGCTTTGCATCATATCTCTCTTATATTATTGATTCAATTATTGTCACAATATTATCTCGCATTATATGTTATATTATTAAATCAATAATTGAGACGACAAAGTTGTTCATATTATTAAATCGTTGCAATATTTACAATGTCTGTAAGTTACGCCAGGAGAGGTTTGGTCACCTAATCAATGCGATAATGGGAGAAATCCTTATTGGAAAGCCCTCTCTTTCCTTGGAACGACCTAGTTATTAAATATTATGAGTTATAATATTAATGATGAATAAGTTCGTGTTGATTAAAGATGAAATTGATAGTTTCATTGTGTTGAAATTATTTGTGTTAATGGAAATCGACATTTATTTCGATAAAAATTGATGTCTGGAGGTTATATTATTCAATCGGGTATTCAGGGCACTTTTCGTGTCGTAGTACTATTCACGAGTTACTATTCACCCAAAAAATATATTTCTTTTTGGTCTAAATCATTTTTGGGTACAATATTATTCCATGAGGAGATGTGCTAATTTTTCAGACCGTTGGTTGAAATTATAATAGTAAATTAATATGGATTGTTGATTCAAAGTTTTAATAGTAACTTGTCCCTTCAGTTTTCCAAGAGTTATTTGTCCCTTTAGTTTTCTAAGAGTTATTTGTCCCTTCAGTTTTCGAAGAGTTATTTGCCTCTTCGGTGTTCCAAGAGTTAATTTTCCCTTCGCAAATAGTAGTTGTCTCTTCAATATTACAAAGAGTCATTTTGACCCTTCGTTAAGACCAAGAGCTTCGGTTCAAATGGGCTCTATAAATGTAAGCTCATTCCTTCATTATTTCTTACGAATTCACTGAAACTCTAGAGAAAGAAATTATAGAGAGAAAGAAGAAGAGAAGTCTGCTACCTCACTTTTCCAATATCGAGTTTCTTCTAAGGTAAGGGATATCATTATTGTGGTAAGGGGTATTATTCTTTCGTATTCATGAAGAGAATTATTTTCTTTCAATACTCGTAAGAGTAGTTATTCCATTCTTCATTATTATGTTGGAATAACTTTGTTTATGCAATCTGCGCATACATGGTGAAATTCTTCTCATTATTCCATTCTTCATTATTATGTTGAATAACTTTGTTATGCCAATCTTATATATATGGTGAAATTCTCCTATTATTCCATTCTTTATTATTACAGCCGAATATCCTCGTCTACGTGCGTTCTGCCGGACCGTTCCATTATTTATTATTCGCCGAATATCCTCGTCTGCGTGCGTTCTGCGCATGACACAGATTCTATTATTTATTATTTTGTTGGGAATAACCTGTTTGTATGATCTATCGCATGTATGGTGAATTCTTCTGTTATTCCATTCTTTATTATTCTGTTGGAATAACCTGTTTATGTCGATTACCACATGCATGGTGAATGATCCTTTGTATTTCATTCCTTATTAAATTGAGGAAATGATCTGTTTACGTGGATTGTGATGAAAGTCATAATAAAAGCATTGGATTGATGAAAATCATGGGTATATGTAGTATTAATAAGTGTTATGATGAGTTATATTGGTTATTATGTGAAAACATGAAAGTTTCTTAGCAATCACAAAGGATTGAAAATCAGATTTTGGTGAAAACGAAACATTAAAATTAATTCAATTGACCATATCTCCTATTATATTTCGTATTTTTTAGTGTGGTCAAGCTCTAGAGTTAGATCTATGAGTTTTCTAACTTATCCAAGTAGAATCACTGAAAAATGTGTTGTAAATTTTTGTGTGGACTGATTTTAGCAAAGGAGTCAAAAATTGCAAAGTATTAAATAGCTACTACCCAGAAATTTAAAAGGGCATATTTGACTACTTAATTTATGAGAAAAATTCTGGCCTTTTGGGACATGGAAATATATGGTATAAATTACCTCCTGTCCAAAAATGAACTCATTCCGACTTAAAATGAGCAAGTTATGACTATTTCAATATTTAGGTTTTTTCGACGAAAAACGCTATAACCGGAGTTCTATAACTCCGATGACCATGAAATTTAAACTAGAAACTCACGTTAACATGTGCAAGATCCTGCCAAGATTTGGGAATTTTTGGAGTTAAACTTGAGGTAGCTAATTTCTTAAGGAATTAATTAGAAATTGATTTTTGAAAAATAGTAAATGAATTTTAAAAATTCTGAGAAAAATATATGTTCAATATGGGACTATAATCTGCTAAATCCCAGAAAAAAATATTTTTGGGACTGATTTGGTATTTTTCATGAAAATAATCTAGTTATGAGTAAATGAGTTAAATATGTTATGTGAAGTAACAAAATTGAAAAATAGGATTTTATGGCTTGAGAATCCTATATAGGGTATATGCAGATTTTTGATAAGGGATTTGATCATTGGTGATAAAATCTTATAAGTATGGCATTTGTGAATGATTAAATGCATTATTTGGTAAAGTATAAACAATTGAAATAAATTGTTTATAAGTTTAAGAAGTGATTAAAATAGTGTTATAATATTAATAATATTGGATTATGAGTTTATTAAGTGATTGATAATATTTGGATAAATTTAAAGTCTTTAATATTTATCCTTGTTTTCGTTTGATTAATGTTTATATCATTGTCATCATTCTCATGTTTATATTGTGATGAAATTCATCTTGGCTTATGTGCATAGATGAACTTGGGGTGATTATGACTAGAGATTATTCGGTGTAATCAAACCCTTAATATGACGAATGATGTGGTAAAAATCCTTAGTGGCCTGTAGTGCATTGATGAACAGTGTTTGGTATGATTATGACCAGGGATTATTCGGTATAGTCAGGACTATTGATGATTTAATGAATATCCTTGGCCCGTAGTGCAAGGATGATTCGATGATGTGGTTTATTTATTAAGCTGAGTCTCAGCGATAAAAATTGGTGAAAACATTTTAAATCATAGAAATTAGTAGATTTTATTCTCTACTTGACTCTTCTAATGGATTGTTTGTTCCGCTGCAGTTAAACTTGATGTCTATTGTATTTTATCAGTTTAACATTGTTGAAGACTAATGATAATTTATTCTCGCATTATCTTAGTCATAATATTTCTTCTTGGGCTAGTTGAGCTCACCCTTTTGCTTTCATCGTTGTTCTCTAAAAATGAGAGGCGTGGCGGGACTAGTCTGGGAAATGTTGATGGTCCGAGATGATGGTGTAGTAGTCCTTACTATGGCATGACATGCAATATATAATTGTATTAAGGACCTAAGATGTGTGTGTCATATTTTATACGTCACTTAATAATTGATTTTGGTGAACAACAATAGGGTGATGAGAACCCGACCCTGAAAGCGTCAAAAGTGCACCATATTAAAATAAAGAGAATAGAAATCTTCTCGTGTCCCTTTGGAGACTTGAAATATTTGCTGCTATACTTTATATGGCTTGTATTAATTTGAGTATGAATATTGTCGTATTATATTAGTTACAATATTTGTATTAAAACTCACAGTATATATGTCGTCGTATTTTGCACGACTGTTGTATAATTAAGATTGTATTTGAATTTTGTACCATGTATCTGGCAACTCAAGATGGGTGAGGTATACTTATTTTGGGGGCGTCACAGTTGGTATCAAAGCTTAGGGATATGATCCCTGGCTGAGATTTGAGATGAGAACTAGGAGGGGAGAGACGAGGAATTCCTTCGCTAGTATGACCTACCTAAGTTTATTTCGTATTTAATTGGTCTGTCAGAGTATAGGGATTGTAAGACCCCGAATTTTTTTTTTTTTTAAAAAAAAGGAATTTCCTTTATTTATTATTTTGAAATAGTAAGGGTTGATTTGATTAATGTGGATAGTTAAGGTTAAATATGCAAATATTTCAAAATAAGCAAGTGGTTATAAAATATTCATTGTTGTTTCGGGAATATTCGTTTGGTCGTGGAATATTAAATGCGATTCGGGAATATTCGTATGCATGACAATGCAGACAGCCCATGTGGGCCCCATAACTTGAAAGCGATTGGATGAAGAAAATGACAAATATAAGTTGTTTTTAAATAACGGCGTTGTTATTCTGCAATTATCATTGAATAATACGGGTTAAAACACACTAATACGCCGTTGTTGAACAAGAAGATACCAGGTATTG
This sequence comes from Panax quinquefolius, assembly GCA_020205615.1. Classification (NCBI taxonomy): domain Eukaryota; kingdom Viridiplantae; phylum Streptophyta; class Magnoliopsida; order Apiales; family Araliaceae; genus Panax; species Panax quinquefolius. The sequence continues at coordinate 39,127,070 of CM035155.1, read as the reverse complement.
CACCAATTATTGATTCTTACGTAAGAAGGCACTACTCAATAATGGTTACAAAGAATTATCGCTCAAATTTTTATCGAGTTAATAATTGTCGTTGATATTTTATATCATTGTTGTTTCAATAATTGTCATTACACAAGATCTTTCATTATCGAAGCAATAATTCATATTATCCTAATAATATTATTAGATAATATTATTGGCAATGTCTAGAAAGTTCTCGCTCTAAGGAGAGGTTTGGTCACCTAATCATGCCGCCAAGAAGAAGAAATTCTTATTGAAAGCCCCTCTTCCTTGAACCCGCCTCATTGTCAATATTGTGATTCTGTAATATTATTTGTGAATAATTAATTATTGATTTATATGATGAGGAAAATATTGATTTTATGTGGATATAGATGGAGAAAATTTTTAAAATGACAATTGTTGAAAATTAATATTTTATCTTTTTCGATAAAATAATTCATTTAAATATATTATTTTAATAATATATTAACGGTGATATTTTTACAACAACGAATGTGGGATATATGAGTATACGAGGAGGAAGAGTATTTTTGTTGCAATAAATGTTTAAAACATGTTAAACATGCTCTGTGGGACCCCATTTATCGATCGAAATTTGATTATAATTTCATAAAATTGCCCGCTTGTGAATTTCGGTCAATTTTGATTGGAATTTGGAAAAACTTTCTTCTGCAAAGTTGTAGAGAATTGAATTTCCTATAAAAACTCAAGAGATTCGAATTTTCTGATGAAAGGGCTATTTATTATGAATTATTGAAGTTCAAAGTTCAAATAATTGATTTTGGAAGTTTAAAATATTTAAAATTAGAAAAACGTTTTTCTTATTTTTTTAGAAGGTGGCATGTGTTTGATGGCTGAAATCAGATTCTAGACATGTGTAAAAAATAATATAATTATATTATTAATTTATTAAATTTTCTGCTTTGGTGTTCTAAGCAATTTCCTATAAATAGGGTGCTTAGGTTAGAATTGAAAATCACACCAGAAACTGAAGTTTTCTCTCTCTATATTATCGAGCGTATTCTTGTGAGTATTTTGAGTATACTTTGAGTATTGCTATACGGTGCAAGTCCAAGTCATAGCCTATATCCGGTGTTTCAGCTAGAAGTACTGATCTTTCGAGGTAAGGGATATTATTTTTTCGTAATGATATTATTTCTTCAATATCATTATACTGAAAATGTTGATCCAAGTTTTTATCAAATTTGGAACTTTTTCATGCTCTGGGTTACTATTCATGGGTTACTATTCATGAGTTACTATTCACGAAGTTACTATTCATGAAGTTACTATTCACGATTACTATTCACGAGTACTATTCTACGAAGCGTGAAGATGTTTTTTGTGGAATTTCTATCTTTTGGTGTTCTGAGTTACTATTCACGATATCGGCACTATTCACGATACTGACACTATTCACGATACCTGTACTATTCAATCAAAAAATAAAATTTCTTCTTTTCGTCTAAAACATCTATTCGGATACTAACTCCGATTGATCCATGTTTTGATCATTCTTGAATTTTACACCACTATGATTATTTTTGAGGTATTTTTGGCGTGGATAAAACCAAGTACGAATCCTTAATCCTTAATCCTTGTCATTTTGTTTCACCGGATTCGCTTTTAAAAAATATTTTTCATCATCCTCGCCTTAAATGATGATATTATTGAATATCTTCGGCCCGTAGTGCAAAGATGAATGATTTCAAGAATATCTTTGGCCCAGTAGTGCAAAGATGAACAGTGTGTTGAGATGAATACGATCGATTGATTAATATCTTTGGCCCAGAGTGCAAAGATGAACAGTGTTTTTAATGAATACTGACCAATCGATGAATATCTTTGGCCCAGTGGTAAAGATGAATATTTGATTCCGTATGCATATCGATTGATGTTACAGGATAAAATATTGATGATGGACCGTTAAATTCATAGATTATAGTAGATTTCATTCTCTACGTAACTCTTCTATGAATTATTATTTCACCGCGAATATTGATCCGAAACTTGTTGTTTATCAGTATTCTATCAAATTTTTCCTCGTTGAAGACTAACGATAATTTGTTGTATATTATCTTAGTCATAATATTCTTTATCGGGCTAGTTGAGCTCACCCTTTCCTTGTTGTTCCATTTTTCTTCTCGTGAGGCGAGAATGTAGCGAAAGTACTAGCTCTGGGTATGGAATGAAGGTTCTGAGAGAGTTGTTTAGTAGTCCTCACCATTTTGTAAAATAATGAATCAATAATTATGATGGGGATTTATTTGCGTGTGGATATTGTCTAGAAGACAATATTATATTTAAACTCATTAAGATATATTGTCGTATTTCACACGACATTTGTATTATTGAAGTTGTAGTTTGCTTCTTGTACCATGTATTTGGCGACTCGAATGGGTGTTGTATATACCTATTTTGGGGGCGCCACAGCTTGGTATCGTAGCTTAGGGATATGATCTCCATGAGATCGGAATAAAACTAGGAGGGAGAGACGAGTAAATCCTTCGCTAGTGTGTCCTACCTAAGCTTATTTGTTAGTTGGTCAAGATATAGGGATATTATGTGATATATTGATTTCCTTAATTAACCCTTATTTTATGACAATATTTGAGAATGTCGACCGAGAATATTAACAAAGGAGCAAATGAGACCGTGGAGATGCCTCAGACTCACCAACGAGGAGAACGTGTAACAGTCGGGTAATGTTCCTCCCGTGAACAACACCACCGAAAGCGTATGATGAACGAGGGATGTTTAGAAGCTTTTTGCGCTCATGCAAAATCGATTTGAGGAGACTCGTGTTCAAAATACAGAGGAAATGATAGCAATTCACGGGTGGTCACAAATGCAAGCGCTTCAAAGAGTTGGGACCACCGTAACTCTGGGAAAGCCGGATCCGATTAAGGCGAGACGTGGGTCAAACAAATTACCAAGATATTCGATGTCTTGGGATGCACGGAGGAACAGAAAGTTCCATTCGCCACCTTTATGTTCCGTGGCGAGGCAGACATCGGTGGGAATCAGCGAAGCGTACTCCATCCAAATTGCACTCAAAGATGTCATGGGAGACGTTTGAATAGTTCAATGACAAGTACTTCCCCGAAAGTATTCGCTATATGAAGGAAGTGGAGTTTATTAGACTAGAGCGTAATAACACGACGGTGTCCCAAAGACGAGGCGAAGTTCATGAGTTATCCGTGTTCGCACCTCATTTGGTGGAGAATGAGGAACGATGACGCGGATGTTTCGAGAGGTTTAAAACTTGACATACGCCAAGATCTCATTTCTCATAAATTTTCTCTATTCGTATGTTGTCAATGTGGGCTCATTGTTAGAGCGAGATAACGAGTACGCTCAACCGAGGGACCATAACCAGATCATATCAAGATAGCAGCCATCGTAATAACGATAACCAAATGGAGAAAGAAGAATACGAATTAAAGGCGGTAACCACTCCGGTGGTAATCGTGGCCATGAAAATAGAAGAAGCGAAGCCTGGGAGGAGATTTTAAAAGAGGAGATTCAACAACGACCATGTGAAGACGCGTCACCAAGAAGAACTAGTTTTAAGGGAGGAGAACGACCACCTATCAGATGTTACAAATGCGGAAAGAGGAGGGACATATCACCAAACCGCCCACAACAGCTTAAGGTATGCTATAATTGTGGAAAAGAAGGACATATCGCCGAGATCAGACGATATCGAAACCAGTCCAATGGAATGGTGACTCAAAAGGATGTCCCGTAAAAGTCAAAGTCAACGGTTCTTGGAAGAGCGTTTGTCGTGGCCAAATTAAAATGCAAGGAACCCGAACGGTTAGCACGGGTTAGTTAATTATAAATTCTTGCGAAGTATATACCTTACTAGATATCGGTTCTACCCATTCTTTTATCTCTCTTACTTGCGCTTAACGCTTAAACTTGACTCAGAGAAATTAGACTTTGACCTATCTGTGGAAACTCCTCCATTAGAGAAACTTTCATCACATCCACCGCTTATAAATCTTGCTTGATTCAGTTGGCACTATCACATTACCGTTAACCTTATTTCTATAGAGATATTTGTTTTGATGTGATTTTAAGGTTAACTACTCATCACGCCAAAATTGATTATTTTCGTAATGTCATTAGTTTTCATATTCCTAAGCAACCTCGTTATTCAATTCAAGCAATCAAACCATTGTAGTCAAACATTTTCATATCAAGCCATGAAGTCATTCGCTTATTACGGATGTCAAATTTTCTTAGTCCATGTTATGGATTTGAATAAAGACACGCCGATTTGAATAATATTCTGTTGTTATTGATTTTTCCCGACGATTTCCTCAAGAATTTCGGCTTACTCCCAAAGCTCGATATTAAATTTTGTATCGACTTTGAACCCTAGACAAAACTCATTTCTAAAATCTCATATCGAATGGCTCCTATTGAACTTCGTGAGTTAAAATTCAACTATAGAATTTGGTACCGAGCCTTTATCTCTTGTGACTTCCTTTGTGGAATTCACCCAAGCCGCACTCTCTCGTAGGGGACGCCATATTCGTATGATAGTAAATCGATAGGTGTCATTGTGACGTCATATCCAAGATTGGGATATGAGTCATCACAATGAGAGCAACCTAAGTCAAGAATCGAAATACGTAGCTTTCAGGCTTAGTTGGTTATTATCGAGATTCGTTGAAGGATATTCTCGAATCGCTATTCCATTAACGCAAATTGACTCGTAGAGATACAAAATTCGAATGGAGCAAGGAATGTGGGAAGAGCTTCAAGAACTCAAGAGGAGACTCATTTCAAAGACATGTTCGATCATGCCATCCTCGAAAAGCGAACGTGGTAGCCGACGCGATGATGAGTAGAAGATCATATGCGGAACGAAAGGATGATGTCAAGTATACGACAGAGCCAACTTTAATAGAAAAAGTTAAGATTGCTCAAGCCACCGACTTTTCGAGTCGATGCGCGTATGAAGAAGAAAGTACAAGAAGGAGCTATTCCTAAGAGAGAATTGATGAAGAAGGAATACTTGAGTCCACTCTAGACTTTCAGGTTCCTAACGACTGATTTGAAGTACAAGATTATGATGGAGGCACACAATACGCCATTTGCAATCCATCCTCGAAGTACTAAAATGTATCGTGATCTTCGACATACATTTTGGTGGAACAATATGAAGAGAGAGATTGCAAAGTTTATCTCGATGTGTTTAACTTGCCAACGTGTAAAGGCGAGAGCATCTTGTACCTAAGGGTCCGCAGCAACCACTTGAGATTCCTAATGGAAGTGGGAACACATTACTATGGATTTCATTACGGGTCTTCCTACTATTTCTCAAGGCATCAATGCTATTTGGGTTATTGTTGATAGATTAACCAAGTCCGCTTCATTTCTTGCCGACACGGAGACTTATTCCTCGAACGCCTTGCTAGTATGTACGTGAATGAGATTGTGAGGTTGCATGGCATGCCAAGATCCATAGTTTTAGATCGTGACCCAAGATTCACTTCAAGATTTTGGGTTAGCTTGCAAAAGCTATGGGCACGGATTTTACGATTGGGCTTGGTATACCATCCTCAAACGGATGGGCAATCGTAAAGGACTACTCAAACTCTTGAGATATATTAAAACTCGTGGTCCTAGATTTCAAAGGAAGTTGGGATAAGTACTTGCCATTGGTGGAATTCTCATACAACAATAGTTATTAAACAAATATAGGCATGGTTCCATTCAAGCATTATATGGACAAAATGTCGCTTCTCCAATATGTTGGGATGAGGTGGATGAAGCAACATTGTTGGGACCCGAAAGTTAGTACGTGACCGATGACTAATGATTCGACAACGATATAAACCAAGACAAGATCGACAAAAGAGTTATGCGGATCTTCATCGAAAGGACGTGGAATTTAATGTAGGGATCATGATTGTCATGAAGTTGCTCCACGGAAGGGTGTTACAAGATTTGGGAAGAGAGGAAAGCTCAATCCATGATTTATCGTCCATTTCAAATTCTCGACCGAGTAGGAAAATGTAGCCTATGACTTGCATGCATTCTCCGAGTATGTCTCGTGTTCATAATGTGTTTCACATATCCAGATTTCAGAATATGTGAAAGACCCAACCACGCTATCGAAAGTTAGAACCCCACGAGATAAATCAAGACTTAACGTATGAGGAGGTACTGTCAAGATTTTGGATAGAAGGAGCATGTCCCACGCCAAGAAAGGTCATACCACACAAGTTAAAGTTTTGTGGAGGAATCATGCTATAGAGAAATGACCGAATTGAAACTAAAAATGAAAGCGGGTATCCTCACCTTTTCAAACACTGTGTACGTACGCCAATTTCGAGGACGAAATTTCATAAGGAGGGAGGTTATAAGACCCCTCAAATTTTTTTTAAATAAAAGGAATTTCCTTTATTTATTATTTTGAAATAGTAAGGGTTGATTTGATTAATGTGGATAGTTAAGGGTTAAATATGCAAATATTTCAAAATAAGCAAGTGGTTATAAAATATTCATTGTTGTTTGGGAATATTCGTTTGGTCGTGGAATATTCAGATCGCCTTGGGAATATTCGTATTTACTCACAAGAAATGTATGTGTGGGCCCCATAACTAAAAGCGATTGGATGAAGAAAACGAAAATATAAGTTGTTTTAAATAATCTACAGAAGTTGTTACCAAGTATCATCGTTGGAATACCCTGGTTAAAACACACTAATACGCTGCTGTTGAACAAGAAGACACCAGTATTGCACCAATTATTGATTCTTACGTAAGAAGGCACTACTCAATAATGGTTACGAATTACCGCTCAAAGATTTTATCGAGTTAATAATTGTCGCGTTGATATTTTATATCACGTTGTTTCAATAATTGTCATTACACAAGATCTTTCATTATCGGCTAATAATTCATATTATCCTAATAATATTATTAGATAACATTATTGGCAATGTCTAGAAAGTTCTGTCTAAGGAGAGGTTTGGTCACCTAATCAAGCCGCCAAGAAGAAGAAATTCTTATCGAAAGCCCCCTCTTCCTGAACCGCCTCGTCATCAATATTGTGATTCTGTAATATTATTTGTGAATAATTAATTATTGATTTATATGATGAGGAAAATATTGATTTTATGTGGATATAGATGGAGAAAATTTTTAAAATGACAATTGTTGAAAATTAATATTTTATCTTTTTCTCGATAAAATAATTCATTTAAATATATTATTTTAATAATATATTAACTATGATATTTTTACAACGAATGTGGGATATATGAGTATACGAGGAGGAAGAGTATTTTTGTTGCAATAAATGTTTAAAACATGTTAAACATGCTCATGGACCCCATTTATCGAATCGAAATTTGATTATAAACGTAAAATTGCCCGCTTGTGGATTTCGGTCAATTTCGATTGAATTTGGAAAACTTTCTTCTGCAAAGTTGTAGAGAATTGAATTTCCTATAAAAACTCAAGAGATTTGAATTTTCTAATGAAAGGGCTATTTATTATGAATTATTGAAGTTCAAGTTCAAATAATTGATTTTTGAAGTTTAAAATATTTAAAATTAGAAAAACGTTTTTTCTTATTTTTTCTAGAAGGTGGCATGTGTTTGATGGCTGAAATCAGATTCTAGACATGTGTAGAAAATAATATAATTATATTATTAATTTATTAAATTTTCTGCTTTTGTGTTCTAAGCAATTTCCTATAAATAGGTGCTTAGGTTAGAATTGAAAATCACACCGTAAATCAAGTTTTCTCTCTATATTATCGAGCGTATTCTTGTGAGTATTTTGAGTATACTTTGAGTATTGCTATACTGGTGCAAGTCCAAGTCATAGCCTATATCCTGTTTCAAATTTAAGAAATACCGATCTTTCGAGGTAAGTGGATATTATTTTTTCAGTAATGATATTATTTCTTCAATATCATTATAATTTAAATGTTGATCCAAGTTTTTATCAAATTTGGAACTTTTTCATGTCTGGGTTACTATTCATGGGTTACTATTCATGAGTTACTATTCACGAAGTTACTATTCATGAAAGTTACTATTCACGAAGTTACTATTCACGAGTACTATTCATGAAGCGTGAAGATGTTTTTGTGGAATTTCTATCTTTTGGTGTCTGAGTTACTATTCACGATATTTGACTATTCACGATACTGGCAGACTATTCACGATACTCTACTATTCAATTTAAAAATAAAATTTCTTCTTTTCGTCTAAAACATCTATTCGGATACTAACTCGATCAGATCCATGTTTTGATCATTCTTGAATTTTACACCACTATGATTATTTTTGAGGTATTTTTGGGCGTGGATAAAACCAAGTACGTAATCCTTAATCCTTAATCCTTGTCATTTTGTTTCACCGGATTCGCTTTCTTAAAAATATTTTTCATCATCCTCGCCTTAAATGATGATATTATTGAATATCTTTGGCCCGTAAAGTGCAAAAGATGAATGATTTCTGAAGAATATCTTTGGCCCAAAGATGAATGATTTCAAGAATATCTTTGGCTCAGAAAGTGCAAAGATGAACAGTGTTGAGATGAACATGACCGATTGATTAATATCTTTGGCTCAGTAGTGCAAAGATGAACAGTGTGTTAAATGAATACGACTAATCGATGAATATCTTTGGCCTCAGAGTGCAAAGATGAATATTTGATTCCGATGCATATTGATTGATGTTACAGGATAAAATATTGATGATGGACTCGTTAAATTCATAGATTATAGTAGATTTCATTCTCTACGTAACTCTTCTATGAATTATTATTTCACGCGCGAATATTGATCCAAACTTGTTGCTATTGTATTCTATCGATTTTTCCTCGCTGAAGACTAACGATAATTTGTTGTATATTATCTTAGTCATAATATTCTTTATCGGGCTAGTTGAGCTCACCCTTTTCCTTGTTGTTCCATTTTTCTTCTCGTGAGGCGAGAATGTAAATGAGTACTAGCTCGGGTATGGAATGAAGGTTCTAGAGAGAGTTGTTTAGTAGTCCTCACCATTTTGTAAAAATAATGAATCAATAATTATGATGGGGATTTATTTATGTGTGGATATTGTCTAGAAGACAATATTATATTTAAACTCATTAAGATATATTGTCGTATTTCACACGACATTTGTATTATTGAAGTTGTAGTTTGCTTCTTGTACCATGTATTTGGCGCACTCGTAATGGGTGTTGTGTATACCTATTTTTGGGGGCATCCACGGTGGTATCGAGCTAGGGATATGATCTCTCCATGAGATCGGGGAATAAAACTAGGAGGGAGAGACGAGTAAATCCTTCGCTAAAGGTGTCCTACCTAAGCTTATTTGTTAGTTGGTCAAGATATAGGGATATTATGTGATATATTGATTTCCTTAATTAACCCTTATTTTATGACGATGATTTGAGAATGTCGAATGAGAATATTAACAAAGGAGCAAATGAGACCGTGGAGATGCCTGTACTCACCAACGAGGAGAACGCGTAACAGTCGGTAATGTTCCTCCCCGTGAACAACACCAATCGAGCAGATGATGAACGAGGGGATGTTTAGAAGCTTTTGCGAGCTTCATGCAAAATCGCACGAGGGAGACTCGTGTTCAAAATACTGAGGAAATGATAGCAATTCACGGTGGTCACAAAGCGCTTCAAAGAGTTGGGACCACCGTACTCGGGAAAGCCGGATCCGATTAAGTGAGACGTGGTCAAACAAATTACCAAGATATTCGATGTCTTGGGATGCACGAGAATGTGAAAGTTCCATTCACGCCTTTATGTTCCGTGGCGCAGGCAGACATCGTGGGAATCAGGAAGCGTACCCATCCAAATTGCACTCAAAGATGTCACGGGAGAGACGTTTGAACAGCCTCGATGACAAGTACTTCCCCGAAAGTATTCGTCGTATGAAGGAAGTGGAGTTTATTAGACTAGAGCGAGAATAACATGACGGTGTCCCAAAGACGAGGCGAAGTTCATGGAGTTATCCGTGTTCGCACCTCATTTGGTGGAGAATGAGGAACGATGACGCGGATGTTTCGAGAGGTTTGAAACCCGACATACGCCAAGATCTCATTTCTCATAAATTTTCTCTATTCGAGATGTTATCAGCGTGGCTCAATTGTTAGAGCGAGATAACGAAAGTACGTTCAACCGAGGGACCATAACCGTGATCATCATCAAGATAGCAATCATCGTAATAACGATAACCAATGGAGAAAGAAGAATACGGACAAAGCGGTAACCACTCTCGGTGGTAATCGTGGCCATGAAAATAGAAGAAGCGAGTGGGAGGAGATTTTAAAAGAGGAGATTCAACAACGACCATGAAGACGCTCGGCGCCAGAAGAATCTGCCATAGTTTTAGGGAGGAGAACGACCACCGGTCGTACATGTTACAAATGCGGAAAGAGGGACATATCACCAAACCGCCCACAACAGTTTAAGGTATGCTATAATTGTGGAAAAGAAGGACATATCGCCGAGATTATGACGATATCGAAACCCATCCCAATGAATGGTGACTCAAAAGGATGTCCCAAAAAGTCAAAGTCAACGGTTCTTGGAAGAGCGTTTGTCGTGACCGTCAAAATCTGCAAGGAACCCGAACGGGTTAGCACGGTTAGTTAATTATAAATTCTTGCGAAGTATATACCTTACTAGATATCGGTTTCTACCCATTTGTGACGCCCCAAAATTAGGTATACGTCCACCCATCTTGGGTCGCCACTTACATGGTACGTAAATTCAAATACAACTTACTAATATAACGTAGTGTATGCAATACGACATAAACCGTGAGTTTGAATACAAATTTTGTCTACTAGATATTATACAAACTCAAAAGGAGTCCTCATTACAACTATTATCACACTATTTCACGTAATAGTGAGGACTACTAATGCTATCCTCTCGGACCATTACTCCGCTCCCCGACTCGTCCCCAAATTATGTTCTCATTTCCGTAAAAGAACCTAATATAGAAGTAGTGAAGTAGCAGAATACTCTTCTTCTTTTATTTTTCTCTCTATAAACTTCTCTCTATAATTCTCTCTCTAGAGTTTCAATGAATTCGTAAGAAAATAATGAAGGAATGAGCTTCTATTTATAGGAAAATGAAATGCATAAGAATTAATCCATGAACGGTCCAGTATTGATTTACTTTAATCTGACTATCCATATTTAAAGAAAAATCTTTTAAATAAAATATAATATATTCTATTTATATAAAAACATTTTACTATGCAAAACACTATACGATACTATGCAAAACACTATGCAAAACTATGCATAATAAAATATAATATATTCTATTTATAGAATAACTTTAATAAAGTATTCTATTTTATATAAAAGATGTTTACGCTTTTATTACGTTAATAATACTGAATAAAACAAAACGCCATTATCGCTATAATAATTCATATTATTAATCGACAATAATGGAATCAAACCGAGTGACTTCTCATATAAGCATCAATAATCAATACCGTTAGTGTGTTACTATGCAACCACACTTATTACATCGTACTTTTACTACCGAGTAGTTCAACAAGAACCACTTTAAAACTTCCGCCGTTATTTCAATAAAATATTTTTGTCGCTTTCAATCCGAATAATAATTTCGCTAGGGGTCCACCAATGATTGAGTAGTTATCGAATATTCCCCGCTAAACCGAATATTCCCACACCAATCGAATATAATATAACCACTGTGCATACTTTGCAAAATTTATAAATACTACCCACAACTATAATATTATCTCAAATTCACACCATAATATTAAAAATTATTTTGACAAAATTTAAATCTTTATTGATAAAATGGGTCTCACAATCTCCCTCCTTATGGAATTTCGCCCTCGAAATTAGGGTTCGACTGATATGATAAAGAGATGAGGGTACCTTGAATACCTTTATCGTTAAAAATATTAAATTCATCTTGACAATCCGCCAAAGATATTCATTAACAATTCATCTTTTGCACTACAGTGCCAAAGATATACAATCAGAAACCAATAATGCCGAGACTCGACTTAATAGTATCACAACCATGAATTATCCACGCACTATCGCTAAGGATATTCGTGTTTTCAATTACTACTATGATTATACCGAATAATCCGTGGTCATAATCATACCAAGTCTATCAATGCACTACTACCAAAGATGACTTTTACCACATCAATGAATTAATATTTCATCACGAGACTCAAATTTCAATAATTAATCCATATCATCGAATCATCCCCGCACTACGTGCCGAGGATATTCATTAGTATCACGACCACAAATTATCCATGCACTACTACCAAAGATAATCGTATATTCATTAAGATCACGACCACAAATTATCCATGCACTACTACTTAAAGATAATTGTTTTTCAATTACTTATGATTATACCGAATGATCCTCGGTCATAATCATACCAAGTCCATCTATGCACGTAAGCCACGTATGACTTTGAACACATCCATGAATTAATATTTCATCATACGAGACTCACTTTCATAATTAATTCACATCGTCAATCATCCTCGCACTATAAAGCTAAGGATATTCATTAAGATCACGACCACAAATTATCCACGCACTACTACCAAAGATAATTGTGTTTTTTAATTACTAAGCTATGATTATAACCAAATGATCCCCGGTCATAATCATACCAAGTCCATCTATGCACGTAAGCCACAGATGACTTTGAACACATCCATGAATTAATATTTCATTCATTGAGACTCAAATTTCAATAATTAATCCACATCGTCGAATCATCCCCGCACTACAAGTGCCAAGGATATTCATTAGTATCACGACCACAAATTATCCATGCACTACTGCCAAAGATAATTGTGTTTTTCAATTACTAAGTTATGATTATACCGAACAATCCCTCGGTCATAATCATACCAAGTCCATCTATGCTCTACAAAAGCCATGATGACTTTCAACATAATATAAACACGAGGATAATGATATTAAGAATCAATCAAATGAGATAAATGATAAATATTAAACATTTATAATATAATTTATCCAGATTCAAGAATATCCCCATGTTATCAACCACTTAATAATCTTATAATCTAATATCATTAATATTATAACAATATTTTAATCACTTAAATTTATAAACAATTTATCTCAATTGTTTACGCTTTTACCATATAATGCATTTAATCATTCAAAAAATGTCATACTCATAAAATATCATCACCAATTATCAAATCCTCATCAAAAAATATGCATATACTCTATATAGGATTCTCTAGCCACAAAATCCTATTTTCAACTTTGTTACTTCACATAACATATTTAACTCATATGTTCGTTAATTAAACTATTTTCATGAAAATAGCAAATAAGTCCCAAAAATATTTCTTTTCTGGGATTTAGCATAATATAGTCCCATAATGAAAATATATTTTTCTAAATTTTTAAAATTCATTTACTATTTTTTTAAAAATCAATTTCTAATTAATTCCTTAAGAAATTAGCTACCTCAAGGTTAACTCCAAAATTCCCCAAATCTTGGCAGGACCTTACACATGTTAACGCGAGCTTCCAGCTTTAAATTTCATGGTCATCTGAGTTATAGAACTCCTAGTTATAGCGTCATTTTCGGAAAAACCTAAATATTGAAATAGTCATAACTTGCTCATTTTAAGTCGAATGAGCTCATTTTTGGACAAGAGATACTTTATACCATATACTTTCATGTCCCAAAAACCCAGAATTTTTCTCATAATTTAAGTGGCCGAAACAGCCCCTCTAAAATCATGGCAAAGAACTTTTTCGCTTTTGCAGCTTTGCACTCCTTTTGCTAAAATCAGTCCACACAAAAATCTACAACACCTTTTCCAGTAATTCCACTTGAATTAGTTAGGTAACTCATAGATCTAACTCTAGGTCTTGACCACATTCAAAAATTCAAAATATAATAGGAGATATGGTCTATTGAATTTCATGTTACGCTTTTCACCAAAATCTGATTTTCAACTTTTGTGATTTCTAAGAAACTTTCATGTTTTCACATAATAACCAACATAACTCATCATAACACTTACTAATACTTCATATACCCATAATTTTCATTAGTCCAATGCTTTTATTATGACTTTCATCATAATCCACGTAAATGCATTCTTTTAGTTGAAGAAATATTTGAGGGTTTAAGAAATGGGTTTTTACCGGTCAATACAAAATTGATTTCACGCTCTAAGTAGGCTAAGAAGTCTTCAAGAATACGCCAGAAATTTATTAATAATAGAAATATCATTCAAAATTGTGACTCTCCTCCAAGACTTGGATAGTACATCACATTGATACCAACCGCGACTTCTATCCCTTAACCTAGATAAGACCTCACAATGATACCTATAAACTTGCCATCTTCATTCACGACGTCGCCTCACGAAATTCGCTTCTGTATTCCACACAAGGAAGTCAACAACGAAAGGATCGGACTCTTTACTTATGGCTTGATATAACAAAGGATTAACTTTGTGGTTTTGGTTACTTTGAATTCAGTATAACAGGGTTGGTTATGAATATAAAAGCTAACAACCTTACGAAAAAAGAATAATGAGTAGTTAATCAATCGCTTTTAAAAAATTACCTCAAAGGCAAGTATTTTCAAAGAGATAAGATCGACAGTAACGTGAAAGTGTTTATTTGAAACAACAAGATTAATAAACGATGTTGGAGGTAACGAAGGTTTCTCCCAACGAAGTTTCAATAGATAAATCAAAGTCTAATTTCTCCAGAGTCAAATTTAAACGTTGAACGCAAAGCAAGAGAGATAAAAGAATGGGTAGAACCCAGATCTAATAAGGTATAGACTTCGCAAGAATTTATAATTAACTAACCCGTGCTAACTTCGTCGTTTACCCACTTTTGAGAAGTCACGAAAAACGCCTTCCCGAAACCACCGACTTTGTTTTGTCCAGTATCCGCCTTTGGTGCCACTATCCCAAATAGACTTGACTTCTGCACAACAAAATTGAGCTAAATTACCTTCTCTTCTTGCAATTTCCACTTCTATTATCTTTGCCATGATTACCAATCAAGTGGTTACCATTCTTAACATGATAATTTCCCCACGATGGTTATCATTGTTCGATACCCGTTGCCACCAAGTATGATTATTATCGTATTGTTGGTCGTTACCTTTTGTTTGAGTCCTGAATCAACACTCTCATGTGCTTCATTGCTTATCTCAAAGATTTTCAGATATCATTCTCAAACACTGCACACAAAACAAGGGTTAATTAACATATCACATATTATCCCTATACTCGAATCGACCCAATTAAATACCAAATAAATTTAGGTAGGTCATACTAATGAAGGAATTCCCGCCTCCCCTCCTAGTTCTTATCTCACATCTCACCAGGATCATATCCCTAAGCTTTGATACCAACCGTGACGCCCCAAAATTAGGTATACGCCACCCATCTTGGGTCGCCACTTACATGGTACATAAATTCAAATACAACTTACTAATATAACTGCCGTGGTACAATACGACATAAATCATGAGTTTGAATACAAATTTTGTCTACTAGATATTATACAAACTCAAAAGGAGTCCTCATTACAACTATTATCACACTATTTCACGTATAGTGAGGACTACTAATGCTATCCTCTCGGACCATTACTCTGCTTCCCGACTCGTCCCCAATGCTATGTTCTCATTTCCGTAAAAAGAACTGAATATAGAAGTAGTGAAGTAGCGTAATCACTCTTCTTCTTTCTATTTTCTCTCTATAGCTTCTCTCTATAATTTCTCTCTCTGAGTTTCAATGAATTCGTAAGAAAATAATGAAGGAATGAGCTTCTATTTATAGGAAAATGAAATGCATAAGAATTAATCCATGAACTATCCGTATTGATTTACTTTAATCGACGGTCCATATTTAAAGAAAAATCTTTTAAATAAAATATAATATATTCTATTTATATAAAAACATTTTACTATGCAAACACTATGCGATACTATGCAAAACACTATGCAAAACTATGCATAATAAAATATAATATATTCTATTTATAGAATAACTTTAATAAAGTATTCTATTTTATATAAAAGATGTTTCGCTTTTATTACGCTAATAATACGAATAAAACAAAACGCCATTATCGCTATAATAATTCATATTATTAATCGACAATAATGGAATCAAACCGAGTGACTTCTCACATAAGCATCAATAATCAATACCGCAAGTGTTACTATGCAACCACACTTATTATCGTACTTTTTTTACTACCGAAAGTAGTTCAACAAGAACCACGGTAAAACTTCCGCCGTTATTTCATAAAAAATATTTTTGTCGTTTTCTCAATCCGACAATAATTACATTAGGGGTCCACCAATGATTGAGCCAGTGTATTTAATATTCCTCGCTAAACCGAATATTCCCCACCAATCGAATATAATATAACCACTTGCATACTTTGCAAAATTTATAAATACTACCCACAACTATAATATTATCTCAAATTCACACCATAATATTAAAAAATTATTTTGACAAAATTTAAATCTTTATTGATAAAATCTGGGGTCTCACACCATTCTTTTATCTCTCTTACTTGCGCTCAACGTTTAAACTTGACTCCGGAGAAATTAGACTTTGACCTATCTGTGGAAACTCCGTTAGAGAAACTTTCATCACATCCATCGCTTATAAATCTTGCTTGATTCAAGTTGGCACTATCACATTACCCGTTAACCTTATTTCTATAGAGATATTTGCTTTTGATGTGATTTTAAGGTTAACTACTCATCATGCCAAATTGATTGCTTTTGTAAGGTTGTTAGTTTTCATATTCCTAAGCAACCTGTTATTCAATTCAAGCAATCAAACCATTGTAGTCAAACATTTTATATCAAGCCATGAAGTCATTCGTTTTATTACGGATGTCAAATTTTCTTAGTCCATGTTATGGATTTGAATAAAGACACGCCGATTTGAATAATATTCCTGTTGTTATTGATTTTTCCCGACGATTTCAAGAATTTCTTGGCTTACTCCCAAAGCCCGATATTAAATTTTGTATCGACTTTGAACCCTGAGACAAAACTCATTTCTAAAATCTCATATCGAATGGCTCCTATTGAACTTCGAGAGTTAAAAATTCAACTATAGAATTTGGTACCGAGCCTTTATTTTGTGACTTCCTTTGTGGAATTCACCTAAGCTTTGAACTCTCCAGTAGGGGACGCCATATTCGATGCGATAGTAAATCGATAGGTGTCATTGTGACGTCTATCCAAGATCGGGATATGAGTCACGCTGAGAGAGCAACCTAAGTCAAGAATCAAAATACGTAGCTTTCTGAAGCTTAGTTGGTTATTATCGGAGATTCGTTGAAGGATATTCTCGAATCGCTATTCCATTAACGATCCGACTCGTAGAGATACAAAATTGAATGGAGCAAGGAATGTGGGAAGAGCTTCAAGAACTCAAGAGGAGACTCATTTCAAAGACATGTTCGACTATGCCATCCCGAAAAGCGAACGTGGTAGGCCGACGCGATGAGTAGAAGATCATATGCACGAACGAAAAGAGTGCGATGATGTCAAGTATACGACAGAGCCAACTTTTAATATAGAAAAGTTAAGATTGCTCGAGCCACCGAATCTTGGAGTTGATGCGTATGAAGAAGAAGAAAGTACAAGAAGGAGCTATTCCTAAGCGAGAATTGATACTTGAGTCCACTCTAGACTTTGTGTTCCTAACGACTCGATTTGAAGTACAAGATTATGATGGAGGCACACAATACGCCATTTGCAATCCATCCTCGAAGTACTAAAATGTATCGTGATCTTGACATACATTTTGGTGGAACAATATGAAGAGAGAGATTGCAAAGTTTATCTCGATGTGTTTAACTCATAACGTGTAAAAGGCGGAGCATCTTGTACCTAAGGGTCCGTTGCAACCACTTGAGATTCCTAATGGAAGTGGAATACATTACTATGGATTTCGTTCACGGGTCTTCCCGCGGTTTCTCAAGGCATCAATGCTATTTGGGTTATTGTTGATAGATTAACCAAGTCTCCGCTTATTTTTCACCGATACGAGAGACTTATTCCTTGAACGTCTTTCTCGTATGTACGTAAATGAGATTGTGAGATTGCATGGCATGCTCAGTATCCATAGTTTCGGATCGTGACCCAAGATTCACTTCAAGATTTTGGGTTAGCTTGCAAAAAGCTATGGGCACGGATTCTGATTCTGGTTTGGCATACCATCCTCAAACGGATGGGCAATCGAAAGACTACTCAAACTCTTGAAGATATATTAAAACTTTGTGTCCTAGATTTCAAAGGAAGTTGGGATAAGTACTTGCCATTGGTGGAATTCTCATACAAAAATAGTTATTAAACAAATATAGGCATGGTTCCATTCAAGCATTATATGGACAAAAATGTCGTTCTCCAATATGTTGGGATGAGGTGGGTGAAGCAACATTGTTGGGACCCGAGTTAGTACGTATGACTAATGATTCGACAACGATATACAAACGGCACAAGATCGACAAAAGAGTTATGCGGATCTTCATTGAAAGGACGTGGAATTTAATGTAGGGGATCATGTATTGTCATGAGTTGCTCCATGGAAGGGTGTTACAAGATTTGGGAAGAGAGGAAAGCTCAATCCATGATTTATTGGTCCATTTCAAATTCTTGACCGAGTAGGAAATGTAGCCTATAGACTTGCGTTACCTCTCCGAGTATGTCTCGTGTTCATAATGTGTTTCACATATCCGTATTTCAGAAATATGTGAAAGACCCGAACCACGTTATTGAGTTAGAACCAGGACGAGATAGCCGAAGACTTAACGTATGAGGAGGTACCTATCAAGATTTTGGATAGGAAGGAGCATGTCTTACGCGCAAAGGTCATACCACAAGTTAAAGTTTTGTGGAGGAATCATGCTATAGAGGAAATGACCTAGGAATTGGAAATAGAAATGAAAGCGAGGTATCCTCACCTTTTCGAAACACTAGGTACGTATGTCAATTTCGAGGACGAAATTTCATAAGGAGGGGAGGTTGTAAGACCCCGAATTTTATTTTTTTTTTAAATAAAAAGGAATTTCCTTTATTTATTATTTTGAAATAGTAAGGGTTGATTTGATTAATGTGGATAGTTAAGGGTTAAATATGCAAATATTTCAAAATAAGCAAGTGGTTATAAAATATTCATTGTTGTTTGGGAATATTCGTTTGGTCGTGGAATATTTAATGCGGTTAGAATATTCGTATGCGACGGCCATGACCATGTGTGGGCCCCATAACTAAAAGCGATTGGATGAAGAAAACGACAAATATAAGTTGTTTTTAAATAACGGCATAGTTATTGCAAGTTATCATCTTTGTTGAATACCCGGTGGTTAAAACACACTAATACGCTGTTGTTGAACAAGAAGACACCTGTATTGCACCAATTATTGATTCTTACGTAAGAAGGCACTACTCAATAATGGTTACGAAATTCTTTATCAATATTTTATCGAGTTAATAATTGTTTGCGTTGATATTTTATATTCATTGTTGTTTCAATAATTGTCATTACACAATTATCTTTCATTATCGAAGCAATAATTCATATTATCTCGAATAATATTATTAGATAACATTATTGGCAATGTCTAGAAAGTTCTGCTACAAGGAGAGGTTTGGTCACCTAATCATACCAAGAAGAAGAAATTCTTATTGGAAAGCCCCTCTTCCTGAACCGCACGGTTGTCAATATTGTGATTCTCAGTAATATTATTTGTGAATAATTAATTATTGATTTATATGATGAGGAAAATATTGATTTTATGTGGATATAGATGGAGAAAATTTTTAAAATGACAATTGTTGAAAATTAATATTTTATCTTTTTCTCGATAAAATAATTCATTTAAATATATTATTTTAATAATATATTAACGGTGATATTTTTACAACGAATGTGGGATATATGAGTATACTGAGGAGGAAGAGTATTTTTGTTGCAATAAATGTTTAAAACATGTTAAACATGTCGGTGGACCCCATTTATTGATTTGAAATTTGATTATAAATGTAAAATTGCCCGCTTGTGGATTTCGGTCAATTTTGATTGGAATTTGGAAAAACTTTCTTCTGTAAAGTTGTAGAGAATTGAATTTCCTATAAAAACTCATGAGATTCGAATTTTCTGATGAAAGGGCTATTTATTATGAATTATTGAATTTCCAAAGCTCAAAATAATTGATTTTTGGAAGTTTAAAATATTTAAAATTAGAAAACGTTTTTCTTATTTTTTCTAGAAGGTGGCATGTGTTTGATGGCTGAAATCAGATTCTAGACATGTGTAGAAAATAATATAATTATATTATTAATTTATTAAATTTTACGCTTTGAATGTTCTAAGCAATTTCTATAAATAGGGTCTTGGGTTAGAATTGAAAATCACACCATAAATTGAAGTTTTCTCTCTATATTATCGAGCGTATTCTTGTGAGTATTTTGAGTATACTTTGAGTATTGCTATACGATGCAAGTCCAAGTCATAGCTTTATATCAGGTGTTTCAAATTAGAAAGTCTCGATCTTTCGAGGTAAGGGATATTATTTTTTCAGAATGATATTATTTCTTCAATATCATTATAATCGAAATGTTGATCTAAAGTTTTTATCAAATTTGGAACTTTTTCATGTCTGGGTTACTATTCATGGGTTACTATTCATGAGTTACTATTCACGAGTTACTATTCATGAGTTACTTATTCACGAGTTACTATTCACGAGTACTATTCATGAAGCGTGAAGATGTTTTTGTGGAATTTCTATCTTTTGGTGTCGGAGTTACTATTCACGATATCGGCAAGACTATTCACTATTATTCACGATACTCTGATTATTCATTCATAAAAATAAAATTTCTTCTTTTCGTCTAAAACATCTATTCGATACTAACTCGATTGTATCCATGTTTTGATCATTCTTGAATTTTACACCACTATGATTATTTTTGAGGTATTTTTGGGCGTGGATAAAACCAAGTACTGAATCCTTAATCCTTAATCCTTGTCATTTTGTTTCAATTGATTCGTTTCTTAAAAATATTTTTCATCATCCTCGATCTTAAATGATGATATTATTGAATATCTTTGGCACGTAGTGCAAAGATGAATGATTTCAAGAATATCTTTGGCCTCAGAGTGCAAAGATGAACAGTGTTGAGATGAACATGACCGATTGATTAATATCTTTGGCAGAGAGTGCAAAGATGAACAGTGTTTAAATGAACACTGACTAATCGATGAATATCTTTGGCTGTAGTGCAAAGATGAATATTTGATTCCGTGATGCATATTGATTGATGTTACAGGATAAAATATTGATGATGGACCGTTAAATTCATAGATTATAGTAGATTTCATTCTCTACGTAACTCTTCTATGAATTATTATTTCATTGCGAATATTGATCCAAAACTTGTTGTCATCAGATTCTATCGATTTTTCCTCGTTGAAGACTAACGATAATTTGTTGTATATTATCTTAGTCATAATATTCTTTATTGGGCTAGTTGAGCTCACCCTTTTCCTTGTTGTTCCATTTTTCTTCTCGTGAGGCGAGAATGTAGCGAGTACTTGCTAGTGGGTATGGAATGAAGGTTCTAGAGAGAGTTGTTTAGTAGTCCTCACCATTTTTGTAAAATAATGAATCAATAATTATGATGGGGATTTATTTATGCGTGTGGATATTGTCTTTAAGACAATATTATATTTAAACTCACAAGATATATTGTCGTATTTCACACGACATTTGTATTATTGAAGTTGTAGTTTGCTTCTTGTACCATGTATTTGGCGACTCAGAATGGGTGTTGTGTATACCTATTTTGGGGGCGTCACAGGGATAATATGTGATATGTCAATTAACCCTTGTTTTGTGACAGTGTTAAATTTGCGGAGTTATCCCGATTTGCATCCCATTTGGTTGATAATGAGGAGCGAATGACGCGAATGTTTCTAAGAGGTTTGAAACCCGATATACGTCAATACCTCATTTCTCACAAACTTTGTTTATATTCAGATGTTGTGAATATGGCTCAGTTATTGGAGCGCGATAATGAGTCAGCATAACCAAAAGGCAACGACCAACAACACGATAATAATCTTACCGGTGGCAACGGCCATCGAAACAACGATAACCATCACGGAGGAAATTATCATTCTAGAAATGATAACCACTTCAGTGGTAATCATGACCAAGATAATAGAAGTGGAAATTTCAAGAAGAGAAGGTCATTTAGCTCAATTTTGTCGAATAGTGAAGTCAAGTCCAGCTGGGACGGTGGCACCAAAGGCAGATACGGACAAAACAAAGTCGGCAGTTTTAGGAAGAGTGTTTTTCGTGATTTCTCAAAAAGCGAGTAACCCGAACGAAGTTAGCACGGGTTAGTTAATTATAAATTTTTGGGAAGTCTATACCTTATTAGATACCGGTTCTACCCATTCTTTTATATCTCTTGCTTGCGTTCAACGTATAAATTTGACTCCGGAGAAGTTAGACTTTGACTTATCTATTGAAACTCTGTTAGGAGAAACCTTCATTAAATGTGTTATCCAAGTCTTGGATGAGAGTCACAGTTTTGAATGATATTTCTATTGTTAATAAATTTCCTGACGTATTCTTGAAGACTTCTTAGCCTACCCCAGAACGTGAAATCGAATTTTGTATTGACCCCAGTACAAAACCCATTTCTTCAACCCTTAAATATTTCTTCACCCAAAACGAACGTATAATGCGCCAAAGACGATGGCTCGAGCTATTGAAGGTTACGACCATTCAATATCATCGTGGAAGAAATGACGTGGTAGGACGACGTTGAGTAGAAGATGGTATACGTTCTGAGTCGCGATGTTATTAACACAAAGACCCATTTTGTATAACTTACAAATGATGAAGATAGAGTTAAATACTCTAGGGACCCACGTGAAGATAACGAATATACGAGTAGAATCGACTTTAATCGATAAAGTTAAAGTCGCTCAAACTACACACCCGAATATGATGAATGTGAAGAAGAAGGTTCAAGAAGGCGTTATCTCAACCCTCGACTTAATTGGCCCATTTGAAATCCTTGATCGAGTAGGAACTGTGGCCTATAGACTCGTTTTACTGCCAAATATGTTGCGTGTTCATAACGTTTATCACGTACTGATGTTATGTAAATATGTGGACGACCCGAACCACATTATTGAATTAGAACTAGACGAGATAGCGGAAGATTTAACGTATGATGAGATACGTGTTAAAATCTTGGATAAGAAGGATCATATTCGACACTCAAAGGTTATACCTCAAGAGTTGGAATATAAAATGAAGTCAATGTATCCTCACCTCTTCGGCATACCAAGTATTTACGTAAATTTCAAGGGCGAAATTTCATAAGGAGGGGAGATTGTGAGACCCCAAATTTTATGAATAAAGATTTTGATTTCTCAAAATATTTTTTTAATATTATGGTGTGGATTTGATATAATGTTATAGTTGTGGGTAATATTTATAAAATTTACAAAGTAAGCAAGTGGTTATATAATATTCGATTTGGTCTGGGAATCTTCGTTTTAACATGGAATATTCGTACGACGGCACAATCATTGGTGGACCCCACAACAGAAGTATTGTCGTAGTAAGAAAACGACAGAATTATCTTTTTATAAAAATAACGACGGAAGTGTTACCGTTAAAACTTTTGAACTACCCGGTAGTAAAAGTATAGTAATACGCGTGGTTGCATAGTAGCACACGATATTGGTTATTGATGCTTAATTACTACAGTAATTGCTGCATCATATCTTTCATATTATTGATTCAATTATTATCACAGTATTATCTGCATTATATGTTATATTATTAAATCAATAATTGAGACGACAAAGTTGTTCATATTATTAAATTACAATATTTATAATGTCTAGAAGTTCTGTCAAGGAGAGGTTTGGTCACCTAATTGCGCGCCAATAGGGAGAAATCCTTATTGGAAAGCCCCCTCTTTCCTGGGAACGACCTGATTGTTAAATATTGTGAGTTATAATATTAATGATGAATAAGTTCGTGTTGATTAAAGATGAAATTGATAGTTCTATTGTGTTGAAATTATTTGAGTTAATGGAAATCGACATTTATTTCGATAATAATTGATGTCTAGAGGTTATATTGTTCAATCGGGTATTCTGTGCACTTTTTGTGTCGGAGTACTATTCACGAGTTACTATTCACCCAAAAAATATATTTCTTTTCGGTCCAAATCATTTTTGGTTACAATATTATTCCATGAGGAGATGTGCTAATTTTTCATACCGTTGGTTGAAATTATAATAGTAAATCAATATGGATCGTTGATTCAAAGTTTTAATAGTAACTGTAGGGATTTCAGCACAAAACACAGCGAAAATAGAAAATAAATCAAAGCAATTCCGAAACCCAAAATAGGATCCAAGCGAAACTGAAATTAATTCAGTGGTTTAGATATTATACCGATTATGAAAAAGTTCTGAAATAGCTTCGAATCCTTTACGCAATCCAATTAGAACCGCGCCTCTACGGTATCCACACGAACGTCGCACGAACTGTCGAACGATTCTGCAATAAGAGGGACTTGCGGTACTAGCCACCAAAGAAACGATTATGAAACTATTTTCTCTCTAGTCTCTCTCTAAGAGCGGCTAGGGTTTTCAATTATGATATCTACCTAAGTAGCTGCTATATATCATATATATAGTAGTTAAAAGGAATTAATAAAATCAAAACCTAATTTCATAAAATCTGAATTTATATATATATATATATATATATCTTAATTAAGTCTTACTTAATTAATATACATATATACAAATTATCTTTTTAATTTCAATTCATCATTTAAATACTATTAATCATATTAATATATTTAAATCCTTAAAATTTAAATTTATTCCCTTTAAATTAAGGTTTGCCGTGTGTGACTTATATAGGTTATTATTACGTTGGTAATAATTTTATAATCATATTATAAAATTATAAACAAAGGAGAATACATCTAGTAATGCATCACTGCTACCCAAGTAATAATAAGATCGATGATTCAATGCAACCTTTTCGTGACCAATGTTTCAATGTAATTTAATCCTTTTAACCTTAATATCCTAGATTAAACTCGAGTCATGGAATGTGTCATACTCTTCATAATTTAATCTGAGTTTTTTTGGTCAATGAGTAGACTATATGAAACAAATAACTATTTGAGAATGGCCATGCATTTCATAGTCCTACTCAATCAAGAGGCCTATGGATATCACCCCAATATATATAGAGGGTTAAATTACATCTAGATCACTCATATTCCTCACATGATTCATGATGTACCCAATAATCATCTTTATAGTCCACCCTATTAAAGGTGGCATTTGATGATATCAAAGTACATAAATTCTCGTAATAGTAATATAGTGATTTCGTGCCGGAGGACCATTACATCATTGTCACCATGAGAATCGCTAATGACACTTTGCATAATGTTCCACGTAGAATTCTCATGGTGGAGTCCATCCAAAGACATCGTTTTCTAACATGTACTACGCATCGACTTAATATCTCATATATTTATGACCAATGAGATTTGGTCATCAAATCGATCCACATACTTAGTCTCAATGCATCATTGTTGTCCCATTAACAATGATACTCGATTAGGGACTTTTAAGAATAATGATACTAATTATAATTATATAATCTCATGTTCAAGTCACATACTTGAAACTATATAATTTAGTATCACTATTCTAAGGAATTTTATTATGTTAACATTTATATAACGCAAAAAATAAAACCATAATAAAATCATTCATTTATTCAATCAAATATAATATCAAAATATTAAGCAATTATATCAAATAATTGGCCTCTAGGGCATAAACTCTAACAGTAACATGTCCCTTCAGTTTTCCAAGAGTTATTTGTCCCTTCAGTTTTCCAAGAGTTATTTGCCTCTTCGGTGTTCCAAGAGTTAATTTCCCTTCATGAAATAGTAGTTGTCTCTTCAATATTACCAAGAGTTATTTTGACCCTTCGTTAAGACCAATAGCCACTTTCAGTTCGTCTATAAATAGAAGCTCATTCCTTCATTATTCGTTACGAATTCACTGAAACTCTAGAGAAAAAAATTATAGAGAGAAAGAAGAAGAGAAGTCTGCTACCTCACTTTTCCAATATTCAGTTTCTTCTAAGGTATGAGATATCATTATTATGGTAAGGGGTATTATTCTTTCGTATTCATGAAGAGGATTATTTTTTTCAATACTCGTAAGAGTTGTTATTCCATTCTTCATTATTATGTTGGAATAACCTGTTTATGCGAAGTACCGCATACATGGTGAAATTCTTCCATTATTCCATTCTTCATTATTATGTTGAATAACTTTGTTTATCTAAGCACCGCATACATGGTGAAATTCTTCATTATTCCATTCTTTATTATTATGTTGAATAACTCTTGTTTATCTGAATCCGCATACATGGTGAAAATTTTCTATTATTCCGTTCTTTATTATTCTGTCGGAATATCTTGTCTCGTATGGCTTACACCCGCACTGGTTCCATTATTTATTATTCTCGCTTAATATCCCATACGTCGCGCGTACGCATGACCTTGTTCTATTATTTATGATTCTGTTGGGAATAACCTGTTTGTACGATCTATCGCATGTTTGGTGAATTCTTCTGTTATTCCATTCTTTATTATTCTGTTGGAATAACCTGTCTATGTGGATTACCACATGCATGGTGAATGATCCTTTGTATTTCATTCCTTATTAAATTGAGGAAATGATCTGTTTACGTGGATTGTGATGAAAGTCATAATAAAAGCATTGGATTGATGAAAATCATAGGTATATGTAGTATTAATAAGTGTTATAATGAGTTATGTTTGTTATTATGTGAAAACATGAAAGTTTCTTAGAAATCACAAAGGGTTGAAAATCAGATTTTGGTGAAAATAAAACATGAAATTTAATTGACCATATCTCCTATTATATTTTGAATTTTTGAGTGTGGTCAAGTTCTAGAGTTAGATCTATGAGTTTTCTAACTTATCCAAGTGGAATCACTCAAAAAGGTGTTGTAGATTTTCGTGTGGACTGATTTTAGCAAAGGAGTCAAAAACTGCAAAGTACTAAATAACTACAGCCCAGAAATTTAAAAGGGCATCTTCGGCCACTTAATTTGTGAGAAAAATTCTGGCCTTTTGGGACATGGAAATATATGGTATAAATTACCTCCTGTCCAAAAATGAACTCATTCTGACTTAAAATGGGCAAGTTATGACTATTTCAATATTTAGATTTTTCCGACGAAAAATGCTATAAACCGGAGTTCTATAACTCCGATGACCATGAAATTTAAACTAGAAGCTCACGTTAACATGTGTAAGATCCTGCCAAGATTTGGGAATTTTTGGAGTTAAACTTGAGGTAGCTAATTTCTTAAGGAATTAATTAGAAATGATATTTTTGAAAAATAGTAAATGAATTTTAAAAATTCCGAGAAAAATATATGTTCAATATGGGACTATAATCTGCTAAATCTCAGAAAAAAAATATTTTTGGGACTGATTTGGTATTTTTCATGAAAATAATCTAGTTATGAGTAAATGAGTTAAATATGTTATGTGAAGTAATAAAATTGGAAAATAGGATTTTATGGCTTGAGAATCCTATATAGGGTATATGCAGATTTTTGATAAGTGATTTGATCATTGGTGATAAAATCTTATGAGTATGAAATTTTTGATTGATTAAATACATTATTTGGTAAAGTGTAAACAATTGAAATAAATTGTTTATAAGTTTAAGAAGTTATTAAAATAGTGTTATAATATTAATTATATTGGATTATGAGTTTATTAAGTGATTGATAATATTTGGATAAATTTAAAGTCTTTAATATTTATCCTTGTTTTCGTTTGATTTGTGCTTATATCATTGTCATCATTCTCATGCTTATATTGTGATGAAAGTCATTTTGACTTACGTGCATAGATGAACTTGGTGTGATTATGACCAGGAATTATTCGGTGTAATCAAAATCGTAATGTGACGAATGATGTGGTAAAAATCCTCAGTGGCCTGTAGTGCATTGATGGACAGTGTTTGGTATGATTATGACCAAGGATTATTCGGTATAGTCAGGACTATTGATGATTTAATGAATATCCTTGGCCCGTAGTGCAAGGATGATTCGATGATGTGGTTTATTTATTAAGCTGAGTCTCAGCGATAAAAATTGGTGAAAACATTTTAAATCATAGAAGTTAGTAGATTTTATTCTCTACTTGACTCTTCTAATGGATTGCTTGTTCCGCTGCAGTTAAACTTGATGTTTATTGTATTTTATCAGTTTAACATTGTTGAAGACTAATGATAGTTTATTCTGCATTATCTTAGTCATAATATTTCTTACTGGGCTAGTTGAGTTCACCCTTTTGCTTTCATTGTTCCCTTCAGAAAATGAGAATGTAGCCGAGACTAGTCGGGGAACAGATTGATGGTCCGAGATGGTGTATTAGTAGTCCTTACTATGGCATGACATGCAATATATAATTGTATTAAGGACCTAAGATGTGTGTGTCGTATTTTATACGTCACTTAATAATTGATTTTGGTGAACAACAATAGGGTGATGAGAACCTCACCACGAAAGCGTCAAAAGCGCACTACAAAAAATGAAGAGAACAAAATCTTCTCGTGTCCCTTTGGAGACTTGAAATATTTGTTGTTGTACTTTATATGGCATATATTAATTTGAGTACTAATATTGTCGTATTATATATACGCTATGAATATTTGTATTAAAACTCACAGTATAATTGTCGTCGTATTTTGCACGCATTGTTGTATAATTAAGATTGTATTTGAATTTTGTACCATGATCCGACGACTTCGTGATGGGTGAGGTATACCTATTTTGGGGCGTCACGGGGTTATTCCCAATGTAATAATAAATAATGGAACCAAAGTTAGCGTAAACGTCATGCATGCGGGATATTCCAATGTAATAATAAATAATGGAACCAGTCATGCGTAAACGCGCACGACGATGATATTCCAACGAGTAATAATAAATAATGGAATCAGTCACGCGTAAACGCACGTATATGATGTTCCAAATGTAATAATAAAGAATGAAATAACAAAAGACTTCACCGTATGCGATAGGCAAGATGCATGTGTTATTCCAATGAATAATAAATAATGGAACCCGTGTCATGCGTATAATACGCATGCATGTGATATTCCAAATGAATAATAAAGAATGGAATAACATATTAATTTCACCATGATGCGATTGGATATACAAGTTATTCCAAATATAATAATAAATAATGGAATAATGTAAGAATTTCACCATGATGCGCAGATTGCGATATATAGGTTATTCCAACATAATAATAAAGAATGGAATAATGTAAGAATTTCACCAAGTATAGGGTAGCTCACAGATTCAAAGTTATTCCAATGTAATAATAAAGAATGGAATAACAAAAGTTCTCTTCATGAATACGAAAGAAATAATACCCCTTACGAGTACAACAAATAAATCCCTTATCTTAGAAGAAACTGGATATAGGAGTAGTGAAGTAGCGAATACTTTTCTTCTTTCTCTCTATAGTTTCTCTCTGTAGTTTCAAAGAATTCGTAAGAAATAATGAAGGAATGAGCTTCTATTTATAGAGAGAATGGACCTAATAAGTAACTAATTCATGAAACTATTCCACATTGATTTACTTTTAAACAGACGGTCCATATTGATTTACTATGCAAAGATTAATAAAATATTCTAATAAAACAAAATCTTTTAAATAAAATATAATATATTCTATTTATATTCTAATAAAACAAATAACTTTATAAAAGTATTATGTTTTATATAAAAAGATTTTACTATCTGCAAACACTATGCAAATACTATGCAAATACTATGCATAATAAAATATAATATATTCTAATTATTGTCTAATAAAATAAATAACTTTATAAAAGTATTCTGCTTTATATAAAAAAGATTTTACTATGCAAAACACTACGCATAATAGAATATAATATATTCTATTTATAGTCTAATAAAATAAATAACTTTATAAAAAGTATTACATTTTATATAAAAAGATTTTACTATGCAAAACACTATACATAATAAAATATAATATATTCTATTTATAGTCTAATAAAACAAATAACTTTATAAAAGTATTCTTTTTTATATAAAAAGCTTTTCTGCTTTTATTATATTAATAATACTAATAAAAAAAATTTATATATATATATATATACTTCCATGACTTCATAAAAGACACCTCAATATATTTAACAACATTTATCATCATTATTATAATTCATAATATTAATCGACAAGGTCGTTCCTGTGAAAGAGGCTTTCCAATAAGGATTTTTCCTATCATGAATTAGGTGACCAAACCTCTCCTCGATGTAACTTCTAGACATCGTTAATATTGCAAATAATAATATTAATAACTCATCATCTCAATTATTGATTTAATAATATATAAAATATCGACAATAATTGAATCAAATAACACGAGATACTTATCAAAGAATTATCGTAGTAATAATTGAACAAAACCGAGTGACTTCTCACGTAAGATCAATAATCAATAATGTGTACTACTATGCAACCATGCCAGACATCGTATTTTTTACTAATGAGGAGTTCAACAGCTTTTAACTCGAAAACTTCCGCCGTTATTTTCATAAAAATATTTTTGTTATTTTTCAATTCGACAATAATTCCGTTGTAGGGGGTCCACTAATGATTGTCTTGGTCGCATTTAATATTCCCCGTTAAAACGAATATTCCCCGACCAATCGAATATTTTATAACAACTTGCATACTTTGTAAAATTTATAAATATTACCCACAACTATAATATTATATCAAATCCACACCATAATTTTAAAAAAAATATTTCGAGAAATTTAAATCTTTATTCATAAAATTTGGGGTCTCACAGAGGCTTAGTTGTTAAGTTTGAATTTTATTTTCCCTTCTTCCTCTTGTGCCTTAATAACTTTAGATATTTTACTATTTTGTCCTTCTTAATTTAATTTTTTAATTTTTTATTTAATTTTTCAAATTTTATAAAATTTTTATTTTATCCTCACATAATTTACAACAAGATTTTTTAAATTTTATGGTAAGGACAGAGTATTGGGTAACCATTTATGTATGGTTGAATGACACTTCTGTCCTTTAAGTCTTTAAAGTGATATTTTTTTGGTGTTTTTGTTCTTTTTACCCGATTTTGACCACAACCCGACCCATTTTGACTCAATTTCACCAATTAAATTTTAAATAAAAAACTTAAAAAATTTAAGAGAATTATTATTTACAAATAATTATTTTTAATATTTTGAAATAAAATATTATTTTTAAAAAGTTTTAAAAATAATTTTTATTTTTAGGAAAAATATTAGAAAATTTTATTTTTCAATAATGAGTAAAGTTTCATAAAATATAGATTCAAAAAATTAAAGTTTAAAGTTTTTAATTATTTTTACGAAAAGTTACACATCTTTTAAAAAAATAAAAAACTATTTACTTTTTTTTTGAATCTATATTTTATGAAAATTTATTCATTTAAAAAATAAATAAAATTTCTATTTTTTCTGAAAATAAAGTTACTTTTTTGAATATATATTTTATAAAATTTACTCATTTTTTTAAAAAAAAAAAATTTCTAAGTTTTTTCCTAAAAATAATAATTGTTTTAAAACCTTTAATTTCTTATTTAGCTTTTCTGAACCTATATTTTATGAAGAAAAAAATCTCTACTTTTTTGAAAAAATAAAGTTTTATTTTCTTATTTAACTTTTTGAATCTATATTTTATGAAACTTTACCTATTTTATGAAAAAAAGTTTTAATATTTTTTTCCAGAAAATAATAATTATTAATATTTTAAAATAAAATATTGTTTTTAAAATAATGTTAAAATAATAATTATTTTTAAAATAATTTAAAAACTTTTTTTAAAAAATTAATTGGTGACATTTGGGTTGGGTCACTTGAATGATTTAATTAAAAAAAATAAACTTTAAAAATGGGTGAGAAGTTAAAAGAATATTCACCCATTTATCTATCTTGTGTAAAGCGGTAGGGCCGGCTGTGTACGTAAACAGTGTGCTTTGCTTTAATACAATCAATTGTAGTGATTTTGAAAGAAGGGGCCAAGGCCAAGGCCAACGGGGTGGTATGAATTGGCGCCTTTCAAATTTGTAATTTGTAGTTGGTAAGATCTTTTCCCTTTTCGCTTTTTCCCTTTGCTAAAAGCTCTAGCTAGCTAGCTTTATATATCCATATCCTCTCCTGTTTTTTTTACTAACTTAACGAATGATACTCTTTTAACGAAGAACTCTGACGCGAGGAATTGTGCGAAAAAAAGTTTTATTCACAATAAATCTCTTACGAGTAATATACTATTTTTTGTGAAAAATTTATTATTTATTACTGGTCCTTTTTCTTTGTTTCTCTAGGAAATATTACTGAATCCGACCTTGGCTCAAAGCCATCTTATCATACTTTATCTCTTCTTATCTCTCATTTTCAGTATTTAACTTTGTCTCATAAAACAAAACTGAATCCTAATTTATCTCCGATTGTTCTTTTATAGTAACCACTCATACGTTAAAGACTTATAAATTTAATTTTATTACAATATTAAATTTTAATTACAATTTTGATTTTAGAAGTAGCTAAGTACATAAATTAAAGGTTGGCAAATAAGAGGAAATACCCAAATAGTGTAAAGTTTGTTATAATAATATACTCCCTCCATTCCTAAATAAGTGTCGTTTAAGGTTTTTGCACATAGATTAAGAAAGACATTTAATACTACCATTTTATAATTAAAATCTGTGTGAAATTCCATCACTACCCCTTTATGGGAAGTTGAAAACTATTAATACTAAGGTGAGAATTTCTTGGGACAATGAGAGAAGGTAAGGGTGATATAGGAAAGTAAATAATTTATTCTCCTAGAAAGTTGTAAACGACAGATAAATTGGAATAAATTTTTTCTTCTAAAACGTCACTTATTTAGAAATGAAGGGAGTACATATTTACCAATAATTTCAGATACGTATGTGAAAGATTCAACCTATAATTAATTTCATCAATATGTTAAAAAGGAACAATTTTGTAAAAAAAATTAAATTTTAAGGAATGTAATTGAAAAAGTTTGTACTTTAGGGAGAAAAATAAAATTTTGTGAAACTTTCAGACACTTTTAATTTGCAGCTAACCCAATTAATATTTATGCCCTGTTTTAAATTTGAGTTGTATACTTAAAGACATTTTTTTGAGAAAAAAATGATGCCAAACATGATTTGAAAGTTTAATCGTAATTTGAAGTTTATTAACAAGTGGAGTTGAGATATGTGTTTTTATAAATTTTAAATGAGTGTAACTCTTGATCCGTTTGGAGTTACGGGATATATAATATATTAAATCGAAACTCTATAAGATACATTACCTTTGACCGTGATGTACACCATTATAAGCCCGAAAAACCTATTTAAAGGGGTCTTATTGTTCGGTCAAAAACTTAATATTATTTTTAGTTTTTAGTATTTCATTGTTATATTGGAACATATTTTAGCTTATAAATACGTTCTCTTAGGGTTTTTCCTTGTGCGCAAGGCGTTATTTACCTTTGTGTTAGTAGGTTAAATTAATCATTATAATCTGATGTGTCATAAAATATTAATAATGTATAAGAACGGTTGGAGTAATTGAGATCCGGTTAACTTTATGGTAAGTTGGTCAATTGATTGAATCAAATCTTGACACGTAGAGAGACCATCTCTCGCTTTACGCTAATACATCAGATTGATCAATTGACTAAAGTTAACTTCACGGTAATCACCTCTGAGTAATTGATAACTTTTTTACTGCCACAGAAGTTAGCCAAAAACTGAAACAAGTGACGAGTATTTGTTTTTTTATTTTAAATTATAGTAATCATTTTAATTCTTTATAATGTTGTAATATTTTCTTCTAAAAGATTTTAATCTTAATATATCCCATTATATTTTGGTAAGAAAAGATTGAATAAGAAAAGATGCTACAAAATACTGTGCACAATAGCGATCAAATATCCACCCAATACACAAATGGTCAACCAATTGAATTAATTCTCCAGAAAAATGAAGAAGCAATTGAATGAATGTATTTATATAAACTACTCGTACAATACAAAAAAAATGTACGGATACATTGGACCTAAACCTAATTTTGTCTTGATTGACATTTTTCTGTGCCACCGTCGGTTAGGGTAATTTTATTTCTTTAATAACTACCAGTAATTTATTTATTTTATCCAAATTTTAATTAATAAAAAGGGAAGATACGAAATAAAGTGCACGAAATGCATGACCCACCCCCACAAGGTCCACAACACCACGACCGACCTTACTCTCTCTCCACTTTCCCTCACTTTCTCTCTCTAAAACACCGAATTTCCTGACTCACATCTCACTCCACCATTACAAACCACTCCATTTCTTCAATTTTCAGAAGAAAAAAAGTTCATTTCCTTTTGCAATTTAATTCAAATGCTTGAAACTTGAAAAAACAGCTTTTTCTGGAGCTAATTATTAGTTTGTGATGCGGTGAAAATGTCGAACAATGGGATTAGTTATAGGAATTATAATGGTAGTACGCACAGCAAGAGCTCGCTGAATTCATACCCTAGCAAGTCTTCGTCTTTCAAATCCAAAGCTTCAACGCCGAATTCAGTTTCTGGTCTACGCCGCAGCAGCACTGGTTCGGTGAATGGCACACCTAGCAGTGGAGGAGTCAAGTATGATGCTGGAGGTATCTATTTATGTCTATGTGCATAAATGCATAATTACAATTTTAATTTAGTTGAGTGAGTTTTTTAATTTCGTAATTTGTTCAATTATTCTAGTTTGTTAATGACAATGTGGAATTTTTGAGCTAGTTGAATTTGATGATTACGGATTACTTGTTCACAAAATTGTAAAGATAGGAGAGGTTTAGGAAGAAGATTTGAGGTGATCCTTAGTGCAAAATCCAAAATTTAGGAGTTAATTTTTTTTAATCCTCCTTGCTCTTTTGATTTTATTAAATGATCATAATTAGCTAACAAAACGAGTTCTCTTCCTTTCACAAAAACAATTTTTGGTTCAAGAAGTTTTGTTAATTTTTAAGAGCCTGTTTGTGCTTATCCAACAAAAAGAGTTTTTTGATGAATGCTTACAATAAACCAATGAAATAATGAATAATTTTGGATCATTTTTATAATGTTCAATTGGAATAAGAAATGTGGGGTTAATGAATTAATCTGGTTTTCTCTAATAAAATGGTAGTTAAACTCTAATTTGAAATTTCTATAACTACTTTTGAGGCGGAAAAAATAAAATCCAATGGCATAGGTTCAAAATTTCCCTCAATTTCTGTTTTTCCAACAATTTAGTTCGAGTTCGAGAACATGCATCCAGGAAAATTACATTCATGGAATGGACAAGAATCTTGATGGAGATACAGGTGCAGAGATCACTAATTCCTTAGTAAAAGATGATTCATATCTCACATTGTATCATGTTGCATTTCAACTTAATTTGACAATGTTTCCTGTTCTATATGAAGTTAGCTCTACTTAATGTACCAAAGGCTTGTCACAATTACTTGGTGTCTACGTTATGACTCTTGCCAAGATGCTCTATCTAGTTGGTGTAAATACTTGTTCCACAATTATTTAATTGACTTGTTTCACTTTTTGGCTCTTTCGATATAGGCAGATCCAAGTCAGTCGTGAATAATTTATATTTTCTATTGGTGGTATCATATTGGTGTCCTGGCAAGAATTTTTATTGAGTTAGCTGATGGAAGATGACAATGAAATTTGAGACTTTTCTGTAAAAGCTTTGCTTGAAACACATGCATAATATAGAAATTAATGTTCTTTAGTCCGGCTTTTTATAGCTGGGCTAGCAATAATGTTCAGTCTTGGGTTTTCATATAATTGTACCGGATAATATTAATTTCAATACAAAGGGTTGTTACTCATAATCACATATAACATTATCAACATCATTAGTGGCATCAGCAATTCAGTATGAGCAGCATCTTCAGCATGTTTATTATAATGTTCTGCTGCTGATACTATGATTGCTATCGATTTATTTTCTATCCTACTAACTGTGTACCGTTTATTTGCTGTTTATTTCCAGATTCTATCTTTGTTAATTTAAGAATTGCATTTAAATCGGAAATTTTGTTACACGAAGAAAATATCTGGAAATAAGTAGGTTAGCCTGGATTTTTAAGCTACCAATTGATCAACTAGTTCTAGCTATTTGAGAATGTCAAACATTGCTAAACATATTTTAACACTCCCCGTTGCTTGCAACCCTGCTCGGTCTTTAAAAGACAAAGCAAGGGGCATCATAACTCACAAATGGAACAGACCACCAATTGCACTAACATAAATGGGCCCTAAATTCATCTTGAAAAATTTAAATTAAGAAACTGAAGCTCATATACCATATTAAGCTAATAAATGCTTTAAAAGCTTTAAGCTAAGTGGACCAACAATGTATGTCCCATGCTTTAAGAAACTTATTTTCTTTGTCCTCCTTTCTCGCTCATATGTCTAAACTTGATTTAACTAGAAAAAATATTAGGTGAAATTAGTAAGCTATTTTTTTTAGAGAATTGTTGATATTTATGCAAGGTCTCCCTCACATGATTGTGGGGCCTACTATTCATGTGAGGACGACCTTGTAGAAATATAAAATTTCATCGTGGAAATATCACTTCCATTTTTATATATGAAGGATAAAGGTTTGTTAGTGGCTTGTATTCTTGCAAACTGACTTTATGTTGCCATGCGTACACATAGTTCCTGGGAGAGTTCGAGTGGCTGTGAGATTACGACCTCGAAATGCAGAGGAGTTGGCGTCTGATGCTGATTTTGCTGATTGCGTGGAATTGCAGCCAGAGGTATTCCTGATGTTATGTTCATCTAAAAAATTTGCATGTTTATCATAAAAAAATTACTTCCTAGATTGTCAACCTGGCCAGTGACGCAGTGCATGGATTTTATTGGTTCTATTTCAGGTCAAGAGATTGAAACTTAGAAGAAACAACTGGGATTCAGATACCTATGAGTTCGATGAAGTGCTTACCGAATTTGCATCACAAAAGCGTGTCTATGAAGTTGTTGCAAAGCCTGTAGTGGAGGTATTCATGAATTAAAAGCCTTCCATGTTTGTCATAGACTTTTTGCGGCCATTTGCATGATGATTCATTGAACTTCTGTAAAATATGTCTTGTGCATAAATAACTGACCATTTCCAGTCTTAATATCGTTTTTTCCTATTCCAGAAATGTAATAATATCGTTGATGTCCATGCCAAAGTCTAATCAGTGTAGCTAAGTTACGTGTATTCTATTAATCGTCAATGACACTGTCATAACTGAAGATGTTTCCCATTTCAAAGTACAGTTGTCAAAGGCTTATGAAATTGAGCTTGATTGAAGTAACTTACGGGCCATCACATCTAGAATCGATACTGTTTTGACAAATATGGGTGGTACTACATGGCCTATTTTGTCTAAATAATGCAGAAATGTATAACTTAATATGAGTAATGCTAGGGGTCCCAAATTTGGGCCCCAAATTGAAGTGTCATTGTTACATTGGTTACTCAGTAATTCACACTTGTTACATGTTCTATCACTATGATTTTGTTGCCCAATGTAATACTAACACATTAATTTTGGACACCTAGCATTACTCTTTAAAAAATTGTATTATTTTCTTGTTCAGTTTATCAGTTACAATAACCAGTAGCGATTCAATTATCTGTCTTTAGGAGGTGGGACCTAGTTGCTCAAATTATTTGGTGGACGTTTGGAAGGAGAGAAACAACCGGTACTAGGAAGGAAGAGTGAGACCTTTAGTTTACCTCGACTTTCTCTTTCCGAGCCTTCTGTTCTTTTGTCTTCAAGAGGTTTATCCAGACTCCATTGTGCATTTTACGATTAGTTTGGGACAGTTTACTTTAGGAACTTAGTGTAGGTACTTTTTCGAGG
Source organism: Panax quinquefolius (assembly GCA_020205615.1). Taxonomy (NCBI): domain Eukaryota; kingdom Viridiplantae; phylum Streptophyta; class Magnoliopsida; order Apiales; family Araliaceae; genus Panax; species Panax quinquefolius. The sequence goes on along the minus strand of CM035155.1, from coordinate 39,088,840 downwards.
TTCCCTGTATAGAGTTGAAATTTGGTCTGGGTTTTATACTTCTTGTGTACACGTGTTTGCCCCCTTTTTGGTGCTAGTGGATGTATTTACTTATCATTTTTTTCCTACATATACTTTCTTGGTATTTAGGAATATTCGTAGGTTTCTTACATCTTTTGTTCTCTATTTTCTTGTCTAATTGGATTAACGAGATTATTCCAGGATCGATTGACCATATTGGTAAATTTCTTTATGGGTGAATTTTCGTTGAGGACTTAGTTGTACATTATGTATTTTTTGGGTTGCTTTTTGGTTTTGTGGAGAAGTGAGGATATAATTGCATGGGGAGTTTGGGTTGGACATCACAGGTGTCCTTTTAATACACCCATGGACATCATGAGTATACGGGTTTTGCCCACATTTCTTGGCCTTTGATGAGCATTTAGTTGTCAAATGAAAATATACATATATCCGTTCCTCATAGTTCCTTTTTTCCAATGCTAATATTAGCCTCCTTCCATTCCAAAATATAGGATCACTATTAACCTTTTGAAGTCAAATTGAAATATTTTCAAATTCAAAATGGTTATGAATTCAATTAATGTTAGACAATACGATAATGAAAATTATAAACTATTAAAGTATTACTATATTCAAGATTCATTCTATTTAAAAGCTAAATGAATCACATCATTTTTGAATTTGAAAATATCTTATTGAATTCGAAAAGTTAAATTTGATCTTATATGAAAGAACTTAGGGATAGTGGACCAGCTTCAAAAAATTAAATTTGTTTATTTCATTTCATTTCATATACCTGTAATGTCTCTAGAAAGCTGAGTTCTGTTTGATTCTTCCTGGTTAGTAATTGTTTGTCATTTGCTTGCGCACATTATAATAAACTCGGGATTCCTTTTTGTTGAACTTTGTTAGAATTAGAATCACACACACGCACACGACAATAGAGAATTAACACACAGAGATTTACGTGGTTTCCCAAATTTGGGTACTCCACAGCGACTTGTTGTTTTATTGATGATTTCAGTTACATAGGACTTTACAATAGATAGTATTTATAGCCACTAATTCTATTCCAACCCTATTTCACATTATGGCTCAAATACTCATAATGTCCTCCAAAAAAACAAACCATTAAACTTCAGTCTGCCGACCGGCGCGGCCCGCGCCGCTCCCAAGCTGTCATTGGCGCGTCCCGCGTCATATGTGCAGAAGTTGCACCGATCCTGGCGCCTACCCACTCCTCCGATCTTTTGCACCGCACGCCCGCATACATACATGCAAAAATCTTTACTGCATCACCCCCAGCGGGAGCGGTGTGGCACACTAGCCTTTTTCAGTAGCTTCTATGTTTTGAGTCACAAATTCCAACAAACTTAAATAATTTCGTTAAATTCTATATCATCCTGAATCCTGATCCTTTATGGAACAAACTTTTGCTTATAACTCAACTAGGAATCTTATGTTTACAGCAAACAATTGTGTATTATTTGCTTTTGCAGAGTGTTCTGGATGGTTATAATGGAACAGTCATGGCATATGGGCAGACTGGTACGGGAAAAACTTACACGCTTGGACGACTAGGGGATGAAGACACAGCTGCTCGTGGAATAATGGTACGTGCATTAGAGGATATCATAGTGCAAATATTTCCGGAGACCGATTCTGTGTCTGTCTCCTATTTGCAGGTACTTACTAAAACTAATAGATCTCATGCTTGATAATCTTTTCAGCCTTAATTGATCTAGCTTTGCTTCAGCTTGAGAAGGATCTGAAGCTGTTCCCAGCTTCATGAATACAAATTATTTTATTTTCTATAATTATGTGCAGCTTTATATGGAGACCATACAGGACCTCCTTGATCCTTCTAATGACAACATATCCATTATGGAAGATCCAAAAACTGGAGATATATCATTACCTGGGGCTACTCAAGTAGAAATCAGAGATCAAGAGAGTTTTCTGGAACTACTACGACTAGGGGAAGCTCATCGCTATGCTGCTAACACAAAATTGAATACAGAATCTTCTCGCAGTCATGCCATTCTGATGGTGAATGAATACACTCTCTTCTTTCATGATGCTAATGCATTTAAGTTAAGAGGAAGATCGTTCTCATCTGTTTCATGTTATCTTAAAGAAACTTAGTAAAAATTTCTCCTGAGCAGGTACATGTTAAGAGGGCTTTCAAGGGAAGAGATTCTGCTCTTTCAAATGAAAATGGTGATACATCCCACATGCATAGAACATTAAAACCGGGCATAGTTCGGAAAGGCAAGCTAGTTGTCGTAGATCTTGCGGGTTCCGAGCGAATTGACAAGTCAGGTATCTGTCAGAACTCAGAAGTTATATACATAAATGATTTTTTCTTTTTGATTTTTCAGATGAAATATTTCTGCAAACATGCGTTTTTGCGTTTCTTTTCCTTTATAAATTATAATGGAACTAAGTTGTGCGATGATTAAGTTTTTTTGAGTAATTTTGTTTCTTGGACTGCACTGTGGTTTGGAATTATTCCGTGTCTGGCCAATCAGCTTATAAATTTAGTGGCATTACCTACTACTGCAAACTATTATGCTTTGTTAATTATGGATTACAGTGTAATTGCTGTATTAATTGTGGGAACAATGACATGTATGCATGCAAGGTTGCATTCACCAATGGATAATTAGTTGGTCTCAAAAGTCAATGAATTGTTTCTACTTTCTGATGTCAGTTCTAATTATCAGAAAAGACGAACATGCTTAAAAGTGAACAAGAAATGACAATTTTTTGAATGATTCGTTAAGTTTTGTCGGCTCACTTGGATGCAAGAAGAGATGTATGAGTGTTAAAATTTTATGATATTTTATATGGGGTTTCCTTCTTCACCTTGTCTGTTTAACATTTTATGCGATCCATTTTTGTTAATATTTCCGTTTTAAAAAATTGACATGAGGTGTGTAAATAGTAAGAAGCTTTTCACCACCTGTAGTTGAGGTTTCCTATTCAAATATTCATAATTTATGAGGGTTTGCTCATTCCTCATCTTAACACTTGTTAAAAATTCTATTTAGTTTCTCTAGGTTGTTTACATATATTGCTTGGTAGAATATGGCTGGATCTCCGTAGCATTGCAATGAGTATAAGAATATAAAAGTGTGAGTGGTTTGGTTTTCTTGCTGTAGGCTGTCCACTTGTCTGTGATTAATTTGTTATTATTGATTCTTTGACGTGAGCTGACAGTTGAAAACTAGCTAAACTAGGTAAAAAAATAAAACTTAAGGATGTTAGTGTTTTATTTGAAGAAAAAGTATTTGATTTTTTTTCTTTGGTGTATGAATATTATCTTTGGCTTTCAGTCTTGTTTCTGGCAACATTTTTAAAGATATTTTGTATATATTTGGCAGGAAGTGAAGGACATACGTTGGAAGAAGCTAAGTCTATAAATCTATCACTGAGTGCACTGGGCAAGTGTATCAATGCATTGGCAGAAAATAGTGCTCATGTTCCTGTCCGTGATTCAAAGCTTACAAGACTGCTTCGAGATTCATTTGGAGGTAAGATATTTGCACATGTAGAAACCTTGTTCTTTATATTATGGTTCAGTTGCTGCTGATGTGATCAAATTGCTATGAAATGAAAGTTTTTGGTGTCTCTGAAGCTTATCATACTGTAGAATATGACATGGAGGAGTTAAACCTAGAAGCAATTAGTTTCTTCTGGAAGGACAATGGATATATTTTGTTTTAAGATTATTGTAAATAGTTTGGAATGTGAAAATAGAAGAATCTTTGGAGAAATTTCGTTCAAGTGCTTGCACATCATATCTGCTCATGCTGATTTTCTTAAATTGTAATCTATAGAAGTTCAGTAAAATGGTGAGTCCTGGACTACTTAGCGACCATGAAATATGTCTAAATCAGAGCAAGACTGAACAATGTTTCCTAGATCTTGTGTTACTATTTCTAGGTAAGAATCAAGTTGTCATTAGCAGCCCCTGTGCATGGTTGTGTGGTCTTCTGTCATGACTTGGCTCCGAAACCTGCTATTGATTCAAGGACCAGAGTCATCTGAGGCAGCAATTGTGTTGTTAACTTTGTTACTTTTTACAGGCACAGCAAGAACTTCACTAGTTGTTACTATTGGTCCATCTCCACGCCATCGAGGAGAGACAGCAAGTACCATTTCTTTTGGACAGAGGGTAAGCTCCAAGCCTCCTTTAGTCTGATGCTTGGTCCTATTCATATTTTCTAGAGTTTTCTATCGTCATTATTCTTGCTGCTTAATGTATCGTTCTCTTGTAATGCTGTCAAATTGCCATAACATATCTCTCTCTCTCTCTCTCTCTATATATATATATATATTATTTCGTAAGTTATAAGAATATAGAATACATTATATTTTCAAAATAGTATATATCATTCACAGTAACATTTCTTGAGTCTTCATTTCTTGAAAATATATTGTCTGTTGATTTCCTAATTAATTTTGTTTAGATTGATACTTTGCAATTAATTTCATTATATAATTTTAAATTTTACGATTTGTGAATTGACTTCAAAGGTTAATATAGAAATATTTTTAATTTTGTAAATTAACCTCAACAAGTCAAAATCAAAATCTTTTTATAAATTGATGTATTACATGAATATATTATACAATTTTAATTGACTTTTAAAATAGAATATTTTTTTAAAAAGATTTTATAGTAATACAATTTGATTATACGAGATGGTTACACAACAATTTGCGAATCGACTTCAAAAGGTTAAAATATAAATCTTTTTGAAGATTTTGTAAATTAACTTCAACAAGTCAAAATCAAACTCTTTTTATGAAATTGATGGATTATTATATAGTAACTCAAGTTGATTATACTAGATGGTCACAAAATCATTTGCGAATTGACTTCAAAAGGTTAAAATAGATATCTTTTTGAAGATTTTGTAAATTAACTTCAACAAGTCAAAATCAAACTCTGTTTGTGGAATGGATGGATTACTAGTAACTCAAGTTGATTATACTAGATGGAAGCAAACTTAACTTTCCTTTTATTTGATTCAATCTACGGATTAGATGATATATTTATCACATGGAAACACTGCATTACGTTATATACTCTCTGTAATACTATCATTAACTTTCCGAAATAACATACTACTACATATAAAAAAAATTAATTCCAGCTATGTAATTGCCATAGCCGCCTACACCTTGGATCCGCTCTTGTTTGGTGATCATGCTGAATCATGGTGTATCCAAATAGGTCTTTGGTCATTGTAGGGGTGCTAACTTTTGTATTTCATAGGCTATGAAGGTGGAGAATATGTTGAAAATAAAAGAGGAGTTTGACTACAAGAGTTTGTCCAGAAGGCTTGATATACAACTAGAGACACTTGTTGCAGAACATGAGAGACGGCAAAAGGCTTTTCAGGATGAGGTTGAAAGAATAGCTGTGGAAGCACAAAAGCGTATTGATGAGGCTGAAAGAAGCTATGCTGATGCATTGGAGGTACTGCATGCATCTCTAACTATTCATCATTAGGATGAAAATTGATATTATGGTATACTGTATATTACATGCTCTATAGGATGTATAAATCTTTCTCTGTCATGCCATTAAAGCGGTGCTATGTTTTGATTTATCTGTGAAATACTTTTCTCATTTCATTATTTTCAACCAGTGGTTATGATCCCACAATATGAGAACATACTATAATCAATTCATCACTTCGGAGTCTGTGGTTTGCAACTAGATCTTTTCAAGTGTTCGTGTGTTCTATAAGGAATTAATTCTTGTTCAGCTCATATTTATTATGTTTGGTTCAGTAACATCACTTGGTTATTAGCTTTCCGAGTGATGTTTATATTGTTCTTTCTCTAGAAGGAGAGATTGAAACATCAAAAAGACTATATGGAGTCGGTAAAAAAGCTTGAGGAGCAAAGGGTGATAAATCAAGAAAGGCATGGTGAAGCAAGAGTCAAATTTGGACCCCAGGATGATACCATTTTGAACAAAACCAGAGGAGAGGTATACCAGTTCAGTAATTAATGTTTGTACTAGAAAATGTCTTGCATTTTCTATTGTTCTTTCTGGTTGTAAATGCCTTACATGGGTTCTACATCAGCTTGGAGATGGCCGTAACACAAGAGGCTAAGGCAGGGCCAAAAGCCACATAGAAGCATTTTGAAAAAAAATATATTTTATAATATATGCATTTAGAAGAAATTTAAGTGTAATGAATAAATTGATCCCAAAATTTTATAATTTTTATAATATACGCAAATTGATTTTTATAACTTTCTCAATTCCATATTATTTCTACTACTTGATGTATGCATCTTTCTTTTTTAAAAGAAATAATAATCTAATTTATATTATTTTTATAACATAAGAAATTTAAATATTTATTAACAAATTTGCTTAAATAAGGGGTGTATATATATAATGTTATTACTTGTTATATTAACAATATTATTACAAAATACATGTTTTACATATGCAACTGGCCAAAAAACACAAAATTAGCTAAAAAAATTAGCTCGGGGGCTGCACCCCGAACTCCGCCAAATTATTTATAGCATGATGAAATTTTGACCCCATTGGATAAAAATTCTGGCTTCGCCACTGGGCTAAGGCTTTCTGCACCTTTCTTTAGTTGTTTATCTCTTCTTGGCTCTTGATATTCATTGATGTTATTCTATTTCCCCCATTTTGTAGTTTATTTCCACCATTTTTCTTTTCTTAAAACTTGATGGTGGGTATTTTGGTGCGGAAATGTTAAACTAAACTGTCAAATTGTCTTTAGAGAATATCAGCTGATAAACAGTTACGATAAAGCAATAAAAGTACCCATTAAAGAGAGAACAGATAAAAGAAAAAGAAGAAGAGCTCTTGCGCTTCCTTATTATCTAATATTAGTGTCAGCCTTTCAGGTTTGCAAGATTCAACTTTAGGCTTTTGATAGTAGGGCTATAAAGTTCCTAAGGCTTCATATGTGTTTGTAGTTGTTACATTTTAAGGTTATTTTAAATATACCTGATGTATTTAATTAGATTCTTAAGAGTCAAAAGTAGGAAAGGAGGAATTTCTTCTATGATTTTGAAGCATCTCATATCGAAGGTAGTGAACTGAAAAACATGTGGTTCACTGGTTGTTCCCTTTATGGTTTAATCAACCCATTCAACAGTATTTTTGGGTTGCTTGCCATCAGTTTGAATTGATGGCAACAGATTAGCCATCCTAACTTTTGTAAAATTAAGAGTTTTATGGTACTAGAACCCCACTGAAGCCATTCGGAATGATTTAAATTGTCCCAAGTGAAGAGATTTGAACAGTACTTAGGCAGTCATATGAGTAAACCATAGTATAATTGCTGTAGTGGTCAATTAAACTTTTCAAAGTTTAAATCAGTGATAATGACTTCATGAACAAATAACAAAGAATCAGATTTGTATCAGAAGCGATACTTTGAGGGTAGTTGCTTCCAAGTGAACATCTTGTCAACCTCATGGAGGTCAAAAGTTGGTTAGCCGCTTTCACATAGAAGCCTTTGTGGCTTCCCATCATCTTTTTGGTTAAGTTATGGCGAATTAAAAGGAGTTTATTTCTTTGTCTAGATTAAAGTGGTCTGTGGATGGAGGTTTTGCCTTTAGTCGAACCATATAGTTTTATGCTATAGTGCTATATGGCATTGATTATGTTCTGTTTCTATTCTCATGTTCTTACATTCTAATATGGTATACCACTGATTCTTTGGATTTGCCAAATATTCAACCTTGAAGGGAACTAAATATCGCATAATTTTGAATTCTTTTTTTGCATCAAAACTTTTATCTTTTTGTCCAGGGGTTTTCTTCTATGTTTATCAGTCAACTTATAATTGTCCAGAATTATTTACCCTGTGTCTCATAAGTTCTGGATATTAATTAGTGACAGCCTCTTTGCATACTGATGGCTGACTTGTTAATTGTTTTCCTTCTGGAAATTAACTATCAGTTGTATGCTTTATGGCACACAGGCTTCTATGGTGTCTGGTTCTGAAGAACTTACTAAGGTTAAAACATTGCTTGAGAGTGAAATTCTTGTACGCAAGAGAGCAGAAAAGGAAATCAGTAATCTTAAAAGTCAACTATTACAACGGGAAAGGTCAGAGGTAAGACTTATGCTTTAAACAATGTCTCATAATGTAATTATCTGTGTCCTCTTTTCACTTTATAGCTGTGCTGCTGATAGCAAGTCTTCTGGTGTACTAGGTAGCAGGAAATTCCGAGATACTAAAGCTTCGGAAGATGTTGGAAGATGAGACACGTCAGAAAGAGAAACTTGAAGAAGAAATAGCTATGCTACAAAGTCAGCTGTTGCAGTTAAGTTTTGAAGCAGATGAGGTATGCTATCCATAGAGTCTATGTATTTGTTATATACTAATTTTTATTATTTCGGCGGTGACCAAATATTTACCTGATTGAATCATAGTACCAGGATTTCAACAAATGAACGTCCACTGGCCCTTTCGGTCCACCTTTTCCCCTCTTCTTTTGCTCCTGGGGAAGGGGATAACCTTTTGTGAATTATAATAAACTTGGAAAATTTGAATGAATTCAATATAAAATTTACAAATTAAATTGATGGATTTGACGAGAATGCACTATTGTAAGTCCATGTGCATCTATAGAACAACATTCACCCTTGCAAATGTCAATTCAATCTGTAATGTTGAAATTTGCTACAGTTCCCCTTGAGCATTGACATTATTGCCAAATGCATTGTTTATAGAACTGATTTCCTGATGATTCTCATGCATAATAAAATTTGTATGTTTTCACACTAGCGTACATCAAGCTGAGCCCTATATATATACTTTGTAGACAAGAAGAAAGCTTGATCATGTTGGCAATGCAAAAGATCCAAACGGTATAGATTCTCTCATGTCTCAAGTTAGGAGTCCACAGCTGCAAGATTCAGGACACGGGGAGAAGGCATCAGTAGCAAAACTCTTTGAACAAGGTGATGGATAATGTATATATGATCTCTTAAATGTTAGTTGGATGCTCATTATGTATAGACATATAGTCTCGTTCCTTTGTCCTAACGACATAGTATTTCAACAGTTGGACTACAAAAGATTTTGTCTTTACTTGAAGCTGAAGATCCTGATGTGCGAATTCATGCTGTAAAAGTTGTTGCCAATCTGGCAGCCGAAGGTATATTTCTCTTTTGTTTGGTTTGTCTTTATACTTGATCATTTCTCTACTCTTAAACTCGTTACTATAACTTCAACTGAAACAAATGGTTATTTAAAAACTGTCCTGTTCAAAATATTTTTGTTCATATTATCCATTTTTTTATAGCAATATCTATAAAAGCTACATTTCTGTAGATGTTGTAAATAATTTAAGGATATGAGATGTTATGAGGATGTTGATTTTCCAATATGTAGTCATCAGATTTTGAGTTATATTTTGGTGTGATATCTATACAGCTAAATCATAGTACAGGTTCTCTATTGATGTAATTGTTACTGCTGGTCTGTACCTGTTTTTAAAATTATTACATCAATAATAATTGTTAATGATCATTATGACAAGTATCTTTGTTGTCTTTTGGTTGAGCAAACCGATAGTAATTGGATATTGAGGGAGATGCAGTTCAAGTATATGATGTTGATTATCATGGAGCTTATTAGGATCCATTGTCCAAAGTTGGACTAGGAAAAGTGATGAGAAGCCTTTGTATGTGAAGATGATTAGAATATTCATATTTTCTTAGAGAATCACTTTCCAAATATATGGCTTAATATAAGTGATATATGCAGTAAATATAGTCAGGGTTAACGCAGTTGGTCATAAAGGAAGATAAAGTTATGATAGAATTTTATTCTTATTTTGCTTTAACATTGTCACCTTTATGTAAATTTTTATAAATTTTTTCATTGTAATCAGTTAGCCTGCTCCTATCATAGGGTGATGATGGAGGGTGATGATGGAGTTGGTGGATCAAGCTGCAAGCCATATTGTTTGATTATTTAATCTAAAATGTGTTATTGGTCCTAGGAGGTTGGACCGATGAAAATTGAGCTGCTATATGCATATCCATGACTTTTCACACCAGACTTTTCCCAATATCATACTTAAGATGCAGATTCTTAGGGTACGTTATTGAGGGTTCAATTGGTGGGATGATCAAAAGAAGAGGTAGCAGGCGTAATACTAAAATTGCGGAGAAAATGAGAAATGTGTTTAAAGATCCTATTACAATTGCATTATATTATAAAAATAAATTAAGTATGTTGTAACCAGATGATTTAAGTCAACTAAGCTAGCTACATGTAAGATGTAGGACAAGCGTTCCACAACTCTTGTTTAAGCTTAGATGCCAAAATTGATGGAGGGCTGTGGTAAAGTAAGTGTTTGGATTGCTTCTTTCGCTGGAATTTGATGCTAAAATTATAGAGAAAAATTGGATTTATATAACAAAGGGTAAATATATTTATGTCTGTACATGGCACTATTAACTCTTAAAAGTTCATTAGACAACCAACATTTCCAGCAAAATTTAAATGTTCTAAATGCTCAAGTCATTACTGGTAGATGCCAGTAGCCAGTAGGGATGTTTTGCTCTCAGTGTCATTCTTTTCTATCTTCATATTTTCCGATGTTGACCTTCTTCAAACACCAGAGCTTGTACTAACTTCCCATGTCATAACTAATTTAACAAATTTAGTAGTCCAAATATAGACATTTCACATTCGCAAGTGTCAAATGGAAATCCAGCATAGTATTTATATTGTGTTAACAATGTAAAGGACTCACTGTTTTTCATTAAAGGCATTATTTCTTGCTATTAGGATTACAGTTCAGTTGAAAATTATATTTACATTCCACATAATTCACAGAAACAAATCAAGAAAAGATTGTAGAAGTTGGCGGTCTTACTTCCTTGCTAATGCTTCTTAGGAACTCTGAGGATGAGACCATTCACAGAGTTTCAGCCGGTGCAATAGCAAATCTTGCAATGAATGGTAAACTTTTGTTACATTTTAGCATGGTACAGTTTAGAGTAGAAGTAATGCTACTGTGACATGGATTTCTTATGCTATCAGTTTATGTTGTCTAAACGTATAACCTTCTATATTTCTAAGCAGAAACCAATCAGGAGCTTATAATGGCTCAAGGTGGCATAAATTTGCTGTCAATAGCTGCAGCCAGTGCTGAGGATCCTCAAACCCTTCGCATGATTGCTGGGGCCATTGCAAATCTTTGCGGCAATGGTAATCTGCCTAGTTTTGTTGATATTAATTATCGCAAGTGTGTTTGTTCTTTTGGTCTTTCTAATAGAAGGAGCTTCTCATGTGTTCAATTACTAAAAAAAAGCTTTATGCACATATTCAGCAGGACAAAATGATATCCTTTGGTCGGATACTAATACCAAGAACCAGTATATGTTTGTACTTATATTATTCTAATTTCTCATCAAGACTGATTCAAAGTCTTGGAATGTGATAAGCCTATTCCTCTTTCAGTGGAGGACGACTGGGCTTTTGGGGTTAATTACTAAATACTGGTAGTTTTACCAACTAGTAGCTGGCTAGCATCAGTTTGCTATCAGTAACAGCTTTAATATTGCAATTACCAGATAAGTTACAGATGAAGCTAAGAGGTGAAGGTGGCATAAAGGCGTTGCTAGGAATGGTCAGATGTAGACATCCTGATGTCCTTGCTCAAGTTGCACGTGGAATTGCAAACTTTGCAAAATGCGAGTCCAGAGCATCCACTCAAGGTAGGTTGCTGAGGTGACACGTTACTCTTGTTTTTCACATTCTTTGTACTGTTAAACTTTCTGCAGATACTAAATTCCACAAGTTATACCTGACAATAAAAAAAATAGCCATGACATATACCTAACCTTTTCATGAATATATATATATATATATATATATATATATATATATAATAGTATGTGTATTTAAGTTTAGCTGGAAGACACAGAACTTTTGAAATTATGGGCAGGAACCAAAAAGCGAATAGTTACTCCCTCTTGGATTTCATAATGTGTTGTTCGTTAGAGCTCCTGATGCTCCTGTTACTGCAGGGACTAAGATGGGGAAATCTCTGCTTATTGAAGATGGTGCACTACCCTGGATTGTGCAGAATGCTAACAATGATGCCTCACCAATCAGGCGTCATATTGAGCTTGCACTCTGCCATTTGGCACAACACGGTACATATACATTACTTTTCTGAACTTGAAACCTAGACATTTACATGTTTGTTCCCCTAAAATAATTGTCTTTTGGTCATGGGCATACACTATAGAGGTAAATGCAAAGGACATGGTTAGTGGAGGTGCCTTGTGGGAGCTAGTTCGCATTTCGCGAGATTGTTCAAGAGAGGACATTAAAGTTCTTGCACACCGGACACTAACTTCAAGCCCAACTTTCCAGGGAGAACTGAAGCGATTAAGGATAGGTTATATTTGAAGAAGTGTGAGAAACTTGAAAATATCTGTAGATAAGATTGTCAAAATGAATTGGTGTTATTCCACTAGAATGATCACTCGATCTTCTCTTGAAGGCAAGTGGGAATGATATTTAGATCCTGCTTGAAGTTTTGTAATTAATGTGGTAAAATTGGGTTTTGTAGCTTTGTTTGTGGCTCGTATAAATTTATTATTTAAAATTAATGGTCATTATTGTAGTATCTTATTTAACTAGATAGGTTTACCCAAGTGAAGTCGTTGTTTTTATGTGCTTAGTATTGTATACAAAAGTTTGTAACTTGCATGAATTCATGAAAACTGAAAAGGAAAGAAAATCCGGTTCGTCACTGATCAGTATGTATATAGGACACACAAGCTTCTGTACGTCTAAGATGCATAATCTCATTTCTCTCTCTCTCTCTCTCTCTCTCTCTCACACACACACACACACACACACACATGGGAATTGATTAATAGCAAATAATGGTTATAGAGCTTAATTGGATACCAAATTTTATACCTTCTATTACAAGATTTGATGGCCAATATTTTAAAAAAGACAGCCATTTCCGCAACACTAATAATTTTGTTACTCTACTAGTTAAGTTGATCCGTAACACACCTTAATCTTTTTACATACGGATTGTCAGATCTTGTAATGGACGAGGATATAAGATTTGGTGATGAATTAAGGCAGCCTTATATAACCAACATTTGATATGAATAGACGGGCTTTCTATATGGTATATATCACAATTTTCACTGCGTTTTAAGCTGTTAGAGAACAAGGGGGATTGAGTGGGAAGTCTCTTTTTGGAGAGAGTACAGAAAGTGATGTCTGGTAGGACCTTACAACTTACATCAAAAAAACAAAAGCAAAAAGAGGGTAATCAAAACATTGAATTAATGATATGTCTAGTAGTACTAGTACGGATATTAGAAATCTAATTGAGAATATGGATAAGCATTACTTATTAGTCTGGGGTTGCAGGCTGGAGGAAGGCAGGGTGTTGGGGGAAAAGCGAGCAATGGGCGTGATGCTTATGGGGTCATTTTCAGTACAAAGAATCTGATCGAGCTGGGTTCAACTCAACTCTGGCCCATTCCAATCCTCCCCAAGTTCCTAGAATCTAGTTGATAGAGAGAGATAGATATATAGAGAGAGGATGGACAAATTAATGCTTCTTAAATATAGTCCTTAATTATTCTTTAGCTTTTTTTAATTATTCACGTTTGTTCAAATTTAATTAATGATAATTTTTTAAAATTACCCCATTACTCTTTCTATTTTTTTATATATCCCAACAAAAAGTTTCTTATCCCAACAAAAGATTTAAGATTATTATAAACAATTAAGTATTATATTTAATGAATCATTATCTTAATTTTTGCGTTTCATCATCTAAACGTCCAAATAATTAAGGATGAAGTTTTATCACCATTAATGTATTGTACATGTATAGATGGAGCTGAAAGTTATACATACATAGAAAATTTTACTTTATGTTTTCTATTCACTTATTTTGTTTGTGAGGTTTTTTAATACTTACAAGATAAGAATGAAAAATAATAGATAATTTAGTGATTTTTCAAGTCAACGTTTTGGGTAAAAGAATAGAAAGATTTGGACAAATTTGGTAAATGAAAAATTGACAAAAAAAACCATCAACAAAAATGATGAAAGGACAAATTTGTCCTTAATGAAAGCACTTGATTTGCGGTGATTTGGTTTTGATGCAAGGGTTGTAACCATTGGCGGGAGGGAGGGCGCTAATAGGAGTATAGTTTTGCCTCGAAAAAGAGGTATTTGTTTTGTTGGTTCAGAGCAGTAGTGCACGTGTAAACCAGTACCCAAATAAGAACCTCCAGAATTTAAGCTCTCTGAAATTCACAAACACAGACAGAAGTACAGAAAGATAGGGTTGGAAACTCCTGCTACTCAACTCCCAAAATCATATATATATATATATATATATATATATCTATATTATGATATTTACAGATCAATACGAATTTTAATCAAAAGATAAACCTATAATTTAATTAATCATTGAATTAGTAGATAATTTATCCCGTTAATTAACCTAAATTGAAATGAATTTTAATCACCAAGAAAAGAATATATATATATATATATATATATATATATACTACCGATCCATAAAATAATATCCAAAATACATCTCTCATTTGTCCTTAATTGAAGCGTTTAATAGACCTCCTCCAAAGATAATTAAATTATCTGTGGACGTTAAAGAATATCCAAAATTTTATTTGCATCCAATTAGTTACTAAAATTAAACGGAACCTGGAAATTTTAAATGCATAAAACTACGGAGCCTAAAATTTTTAAATAAAATTGACATCCACGGTACTGCAAAGCGTGTAATTTCTCTCTCTCTCTCTATATATCCCATGTGTGAAAGCCTAGATTTAACTCACTAACTCCTTTCTCTCTCATCATTTCTCTCCATGTGTGAAGCATGTGAACGAAACAATTTGTTCTCTTCCTCTCTTCCCCAAGTTCATGTTATACAATTATCTTCTCTATAATCGTTCTAATCAAACCCATCTCTTCAACCATGGTGAAATTGCATGTATCCCACAAATAAAAAAAAATTATAGGAATTTCAAAGGAGCCCAACAACAATATTGTAAGATCTCGAATTTTAATAAATAGATTTTGTTTTTATAATTATAATTCTAAACAATTAGGTGTTAAATTAATAAAGTGCTAAAGTTAAGAGTGGTATCTACAAATTATAAGATAAAAGTATGTAGGGAAATATTAGTTCTGCCGGAAAATATTTGTTATGTCAGGGAATATTAGATAAAGTACGTCAGCGCCGAAACAACCAATTATTGGTGGGCCCAACAATGAAAGAATTGTCAGATGTAGAAAACAACATAAATAACATTTTTTATCAAAAAAAATTGTCAACGGACTAATCACTTTTAACTATTAAAATACCCAATAATAAAGAAACAGTAGCACACGATATTCCACAATAGTACACGATACTCTAAAATAGCACACAACATTCCATAATACCACACGGTATTACACAATATTTTATATTATTGTCAGTAACAATTCACTACATGAAAATGCTCTAACAACGACCAACAATATCAACGACCGCACCTTGGGTCGCAGATACTGTAGTGCCCCCAAATTCGGGTCCTAAATCACCACGAATCTGGCACACTAGTTCTAACTATTGTGGAAGATATAAACATAAATTGTTTATACATTAAACATTATACACTAATCCCAAGGTCGAGTAACCATTATACATAATTCAATATCCTATCTAACATACAATGTTATTATTATACAATACTGTTACAAATCTAATTGCACACATAGTCCCAAGCTGAGCTTGGCTTTATCTTTTTCTTGTATCGACGTATTCGCCTTAATCTGCAATGTTTATCATAATATAGTAAGGGTGAGCAATAAGTTTGCCCAACAAGTTTAAGTTCAATAAAGTAAGGATATATCATGATGGAAAGATTTTGAATAATAGCTGGCTAACATTTAACAATATAATTGTGAACTAGCATGAACAAATTTTCATAGCTGAACCAACATTGAACATAAACATAACAGTTATATCTGGACCGAATGGTAATGAAGGTGATCAGCCTTTCATATCTGATGAACTCATACAATATGCACATAGTGCGATTCAACAATTTATAGACATGGTATAATCAACAATGATTAACCATAAGTATACTTGAATAATTATAACTCAGGGTTGAGTTAGAGAGAACTTGCTCAATAAAAGTATGGTTCAAGGAAACTTGTCTGCACCGTTGATTACCGTTACAAAATATAACTTAGCTTTATCCGAAGACTTAATATAGATAATACCGATCTCCAAATATTAAAATAATATCATCACAGTATAAAATAACCTAAACACATTATCACATAATTTTATCAGTCTATTCAGCACACAAGACCTAGTATCAAGTCAAACTATTGCAGTCTGAGTTGAGTTCGGTACTATTTCGACATCCCGATTGCCTAATCGGACAAAAATCGAGTTTAAGTTCAATTAAACTCTTCCTAAACACTTAAAAATTATTTTAGATAATTATATTATCAATCAAAATAATTTTCATAGGCTCATAAAAATTTTCAAGTAATTATTATCATTTATTATGATTTTCAATCATTAATATCATATTTATATGCATTAAATACTACTTAATTCGATTATCATTAATATTTATTTAATATTAAATATTAATGAAATCCTTAATATAATATTATAATATATTTATAATATCTCAAAGTATTTTTAATACTTTATTATTACCATTAAATGATTTTAAATTAATTAAAACCATTATTAATTATCTCGCCATTAATATTAAAATATTAATATATTTCATGACAAAATATCAAAAGTTATATTTTATAACTTAAAGTATTTTTATAACACTTAAATTATTTTTATATAATTTTTAAAGCATTAATTCTATTTTTCCATAATTTATTTAATAGATCTATTAAATAAATTAATTACCATTAATAATAATTTATTAATTAAATTCATCACAAAATATTAAAAGTCATTAAAAATAACTTAAAATATTTTCTAACACCATAATATAATTTTTCATGATTTTTCAAGTATTAAAATCATTTTTGAATAATTTATTTAATATTATAATTAAATAAATTAAATACCTTTTATATTCCAAAAATATTAAATATGTATGAAATATACTCTAAATAATTAAAAACAAATTTTTAAGCTTTAAAATAATTTTGAGGAATTTATTATATATTTTTAATAATTAAAAACTATTTTTCTCTATTTATTAAATAAAATAAATAATTTCTTTAAATAAACTGTCACTAAAGGTCCCTATAGCGACAAAACCGTCGCTATAGGTGTTCTTGAGCTACCCAGAACCTTCAAAGTCAGTTTGCAGGGGCCTAGTTTGACCAACATTTGATTAATGATCATAGTATTTTCTGGGTCGTCTAAAGTGTTAATGTTGTAGTACTAATGTAGTAAAACAACCGTAAACAAGTTCCATGGCAAAAGCATAACAAATCATCAAGATCTAAGCTACAGAAATACATGTCAGAGGCTGTTCTTCATTTCTGGGTTTTTCAGAAATGAAGAACAGTTCATGTGTCTCACTTTGAGCCCTTGAATCTATAAGTTCCAGGCTTACTTAATGTGTTCTAATGGTCAAATCGTGTAGTATACATGTCAGGGTACAATGATATAACATTATATCATTATAACAGCATCACACGTGCAAGATCTAGCATGGTCAAACCATGTCAGAAATAAGGCTCTTGAAGGTTCTGGGTTTTTCAGAAACCTTCATAAGGCAAAACAGTCAACGTACTTTGATCATGGTTAAATTCGATCCTGGTCATGATATGGACAATATAAAGGTATAAATGTGGAGTTCTTATGTCATATTACAACATCAAAACAACATCATGGACTAATTATTAAAGGTCAGCAAGATCAAAGGCTTTAAAAGTGCCTGTCAGAAATTCTGAAAATCTGAGAATTTTCTGGGTTTTCCAGAAATCAACTTTTTGCTCGAACAGTCTACTTTGACCATCCACTATATTCAATCTATTTGTGATTTAAGGAATCTAAAGGCATGTATCTATATTCCATATAACAGACTACAATTTGGTTACAACAACATCATCAAACTACTTAAAATCTCTCAGATTCTTGCCTTGAAAAACATTGTCAGACACTGATAAAGAGTTTTCTGGGTTACCCAGAAACTCTTGGTCATGCTCGGTTAACTAAGTTTGTCTGCTTATAACATGAAATCTAGACATGATCTGGGCTTGATTCAAGTTCCAGATCAAAGCCCTTACAACATAGAATAGATCTATAACATAAAACACAACAAACAACTAACACATAAGAATCTATGAGCCCTGACATTAGGTTGTCAGAGCATAAATTAGGGTTCATGATCAGTTTTTAAAAACTCCATTTTGAGCATCTAAATATTATGGGTCTGGGATCTAACAACCCAGATCACTAGGTGTCATGATTTAGAAAATTTAGGGTTTATACCTCATTCATACTTTGATCTTGAATCTGATCTTTGTGATCTGTTCCTGGCTTGCTAATGATCACACTAGTGACTGATTCACTTAATATTTTCGTGGCTAAGGAGAGAGAAAAGTTTAGTTGAGTGTAAGGATGCAAATAAACTTAGTTTGGTGACTTTCCCTCTCTTTGATCTATATATAAAATGATGAAATGCCTATGGCTGATCATGTGATCAGTTGTTGGCTAATTAAAGTTGATTACTAGACCACATGACTAGCTTAGGGTTGGTCACCAACCACAAGTAGGGTGTGACGCCCCCAAAATAGGTATACATCACCCATCTTGAGTTGCCAGATACATGGTACAAAATTCAAATACAACTTAATAATACAACTGTCGTGTAAAATACGACAAGACATAAACTGAGAGTTTTAAAATGAATATTGTCTTCTAGACAGTATTCAACTCAAATGGAGTCCTCAATACATTTATTATCACACTATTTCATAGAATAGTGAGGACTACTAATGCTATCATCTGGACCGTCACTCCGTTCCCCGACTAGTTCCGGCTACGTTCTCATTTCCTGAAGAGAACAATGAAAGGAAAAGGGTGAGCTCAACTAGCCCAGTAAGAAATATTATGACTAAGATAATGCAGAATAATTTATCGTTAGCCTTCAACAAAGTTAAAACCGACAAAATATAACAAACATCAAGTTTAATCAAGCAGTGAACAGGCAATCCATTAGAGGAGTCAAGTAGAGCATAAAATCTACTATCTTCTATGATTTAAAAGATTTTTCATCACTTTTATCGTTGAGACTCAGCTTAATAAATAATCCACATCATCGAATCACCCCTGCACTACGGCCAAGGATATTCTTTAGTATCACGACCACAAATTATCCATGCACTACGGGCCAAGGATATTCGTATATTCATCAATAGTCATGATCATGCCAACAATCGTCCATCAATGCACTACGGACCAATGAGGACTTTTACCACATCATTTGTAACATTACTACCATGATTATACCGAATAATCCCTCATTATAATCATACCAAGTCCATTTATGCACTACAGGCCACAGATGACTTTCAACATAATATAAACATGAGGATAATGACAATGATATAAGAATCCAATAAAACAAGGATAAATTTTTAAAGATTTATAATTTAATTTATCCAGAAATCAATAACGTCCAAATTGTCAACATGATACTACTTTGTGGAGTAAAATTCAAGAATAATATTGTACCAAAAATAATTTAATTTAAAATGAATCAATTTTTATCATGAATAGTACCGGGTGAATAGTACTTTTCGAGTGAATAGTACCTCATGAATAGTACTTCGTGAATAGTAACCCCGTGAATAAGATTCAGACATGAAAAAGTTAAAACTTATCAAGAATGCTTAGAATAATATTTCCATGAAAAATATCGATGAAGCGCAAGAAATATCAATGATATTTTACTAATTTCATGGAGTATAGAAGCCAAAACTTTAACAAAATGAGTATAAAATTGAATCAAACGAAATAATATTACTTACATACTACAGAGTATGGAAGAAAATATTATTTCAAGCGAATATTAAACAAAAATAACATCCCTTACCTTGAAAAGAAGAGTATTCTAACTGGTATGGCGGGGATATTCTTGAAGAAAACTTTCACTATTTTCTACGCTCAAAACTTTCTAAAACTCTAAAGAAATACGCTCAAGATTATAGAAGAAGAATTCTCTGATTCTGGTGTGATTTTCAATTCTAACTTAAGCGCCTATTTATAGGAAAATGCTAGAACGCCATAGGAGACTAAATTAATAAAATATTAATTTATTTTTTTTCTACGCATGCCATTTTGACAAAATGGCAGCCCACCACACTTGAACAAGATTTTTAACACATGGTTTGAAAAAAAAAACAAAAGTGGGTTCCACCCAATTTTAATAAAAATTATTTTATTTTTTGAAACTTCAGTAATTCATATAAAATAGCCCTTTTATCAAAAAAATAAGAATTTTATGTCCATTCCACATGAAATTGAATTCTCTACAACTTTGCAGAAGAAAGTTTTTCCAAATTCCAAACAAAAAATATCCGAAATTCACAAATGGATGATTTTCAACACCTCTTAAAATTCATAACAAATCATACTCTAATTTTTAACGATTCAAAATTTGTGGACATATACTCAACTTATATATGTATAGCATATCCAAAAATCACAACGATCCAACAGTCAGATCAAAATTATAACTCACGCAGTAGATCTTTAAGAACACTGATTTGATTTTTAATACCACCAATCCGACAAAACACCTCAACCTTAATTCCTTCATTTATATCCATAAAAAAATAAATATTTTCTTATCCATCCTTTATGTCCACATAAAATAAATTTTTCCTTATCATATAAATTAATAATTAATTATTCATAAATAATATTACAGAATCATAATAATGACAACCAGTAGTTCGTGAAAGAGAGGCTTTCCGATAAGGATTTCTCCTCATCGCGCCAAGCAACCAGTGACCAAACCTCTCATCGATGTAACTTTCTAGACATTGCCAATAATACTATCTAATAATATTATTCAAATAATATGAATTATTGATTTGATAATGGGAAATATCAGTCAATGATAATTATCAAAACAACAATAATATAAAATATCAACGCAGCAGCTTATTGAATTAATAAAATAAAATATTGAACAGTAATTACTGTAACAATTATTGAGTAATGCCTTCTTACGTAAGAATCAATAATTCAAAAATACTGTGGAATACCGTGTGCTACTGTGCAATAACGCGTATTACTGTATTTTAACCACCAGGTATTCCAACAGTGTTTACGGTAACCACTACGCCGTTATTTAAAAAACTCAAACTTGTCGTTTTTTTCATCCGACATTTATTCTGTTATGGGGTCCACAAATGATTGTGCCGTCGTACGAATATTCCTTGTTAAAACGAATATTCCCCGACCAATCAAATATTATATAACAACTTGCGTACTTTGCAAAATTTATAAATATTACCCACAACTATAACATTATATCATATTCACTCCATAATATTCAAAAATGATATTTATAGAAAATTCATCTTTATTCAAAAAGTTGGGGTCTTACAACCTCCCCTTCTTATGAAATTTCGCTCTCAAAATTAGGGTATGTACCTGGTATGTCGAAGAGGTAAGGATACCTTGATTTCATTTCAGATTCTAACTCCCAGGCCATTTCCTCAAAATCGTGGTTTCTCCACAAAATTTTGACTTGAGGTATAACCTTGGAGCGTAAAATATGCTCCTTCTTATCCAAGATTTTAACAAGAACCTCTTCATACGTTAAATCTTTCGCTATTTCGTCCGGTTCTAACTCAATAATGTGGTTCGGGTCTTTCATATATTTACGTAACATAGATATGTGAAAAACGTTATGAACACGAGACATACTTGGCGGTAAGGCGAGTCTATAGGCCATAATTCTTACTCGATCGAGGATTAAAAATGGTCTAATGAATCGAGGATTGAGCTTTCCTCTCTTTCCAAATCTTGTAACTCCTTTCTATGGAGCAACACGTAACAACACATGTTCTCCAATATTGAATTCCACGTCCTTTCGATGAAGATCAACATAACTCTTTTGTCGATCTTGTGAGGTTTTTATACGTTGTCGGATCGTTTGAATCTTTTCCGTAGTCATACGTACCAACTCTGGTCCCAACAAAGTTTCTTTACCTAAATCTTTTCTCGTATAGGTAAGAAATGAGCCGACTTGGTCAATCTATCAATAATGACCCAAATTGCATCTATACCTTAAGAAACCTTGGGAAGACCGGTAACGAAATCCATGGTAATGTGCTCTAACTTCCATTCTGGAATTTCAAGTGGTTGCAATAGACCTTTTGGTACTTGATGCTCCACATTGACTCGTTGACAAGTTAAACACATTGAGATAAACTCCGCTATCTCTCTCTTCATATTGCTCCACCAAAATGTATGTCTAAGATCATGATACATCCCAGGATGGATTGCAAACGGTGTGTTGTGCGCCTCCATCATGATTTTATACTTTAAATTAGGGCCGTTAGGAACACAAAGTCTGGAGTTGACTCGAAATATTCCTTCTTCATCGATTCTTGCTTCCGGCATAGCACCTTCTTGCACTTTCTTCCTCATACGCATCAGCTCCAGGTCTGTACCTTGAGCAGCTTTAACTTTATCGATTAAAGTCAGTTTTACTCGTATATTCTCCATCATCATATGGGTCCCTGGAGTTTTTAACTCTATCTCCATCCTTTGCAAGTCATACAAAATGGGCCTTTGCGTTGAAAATATCGCACTTGTACCCGCATATGATCTTCTACTCAATGCGTCAGCTACCACGTTCGCTTTTCCAGGATGGTATTTGATGGTATGATCATAATCTTTCAACAGTTCAAGCCAACATCATTGTCGCATGTTGAGTTCCTTTCGAGTGAAGAAATATTTGAGACTTTTATGATCAGTAAAGATCTCCACTTTCTCCCCATACAAGAAATGCCTCCAAATCTTTAGTGCAAAAACGACTGCTGCCAATTCTAGATCATGAGTAGGATAATTCCTCTCATATTCTTTGAGTTGTCGTGAGGCATAAGTTATGACTTTCCCATGCTGCATGAGAACACATCCTAACCCTTTGCCCGAAGAATCACTGTAGATGACAAATTCCTCTGAGCCAGATGGTATTGTCAGAACAGGTGCTGAAATGAGTCTCCTCTTGAGTTCTTGAAAGCTCTTCTCACATTCCACGCTCCGACCAAATTTTGTATCTTTTCGAGTCAGCTGAGTTAATGGGGTAGCAATTCAAGAAAACCCTTCTACAAATCTCCGATAATAACCAGCTAAGCCGAGAAAGCTACGACTTCTATCCATCGATTTAGGTTTCTCCCACTTTGAATAACTTCAATCTTTGCGTCAACAGATATTCCATGACTTGATACTACGTGCCCAAGGAATGCTACTTCCTCAAGCCGTAACTCGCATTTCTTCAACTTGGCATAAAGCTTATTTTCACGAAGCTTTTGGAGTATCGACCTCAAGTGTTGCTTTCATGATCTTCACGGCTTTTGAATATATGAGGATGTCATCAATAAAGATGACCACAAAGTGATCCAAATATTCCTTGAATACTCGGTTTATCATATCCATGAAGGCAGCAGGAGCATTAGTCAATCCAAAAGACATGACTAGGAATTCATAAAGCTCGTACCGAGTTTCGAAAGCCGTCTTTGGAATGTCATCGGTTCTAATCTTTAACTAATGATATCCGTAACGAAGATCGATCTATGAAAAGAATTTGGCGCCTTGCAATTGGTCAAACAGGTCATCAATACGTGGCAATGGGTACCTATTCTTGATGGTGACATGATTCAACTCCCGATAATCAATACAAAGTCGCATACTCCCATCTTTCTTCTTCACGAATAGAACAGGAGCACCCCAAGGAGAAGTACTAGGACGAATAAAGCCAATGTCTAATAATTCCTGCAGTTGGGTCTTTAACTCCTGAAGTTCAATAGGAGTTATTCGATATGGGGCTTTAGAAATGGGTTTTGTACTAGGTTCAAGGTCGATACAAAATTCAATTTCATGTTCTGGGGGTAGGCCCGGAAGTTCTTCAGGGAATACGTCAAGAAATTCATTAACAATAGAAATATCATTCAAAACTGACATATTTTTGTTTAGATCCGTGACATGAGCTAAGAAAGTTTGACATCCATTTTTCAATAAACGAATAGCTTTATGGCTTGAGATGACAGTAATTGATTTTAATGGTTTGGTTGCTTGAATTCACATAATAGGTTGGTTAGGAATATGAAAGCTAACAACCTTACGAAAACAATCAATTTTTGCATGATAAGTAGTTAACCAATCAATCCCTAGAATTACGTTAAATACAAATATTTTCAATGAAATAAGATCGACAAATAATGTGAGGGTACCGATTTGAACCAAACAAGACTTATAAACAGTGCATGTAATGAAGGTTTCTCCCAACGGAGTTTCAACAGATAAGTCAAAGTCTAATTTCTCCGGAGTCAAATTTAAATGTTGAGCGCAAGTAAGAGAAATAAAAGAATGGGTAGAACCGGTATCAAATAAGGTATAAACTTCGCTAGAGTTTATAATAAGCTTACCCGTGATGACCTCGTTCGGGTTCCTTGCTTTCTTGGAGGTCACGACAAACGCTCTCCCTTGAACTACCGGCTTTGACTTTTCTGGGACGGCCTTTTGTGCCTCCATCCCAGCTGGACTTATCTTCTTGATGAACGACAAAATCGCTAGCTTTGACCGATGTGTCCTCCTCCGCATTTGAAGCATATGATAGGTGGTTGTTCTCCTTCTTTAACAACGAGTGCTGGTGCTAACGTCTTTCCATCATTGTTGAATCTCCTCTTCTTGAAATGTCCAATCTTATTGTCTTGGCCTTGATTACCACCGAATTGGTTACCATTTCTGGCATGTTGATTCCTTCCACGTTTGTTGTCACCGCTTCGATGACTGCTACCACTGGTATTATCATTTTGCCGGCTGCTCTCTCTTGATTGGGTTGACTCATCACATTCCAATAACTGAACCCTATTCACAACATTTGAATACAAGCAAAGTTTGTGAGACATAAGGTATTGACGTATCTCGGGTTTTAAACCTCTTAGAAACATTCGCGTCATTCTCTCCTCATTATCAACCAAATGGGACGTAAACCGGGACAACTCGGCAAACTTGGCTTCATACTATGACACGGTCATGTTGTTTTGCTCCAGCTTGATGAATTCTACCTCTTTCATGTGACAAATACTTTCGGGAAAGTACTTGTCGTTGAACAGCTCTTGGAACTTCTCCCAAGACATTTTGAGTGCGGCAGGTTGAGTACGCTTTACAGATTCTCACCAGTAATCTGCCTCTTCCCACAACATGAAGGTGGAAAAGGTAACCTTTTGCTCCTCGGAGCATCCCAAGACATCAAATATCTTGTTGATCTGCTTTATCCACGCCTCCGCCTTTAAGTGGTTTTGGCTCTCCAAAAACTCCTATGGTCCCAGCTCCTCGAATCTGCTTAGCGGTTGATCATCCGAGAGTCACCAGTGTTTTCACTTGCATTTCGGACAGGAGTCTCTCTTTCTTGATGTTGCATGAATTGCAGAAAGCCTCTGAACATTCCATCGTTCATCATTTGGTCAATGTTGTTGTTTGCATGAGGATTGTTGCCTTCCTGATGCACATTATCCTGATTGTTGATCTGTGGAGACTTAACGGTCTCATGTGCTCCATTGCTATTCTCAACATTCTCAGATGTCATTTTCAAATATTGCCACAAAACAAGGGTTAATTGACATGTCACATATTATCCCTATACTATGACCGACCAATTAAATACTAAATAAACTTAGATAGGTCATACTAGCGAAGGAATTCCACGTCTCTCCCCTCCTAGTTCTTGTCTTACATCTCAGCCAGGGATCATATCCCTAAGCTTTGATACCAACTGTGACGCCCCTAAAATAGGTATACATCACCCATCTTGAGTCGCCAGATACATGGTACAAAATTCAAATACAACTTAATAATACAACTGTTGTGTAAAATACGACAAGACATAAACTGAGAGTTTTAAAATGAATATTGTCTTCTAGACAGTATTCAACTCAAATGGAGTCCTCAATACATTTATTATCACACTATTTTATAGAATAGTGAGGACTACTAATGCTATCATTTGGACCGTCACTCCGTTCCCCGACTAGTCCCGGCTACGTTCTCATTACCTGAAAAAAACAATGAAAGCAAAAGGGTGAGCTCAACAAGCCCAGTAAGAAATACTATGACTAAGATAATGCATAATAATTTATCGTTAGCCTTCAACAGTGTTAAACTGACAAAATATAACAAACATCAAGTTTAACTGCAGTGGAACAAGCAATCCATTAGAAGAGTCAAGTAGAGAATAAAATCTACTATCTTCTATGATTTAAAAGGTTTTTCATCACTTTTATCGCTGAGAATCAACTTAATAAATAATCCACATCATCGAATCACCCCTGCACTACGGCCAAAGATATTCTTTAGTATCACGACCACAAATTATCCACGCACTACGTGTGACGCCCCTAAAATAGGTATACATCACCCATCCTGAGTCGCCAAATACATGATACAAAATTCAAATACAACTTAATTATACAACAGTCGTGTGAAATACGATAAAACATAATCTAAGATTTTTAATAAGAATATTGTCATCTAGACAATATCCACACTCAATGGAGTCTTCATTACATTTATTGTCACACTATTTAACAGAATAATGATGACTACTAATGCTATCATCTGGACCATCACTCCATTCCCCAACTAGTCCCGGCTACGTTCTCATTTCCTGAAGAGAACAGTGAAAGAAAGGGTGAGCTCAACTAGCCCAGTAAGAAATATTATGACTAAGATAATGCGTAATAAATTATCATTAGTCTTCAATAATGTTAAACCGATAAAATACAATGTACATCAAGTTTAACCGCAGAATCTAATAAGCAATCCATTAGAAGAGACAAGTCGAGCATGATATCTACTATCTTCTATAATTTAAAATGTTTTCATCAATTTTTATCGCTTGAGACTCAAATTTTAATAAATAAACCACATCATCGAGTCATCCCCGCACTTAGGCCAAAGATATTCATTAAATCATCAATGGTTATGACTATATACCGAATAATCCTCGGTCATAATCATACCAAAAATCGTCCCATCAATGCACTACAAAGCACCGAGAGGACTTTTACCACATCATTTATAACATTACAGTCATGATTATACCGAATAATCCCTGGTCATAATAATACCAAGTCCATCTATGCACGTAAGCCAAAGATGACTTTCATCACAATATAAGCACGAGGATGATGACAATGACATAATAATTCAATAAAACAAGTTCAAGAATAAATTTTAAAGATTTATAAGTTGATTTATCTTGAAATCAATTACGTCCAAATTGTCAACATGATACTGCTTTGTGGAGTAAAATTCAAGAATGCTCAAAAGAATATTTCCATGAAAAGATACCGGGATGAAGCCTTGAAATATCCGTGATATTCTACTAATTTCATGGAGTATAAAAGCCAAAACTTTAACCAAATGAGTATCATAGAATATATGAAACCGCAAATGGATTTTCACCCGCCATGCGGAATCCACGTGCAGTATGCATCATTTCCACAATTTAATAAGGAATGAATACGAAGGATCATTCACCACGCATGTGATAATCCATATAGATGTGATATTCCAATAGAATAATAAAGAATGGAACCAGTCATGCATAATCCGCATGCATGTGATATTCCAATGTAATAATAAAGAATGAAATAATGTAAGAATTCACCATGCATGCGATAGATCAAGCACGATATAGGTTATTCCAATGTAATAATAAAGAATGGAACCAGTCTAACGTAATCCGCATGCATGTGATATTCCAAATGTAATAATAAAGAATGGAATAACAAAGAATTCACCACGCATGCGATAGACCAACACATACAAAAGTTATTCCAATGAATAATAAAGAATGGAACCAGTGTCTAGCGAATTCTACGATGTATACGATATTCCAACATAATAATAAAAAGAATGGAATAATGTAAGAATTTCACCACGATGCTGCAGATACTGATGTATAGTGTTATTCCAACATAATAATAAAGAATGGAATAATGTAAGAATTTCACCATGTATGCGCATTGCTTGATAAAAGTTATTCCAACATAATAATATAGAATGGAATAACAGAAGTTCTCTTCATGAATACGAAAGAAATAATACCCCTTACCTTAAAAAGAAATTTGATACTGGAGTAGAGAAGTAGCAAACTTCTATTCTTCTTTCTCTCTATAATTTCTCTCTATAATAATTGCTCTATAGCTTTAGTGAATTGGTGAGAAATGAAGGAAGAATGAGCTTCTATTTATAAGAAAATATAGTTTCGATAATTGCACATTTTGGGCCTCAAAATATTACAGTACAATACCTCCAACTTTTCTTTCATTTTTAATTTAGTCCTGCAAGTATTATCAAACTTGAACCACCTCCCCTAATAGTAAATAATGTGAATCAATAGTTCAATCATTTGAATTAATAGTTATAATCATGTGAAAATACGAATTACAAGATAAGACTCTCCATCTATACCTCCATTTTTAACTTAGTCATGCAAGTATTATCAATCTTGCACCAACTCCCCTAATAGTACATGAATGTGATTCAATAGTATACACATGTGAACAAATAGTTATATAAACATGTGAATTAGTAGTAATTAATTGCTCATTTATCCGATTAATTACCTAATTTATCAATATAACCCCCAGACATCAATTATCATCAGAATAGATGTCGATTTCCACTAACATTAATAATCCCAACACAATGGAACTATCAAATTCTTCTTTAATCAACACAAACTTATTCATCATTAATATTATAACTCACAATATTTAACAACTAGGTCGTTCCCAGGAAAGAGGGGGCTTTCTGATAAGGATTTCTCCTTATTGGTGCGCAATTAGATGACCAAACCTCTCATTGACAGAACTTCTACACATTATAAATATTGCAATTTAATAATATAAATAACTTTTTCATTTCAATTATTGATTTAATAATATAACATATTATGCAGATGATACTGTGACAATAATTGAATCAATAATATGAGAGATACGATGCAAAGAATTATTGTAGTAATAATTGAGTATAACTCGAAAGTGACTTCTCACGTAAAGATCAATAACTAATATCGCGTACTACTTATGCAACCACGCCAGACATCGTACTTTTACTACCGGGTAGTTCAACAATTTTAACTCAGAATACTTTCGCCGTTATTTTTATAAAAGATAATTATGTCATTTTCTTATTATTACAATAATACTTTTCGCTGTGGGGTCCACCAATGATTGTGCCATCGTCTTTAATATTTCTCGTTAAAACGAGTATTCCCGACCAATCGAATATTATATAACCACTGCTTACTTTTGCAAAATTTGTAAATATTACCCACAACTATCAGAAGACCTCAAATTATTAATAAATGAAATTTATTTTCCTCTATTTATTATTTTGAAATAGTAATGGTTGATTTGATTAATGTGGATAGTTATGGGTAAAATACGCAAATATTTCGAATAAGCAAGTGGTTATAAAATATTCATTATTGTCGGGAATATTCGTTTGGTCAGGAATATTCAATGCTCGTCGGGAATATTCGTATTTACTTGCCAGCCTTTTGTGGGCCCCATAACGTAAAGTGATTGGATGAAGAAAACGACAAATATAAGTTGTTTATAAATAACGACGTAGTTGTTACCAATTATCACCGTTGGAATACCCTATGGTTAAAACACACTAATACGCCATTGTTGAACAAGAAGACACTCAGTATTGCACCAATTATTGATTCTTACGTAAGAAGGCACTACTCAATAATTGTTACAAAGAATTACTATTCAATATTTTATTTTATTGATTCAATAATTGTCAGATTGATATTTTATATTATCGTTGTTTCAATAAATTGTCATTACATAGTATTTTCCATTATCTGAGCAATAATTCATATTATCCGAATAATGTTATTGGATAACATTATTGGCAATGTCTAGAAAGTTCGTCTTCAAGGAGAGGTTTGGTCACCTAATTGCTGGCTTTAGAAGGAGAGATCCTTATTGAAAGCCCC
Source organism: Panax quinquefolius (assembly GCA_020205615.1). Taxonomy (NCBI): domain Eukaryota; kingdom Viridiplantae; phylum Streptophyta; class Magnoliopsida; order Apiales; family Araliaceae; genus Panax; species Panax quinquefolius. Next base: position 39,058,527 of record CM035155.1, on the reverse strand, counting down.
TCTTCCTGTGAACCTATTCCTGTTGTCAATAATGTGATTCTCGTAATATTATTTATGAATAATTAATTATTGATTTATATGATGAGGAAAATATTGATTTTATGTGGATATAAATGGAGAAATTTTTTAAAGTGACAATTGTTGAAAATTGAAATTTTATCTTTTTCTGATAAAATAATTCATTTAAATATATTATTATATTTTAATAATATAATAATGGTAATATTTTTCAATGAATGTGGGATATACGAGTATACAAGAAAAAGAGTATTTTTGTTGCAATAAATATTAAAAATGATTTTGTGTGTGCTTCAGAGACCCATTTCTCGATCGAAATTTGATTATAAATTGTAAAATCGCCTGCTTGTGGATTTCGGTCAATTTCTGCTTGGAATTTGGAAAACTTTCTTCCGCAAAGTTGTAGAGAATTGAATTTCCTATAAAAAGTTGTGAGATTCGAATTTTTGATAAAAGGACTATTTATTATGAATTATTGAAGTTCAAGTTCAAATAATTAATTTTGGAAGTTTTAATTATTTTAAATAAGAAAAACATTTTATTACTCTTTGGGAGGTGGGCTACATGTGTGGCTGATCTTGGATTAAGAAACATGTATGTAGGAAGTTTTAGAAAATAATAATAAATATTTTAATAAATTTTCTACTTTGTGTTCTAAACATTTTCCTATAAATAGGGGTGCTTAGGTTAGAATTGAAAATCACACCGAAAATGAAGTTTTCTCTCTATATTATCGAGCGTATTCTTGTGAGTATTTTGAGTATACTTTGAGTATTGTTATACTATGCAAGTTCAAGTCATAGCCTATATCCCAAGTGTTTCAACTAAGAAGTGTCGCTTTTCGAGATAAGGGATGTTATTTTATTCAAAATGATATTATTTCTTAAATATCATTATCGCCAAATATTGGTTGGAAATTTTTATCAAATTTGAAACTTTTTCATGTCTGGTTACTATTCATGAGTTACTATTCACGAGTACTATTCACGAAAGCGTGTTGATGTTTTTGTGAAATTTCTATCTTTTGGTGTCGAGAGTTACTATTCACGATATACCAAGACTATTCACGATATCTGACACTATTCACGAATCGACACTATTCACCTAAAAAATAAAATTTCTTCTTTTTGTCCAAAATATCTATTCGGATACTAGCTTTGATTGTATCTATGTTTTGATCATTCTCAAATTTTACTCCACTCGATTACTTATGAAGTATTTTTGAACTTGATTGTTTAAAATACGAATCCTTAATAATTGTTCTTTTGTTTCACTGGATTCGTTTCCTTTAAAATATTTTTCATCATCCTCAGTCCTAAATGATGATATTACTGAATATCTTTGGTCTGTAGTGAAAAGATGAATGATTTCTTGATGAATATCTTTGGCCCGTAGTGCAAAGATGAACAGGTGTTGAGATGAATATGACCGACTGATTAATATCTTTGGCTCGTAGTGCAAAGATGAACAGGTGTTTAGATGAACATGATCAACTGATGAATATCTTTGGCTTGTAGTGCAAAGATGAATATTTGATTCCAGATATATATTGATTGATGTTACAGGGATAAAATATCGACGATGAACTTTTAAATTCATATATAGAAGATAGTAGTTTGCATTCTCTACTTAACTCTTCTAATGAATTCATTGCTTCCACCGCATTTGTTGATTTAAAACCCGGTTGTCTATTGTATTTTATTAGATTTTTCCCTGTTGGAGACTAACGATAATTTGTTGTATATTATCTTAGTCATAATATTCTTTACTGGGCTAGTTGAGCTCACCCTTTTCCTTTTTGTTCCATTTTTCTTCTCAGGAGGCGAGAATGTAGCGAGTACTAGTCGGGGTATGGAATGAAGGTTCTAGAGAGAGTTATTTAGTAGTCCTCACAATTTTGTAAAATAATGTATAAATAATTGTGATGAGAATTTATTTGGTATGTATATTGTCTGTAAGACAATTATCAGTATTTAAACTCACAAGATATATGTTGTCGATTTTGCACGACAAATGTATTAATAAAGTTGTAGTTATTTCTCGCACCATGTATTTGGCGACTCAGAATGGGTTGGATTGAATGGACCTATTTTGGGGGCGTCACAACTATAACATTATATTATATCCACACCATAATATTCAAAAATATATTTTGAGAGAAATTAATCTTTATTCATAAAAGTTGGGGTCTTACACTACGGGCCAAGGATATTCGTGTATTCATCAATTGTCATGATCATGCCAATAACTGTCCATCAATGCACTACGGGCCAATGAGGACTTTTACCACATCATTTGTAACATTACTTGGCCATGATTATTATACCGAATAATCCCTGATCATAATTATACCAAGTCCATCTATGCACTACAGGCCACAGATGACTTTCAACATAATATAAATATGAGGATGATGACAATGATATAAGAATTTAATAAAACAAGTTCAAGGATAAATTTTTAAAGATTTATAATTTAATTTATCCAGAAATCAATAACGTTCAAATTGTTAACATGATACTGCTTTGTGGAGTAAAATTCAAGAATAATATTGTACCAAAAATAATTTGGACCGAAAATGAATCAATTTTTATCATGAATAGTACCCCGGGTGAATAGTACTCGGTTGAATAGTATCCCGTGAATAGTACTTCGGGAATAGTAACCCCATGAATAGTACTCCAGTATAAAAAAGTTAAAACTTATCAAGAATGCTCAGGATAATATTTCCATGAAAAGATACTGGATGAAGCGCAAATATCAAGGATATTCGACTAATTTCATGAAGTATTGAAGCCAAAACTTTTAAAAAACGAGTATAGAACTCAAAATCTGAAACGAAATAATATTACTTACATACTACAGAGTATGGAAGAAAATATTATTTCAAACGAATATTGAACAAAAATAATATCCCTTACCTTGAAAAGAAGAGTATTCCAACTGGTATGGCTGAGATATTCTTGAAGAAAACTTTCACTATTTTCTACGCTCAAAGCTTTCTAAAACTCTAAAGAAATACGCTCAAGATTATAGAAGAAGAATTCTCTGATTCTGGTGTGATTTTCAATTCTAACTTAAGCGCTACTTTTTTATAGAAAATGCTAGAATCATTTATAGAGACTAAATTAATAAAATATTAATTTAATTTTTTTCTACGCATGCCATTTTGACAAAATGGCAGCCCACCACACTTGAACAAGATTTCTAGCACATGGTTTGAAAAAAACAAAAGTGGGTCCCACCCAATTTTAATAAAAATTATTTTATTTTTTGAAACTTCAGTAATTCATATAAAATAGCCATTTTATCAGAAAAATACAAATTTTATATCCATTCCACACGAAATTGAATTCTCTACAACTTTGTAGAAGAAAGTTTTTCCAAATTCCAAACAGAAAATATGTGAAATCCACAAACGGATGATTTTCAACACCTCTTAAAATTCATAACAAATCATACACTAATTTTTAACGGTTCAAAATTTGTGGACATATACTCATCTTATATATGTATAACATATCCAAAAATCACAACGATCCAACGGTCGGATCAAAATTATAACTCACGCAGTAGAGCTTTAAGAACACTGATTTGATTTTTAATACCACCAATCCGACAAAACACCTTAACCTTAATTGTTTAATTTATATCCACATAAAAATAAATATTTTCCTATCCATCCTTTATGTCCACATAAAATAAATATTTCATTATCATATAAATTAATAATTAATTATTCACAAATAATATTACAGAATCACAATAATGACAACCAGGCCGTTCCCAGGAAAGAGAGGACTTTTCGATAAGGATTTCTCCTTACTGGCGCGCAATTAGGTGACTAAACCAAGAATCTTCTTGACAGAACTTTCTAGACATTGCCAATAATGCTATCTAATAATATTATTCAAATAATATGAATTATTGATTTGATAATGGAAATATCGCAAAGTGTGACAATTATCAAGAAACAATAATATAAAATATCAACACAATAATTATTGAATCAATAAAAGAAAATATTGAATAAAGAATTATCGTAACAATTATCGAGTAGTGACTTTCACGTAAGAATCAATAATTCAAAATAATGTGCAATATCGTAGTTTCATCGTAACAACAACGCCAGACACTATATTTTAACCATCATGTATTCTAACAGTGTTAACGGTAACCACTACGTCTCTATTTAAAAAACTCAAACTTGTCGTTTTCTTCATCCGACAGTTATTATGTTATGGGGGCCACAAATGATTGTGCCGTCGATGAGTGAGTTTTATACTCATAAATGGGTGCGTTTGAGCTTAACCTTTTGGTTGATTTTAAGTGTTTGTGCCTATTCATGCATGTTTTATGTTGTTTTGTAGGAATTGGGACAAAAGTTACTTGGATCGACATTTGGGGTGGCTAGATTCGCGTTTTCGGCTTGCCATTTACACAACAGTCACTTTAGAGCCAATTTGAATATTGCCCCGGACCTTATTTCGAAAAACTTAAAGAATGAAAGTTGTAGATCTATGTCTTCTCGTTCTGGAACATCTTGAATTATTGAAATCGAACCTCGAACGAAGAAGTTATGGCCATTTTCCCAAAAGACGTCAGAGTAGAAAATTTCTGGAAAAGTGTCCTTCGCCGGGGCGCCCATTTCAGGCCTATGCCCAGCGCCGGGGCGCTAGGGGACAGTGTTCTAGCGCCATGGCCAGCGTCAGGGCGCTGGGGAAGAGTTTGGTCAAGCTTGAACGCATTTTGGGGTGAATTTTGACACTTTTCCACTCCAAATTGATTGGGTTTGTTCCTAAGCTAAAATTGACTCAGAACCTATAAATATATGATGTAAGGCATAAAATAAAGGAGATTATATAGATTAGATTAGAGATACACTCCATTAGATTAGAACATAACCCTAGTTCTTATTAGTTTTGGAGATTGAAGCAACTTGGAGGCCATCAAGAAAAAGAGCAGAGCTCGAGGAAGATGGAGTTTTGGTTGACAATGATTTATTCTTCACTCTAATCTTACTTTTATCTTTTAATGTCTATTCGCTTATGGATTCTTGGTTTTAATTCATTAATTATGAACTAACTCTTTTATTACGACTACCAATTGAATCTTTTATGTCTATAAATTAGTTATTCAATTTATTTTAATTATTTGTGTCAAAGTGAATTGTTTATCTCGCTTATGCTCATCGACTAATTATTTGATCAAGAATTACCTTGTTACTCTGAAGGAATTGAAAGAGGAGATCTAGGGTTAGAATCGGGCATGATAACACGTGTCTTAGTTATTTGCATGACGAATAATTAGGTTCGTGAATTGAATGAAATTATTTGTTCACCGCACGTAACATATAAGGAATTGAATTGAAGGAGTTTAATTCAATTATTTTGCATAGAATATAGCAAGATTAATCTAGATTAAATAGAAGTCATTTGATCACTTAAAAAGGACTTCCGCATTTGAGAATTCTCATTAACAATTCAAGAGGGCATAATAATTGGGATAATTGGATAATTAATTTATAGTTCATAATTGGGGATATTGAAGTCTTAATCTTTATTTATTTGAATTCATTTATAAAGCAATTCGGTTTAATTAGTTAATTTAGTTTTCTTAATTAGAAAAATCACACTTTGCAATTGTTTAAATAAAATTGATTTGGTTAAGAGTTAGTACTTGGTAATTTTTATTAAATAATTCCTCGTGGGAACGATACTCTACTTTCACTTTATTACTTGTCGAATCGTATATATTGCTTACACGATTCATTGATTGTGAAATCGACCAACAAGTTTTTGGCGCCGTTACCGGGGAATTAATTTAATAATTATTTACCAATATTAATCTCAATCAAATTAGTCTTAATTTAAATATTTTTATTTTTATTTTTAATTTTCTTCCTTTATTTTTCTCTTTTTAGGTACCATGGATGACTTTGTGTATCAATGGCCATACATGAACATGACTCAACCAAGGGAAACAGGGATTGATGGTCTTAATACATTTTCTGTAGAGCCAATACAAATTGAGGCAAATTCGAAGACGTTGGAGGTTATCGCAACCCAACAGAGTCGAAGGATGGCAAAAATGACTCAGTCAAGGGGAGCGGAGATTGACAGACTCGCGACACTTTCTGCATTGTCAGCACAGATTGAGACACTTTCGAGGAGGTTAGACGCTTTTGAAGCTTAACGTCGTCAAAGTGTGGTGGGTACTTGTGATTATTATGCTGGAAATTATATGAGTCATCAATGAGCCATCAATTTTGAGCCGGTACAGTATGGTGGTGATTACCCTAACAATTATGTCTATCCCAACAACTATTATCAGGATTGGGGGTATCACCCGGATTTTTCATGGAGCCATACTCATCAAGATCAATTTTATGCTCCAAGTCCAACATACCCACCGGATTTCTCGTGTCCACCTCCACTACAACAGGAAGAACATTCAAATTGGGAGGAAGCTTTGTCCAAGTTCATAGCTTTAGGTGAGGAGTGGAGGATTAATTAAGAGATATTTAGTCAAAATTTTACGAACTAAATGGAACAACTAACAAATGCCTCGAACATTTGTCCTCAATACACTTGGCCCTATAACATGGATTCCGAGACTGATGGAGAGCCCGAACAAAATCTGCAAGTAGATGAGCCACAAGATGTTGAAAGAGAGGAAACAATTGGGAACCAAGAAAAGGAGATCGACGAAGATTTAACTGTAAGATTCAATGAAGATGAGACGATTTCATTACTATCCCATGTGCCTCCTCCACCAAAGTTCAAGAATCAAGGCGCTTTGCAAAACCACGCCTAATCGGCGCCATATAAATGCTTCAAGAAAGCTCTTTGTGACATAAGAGCTAGTACAACTGTGGAGTCATGGTGGGTTGAAAAGGAGAAGATATAGGAAGATCCCATTGTGTTTACTAAGCTTCAATGCCCTAATCTGATCATAAACATAATGGAGAAAACACCTAGTTGTTGGACGTTCTTAATAGGGAACCTATCTACAAAGAGCATGCTAGGTGACTTTCATTCAAGGGTCATTACTAATGGGAACCTCCCAAAAGAGATATTTCTTCTGATAGATGGAGGGTTTCTCAATTTTCGTAGGGGAATTGGATAGAGAATTGAAGAAGTCAAGCTGCGACTATAAAACCAACGCTTATTGGGAGGCAACCCAAGTTTAATTTTTATTTTTAGTTTTTATTAGGTTTTATATTAGTAGTTTTGAATTTGCATTTATTTAGGATTTAATAAAATTAAGGCTTCATCATGGTTTACAAAAGTTATTCAAGTCAAATTCAAGTGAGATGCCCAATTTGTTCCATGTGTTTAGCATATTCTCCAAACTTAGTGGACAAGGAGGAAGATTGTTATATTTTTGTGGGAAGTCCTCTCGCTTACTTTTTTTTTTATTTTCAACCATTGAGGACAATGTCTAGTTTAAGTTTTGGGGCACTTTAGTGTCGTATTATATATAGTTAGTTATCCTGCATGGTGGTTCATTTTTTTGTGTTAGCATTGTGTTTTTAGGTCGCATATAATACATGGTAGTTATTTGCATATTCATATATGTGTTGCATTAGTATGTGTTCATGTAGTATAATTGCATATTTTTTTTTTCATGAATCTATGTGATCGGTTGGTGTGGTCTTAGCTCTCTACTTATGATAAGATTGGTTTTGCATGTTAACTTGAATAAAGTTGATAATTGATGATGAGTTCTAATTTTAATCATGATGATAATCTGAGCCTGTCTTTAAATTTATGTAACCTGCTAGAACTTAAAGTTTAACCTGCTTTAATCCACTCTTGTTCAAGGGTTTCATAATTTGTTTTTGAGCGAAAATCTTGGTTAAAATTTAAAGAAATTAGCGAACAGGCAGTAAAGGTTGGAATGACGAAAAACTTGAGTTTGGGGAATCTATGGGATATATATTACAAAAAATGAAAAAAAAGAAAAAAAGAAATGATGAAAAGAAAAAAAGAATAAAAATCCGTAAAAAGAAAAAAAGAGAATAAACACACAGTGGCATGCTTGTTTAGTTTTGTGGCCTTTTTACTTGAGTAAAGTAAGCCCGAGGGAATTGTCTTTACACCTAGCGCCCTAAGGTCTTAATGGCTTAGGAGTCGTTGGTCGAAAGCTCGTTAAGATAGCACTGAAAAGCCTAAGGGAATAAGACATTGGACAACCATGAGAAAAAAATAAAAAAATGAATAAAACACGAGAAAGAGCAAAAATGCCCTCGTGATTGAATAAAAGTAGAAATAAATCCTGTATTTACCCTTAGACTTGGTAATTACTTAGTTTTAACTGGAGTTGTCATGTTCACAAAAGTAATTGAATTGGAACTAAAATTTTCCTTCTAAGAAGTTTGTTATGTGATTATCTTGAACTGTGATTGGTTAGAATGGTTAACAAGCACACAGACACAACATGGGTGATGACTGGTTTGGATTAACTAATTGATTAGAGTTATGGATTTTGACTTGATTGTATATATTGTTTTAGTATCAATGGTATCTTTGAGGCCTGTTGCTATATATCGTACTGATTTATTACTGGGTTTGTAGGTATATTAGGAAGTAGATCATGCATATGAATTCATGTAGTTGAGTTCGGTTGTTTATTTTTAGTTCTTTTGTATTTTTTCATGAGGAAAAGCAAATGTTTAAGTTTGAGGGTATTTGATGAGTGAGTTTTATACTCATAAATAAGTGCATTTGAGCTTAATCTTTTGGTTAATTTTAAGTGTTTGTGTCTATTCATGCATGTTTTATGTTTTTTTTTTGTAGGAATTGGGACAAAAGTTACTTGGATCGACGTTTGGGGTGGCTAGATTCGCGTTTTCGACTTGCCATTTACATAACAGTCACTTAAGAGCCAATTTGAGTATTGATCCGGACCTTATTTCGAAAACCTCAAAGAATGAAAGTTGTAGATCTATGTCTCCTCTTTTCGGAACATCTTGAATCATCAAAATCGGAGTTCAGACGAAGAAGTTATGGCCATTTTCCCAAAGGACATCATAGAAGAAAATTTCTATAAAAGTGGCCAGCGCCGGGGCGCCCATTTCAGGCCTATGCCCAGCGGCGGGGCTCTAGGGGACAGTGTTCCAGCGCCATGCCCAGCGCCGGGGCGCTGAGGAAGAATTTGGTCAAGCTTGGACGCGTTTTGAGGTGAATTTTGACACTTTTCTGACTCCAAATTGGATTGGGTTTGTTCCTAAGCTAAAAATTAGACTTGTAACCTATAAATACATGATGTAAGGCATAAAATAAAGGGAGATTACATAGATTAGATTAGAGATACACTCCATTAGATTAGAACATAACCCTAGTTCTTATTAGTTTTGGAGATTGAAGCAACTTGGAGGCCATTGAAGAAAAAGAGCAGGAGCTTGAGGAAGATGGAGATTTACTGACAACAGATTTATTCTTCACTCTAATCTTACTTTTATCTTTTAATGTCTATTCAGTTGTGGATTCTTAGTTTTAATTCATTAATTATGAACTAACTCTTTTATTAAGACTACCAATTGAATCTTTTATGTCTATAAATTAGTTATTCAATTTATTCTAATTATTTGTGTCAAAGTGAATTGTTTATCTTGCCTTATGCTCATTAACTAATTATTTGATCAGTAGTTACCTTGTTACTCTAGAAAGAATTGAAAGAGGAGATCTAGGGTTAGAACTGAGCATGATAACATGTGTCTTAGTTATTTGCATGACGAATAATTAGGTTCGTGAATTGAATGGAAATATCTGTTCACCGCGTGTAACACATAAGGAATTGGAATTGAAAGAGTTTAATTCAATTATTTTGCATAGGAATATAGCAAGATTAATCTGGATTAAGTAGAAGTCATTTGATCACTTGGAAAAGGACTTTGGGCATTTGAGAATTCCTGTTAACAATTCAGTAGGCATAATAATTGGGATAATTAGATAATTGATTTATAGTTCATAATTGGGGATATTGAAGTCTTAATCTTTATTTATTTGAATTCATTTATAAAGCAATTCGGTTTAATTAGTTAATTTAGTTTTCTTAATTAGAAAAATCACACTTTGCAATTGTTTAAATAAAATTGATTTGGTTAAGAGTTAGTACTTGGTAATTTTTATTAAATAATTCCTCACGGGAACGATACTCTACTTTCACTTTATTACTTGTTGACCGTGTATACTTACACGTATTCATTGATTGCGAAATCGACCAACAATTTTTTGGAGCTGTTACCGGGGAATTAATTTAATAATTATTTACCAATATTAATCTTAATCAAATTGGTCTTAATTTAAACATTTTTATTTTTATTTTTAATTCTCTTCCTTTATTTTTCTCTTTTTAGGCACCATGGATGACTTTGTGTATTAATGGCCATACACGAACATGACTCAACCAACGGAAACAGGGATTGATGGACTTAATACATTTTCTGTAGAGCCAATACAAATTGAGGCAAATTCAAAAACGTTGGAGGTTATCGCAGCCCAACAGAGTCGAAGGATGGCAAAAATGACTCAGTCAAGGGGAGCGGAGATTGATAAACTCGCGATACTTTCTGCATTGTCAGCACAGATTGAGACACTTTCGAGGAGGTTAGACACTCTGTAAGTTTCTGTCTCCTTCGGATATGCTTTTTAGTTCTGAGTTGTCAAAAAATCTGTGCTTTTATGTTTCATGTAGTTTCTCTATATATTTCCTAGACTACTTTGCATGGATAAATTTAGTTAGTTATGATGGTTTTGTTAGATATTGTTAGTAAAGTTGTACATTTCTGCATAAACATGTACTATTCTTGGTAATTTTGGTTCTGTGGAGAAGTATAATTTTGGGCTTTGTGTGATCAAATAAGTATATAGATGTATATATTTTGTCTATTTTTGGTTTCTGTTCCATTGAATCTTCAATTATTTTTTCCCTGTCACCAGTTCTCCTGATCCTGTCATGGCAGATAGCAGAAACCGCCAGGTGGAGGAAAGCATGCAGCTCGTAAGGATTTTGTCTGTCCCATAACAAGTAACATATTTGATGATCCAGTGACTCTTGAGACAGGACAGACTTATGAACGACAAGCAATCCAAGAATGGATTGATAGGGGAAACTCCACTTGCCCCATTACACGACAGAAGCTAAATGACATTCAACTGCTTAAGACAAATTATGTGCTCAAACGTTTGATTGCAAGTTGGAGAGAACATAATCCTAGTTTAGATCTAATCCTGTCAGAGAATCAATACCAAGAAAATGAACCAAATTTTAGCTCTGTCATGCCTTTGGCTTCCCCTGACAATGTCATATGCCAAGCTACTATGGATTGCACTGTTGGCGAGCTGTGACTTGCAATCAAGAACCTTTGTATGTCAGAAATACTGAAGGAGTCTGAAATGGCAGTCCTTCGGATTAAGTACCTGTTTATTCAAAAAGTTGGGGTCTTACATAGGGTTAGATCTACACTCTACCTCATTAAAATATTAAAAAGGGTAGTTTGGTCTTTTGACTTGTAAAGCTAATGGCAACTTGATAACTTGTCATAACCCTTAGGTTTTAACCCTTAGGGTTTGACCCTTCGGGTTTAACCCTAAGGTTACACAAATTTATATTCTAGGCTTTTCTAATTAAGTTTTAAAAATAGAAAATTAAGATTTTTAAATTATAATTAGGATTTTCTAATTACATTAAAATTTCCTAATCACATTCAAGCTTGCTAATTAAGGTTAGTATTTCTTTAATTAAAATTGCTAATTTAGCAATTAGGTTCCATAATTATACATTAGGGTTTCCATATGAACAATTAGGGTTTAATAATCAATTAGGGCTATCCCTAATTAAATAAATAACATAAAAACCTTAACACTTATCTTCAAGCTTCCCAATTAGGGTTTTAATATTCCGAATTAGGGTTACGGATTCTCGGAACTGAAACTAAGGCTTCCAGAGCTGGTGTTAGGGTTTCTTATCAGTCGATAGGGTTTTCTAACTGAACGTCGAGGCTCTTAATATATTATTAGGGTTTATGACTGTTATAATTTATCTGGTCAACCCTTGACCCTTAACCACATACTGTACACATATATGACCATATACACAAATACTCTTAACACTGTAAACCTTCACCCAAAGTTTTTAAATTCATAAAATTTATTCCCAAAAATTTCAAATACATACACTTACTGTCTGTCTAGGTCTATTATTTAACCTCTATTCAATCTTTTAAGATTTCATTAAAATTGTCTAAATTCTCGGGTTGTCACAGATACTAGTATTAGCGACCGCCAGTGGTGACCGCAATTGAATGTAGTCGATGTTTTATTTTAGCGACCGCATGCAGTCGCTAAGTGGTCGCTACTACAATTTTACCGCCTAAGAATTGGTTGAAATGTCACGCCTATTTTTTTTGCGATCTCTCACTCGGCGTGACGACATCGATAACAATACTACTTCCACATCATTAAATAGTCTGTGACCACATGCGGTCGCTATTAACGATCGCTGATTCTTTTAATCTATCAGGCACACCTCGTTCGATAGTAGTTGAACCAGAAGAGAAAAAAAAAGAGGGAGAAAGAAAAGGGAGAAGAAGGAAAAGGGGAAGAAGTGGGAGAAGGTCACGCCGCCGTCAGAAGCCACCGCTGCCACTGCTACAACCGCCGCCCACCGCCTTCAGGTATTGATTTCAATGAATAATGTTTCAATATTGAATATGAATCTGATTATACATGCATTAGATTGATATATATGGATTTGATTATGTTTAGGTAATATGATTATGATTTTATTAGTATTTGAAGTCGATTTGGGTAATATGATTATGTTTGGTTTATAAGTTTTGATTAGAGTAAAATTTATTTGGGTAATATGCAGTTTGGGTACTTTGATTTTGTTAATTTATGTGGTTCAAATGTTTGAATGATTGAATGTATTGTTGTATACTGAAATAAAAGTTTATGTTGCATATGAATGAGCTTATTATCGACATTTGGAATTGGGCCACATACTTATTAACTTTCTTTGATTACTAGTTGTATACTTGAAAATTACCTTTGTTTCGATATGGTCAGTTATTATAAGTATAAGTTTGTAGTTGAATTTTTTTACCTCTTTTATTGTGAACAGTTTTTGGTTTAAAATATATAATAACTTTTGGTTATAAGAAAGCTATGCCCATTATTGAGTCCTGATGAGTTAGCTGATGCAGTAGCGGCAGTAGCAGCAACACATCATGGGGAGCATGGGGATACCAGTATCAACATAATTACTATATTTGTAACTTATTTTATTATTTTGTTAATTACAGGGTGATCAAGGAGGCGATGATGATTGACGATCGATACAGCTCTGTTTTGTAGTTCTTTGAGAATTTCATACTTTTATATTCATTATTTGGATGTCTGTATATTACTTAAACATTAGATTTGTTTTTATTTATGCAGATTTATTCAATTCATATTGGTTTTTAAAGGTTTATATACTAGTTTGGTGTATGTGTCAGTGGACGATGGATATTTATATTGTTGTGCAAGATGTTTATATTGTTGTGTATGTGTGTTGGGATAAAGCAGGTACAAAACAGGTACAGTTTTTTGGGAATTCTGCAAAACAGCAAAAATTTGTTTTCAGTTTGCGACGGCTAAACAGTTGAGGATATCAGCGACCGGTTGCAGTCGCTGATAACAGTCACTGAAATGTGGACCATGTCAGCCTTTGGCCCTGAACCATGCTGACTCAGCTTAGCGACTAAAATGACGAATTCGGTCGCTACTGTCGGTCGCAGATATTTTGGACGCTAATAGTGGTCGCTGATGTGCATTCCAGCGACCAGATTTTATGCGACGTCTATCAGCGACCGCAGTCAGTCGCTGATACTGATCTGCGACCGACGACGATCGCTGATAAGCGGTCATTGATAGCCTCTTTTCTTGTAGTGAATTGCATAATATTTCATATTATTTACTCAATAATTATTACAGTAGCAACTGTATAGTATTTGATATTATAGACTTAATAATTGAAATAATATAATTAGACTGGTTAGCATTATTGGCAAATTATAGAAATTCTGTCGAGAAATGAGTTATTTGATTACGCGCCGTTTATATGGAAGACCCCCTCTTTCCTAAGAACGATTTGATTGTCAGTATTGAGAGTCTATTATAATAGTTGGTGAATAAAATTGTGAATAATTGTTGAAAGATTGAAAATATGTGAATAATTGATCAATAAAATTTGTTGATTAAAGATAAGTATGATAAGTGGTGTGTGGTAGATGTGACGCCCCCAAAATAGGTATACACAACCCATTCTAAGTCGCCAAATAATGGTACAAAATTTAAATATAAACTTCATTTATACAATACGACAACCGTAAGCTGAGAGTTTTAACACGAATATTTTCACGTAGACAATATCCAAACTCAAATGAAGTCCTCATTACATTTATTATCACACTATTTCATAGAATAGTGAGGACTACTATAGCCACCAGCTTGGACCATCACTCCATTCCCCGAATAGTCCCCGCTATATTCTCATTTCCTGAAGAGAACAATGAAAGTAAAGGGTGAGCTCAACTAGCCCAATAAATAATATTATGACTAAGATAATGCAGAATAAATTATCGTTAGCCTTAAACAGTGTTAAACTGGTAGAATACAATAGACAACAAGTTTAATTGCAGCGGAACAAACAATCTATTAGAAGAGCCAAGTAGAGCATGATATTTACTATCTTCTATGATTTAAAAGTTCATCATCAATATTTTATAGCTGTAATATAGCTCAATAAATAATCCACATCACTTAATTATCCATGCACTACTGGCCAAGGATATTCATTATTATCACATCCACGAATTATCCATGCACTATGGGCCAAGGATATTCGTTAGTATCACCAATAGTCTTGATCATGCCAACAACTGTTCATCAATGCACTATGGGCCAATGATGACTTTTACCACATCATTTGTAACATTACATATCATGATTATACCGATACAGAATTCTTGGTCATAAAAATATCAATCAATAGTAGGAGAGTAATTCCGACTGGTATAGCAGAGATATTCTTGAAGAAAACTTGCACTGTTTTCTACACTCAAAGCTTCCTTAAACTCAAAAGAAATACACTCAATATTATAGAAGAAGAATTCTCTTATTCTGGTGTGATTTTTATTTCCAAACTAGGCATCCTATTTATAGGAGAATGACATGATACTATTTAAAAAAAATATTCACGGGTGAACATCGCCGAATTCATAGACGAATTCAACGAATTTTCTAATTTTACTAAGCAAACACTATACAACACTATACAAACACTATACAACACTATGCAAATACTATTTAGTACTATACAAACACTATGCAGTACTATACAATAAAATAAAATAAAATATATTATATTTATAAAAAGTATTCTATTTTATATAAAAAGTTTTCTGTTTTATTATTATAAAATAAAAACTGAGATAACTTTCTACCGACGATTTTGAAAAATGAGTAATTGGGGGTTCATGTAATAAGCCAAATTTATAAAAAAAACATACTTTATGACAAACCCATTTTATTTATCACAAAACACTTGACTAACCACATTTTTAATCTTTCAATAATTATTCATCAATAATATTATAACTCACAATATTAACAACCAGATCATTCCTGTGAAAGAGGGCTTTTCAGATAAGGACGCGCTCCTTATTGGCACGCAATTAGATGACCAAACCCCTTTCCTCGATGAACTTTCTGACATTGTCAATAATGCAAATAATAATATAAATAATCGTGGTCGTCTCATTTATTGATTTAATAATATAAAATATTAGGCAAATTGATCATCGTGATAATAATTGAATCAATAATATGAGATACTATGCATCAACTACTATTGCAATAATTCAATAAAACTGACTGACTTCTCACGTAAGCATCAATAATCAAAGATATTGTACAATCACCGTAAAGCTTCTTTAAGAACCACACGTTACATCGTACTTTTATCACCGGTATTTCAACAGTTTAACGGTAAAATTCTTGCCATTATTTTTATAAAATGTTATTTACCGCTTTACATATCCGATAATTAATTCCGTAAGGTCTACCAATGATTGTGCTTGGTCGTCATTTGATATTCCCCGATAGAATCGAATATTCCCACCAAACGAATATTTTATGACAACTTGCTTACTTTGCAAAATTTGTAAATATTACCAACAACTATAACATTATATCAAACTCACACCTTATTATTCAAAATATTATTTAGAGAAAAATTAAATCTTTATTCATAAAAGTTGGGGTCTTACAAGAGGCGTTTCTTACGAATTCGGTTATTTGTAATCAGAAGTTTCCTAGTTGTGCTCGCCTTCACCAGCTAGCTCGAGATATTGCATCAGAGGCAACCGTAGAGAGTATGAGATTACCACAGGAGCAGTTCATCGCGATACGCGACGAGGTGCTCCTGATGGTGATTACCATACTGTTGGAGGTTTTTGGTCCGATGGGGAGTCAGCCACCGACTACTTAGGTATTTTCCATATTATTTTATTTTTATTTAACTGTTTTTTAAATTCTCTCATACGGACTAATGATTTATATTTTAATTTTATCAACAAAGTGGCAATACCGAGCGGGCTGGTGATGCCAATTATGGTGGCTATGCCGATGGCGAGTGGGGGATGACGACAATAATTTTCATACACCAGAACAACACTGTCCACCCCCGCTTAATGATCCTCCTCATACTAGTTTGATTTAGTTTTATAGATTATTTTATAGATTTTATTCATTTAATTATAGATCATTTTTACATATTGTAAAAAAATTTAATTTAGTTGAGTTGTACGAGTTTTGTAAATCATTGTATAATTTATGGAACATTACTTTATATTTTTATAAATTTTGATGAGTTAGATCATATTGACACTTTTTAGATTAATGTATATACATGTTGATGACACTTTTTAGGATTTCAACTTCCCTTGATGATTCACTTTAATGCCAATATTTCTTTTGAATTAAATCAGTTAACATGGATTGTTGATCAAGAACTCATTTGTATCCATAAGCATTTTTCAATGACTTATAAACAAATCCTCCTAAATCTAATAAGAATTAGAACTAGAAAGAACACCCTAGCTAATCAACTCACTAAATCTCTATGTGAATTAGAATTAACAAGAATTTCAAGCACATGTTGTAACGCCCCCAAAATAGGTCCATTCCATCCAACCCATTCTGAGTCGCCAAATACATGGTACAGAAAACAACTACAACTTTATTACAACAATTGTCGTGCAAAATACAACAACACATATCTTTGTGAGTTTGGATACAAATATATACCAAGCTGTGTACGTCACAATGACACCTTACATAAAGGTATAGTCAAAAACTGCTTTAGAAATTAGAATCTTTGGGAAGTGCTCAAGAAAACCTTCGTATACATGGGAGGCCATGCTTTTAGGTTATGGTAGATATCATATGGCCACGAAATTATCCTTGGTTGATCCAATAGACCCCAAAGAAAAACGAGAAGATTACTATCATATTCTTCCCAATGGTGAGTCTTCTCTTGACATATCATTATCTCCACTGCTCTAATTGGGTATTATACTCCAAACAAACACCAAGATTATATAGGTAGTGCTTATAAATATACTCAAGAAGTGGATGTGCACAACCTTGTCTTATGATAACACGAGTTTGTATGTCATTAGACATCTTGTATGGTAGTGACAAAACACCCTTCCAAAGTTAAATTCATCTCACCTCAACAACTATAGACCACCACTCTATTCCTCGCTTATCCCCCGCTTCGACCCAAATACACTTTTATTACACCGAAAGGAATTGTGAAACAAAAGGGTGAGCACAACTACTAGCTCGATAAAAGAATATTATGACTAAAGATAAATAAATTATCAATAGTCTTCATCAAGAATAAATCGAGATTTAGAACATATGGTAGATGATAAAACTTTTCAACCATAGTTGCAGTTGAATGAGCAATCCATTAGAAGAGTCAAATAGACTATAAAGTCTATTGTCTTCTCCACGTTAAAAGTCCACCAACAATATTTTATCCTCTCGTAACATCAATCATCAGTTCCTTTCCACAATCATATGAATAACTCATAATCATAATTGTGATTCTAAATTCTCTTCTCATCCGGAGACGATGATAATTTTCATCACCGTCTTTACAAAAACATCAAATATCATGGTTATACCAAATCACGCCTGCTCATAATCATACTAATAAATTCATCTTTGCACCACGGGTCAAAGATATTCATCAACAGCTTCATCTTTACACTACAAAGCAAAGATATTCAACAACAGTCATCTTTGCATTACGAGCCAAAGATATTCATCAATAATTCATCTTTGCACTACAAAGGCTAAAGATATTCAACAACAGTCATCTTTGCATTCTGAGCAAAAGATATTCATCAATAATTCCTCTTTTGCACTACAAAAAAGATATTCAACTGTCAGACAAAAGCAAAGATATTCAACAATGTCATCTTTGCATTACGAGCCAAAGATATTCATCAATAATTCATCTTTGCACTACAAAGCAAAGATATTCAACAACAGTCATCTTTGCATTACGAGCAAAAGATATTCATCAATAATTCATCTTTACACTACAAAGCAAAGATATTCAACAACAAGTCATCTTTGCATTACGAGCCAAAGATATTCATCAATAATTCATCTTTGCACTACAAAGCAAAGATATTCAATTGTAAATTCAATGGTCATGATCATACCAAATAACAATTCAACTTTTGCACTCTCGCCAAAAGAGAACCTATGGTCACGATCATACCAATAATCTACCCATCTTTACACTCAAGTCAAAGAGAAATATCATCATTAGGGTTATAAGAATGTTATATAAAAATAATATAATCAAAACATGGTTTTAATTTCAAAAGTAAGATTCATAAATCAATGATAATTTGGTCAGAGAAGAAACCAATTTGTCGTGAATAGTACTTCGTGTTCGCAATGACATAGTACCGTGATCGTGCGCATAAGAACCTCGATACGAAAAATATAAAGTTTCATAATAAAATTCATATCCATATTTATAACACCTTAATCCAAATGTTATAAATCACTTAGAAATCTCATAATCTAATATTATTAATATTATAATAATATTTTAATCATTTCTCAAACTTATAAACAATTTAATTAAATTGTTTACACTTTACTAATTAATGCATTTAATCATCATAAAATGCCAAACTCATAAAATTTCATCACCAATAACTAAAACCCTCATCAAAAATCTGCATATACCTCATATATGATTCTCAAACCATAAAATCATATTTTCTAATTTTCTTACTTCACATAACATATTTAATTCATTTGCTCATAACTAGAACATTTTCATGAAAAATACCAAATCAGTTCTAAAAATATTTCTTTTCTGGGATTTAGCATAAAATAGTCCCATATTGAACATATATTTTTCTCAAAATTTTAAAAATTCATTTACTATTTTTCATATGGCCAAAACCACCGAATATTTAAACATTTATCATAAATTGTACTTTTATCCAAAAATTCCGAAATTCACAGAGTACACTGATATTATATAGATGTACTCTCAATAAAAATTTCATCAATTTTGGAGTTAACCGCAAGGAGTTATAAATAGTTACTTTTAAAATAGTCTTTTCTCATAAAATCCATAACTCCTAATCTATACATCCAAAAATACCTCAAAATAATCATAGTGGTGTAAAATTCAAGAATGATCAAAACATGGATACAATCAAAGCTAGTATCCAGAATAGATATTTTAGACGAAAAGAAAAATTTTCATTTTTCTATTGAATAGTGTCAGATTCGTGAATAGTGTCAGATACGTGAATAATATCGTGAATAATAACTCAACACCAAAAGATAGAAATTTCACAAAAAAACATCTTCACGCTTCATGAATAGTACTGTGAATAAGTAACTCGTGAATAGTAACTCATGAATAGTAACTCGTGAATAGTAACTCGTGAATAGTAACCCCATATGAAAAAGTTCCAAATTTGATAAAAGTTCCAACCAATATTTCAAAGATAATGATATCAAGAAATAATATCATTTGAGAAGAAAATAACATCCCTTACTATCCCTTACCTCAAAAGAGCAAAGACTTCGGATGATATCTGGATATAACGTCAAGGAAACTTGCAATCGATGAATATCAACTCGCCAAGTATCTAAATACTCACAAATTACACTCAATAATCTAGAGAGAAAAAGAAAACTTTGTTTACGGTGTGATTTTCAATTCTAACTTAGCCTCTATTTATAGGAAAATGTTAGCCCGTAGAAGCGAGACTTGACTCAAGCACTGATGGCTTTTTACTCCGCTACTATTCCACCCACCAAAAATCAGCCATCTTCCCCAACAACCAAGAGTGGGGCCCACTCAATTCTAGAATTTTCCACCAAAACCTAATTTCTCAATCGGTTACCTCTTAAAATTCATAACAAATCATACGCTCATTTTAACGGCTCAAAATTTGTGGACATATACTCAACTTATATATGTATAACATATCCAAAATTACAACGATCCAACTGGTCGGATCAAAATTTATAACTCACGCAATATAGCTGAAGAACACTGATTTTTCAATATCTACAAAGAATTTTTGGGTGATTCAAATTTCTACAGTTAGCTTACTTCTAGGGCTTTCTTTTGATATATGGCTCATCTCTTAACTCATTATACACAAAGAGTTATGGATTTTACAAAATCAAGTAATAAACTAATTTTTCCGAAAATCCCATATTTTGTTCTTCATTTCACAAATCTTGATAAAACACCTCATCTTTAATTCCTTCACTTATAAATACATAAATAAATCCATCATTTATATCCACATCAAATAAATATTTTCTTATCATATAAATCAATAACTAATTATTCACAAATAATATTACGAATCACAATAATGACAACCAGTGCGGTTCCGTGAAAAGAGGGGGCTTTCAATAAGGATCTCTCCTTCTTGGCGGCAAGATTAGGTGACCAAACCTCTCCTTAGAGCGTAACTTTCTAGACATTGCCAATAATGTTATCTAATAATATTATTCAAATAATATGAATTATTGATCCGATAATGAGAAATATTTGTGCGTTGACAATTATTGAAACAATAATAATATAAACTATCAACGCAAAGAATTATTGAATCAATAAAATAAAATATTGAATAAGAATTACTTTAACAATTATTGAGTAATGCCTTCTTATGTAAGGATCAATAATTCAAAAATACTGTAAAACCGCGTGCTACTCTTTGTGCAAACACGCCAGATTCATCGTATTTTAACCACCGGAGTATTCAACAAAGTTAACTTGCAGTAATGATTACGCCATTATTTATAAAAACTTAATTTTGTCGTTTTCTTCATCCGACAGCTTATTACATTATGGGGCCCAAAAATGGTCATACCTTGTCAGTGCATTTAATATTCCCAAGCGTAAAGAATATTCCACGACCAAACGAATATTCCCAAACAATGAATGAATATTTATAACCACTTGTGTATTTTGAAAAAATTCATATATCACCCTTAACTTTAACTTTTATCAATTTAACCATTTACCTAATAGTAATTATAAGAAAAATTGAATACTTTTATTTCATAAAATTCGGGGTCTTACACATGTTCTCTTTTAGATCACATAAGGCATATAGGTATATTTCTATCCTATACACAAATTACAAGTTCCAACATATGCAAAAATCATAATCTTATGCTATTATATCTAGATCTAAATTCATATTCCATTTATCATTTTCATATGAATTATCCCACTAATTACTGGCCAAACAAGTAATTATTTATGCACAAGATGAAATAGACAATCCAATATCAACCAATAATAATTCTCAAGAAAATATATTAATTAATTTAAGCTACTCATCAAGTTCCATTGCAATCCTAAATAAAAGTTTACTTCATAATTGAAATAAAACTCATCTTCCACAAATAAATCATCATCCAGAAATTACAAATTAAAGATGAAGAAAAGATAAGGGAAACCTTTTGTGAAGGAATCTTTGTCTCTATCTTGCTCTTCAATAGTGCCCTTTCTTCTTGATGAAATCTTGCTTCAAGCCTCCATGCACTTCTTCCAAAAATCTAGGGTTTGATAGTCCTCTCTTTAATAAATGAATTACCTTCCCTTTTATATGCCTAATAGAATCCTTCTCCAAAAAGAACTAACCAAAACCAATCTCCTTGTTGATTTCCTTGCCAAAAATAATCAAATTGCTGACTGTTGACTTTAATTATTGACCCGACCTGGCGAGTCGCGCCAGGTGTAGTACTCTGTGGAGCGCTGTCTCGCTAGGAATGCTTCAATTCTGAAATCCTTGGCCACTTAGCGCTGCCGCGCCATCTCTCCCTTTGAATTCATTATTGCTTCTTTTCTATCTGATATATGAAATCTACGGAACATCCGTGCTACTCTGGCAGCCAAGCTTTAGGCTTACATCGGTCTTTGCCACATACCCAATTCCAGATTGATGCCCTTCCTTTTCTATGCTTTCTTTCTCCAAATAATTCAATGCTCATCCCATATCGTGATTCCTATAAAACAAAATGATAAATGCATAAAATGATCACAAACACTTAAAATCTAACAACAAATTAAAATCAAACATATTCGATTCATGTATATAAAACTCATTCATCAAATACCCCCAACCTTAACCCATTGCTTGTCCTCAAGCAAAACAAAACAATACAACGTAACATATAGTCAATCATGATGCACATGCAACCTATACTATAATAAAACAACTAATCTAGCAACAAGTCGGTATAAAATTTAGTGTCATGCCTCAGAGATACCTTTAATAAAATTAAATAGAACATCCAATCAGTGCATATCAATAAACTAAATCAATCCTGTAATCACAAATTATCATTGCCTATGTAGTGAGTGGGTGATCTTGCTAGTTTCAACCAACTAAAGATCATATTGGGATCCATAAATTATTTCTTAGATAGCCAAATTCATCATTTAATGCAACTACTTCTGTAAACACGATAATGCAGGTAAAATTCACATGATGATCCAGCTCAAGGGTCCATGAGGCTTTATTTTTACTATCTCTGCTAAGAAAACTCGACTGTTCAATGTCTAATTTTTTTAGGCTTTTCAATGTCATCTATGTAGCAAGTTTTTGACCAAAAACTCCCAAACCAGATGGCTTTAGGGCATTAGGTGTTTAGACACCTCTACGGATCTAATAACTCGAAAAACAAAGGCCACAACATTAAAAAAGTCAAGTGATTATTCTATATATATTTTTTCTCTGACTTATGCAATGTTCAACCCTCTAAGGCATTTCAAAGTTACCATTTTAGTGAACTTTCAACCAACGACTCTCAAGCCAGATGGCTTTAGGGCGTTAAGTGTAGAGACATTCCTAAGCGCTTACTAATTCAAGTAACAAAGGCCACATAGTTGAACTATATAAGCCAACATTTTTCAAATTTTTTATTTTTTTAAAAATAAAATTCCCATAGATTCCCCCAAACTTATTTATTAAGCTCTATTTTTTAAGCCTTCATGTCATGCTTTACAGATGTCATTAGCAATTGTATTTAAATTCTCCCCCTAGAAGATATTTATGAACTCCTTTGATCCCAATTTATTAAAACAAGCAATTTAACGTGCTAACCAGTTACATAAGTTTTTGAAAAGTTAAGATTACCATCATGACTCAATTTTATAGTTTAAACACCAATTGTCAGGTCTGTTAAGATTAATCGTGAACTACCAATATCATCGTTGGTCGAGCATAGACAGTACAACAAAAAGGGTTATTTCTGACGGAATATTCCGTCGGAATTAAGTATAATTTTTCGAGATTATACTTAATTTCGATGGAATATTCGGTCGGCAATTAAGTCGGATATAAGCACATCGAAATTAAGTCCGTCGATATTTTAGTCGGAGATATCTATCCTCAACCGACCTTATCTCGACAAAATATTCGGTAGAGATTCAGATATGGTCGACGTTATGTTTTTACTATGCAAACACTATGCACGTCGAATTTATGTTTTTACTATACAAACACTATGAAACACTATGCAACTATGCAAATACTATGCAAACACTATACAACATTATACAAACATTATTTAGTACTATGCAATAAAATAAAATATATATATTATATTTATAAAAAAGTATTACATTTTATATAAAAAGTTTTCTGTTTTATTACTATAAAACAAAAAATGAGATAACTTTCTACCAACGATTTTGAAAAATGAGTAATTGGGAGTTCATGTAATAAGCCAAATTTATATAAAAAAAATACTTCATGACAAACCCTTTTTATTTATCACAAATCACTTGACTAACCACATTTTTAGTCTTTCAATAATTATTCATTAATAATATTATAACTCTCAATATTAACAACTAGATCATTCCCAGGAAAGAGGGGACTTTCCGATAAGGACTTTTCCTTATTGGCACGCAATTAGATAACCAAACCCCTTTCCTCGACAGAACTTTCTAGACATTGTCAATAATACAAATAATAATATGAATAATTATATCGTCTTATTTATTGATTTAATAATATAAAATATTGTGTAGTCTATACTGTGACAAGAATTGAATTAATAATATGAGATACTATGCATCAACTACTGTTGAAATAATTGAATAAAACTGAGTGACTTCTCACGTAAGCATCAATAATCAAAGATCTTTGTGCAATCTGGTAATGCTATATTAGTGCAACCACGCCAGATTATTGTACTTTTATCACCGGGTATTTCAATTTTTTACGGTAAAAGTCTTGCCGTTATTTTTATAAAAAGGTTAATTATGTCACTTTCTAAATCCGACAGTAACTCTATTGTGGGGTCCACCAATGAATGTGTCGTCGTACGAATATTCTCCGACCCAACGAATATTTTATGAAAAATTTGTAAATATTACCCACAACTATAACATTATATTAAATTCATACTTTATTATTCAAAATAATATTTAGAGAAAATTAAATCTTTATTCATAAAAAGTTGGGGTCTTACAAAATATGTCAAACTAAAGTAATAATAAATAAAAGCTACAATACGTAAAAAATTAGCTAAACTATTAAAATTTACATCACATTAAGCTAAAAACTAAGTAAATATGTACAAATCATCTACAAAACTATGTCACGGGCCATAGTCGTCTAACTGCTCAGCATCGTCAGCCCGGTCGTCACCCTGTTGAGACAATATAATGTAACTCATTAGTCCATATATATAATACAGATAAAGATAACTAATTAAATGAAAATTACATAATATGCAGAATATATACTTGAATTTTATTATGAATAGTATACCTGAGTAGTCGAGGGTTGACTCAGCATCGGCCCAAACGCGTCCAGTAGTAAGGTAACCACCATCCAAACAATCTCGTCACGTATCACAGCGAACTACTCTGGAGGGATACCCGTACTATCGACGGTGACACCAGTTGAAATGTCCTGCGTAAGCTGATGAAGGCGAAAACGGCTAAGCAGGTCCCGACGACGGAATAGCGGATCCGTCTCAAACCTCTCCGACATTGCAGCCACAACCCGTTGAAACAAAAGCATCGTCTGCCAAATACCAGATGTGATGGTCCCACTGGGTTCTCGATATCTGATTGACTGGCTAGAGCCTAAGAAAATAAATATAACATAAATAATATTATAATTAATTTTACTTTATTCATAAACAAGAAATAAACTAAAATATTATACCTCTAAGCAGTGTATAGGTTGGTATCTCTAAGAACCCCAAAGACTTCTATACCTAATTTTGAGTAGTGTTAGTGGGAGTATCCTGAGATGCGAACTAAAGAGCCGTCTCCTCATCTTGAGATAAACTAATCTCGGGGGAAGGGATGTTGTAATCAGCTATCTCAAAATCGCCCCTAGCAGCCTGCAACTCTGCTATACGTTGGTTGCGGAGCTTCTCAAAATGGTCCTGTAATTTAATATATGTACATGGAAGTTAACTTTGTATCATCCTATAAATTACGTAATATGATCCTAAATTACAGAGATTATAGTAAATGTATTACCCGTATAGCTAGTGCTGTTGAAGACATTGTCGACCCCGAAGTAGAATCCTTCGGCGTATTGACTCTATTCCAGAACTCCATCATAGTAGGAGGTTAGCCCAAGCTACTCCGCATAGCCTAAATCATGTACATTAATTAATATTACCTTACTTTATTATAGTTTTATTTTAATATTAAACTAAACTAAATATAAATACATATCGACTTAAGCTTATAAAACGACTGAGAGCCAGAATTATGTACAACTCGTAGCTGGCCTCGATTCTTCTTCATCTCTTTCCGGACTTGGTCTTAAAGCGCATCATCCCAATACGTATTATTACATGGCATTTCATGTCGCATCCGAAATCTTGTCGGCGGCAGATGTTGTCGTATAGTAGTCCCGGGCGATTCTTCTACTGCACGGAATGCCCTCATACGCATCTCATACAGCCAGCCGACATAGTTCTTCGAGATGTGTGCAATAATAACATCGTCACCATCCGCCTCAGTGATGCCGGGCTCGTATCTAAAATACCTCTATCAAATAGGCATAACTTACGTATAATTAATTATTTGAACAATATGTAAATAACTTGAACCTTGATTTAATATATGTAATTCGACTTACGTGTAACTCCCACAACACTGTCATCATAAAGCTGGCATCGTAATGTGAGTACTGGCTAAATCGCATGCAGCCAGTCGGGAGATGCGTCAGGCAGATGGCGTGTACGGTCGCCTTAGTGACCGGATCCATAATATTTGAGAACAAAATTTGTATGGAACATTTTAATTTATTAATCACATAATAATATTAACTAAGTAAACTAAGAAAGTGCTACTTAGTTTATAAACTAAGTATGGAACATTTCCAATGATATAAACTAATTAAGTGTTACTCAGTTTATTTTTCCAACGATAAAAATTAAGTAAGTGCTACTCATTTTATGCTATTAATTTATTTTTCCAATGATAAAATTAACGAAGTAAGTGCTACTTAGTTTAATTAATTAATTAATTTATGTATTTTGATTTTTTTTAATTAAGTAAAAGCTACTTAGTTTAATTATATTTATTTTGTATTATATTGTCTTAAATTAAATTAAGCAAATTTTTTATTTAATTTAATTTAATTTAATTTAATTTAAATTGTATTATCTTAAATTAAATTAAATCATAATTTTTTTAATTTTTTTAATTTAATTTAACTTAATTTAATTTAATTTAATTTTAATTTTAATTTTAATTTTAATTTTAATTTTAATTTTAATTTTAATTTTAATTTTAATTTTAATTTTAATTTTAATTATATTATATTATATTATATAATTTAATTTAAATTATTTAAATTTTATTATGTTAAATTAATTAACTTTAATTTAATTATGTTAAATAAATCAAATTTTTATTTTATTTTACTTTATTTTAAATTTAATTTAATTTTTGATTATATTATATTATATTATATATATATTTAATTTATTTATTTAAATTTTATTATCTTAAATTAAATTAAATTAAGTCAATTTTTATTTAATTTAATTTAATTTGTATTATATTATATAATTCAAGTTATTTAAATTGTATTTTAGTATTGAGAAACTAATAACTATACATTAATATAATAAAGAAGGTGTTGTAATTGTTAAATTCTGACAGAATTCTGTTGTGACGCCCTTAAAATAGGTATACATCACCCATTATGAGTCGCCAAATATATGGTACATATTTCAAATACAAACTTAATTTCTACAATTGTTAAGTTTCGTGCAGAATACGATAAAACATAAGTTGTGAGTTTTAATACAAATATTATCTCCTAGACAATATCCAAACTCAAAATAAGTTTTCATTACAATTATTATCACACTATTTTATAGAATAGTGAGGACTACTATAGCAACCATTTCTTGACTAGTTAGAGCTATATTCTCATTTCTTGAAGAGAACAATGAAAGAAAATGGTGAGCTCAACTAGCCCGGTAAGAAATATTATGACTAAGATAATGCAGAATAATTTATCGTTAGCCTTCAACAGTATTAAACTGATAGTATAAAATTGACAACAAGTTTTAGATCAACAACTGCAGCGGAATAAGCAATCCATTAGAAGAGACAAGTAGAGCATGATATCTACTATCTTCTATGATTTAAAAGTTTATCATCAATTTTATTGCTGAGACTCAGCTTAATAAATAACCCACATCACTGAATTATCCATGCACTACGGGCCAATGATATTTATTAGTATCACATCCACGAATTATCCATGCATTACAGGACAAGGATATTCGTGTTATCACCAATGGTCATGATCATCATGCCAAACAATAATTCATCTTTGCACCCTTGGCCGAAGAGAACGCATGTTCATGATCATACCTATAACTGTCCATCAATGCACTACAGGCCAATGAAGACTTTTACCACATTATTTGTAACATTACAGGTCATGATTACACCTAATAACCCCTGGTCATAATCATACCAATCAACAGTCCATATATGCACTACGGGCCAAAGATGACTTTTATCACAATATAAGCATGAGGATGATGACAATGATATAAGAATTCATCAAACGAAATCAAGGATAAATATTAAAGACTTTAAATTTATCCAGAGTAAAATTCAACATGATATTGCTTTGTGGAGTAAAATTCAAGAATAATATTGTATCAAAAATAATTTGGACAGAAACAAAATTAATTTTTATCATGAATAGTACCTCGGGTGAATAGTACCCGAGTGAATAGTATCCCGTGAATAATACTTCGTTAATACTACCGATACGTATGAATAGTACCGTATGTATGAATAGTGTCGTACATATGAATAGTGTCGTATAAATGAATAGTACACATGAATAGTAATTCGACATGAAAAGCTTAAAAATGAACGAGAATGTTCAGAAAAATATCCTTGTGAAACGATACTAGATAAAGCAAAAATTTCAAGGATATTCTACTAATTTTAAGGAATATAGAAGCAATACTTTAACAAAATGAGTTTAGAATTCGGAATCTGAAACGAAATAATATTACTTACATACTACAGAGTATGAAAGAAAATATTATTTCTTATGAATATTGAACAAAAATAACATCCCTTACAACTGTTGAACGAAAATAATATTCCTACGAATATTGAATGAAGATAATATTCCTTACGAATATTAAACGAAGATAATATTTCTTGCGAATATTGAACGAAATAAAATTTTTTACGAATACAAAAATAATATTGTAAGCGAATATGAAATAAATAATACCCCTTACCTCAAAAAGAGAGCAATTTCAATTGGTATAACAGATATATTCTTGAAGAAATACGCACAATATTATAGAAGAAGAATTCTTTGATTCTAGTGTGATTTTCTTTTCTAAACTGAGCATCCTATTTATAGGAGAATGGAAGGATACCATTTAGGAAATAAAATCACGGACACACAATAATTTTCAGACGATTCACAGGCTAGAATTATGAAATTTTTTGATTTTACTATGCAAATACTATGCAGATATTATACATAATAAAATATAATATTTTCTATTTTTCATAAAAAACAAAACTTATAATAATAATAATAATAATAATAATAATAATAATAATAATAATAATAATAATAATAATCCCTCCCAATTCAACACTTACGTGAATCTTATGCCCCCCCACATGTCATTATCACACACATAAACATAAACACACACACACACACACACATAGATATATATATATATATATATATATATATATATATATATATATATATATATACAAAACTAAGATAACTTTCTCCGACGATTATAAAAAATGGATAAGTGGGGGGTCCAAATAATAAACAAAATTTATAACAAATACTTTATAAAAATCCCTTCTATTTATCTCAACTCACTTGACTTCACAAAACACATTTTTAACAATATATATCATTATTATTATAACTCGCAATATTTAAAACCCAGATCATTCCCAAGAAAAAGAGGGGGCTTTCCGGTAAGGATTTCTCCCTATCGACGCGCAATTAGGTGACTAAACTCCTTTCATCGACAGAACTTTCTAAACATCGTCAATAATGCAAATAATAATATGAATAACTTTGTCATCTCAATTATTGATTTAATAATATAAAATATTATGACAATAATTGAATCAATAACGTGAGATACTATGCAACAATTACTGTGACAATAATTAAAATAAACTGAGTGACTTCTCACGTAAGCATCAATAATCAATACCGCGTATTTTACTTATACAACCACGCCAGACATTCGCACATTTTATCATTGAGTATTTCAACAGTTAACGGTAAAACTCTCACCGTTATTTTTATAAAAAGATATATCTGTCATTTTCTAACTCTGATAGTAATTCCATTGTGGGGTCCACCAATGATTGTGCCGTCGTATGAATATTCCCGGCTAAAATGAATATTCCCCGACCAATCGAATATTTTATAACAACTTGCTTACTTTGTAAAATTTGTAAATATTACCCATAACTATAACATTATATCAAATCAACAACTTAATATTAAAAAATATATATTTCAAAAAATTAAATCTTTATTCATAAAATTTGGGCTCTTACATCCGTCGGGAATTCCGTCGGATATTACAAATATGATAATATTAAGACATAAGATAATTAATCCACATATATCACAGCAAAAATCAATACCAATACCAACACAACCAACCTCAATCAATTAATCAACTATAATGAGATGAACAACCAACAAGTTTACAATACAATTCAACAATTGTATATACTCAAATATGCAAAATAGGCAGTAATTAACATTAACAGATAATCAATTAATATAATGAAGCTCCAAATTTAGCAAACTATAACAGAAAATCCCGATTTTAACAACACTGCAAAGGAAATTTAGGGTTCAACAACATTTCAACACTTTCAACAACATTTAAACAGAATATTTACTAAATCTAAGTACTTATACCCAAAATTATGCATAACCATATACATATCTTAAAATTTATGGTTCTAAATTTAAAATTAATTGATAAAACTAACCTTAAATTGAGAGAGAAGGAAGATCAGAGAGGGACGAGTGAGAGAGAGAAACTCAAAGGGAGCCGAAGGTGAGGCCGGAGGCGAGGCTAGAAGTGCGACCGGAGATGAGGCATGAGGTGTGGTTGCCGACGAGAAGAGGTGCGACGGCTGACAAGGAGAGGGACGGGACGAGTAGAGGGAGGAGAGAGAGAGAAGCAAGCGATGGCAAGAGAGAGAAAGAATTAAAGGAAAAATTAGCAAAGAATGAAGTGAGGCGGTAGCTGGCGATAAGAATTAGGTTTTAACTACTATTTCTGACAGAATTCCATCGAGGTTAGTTCCGTCGACAATAATCTATCCTCGACGCACAATCCATCGACCTTAATAGCTATTACGTTGAGGTTGTTATTCGCGATGGAGGGAAACTTTCGCGCCCTTGGTCTAAGATCGACTGAATTCCGTCGAATTTGTCCTATTATCGAGAGATTTATGAACGACTGAATATTCTGTCGGTAATACATTAATTCTGAGTGAATCAATTCGGTTGACCTTAATTCCATCAAAAATAGTCCTATATCTTGTAGTGAGACCATACCAACTCATCACACAGATTCAAGAAAATGCATATAAGTATACATACACATGCTAATGAAACAGATATGACATGTAAATAGATATGCCTACTAACTATCATGTATCATGCACCATAAATGCAACAAATTCCTACACAATTCAAAGATGAATAACACGATTACTAAAATGCAATACTACACTAACACGCCAAATGCCCCCAAACTTAAAACATACATTGTCCTCAATGGCTAAGATAGGAGTAGAGGACTTCCCTAAAAATATAGCAATCTTCCTCCTCGTTCACTAAGTTTAAAAAATAGGATAAATACAATAGAGTAAATAAGCACTGTACTTAAATTGGACTTGAATAATCTATAGACACAAGATAAGCAAGTTTATTAATCCTAGAAAATTCAAAATTTATTAATTACTATGAAACCTAAAAAAATAAAAACAAAAATTAAAAAAATTAAACTTAGGTTGCCTCGCTTATTTTAAAGTCGTCAGCCTGATTACTCCCTGTATTTCTTAACCCAGATCAAATTTATGCTTGAAGATTCATTTCACGACCCCACTCTTAAACTTATACTTATACCATTTGACTTTCTTGCAAGTTTGTAATCCCCCATACTTAGGTTGATCATTCTCGTTCATTTGTATGGAACTTTTTTTTCTTCACTTCATCCTTGACGACACAGACAGCTTCAATGATTCGAAAGCATTCGTCATGACCATTTGGAATTTTTATTCCTTCGAACACCTTGAATGCCACTTCATCATTCTGAACCTTCATAGTCAGTACGCCTTATTGCACATCGATGAGAGTTCTACCCGTAGCTAAAAATGGATGTCCCACGATGATAGGAATGTCTTGATCATCCTCGAAGTCTAACACAATGAAATCCATTGGGAATATAAATTTATCAACTTTCATAAGCACATCTTCCACAATTCCCCTTGGATACGTAAAAGATCAGTCGACAAGTTACAATGACACATTAGGCAATGTCTCCTTTAATCCCAATTGCTGGTAAACCGATAGATGCATCAAATTTATGCTTGCTCCAAGATCGCATAAACATCGGCTGAAAAATTAATTTCTAATGGTGCAAGGAATAATGAAGCTACCCGGATCCTTAAGTTTTGGTGGTAACTTCCTTTGTAATATTGCACTGCACTCCTCTGTTAGAGCCACTGTCTCAAAGTCACCAAACTTTTTCTTTGACAGAAATGATTTCATGAACTTAGCGTAGCTGGGCATTTGTTCCAATACATCTGCGAACGAGATGTTTATTTGTAATTTCTTGAAAATTTCTAAGAATTTGGAAAGCTATTTATTTTGCTTTTATTTCTGAAATCGTTGTGGGAATGGAACTAGAGGTACAACTATAAGACCCCAACTTATTATAAATAAAATTGAGTTTCCTGTAAGACCCCGAATTTTACGAAATGAAAGTATTCAATTTTTATTATTATTATTCTATTTAGTAAATGGTTAAATTGATAAAAGTACAGTAATACACGTGATTTCATAGTAGCACACGGTATTGATTATTGATGCTTATGTGAGAAGTCACTCAGTTATACTCAATTATTACTACAATAATTGTTGCATCATATCTCTCATATTATTGATTCAATTATTGTCACAGTATCATCTGCATAATATTTTATATATTATTAAATCAATAATTGAGACAACAAAGTTATTCATATTATTATTTGTAATATTGACAATGTCTAGAAGTTCTATCAAGGAGAGGTTTGGTTACCTAATTGCGCGCCAATAAGGAGAAATCCTTATCGGAAAGCCCCCTCTTTCCTGGGAACGACCTGGTTGTTAAATATTGTGAGTTATAATATTAATGATAAATGATATAAAAAAATCAAATTTGAGTTCGAATTTGAATTTGGAGATGCAGACGTGATATTTGAGTCTGGAACGATAAAATTAGTAGAAATAGACGATAAACACAAAATTTGTCGGGGTTGACTTTTTGGTCAAAAAAGTCAACAGTTCACTTTTTCGAAAAAAGTCAAACTTTGAAATTTCAAAATGAAATTTTGATAAAAATATTTCCATTGTGTTGGGATTGTTAGTGTTAGTGGAAATCGACATTTATTTCGATAATAATTGATGTCTGGAGGTTATATTGACCAATCGGGTAATTAATCGAATAAATGAGCAATTAATTGCTATTAATTCACATGATTATAACTATTTGTTCACATGTGTGTACTATTGATTCACATTCATGTACTATTAGGGAGGTGGTGCAAGATTGATAATACTTGTATGACTAAGTTAAAAATGGAGGTATAGATGGAGGTCTTATACTATAATTCGTATTTTCACATGATTATAACTATTGATTCACATGATTGAACTATTGATTCACATTATTTACTATTAGGGGAGGTGGTGCAAGTTTAATAATACTTGCAGGACTAAATTAAAAATGAAGAAAAAGAGGAAGGTATTATCTTTGTAATATTTCGAGCCCCAAAATGTGCAATTATCAAACTATTTTTCCTATAAATAGAAGCTCATTCTTCCTTCATTTCTCACCAATTCACTAAAGCTATAGAGCAATTATTATAGAGAGAAATTGTAGAGAGAAAGAAGAGTAGAAGTCTGCTACCTCACTATTCCAATATCCAGTTTCTTCTAAGGTAAAGGGTATTATTCTTTCGTATTCATGAAGAAAGTTATTTTCTTTCAATACTAGTAAGGGTTGTTATTTCATTCCTTATTATTATGTTAGAATAACTTTATGTCTACATCTAAGTCTTGCATACATGGTGAAATTCTTACATTATTCTATTCTTTATTATTACTGTTGGAATATCCTGTCTGCATGCGGATTCTGGCGTACGACCTTCGTTTTGTTCTTTATTATTACATTTGGAATATCACCGTCTGCATGCGGATTCATTTATGACTGATTCCATTCTTTATTATTACATTGGAATAACTTTGTTTTGTGCGATCTATCGCATGCACGTGAATTCTGTTGTTATTCCATTCTTTATTATTCATTTGAATATCACATGCATGCAAGCGGATTACGCGTGACACGGTTCCATTCTTTATTATTCTATTGGGAATAACTCATGCATGCGATCTATCGCATACATGGTGAATTCTTATGTTATTCCATTCTTTATTATTCTGTTGGAATAACCTATCTATGTGGATTAGCGCATGCATGGTGAATGGTCCTTTGTATTCATTCCTTATTAAATTATGGAAATGATCTGTCTACGTGGATTACCGCATGGCGGGCGAAAATTCATTTGCAGTTTCGTAATTTTTCTGACCCTCAAAAATTCTAGAAAATTTTGAAATGATGGTTTGTTGAGTTTTCT
The DNA here is from genome assembly GCA_020205615.1 of Panax quinquefolius. Classification (NCBI taxonomy): domain Eukaryota; kingdom Viridiplantae; phylum Streptophyta; class Magnoliopsida; order Apiales; family Araliaceae; genus Panax; species Panax quinquefolius. Next base: position 39,023,421 of record CM035155.1, on the reverse strand, counting down.
AGATTGTGTCCAAAAATGGCGATTTTTGGATGTATAGATTAGGAGTTATGAATTTTATGGAAAAAAACTATTTTAAAAGTAAACCCCTATAACTCCTTGTGGTTAACTCCAAAATTGGTGAAATTTTTATTGGGAGTACATGTATATAACAGGAGTATACCTTGTAAATTTCGAAGTTTTTAGCAAAAGTACAATTTATGATAAATGTCTAAATATTCAGCAGTTTTGGCCATATGAAAAATAGTAAATGAATTTTAAAAATTCTGAGAAAAATATATGTTCAATATGGGACTATATTCTGCTAAATCCCAGAAAAGAAATATTTTTGGAATTAATTTGGTATTTTTCATGAAAGTGAACTAGTTATGAGTAAATGAATTAAATATGTTATGTGAAGTAACAAAATTGAAAAATAGGATTTTAAGGCTTGGGAATCCTATATAGGCTATAAACAGATTTTTGATGAGGAATTTGATCATTGGTGATGAAATCTTATGAGTATGGCATTTTTGAATGATTAAATACATTATTTGGTAAAGTGTAAATAATTGAAATAAATTATTTATAAGTTTAAGAAGTGATTAAAATATTGTTATAATATTAATAATATTAGATTATGAGTTTATTAAGTGATTGATAATATTTGGATAAATTTAAAGTCTTTAATATTTATCCTTTTTTTCGGTTTGATTAATGCTTATATCATTGTCATCATCCTCATGCTTATATTGTGATGAAAGTCATCTTTGGCTCACATGCAAAGATGGACTGTTGATTATTAATTTTATAATTGTATATCTTTGGCTTATGTGCAAAGATGGACTGTTGATTATTGGTTTTACAGTTGTATATCTTTGGCTTACGTGCAAGGATGGACTGTTGATTATTGGTTTTACAGTTGTATATCTTTGGATTACGTGCAAAGATGAACTATTGATTGATGAGTATCTTTGGCTTATATGTATAGATGAAATGTTTATTGGTATGATTATGACCAGGGATCATTCGGTATAATCATGACCCGTAATGTTATAGATGATGTGGTAAAAGTCTTCATTGGCCCGTAGTGCATTGATGGACAGTTATTGGTATGATTATAACCAGGGATTATTCGGTATAATCATGACCATTGATGATTACATGAATATCCTTGGCTGTAGTGCAGGGATGATTCGATGATGTGGATTATTTATTAAGCTGAGTCTTAGCAATAAAATATTGATTATACACTTTTAATTCGTAAAAGATAGTAGATATCATGCTCTACTTGACTCTTCTAAAATACAGTTGTATGTCTTTGGCCTGTAGTGCAAAGATGAATTGTTAATGAATATCTTTGGTCGTAGTGCAAAGATGAATTTATTAGTATGATTATGGGCAGGAATTGTGATTTGGTATAACCATAATTTTTGATGTTTCAGGTAAAGATAGGTGATGAAAATTATCTTCGTCCTAGGTGCGAAGAGGAATTTAGAATCACAATTATGATTATGAGTTATTCATTTGATTGTGGACAGGAATTGTTGATTGATGTTACAGGGATAAAATATTATTGGTGGACTTTTAACATGTAGAAGATAATACATCTGATGGTCTATTTGACTCTTCTAATGGATTGCTTCGTTCACTTTACTAACTATGGTTGAAAAGTTTTATCATCTACCATATGTTCTAAATCTACGATTTATTACTGATGAAGGCTATTGATGATGTAAATTATCTTTAGTCATGATATTCTTTACTGGGCTAGTTGTGTTCACCCTTTTTGCTTCATAATTCCTTTCAGGTAATAAGAGTGTAGCTAGGTTTGAGGGGCAATTAGCAGGAACAATAGAAATGGTGGTCTATAGTTGTTGAGATTCTCCCTAAATAGTTTAGAAATAATTTTGTTAAGAACTTTAGATAAATGTGACGTATTATATATATCATTTGATATTTAATTTTGGTGAACCAAATAGGGTGAGGTGAAGCCAACTTTGGAAGGGTGTTTTGCCACTATCATACAAGATGTATAATGACATACAACCTCGTGTTATCATAAGACAAGGTTGTGCACATCCACTTGCTAAGTATATCTACGAGCATTACCTATATAATCTTGGAGTTTATTTGAAATATAATTCTCACTTGGAGAGAACGGAGATAATTATATGTCAAGAGAAGACTCACCATTGAAAATAAGATGATAGCAATTTTCTTGTTTTTCTTTGGGGACTAATGGGTCAACCAAGGATAATTTTGTGGACATATGATATCTATCACAACCTAGAAGCATGGTCTCCCATGTACGAAGGTTTCCTTGAGCACTTCCCAAAGATTTTAATTTCTAAAACAGTTATGGATTGTACTTTTATGTAAGGTACCATTGTAAGGTTGTGGTCAAGGCACCATGAGAGTTACATACATTTGTATTAAAACTCACAGTTTAATTGTGGTCGATTCTCGCATTTACGCAACATTATAGATAAATGAAGTTTGTATTTGATTTTTATAGTATGATATCTGGCGACTCAGATTGGGTCGTGTGGACCTATTTTGGGGGCGTCAAATTTCCTTTATTCATTATCTTGAAATAATAAGGAGTTAATTTGATATAATACTTTGGTTATGGGTGAAATGTGCAAATTTTGTAAAATAAGCAAGTGGTTATAAAATATTCATTATTGTCGGGGAATATTCGTTTGGTCGTGGAATATTCTTGTTGTCGGGGAATATTCGTACGATGGCGCAGCCATTTGTGGGCCCCATAACAGAAAACGGTCGGATGAAGAAAACGATAAGTTTATGTTTTTATTAATAATGACGTAATTGTTACCGTTAACACTGTTGGATTACCTGGTGGTTAAAATACGATACGCTGCGTGGTTTCACAAAGCACACACCAGATCGTATTGCATTTTTTGAATTATTGATTCTTACGTAAGAAGGCACCACTGAATAATTATTACATTAATTATTGTTCAATATTTTATTTTATTGATTCAATAATTGCTGCGTTGATATTTTATATTATTGTTATTTTAATAATTGTCATCGCACAGTATTTCCCATTATCAGATCAATAATTCATATTATTTGAATAATATTATTAGATAGCATTATTGGCAATGCCTAAGGAAGTTCTGTCTAGGAAAGGGGTTTGATCACCTAATTGCGCGCCAGTAAGGAGAAATCTTTATCGGAAAGTCCCCTCTTTCCTGGGAACGACCTGGTTGTCATAATTGTGATTCTGCAATATTATTTGTGAATAATTAATTATTGATTTATATGATAGGGATATATTTATTTTATGTGGATATAAATGAAGGATATATTTATTTAATGTGGAGATAAATGAAGAAATTAATGTTAAGGTATTTTATCAGTATTTTGTCGAAATGGAGGTATTAAAAATTATCCATATGTGAATTTCGGGCATTTTTTATTTGGAATTTGGAAAAATTTAAAGCTACAAAGTTGTAGAGAATTTAATTTCCTATGGAATAGACATAAAATTCGTATTTTTCTGATAAAAGGACTATTTATTATGAATTATTAAAGTTTTAAAAATTAAATATTTTTATTAAAATTATGGGTGGGACCCACTTTTTTTTTTGAAAACATGTGTTGGAAATTTTTTTTCAAAGGTGGAGGGCTGGTCTTGGTTGGCTTGCGTAGAAGGAGGAAAATATATATATATATATATATATATATATTATTTTATTAATTTAGTCTCCTTTGGCGTTCTAACATTTTCCTATAAATAGGGTGCTTAGTTAGAATTAAAAATCACACGAAAATCAAATTTTCTCTCTCTATATATTATCGAGCATATTTTGTGAGTATTTAGATACTTTGAGATTGTTATTCAGTGCAAGTTTCCTTCAACATTTCATCCGATATTCTATTCAGAAATACTGTTCTTTCGAAGTAAGAGATGTTATTTTTTTGTAAATGATATTATTTCTTTCAATATTATTATGCTGAAATATTTGTATGAATTTTATTGTGAAATTTCTACCTTTTTGTGTCGGGGTTACTATTCACTTATACGACACTATTCACAAATACGACACTATTCACCGAAAAATAAAATTTTCTCTTCTTTATCCCAGATGTCTATTATGGTTACTATCTTTGATTGTATCCATGTATTGATCTTCATTCTTGAATTTTTACTCCACTATGGTTTATTATGGAGTATTTTTGAACTTGAATTATCTAAAGTACGAATCTCTAATCTTTGTTCTTTTGTCCCACTGGATTTGTTTCTCAAAAACATTTTTCATCATCCTCAGTCCTAAATGATGATATAAATGAATATCTTTGGCCTGTAGTGCAAAGAGGAATGATTACCTGATGAATATCTTTGGCCCGTAGTGCAAAGATGAACAGGTGTTGAGATGAACATGAACAACTGGTGATACAAATGAATATCTTTGGCTCGTAGTGTAAAGATGAATAATTGATTCAAGATGTATATTGATTGATGTTACAGGGATAAAATATTGATGATGGACTTTTAAATTCATAGATGATAATAGATTTCATTCTCTACATAACTCTTCTAATGAATTGTTGTTTCCGTTGCAGTTGTTGATCTAAAACTTATTGTCTATTATATTCTATTAGATTTTCCCTGTTGAAGACTAAGGATAATTTGTTGTATATTATCTTAGTCATAATATTCTTTAATAGGCTAGTTGAGCTCACCCTTTTTTTTTGTTCCATTTTTCTTCTCAGGAAGCGAAAATATATCAAGAACCACTCGGGGTATATAGTGATAGTCCTAGACAGTTGTTTTAGCAGTCCTCACTATTTTTGTAAAATAGTGTATCAATAATTGTAATGAGGACTTTATCTGAGTGTGGATATTGTCTAGAAGACAATATTTGTATTTAAACTCATAGTTTATGTGTTGTCGTATTTTGCACGACAATTGTATTAATGAAGTTGTAGTTATTTCTATACCATGTATTTGGCGACTCAGAATGGGTGATGTATACCTATTTTGGGGGCGTCACAGTTGGTATCAGAGCATAGGGATATGGTCTCTAGGGGAGAGACGAGTAAATCCTTCGCTATTGTGTCCTACCTAAGCTTATTTGTTGGTCGGTCAAAATATAAGGGTATTATGTGGTATGTCATTTTCTTTAATTAACCCTTATTTTGTGGCAGTATTTGAGAATGGCAGCTGAGAACATTAACAATGGAGTGTATGAGACCGTGGAGACACCTTTAATCACCAACCAGGAGAACGTGCAACAGGTAGGCAATATTCCTCCTGTAAACAACACTACCGAGCAAACGATGAATGATGGGATGTTTAGAAGCTTTTTACAGTTCATGCAAAATCAGACAAGGGAGACTCGTGTACAAAATACGGGTAAAAATGATAGCAACGCGCAGTTTGTCATAGCCAAGTAGTTCAAGGAGTTGGGACCACCAGAGTTCTGGGGAAAGCCAGATCCGATTAAGGCGGAAACGTGGGTCAAACAAATTATCAAGATATTCGATATCTTGGGATGCACAGAAGAACAGAAGGTTCCATTCGCCACCTTTATGTTCCGTGGTGAGGCAGATTACTAGTGAGAATCTGTAAAGCGTACCCAGCCAGCCGCACTCAACATGTCTTGGGAAAGATTTTAGAAACTGTTCAATGAAAAGTACTTTCTTGAATGTATTCGTCATATGAAGGAGGTGGAGTTTATTAGACCGAACGAACAACAACGACGGTGTCCCAAAGACGAGGCCAAGTTCATGGTTATCCGGTGTTTGCACCTCATTTGGTAGAGAATGAGGAACGTATGACGCGGATGTTTCTGAGAGGTCTAAAACTCGAGATTCGTCAATATCTTATCTCTCACAAATTTTCTCAATATTCAGATGTTGTCAACAGGGCTCAATTATTAGAGCGAGATAATGAGTATGTTCAACCGAGGGACCACAACCAGGGTTATACCGGTGACAGCAGTCATCGGAGCAATGATAACCAGCGGGGAGGGAAAAATACGCACAAAAGTAGTTACCGCTCTGGTGGTAATCGTGGCCATGATAATAGGAGAGGTGAGTCAAGTGGAAATTTCAAAAAGAGGAGATTCAACAATGACGGGAAGACATCAGCAGCAGCACCAGCAACAAATTCTAGAAGAGGAGAACGACCGCCAGTTAGATGCTACAGATGCGGAGAGGAGGGACACATAAGTCCAAACTATTCACAGCCTTCCAAGGTGTGTTTCAATTGTGGAAAATACGGTCATATAGCTTGGTTTTGTCCGGTAGAGAAGTTAAGTCCAACTGGGATGACGGCACCAAAGGCTACTACGGACAAAATAAAGTCGGTGGTTCAAGGAGAGCGTTTGTCGTGACTGGCCAAAATGCGAGAAACCCAAACGAGGTGATCACGGGTAAGCTAATCTTGAACTCTTGCGAATTTTATACCTTACTAGATACCGGTTCTACCCATTCTTTTATCTCTCCTGCTTGTGCTCAACGTTTAAACTTGACTTTGGAGAAATTAGATTTTGACTTATTTGTGGAGACTCCGTTAGGAGAAACTTTTATTACATCCACTGTTTATAAATATTGCTTGATCCAAGTGGGCACAATCACATTACCTGTTGATCTAATCTCTTTAAAGATACTTGCATTTGATGTGATTTTAGGGATTGATTGGTTAACTACTCATCATGTCAAAATTGATTATTTTCGTAAGGTTGTTAGTTTTCATATTCCTAACCAACCTGTTATGTGAATTTAAGCAACCAAACCACTAAAGTCAATCACTGTCATATCAAGCCATAAAGCCATTTGTTTATTAAAAAATGGATGTCAAGCTTTCTTAGCCCATGTTATGGACTTGAACAAAAACACGTCAGATTTGAATAATATTTCTGTTGTTAGTGAATTTCCTGACGTATTTCCTGAAGAACTTCCTTGTCTACCCCCAGAACATGAAGTTGAATTCTTTATTGACCTTGAACCGAGTACAAAGCCCATTTCTAAAACCACATATCGAATGGCTCCTATTGAACTTCAGGAGTTAAAGGTCCAACTACAGGAGTTGTTAGACATCGGTTTCATTCATCCTAATACATCTCCTTGGGGTGCTCCTGTTTTATTCGTAAAGAAGAAAGACGGGAGTATGCGACTTTGTATTGACTACTGGGAATTGAACCATGTCACCATCAAGAATAGGTATCCACTACCTCGCATTGATGACCTGTTCGACTAGTTGCAAGGAGCACAATTCTTTTTAAAGATCGATCTTCGTTCTGGATATCATTAGCTGAAGATTAAAATTGAAGATATTCTGAAGACTGCCTTTAGAACTCGGTACGGGCATTGTGAATTCTTAGTCATGTTTTTGGATTGACTAATTCTCCTGCTGCTTTCATGGATATGATGAACCGTGTGTTCAAGGAATATTTGGATTAGTTTATTGTTGTCTTTATTGATGACATCCTTATCTATTCCAAAAGCCGTGAAGATCATGAGCATCATTTGAAGCTGGTACTTCAAAGGCTTCGTGACAACAAGCTATATGCCAAGCTGAAGAAATGCGAGTTTTAGCTTGAGGAAGTAGCATTCCTTGGGCACGTGGTGTCAAAACATGGAGTATTTGTTGACGCGGTGAAGATTGAAGCAATACAAAGTTGGGAGCAACCGAAGTCGGTGACCAAAGTACGTAGCTTTCTGGGCTTAACTGGTTATTATCGGAGATTCGTGGAAGGATTTTCTTGAATCGCTACTCCGTTAACTCAGCTGACTTGGAAGGATACAAAATTCGTATGGAGCGAGGAATGCGAGAAGAGTTTCCAAGAGCTTAAGAGGAGACTCATTTCGGCACCTGTTCAAACAATACCATCTGGTTCGGATGTATTTGTTATCTACAGCGATGCTTCAAGCAAAGGGTTAGGATGTATTCTCATGCAACATGGGAAAGTCATAGCCTATGCCTCGCGACATCTCAAAGAATATGAGAAGAATTATCCTACTCATGATTTAAAGTTGGCAGCAGTCATTTTTGCATTGAAAATCTAGAGACACTACCTGTATGGGGAGAAAGTGGAGATTTATACGGATCATAAAAGCCTCAAATATTTCTTCACCCAAAAGGAACTCAACATGAGGCAACGACGTTGGCTCGAGCTGTTGAAAAGATTACGACCATAGTGTTGGTCAGAAAACCGATCACTAAACACGCACAAGTATACGCGGTCTAACAAGTAACACAATAATAACGAAAGTGTCGAACCCACGAGTAACTATCACTAATATTTGCCAAGTACCGACTTTGTATCGCTAAAGTCTTATTCGAACAGCAATAAATGAAAGTATGATTAATCTAAGCATACTAATTATCAAAGCAAGTAAATGGATAACGAATGGAAAACGAAGGAATTACAAGCTAAGGTTACAACTTCACCCCACTCAGGCATTCTGTCGAACACCTGGTGTGCCATGTTTCATCAAACTACCTACCCTTCTCTCTCTGGTCTTAATGGTCACGATAATTTGTCGACCGAGAATGCACTAGTGCTCATACACCTCTGTTGAGGTATGCACAAATATATCCTTTCTAGATCCACCCGTTAGGGAATAGAACAAAAAAGAACGCCCGAGCTAGATACAATCCTACATATGTCAATGTGAATTGATCAGAATAAGGATTTAAGCATAAATTCTCAAATAGGTCGCACGTGGCACATAGATATATATCTATTCTACGCACAACTGATGCAGTCGAAACCCACAATCACATGCCAATATATTCAGGTATAAATCTACAATCCTTCTGTCGATATCATGTAAATTACCAAAATCATCACTAATGTCTTAGCGAGAATCATTAAGCATAAATATATCAAACCAAATCATATGGTGCCAACCAAAGAGATAAGACAGTCAATTTAAATAACAAAGGGTTCCATTATAACCTTAGAGCAAATACTCAGTTCATAGCCATTGAACAAAATATAAGTAGCAATAAAGACAACATTTATGGATTATAAAATTAGAGACAATAAATAGATAAGAAGAAACTCTGTCAAAGCCCTTCAATCTCTAAGCATTCCGCTCAAATCAAGCTTTCCAATCCATGTCACTCATTGCTCGTGTTGCTCCAAGGACATTCCAAACTTCTCCCTAATCTATATTTACATAGGTTTATCTAAGAATAAGAAAATATAGAAGAAAAACTAAACTAAGTTATTTAATGTTAACTCATCTCAGATCTATCTGAGTATCTCTTAGTATATCATATGCAGAGGCTTCTCTGTTCTTTTATATCTGTCTCCACCTCTTTTGCTAGATCACACCAAGCCTTCTCGCTCAAGGCACTGTGGTAGTGGCACATGCAAACAAATAAATAAGTTGTGGTTGGCCATACATTTCACCACATTATTATGTAAGACACGAGCTCGCCTTCGCAAATGAGCCTAAAGAAGGGTCAAGTGCTATGCAACGCGATGGGGACGCCAAGAAAACTGTATGGCGCCTACCATGCGAGACTAACATCAAGCATTGGCTGCATTGCGCTGGCATTTCATGGCAGCTAGTATGGAAATGAAATTGACCGCTTTTTCCCCTGAATGCTAAAAAACACCTGTAAAGCTCTGCAATACGTCAATTAAGCACAATAACACTATAATCATATACAACTATATAAAATCTATGAATTTAGGAAACTATTTAAGTCATAAAGTATCCAATTCGAGGGTATAAATGCCACTCATCAAATACCCCCAAACTTAAGTCTTTGTTTGTCCTCGAGCAAACTATCTGACACTAAAGTAACAGTAGTAATTAAACACGCGAAGGAATATAAAACTATATACTAGCATCGTGTCTACGAATCTCAACCAAAGGTACTCCCAAAGAATAAGGCAAACACAACCGTGAGTAAGGGTTCATTCTATTTCAAGCATAAGACTGTATTCGATCCATGCTATGTGTGTGTGTGAAGACCGACCGTCCTGACTAATCATAGCTCAAATAAGTTCGCACAGTCGATTGTTAATACTAATATGCATACTCCGTAACTTAAACATTCAACAAGCATTAAGAATAAGACACAAGTACAGTAAAGGATCAATAGACTCTAGCATGAAGACAGTAAAATCTGACTAAGACAGTCCTTAATTATCTTAGGCTAAACAGAACTACCCATTAATGAGCTTTTGATCAGTGACTCCCAAGCCAGACGACTTTAGGGCACTAGGTGTAGAACACCCCTAAGAATCTAGTAACTCGAGCAACAAAGGCCACGTAATCAACACAAGCCTAAATTAGACTTTACGAAAATCGTAGATTATAAGACGAGTGCTTTTTATGCTACATCTCAATATCGGTCCTGCATTTATGGGCTAGTGCGTTTTACACTCCATCTCGACCCACCGCAAGACTTTCGATATTCAATCTTCATTAACATTTTTTTCTTTTATATATATATATATATATATATATATATATATATATATATATATATATATATATTCAAACATGCACGAATCCAAGATCCAAATCAAAACAATAAACAATAAACACGTGAACAAACTCTCAAAACAATAAACACATGAACTAAATTCGACAAAATAACTAGTTAAGTTGGTCGGTGCTTGCTAGAAGGACAGATCAATAACAGTCTCAACTTATCAACTAACAAACCCCTAGTATATACATGCTTGACACAACTCTAAGAGAGACATACTCATTTGGAGCTAGTCATAGCCACAATCAAAAATCAATAATATCAAAAATCAATAATGTATAACACCCTTGCTTAATAGCAGCTCAAAATAGGGTAAAAAGGCCATTAACATGACACAAGTATATCTGTAAGACCCCGAATTTTATGAAATGAAAGTATTCAATTTTTTTATAATTATTATTTTATTTAGTAAATGGTTAAATTGATAAAGGTTAAAATTAAGGGTGACATTTGAAAATTTTGCAAAGTAAGCAAATTGATATAAAATATTCGTTGTCGGGGAATATTCGATTGGTCGGGGAATATTCGTTTTAACAGGGAATATTCGTACGACGGCACAATCATTGGTGGATCCCACAACGGAGGTACTGTCGTGGTTAGAAAAAGACTAAAATATTTTTAAAAATAACGGTGAAAGTTTTACCGGTAGAACTGCGTTGAACTACCCTAGTAAAAGTACAAGATGTCTACGCGTGGTTGCGTATAAGAAAGCACACCAGATTATTATTGATGCTTACGTGAAAAGTCACTCGCTTATACTTAATTATTGCTACAATAATTGCCGCATAATATCTCTCATATTATTGATTCAATTATTGTCACAGTATCATCTGCATAATATTTTATATTATTAAATCAATAATTGAGACGACAAAGTTATTCATATTATTATTTGTAATATTGATGATGTCTAGAAAGTTCTGTCGAGGAGAGGTTTGGTCACCTAATTGCGCGCCAATATGGAAAAATTCTTATCGAAAAGCCCCCTCTTTCTTGGGAATGATCTGATTATTAAATATTGTGATTTATAATATTTATAATAAATAAGTTCGTGTTGATTAAAGATAAAATTGATATTTTCATTGTATTGGGATTATTAGTGTTAGTGGAAATCGACATCTATTCCGATAATAATTGATGTCTGGAGGTTATATTGACCAATCGGGTAATTAATCAGATAAATAAGCAATTAATTGCTATTGATTCACATGCTTATAACTATTTGTTCACATGTGTGTACTATTGATTCACATGCATGTAATATTAGGGGAGGTGGTGCAAGATTGATAATACTTGCATGACTAAATTAAAAATGGAGGTATAGATGAAGGTACTATATTGTAACTATTTTTTTCACATGTATAGAACTATTTGTTCATATGTGTGTACTATTGATTCTCGTGATGTACTATTAGGTGAGGTGGTGCAAGTTTGATAATAAATTCAGGACTAAATTAAAAATAAAGAAAAAGATGAAGGTATTATACTATAATATTTTGAGCCCCAAAACGTGCAATTATCGAAACTATATTTTCCTATAAATAGAAGCACATTCTTCCTTCATTCTCACCAATTCACTAAGACTCACAAGAGAAATTATAGAGAGAGAATCTATAAAGAGAGAAGCTGTAGAGAGAAAGAAGAAGAGTAGTCTGCTACTTCACTATTCTAGTATCTAGTCTTCTTCCAAGGTAAGGCGTATTATTTATTTCATATTCTAAAGAGGTATTATTTTTCATATTCGTATGAATATTATTTTCGTTCAATTTTCGTAAGGAATATCATCTTCGTTCAATATTCATAGGAATATTATTTTCGTTCAACAGTCGTAAGGGGTATTATTTATTTCATATTCTGAAGAGATATTATTTTTCGTATTCGTATGAATATTATTTTCGTTCAATATTCGTAAGGAATATAATCTTCGTTCAATATTCGTAGGAATATTATTTTCGTTCAACAGTCGTAAGGGGTATTATTTTTTCGTATTCATGAAGAGAGTTATTTCTTTCAATACTCGTAAGGGTTGTTATTCCATTATTTATTATTCTGTTGGAATAACCTATCTACGCGGACTACAACGTGCATGGTGAAATTCTTCTGTTATTCCATTATTTATTATCCTCGTTGAATAACTCCGCTCACGCGACTCACTGCATTTACGTGGTGAAATTCTTACATTATTCTATTCTTTATTATTCGTTGAATAACTCGTGACGCCCCAAAATAGGTATACACAACACCCATTCCGAGTCGCCAAATACATGGTACAAGAAGCAAACTACAACTTCATAATACAAATGTCGTGTGAAATACGACAATATATATCTTGTGAGTTTAAATACAAATATTATCTTCTAGACAATATCTATACTCAAATAAATCCTCATCACATTTATTGATACATTATTTTACAAAATGGTGAGGACTACTACACAACTCTCTCTAGAACCTTCATTCCATACCCCGACTAGTACTTTCTACATTCTCGCCTCCCGAGAAGAAAAAATGGAACAACAAGGAAAAGGGTGAGCTCAACTAGCCCAAGAAGAATATTATGACTAAGATAATATACAACAAATTATCGTTAGTCTCCAACAGGAAAAAATCGATAGAATACAATAGACAACAAGTTTCGGATCAATATTCGCAATGAAATAATAATTCATAGAAGAGTTACGTAGAGAATGAAATCTACTATAATCTATGAATTTAACGATCCATCATCAATATTTTATCCTCAGTAACATCAATCAATATTCATCTCAAAATCAAACATTCATCTTTGCACTACAGTGCCAAAGATATTCATCGATCGGTCATGTTCATCTCAACACTGCTCATCTTTGCACTACAAAGCCAAAGATATTCATCGATTAATCATGTTCATTTAAACACTGCTTCATCTTTGCACTACACAGCCAAAGATATTCTTCAGAAATCATTCATCTTTGCACTACATGTGCCAAAGATATTCAATAATATCATCATTTAAGACCGAGGATGATGAAAAATATTTTTAAAGAACGAATCCAAAGGAAACAAAATGACAAGGATTAAGGATTTATGATTCGTACTTTGTTTTATCCATGTCCAACACTACCTCAAAAATAATCATAGTGGTGTAAAATTCAAGAATGATCAAAACATGGATACAATCAAAGCTAGTATCCAGAATAGATATTTTGGACGAAAAGAAGAAATTTTATTTTTTTAAATTGAATAGTCAGATATCGTGAATAGTCTCAGATATCGTGAATAGTGTCGATATCGTGAATAGTAACTCAAACACCAAAAGATAGAAATTCCACAAAAAAAACATTTTCACGCTTCATAAATAGTACTCGTGAATAGTAACTCATGAATAGTAACTCGTGAATAGTAACTCATGAATAGTAACTCATGAATAGTAACCCCGACATGAAAAAGTTCCAAATTTGATAAAACTTCAGATCAACATTTCAAAGATAATGATATTGAAGAAATAATATCATTACGAAAAAATAATATCCCTTACCTCAAAGAATCAAGTGCCGGAAGGAAAGGTGGAAGTGATCTTTGAATGAAACTTGTCTTTGATAAAAACTCTCAAAGTATCTAAATACTCACAAAATACGCTCGATAATATAGAGAGAGAAGAGAGAAATCTTTGTTTACGTGTGTGATTTTCAATTCTAACTTAGCCCTCTATTTATAGGAAAATGTTAGCCCACCAAAGCCAGACTTGACTGCTTTTTGATGGCTTTACACGCTACTATTGCCACCCACCACATTTGAAATAAAATTCAGCACATTTCTTCACCAACCACAAGTGGGGCCCACTCAATTCTAGAATTTTCCACCAAAATCAATTATAAACCTAATTTCCTATCGAGACACCTCTTAAAATTCATAACAAATCATTCGTGAATTTTTAACGGTTCAAAATTTGTGGACATATACTCAACTTATGTATGTATAACATACCCAAAAATTACCACAATCCAACGGTCGGATTAAAAATTATAACCCCATAATATATCTCAAAACCCCGATTTAATTTTTAATACCTCCAATCCGATAAAATACTAATAAAACATCTCAGCATTAATTCCTTCATTAATAACCACATAAATAAATCCATCATTTATATTCATATAAAATAAATATTTCTTTATCATATGAATCAATAATTAATTATTCACAAATAATATTACGTAATCACAATTATGACAACCAGTAGTTCCCTGGAAAAGGGGACTTTCCGATAAGGATTTCTCTTCTTGGCGGCGCCGATTAGGTGACCAAACCTCTCCTCGATGTAACTTTCTAGACATTGCCAATAATGCTATCTAATAATATTATTCAAATAATATGAATTATTGATCCGATAATGGAGATAATGCGCAAAGGACAATTATTGAACAAAGAATAATATAAAATATCAACGCAAAGAATTATTGAATCAATAAAATAAAATATTGAACAATAACTCTGTGAAAATTATTGAGTAGTGCCTTCTTACGTAAGGATCAATAATTCAACAATTACATGCAATATCGTGTGCTACCTTTTATGCGCAACCACGTATTCTTGTATTTTAACCACCGGGTATTCCAACAAGTAATAACAGAATAACTACGCCTGTTATTTTTAACCAACTTATATTTGTCGCTTTCTTCATCCAATCGCTTTCCGTTATGGGGGCCCACACATGGTCATGCTGGCCGTAAATTAATATTCCCACAAGCGATCGAATATTCCACGACCAAACGAATATTCCCCGATAAAAATGAATATTTTATAACCACTTGAAATGGACCAATAAATCGTGGATTGAGCTTTCCTCTCTTCCCAAATCTTGTAACTCCCTTCCATGGAGCAACTCGTAACAATACATGATCCCTACATTAAATTCCACGTCCTTTCGATGAAGATCCGCATAACTCTTTTGTCGATCTTGTGCTTGCTTTTGTATACGTTGTCGAATCATTTGGATCTTTTCGGTGAGTCATACGTCTTAACTCGGGTCCCAACAATGTTGCTTCACCCACCTCATCCCAACATATTGGAGAACGACATTTTCGTCCATATAATGCTTCAATGGAGTCACACCTATACTTGCCTCGATAATCTGTTGTTGTAGGAGAATTCCACCAATGGTAAATACTTATCCCAACTACCCTTGAAGTCTAGGACACGAGTCTTAATAAATCTTCAAGAGTTTGAATAGTCCTCTCGATTGTCCGTCTGCTTGGGGATGGTATGCCAACTAAATCGCAAATCCGTGCCCATAGCTTTTTGCAAGCTAACCCAAAATCTTGAAGTGAATCTTGGGTCACGATCCAAACTATGGATACAAGCATGCCATGCAACCTCACAATCTCATTTACGTCATATACTAGCAAGACGTTCAAGTGAATAAGTCTCCGTGTCGGCAAGAAATGAAGCGAGACTTGGTTAATCTATCAATAATAACC
The DNA here is from genome assembly GCA_020205615.1 of Panax quinquefolius. Classification (NCBI taxonomy): domain Eukaryota; kingdom Viridiplantae; phylum Streptophyta; class Magnoliopsida; order Apiales; family Araliaceae; genus Panax; species Panax quinquefolius. The sequence continues at coordinate 39,007,491 of CM035155.1, read as the reverse complement.
CAAATAGCATTGATGCCTTGAGAAACCGTAGGAAGGAAGACCCGTAACGAAATCCATGGTAATGTGTTCCCACTTCCATTCCTAAATCTCAAGTGGTTGCAACGGACCCTTAGGTACTAGATGCTCCGCCTTTACACGTTGGCAAAGTTAAACACATCGAGATAAACTTTGCAATCTCTCTCTTCATATTATTCCACCAAAATGTATGTCAAGATCACGATACATTTTAGTACTTCCGTGATGGATTGCAAATGGTGTATTGTGTGCCTCCATCATAATCTTGTACTTCAAATCGAGTCGTTAGGAACACAAAGTCTAGAGTGGACTCAAGTATTCCTTCTTCATCAATTCTCGCTTAGAATAGCTCCTTCTTGTACTTTCTTCTTCATCATACGTATCATTCCAAGATTGGGCTTAAGCAACCTTAACTTTTTCTATTAAAGTTGGCTCTATTCAGATACTTGACATCATCGCACTCGTTCCTCAAGATATGATCTTCTACTCAACGCATTTACTACCACCAACTTTACCAGGATGGTATTGAATAGTGTGGTCGTAGTCTTTCAATAGCTCGAGCCAACGTCATTTGCCGCATGTTGAGTTCTTTTTGAGTGAAGAAATATTTAAGGCTTTTATGGTCCGAATATATCTCCACTTTCTCCCCATATAGATAGTGCCTCCATATTTTTAGCATGAAACGATCACGCTAACTCTAGATCATGAGTAGGATAATTCCTCTCATACTCTTTAAGTTGTCTCGAGGCATAGGCTATGACTTTCCCACGTTGCATGAGAACACATCCTAACCCTTTGCACAAGCATCGGCAGAGATAACAAATCCATCCGAACCAGATGGTATTGTTAGAACAGGTGCCGAAATAAGTCTCCTCTTAAGCTCTTGGAAACTCTTCTCGCATTCTTCATTCCAAACGAATTTTGTATCCTTCCGAGTTAGCTGAGTTAATGGAGTAGCGATTCGAGAAAACCCTTCCACGAATCTCCGATAATAACCAGCTAAGCCCAAAAAAACTACGTACTTCAGTCACCGACTTCGGTTGCTCCCAACTTTGTATTGCTTCAATCTTCGCCGGATCAACAGATACTCCATGTTTTGACACCACATGCCCAAGAAAGGCTACTTCCTCAAGCCAGAACTCGCATTTCTTCAATTTGGCATATAGTTGGTTTTCACGAAGCCTTTGGAGTACCAGCTTCAAATGGTGCTCATGATCTTCACGGCTTTTGGAATATATAAGGATGTCATCAATAAAGACAACAACGTACTGATCCAAATATTACTTGAATACTCGGTTCATCATATCCATAAAAGCCGCAGGAGCATTAGTTAGTCCGAAAGACATGACTAAGAATTCATAATGCCCATACCGAGTTACGAAGGCGGTCTTTGGAATATCCTCGCCTCTAATTTTCAAATGATGATATCCGTAACGAAGATCGATTTTTGAAAAGAATTGTGCCCCTCTTGCAATCGGGTCAAACAAGTCATCAATACGAGGTAGAGGATACCTATTCTTGATGGTGACATGGTTCAATTCCCGATAGTCAATACAAAGTCGCATACTCTCGTCTTTCTTTTTACAAATAAAACAGAGCACCCCAGGAGATGTACTAGGACGAATGAATGAAACCGATGTCCAACAATTCTCGTAGTTGGACCTTTAACTCCTCGAAGTTCAATAGAGCCATTCGATATGGGGTTTTAGAAATGGGCTTTGTACCAGTGTTCAAGATCAATAAAGAATTCAACTTCACGCTACGGGGTAGAAGTTCTTCTTCAGAAATACGTCGGAAAGTCAATAACAACAGAATATTATTCAAATTTGACGTGTCTTTATTCAAATCCATAACATGGGCTAAGAAAGCTTGACATCCATTTTTCAATAAACGAATAGCTTTATGATTAGATATGACAAAGATTGATTTTAATGGTTTAGTTGCTTGAATTAAATGCATACAACAGGTTGGTTAGGAATATGAAAACTAACAACCTTACGAAAACAATCAATTTTGGCATGATGAGTAGTTAACCAATCAATCCCTAAAATCACATCAAAAGCAAGTATCTTTAAAGAGATAAGGTCAACGGTAAGGTGATGGTGCCAACTTGAATCAAACAAAATTTATAAACAATGGATGTGATGAAAGTTTCTCCTAACAGAGTTTCCACAGATAGGTCAAAGTCTAATTTCTCCTGAGTCAAGTTTAAACGTTGAGCACAAGTAGGAGAGATAAATGAATGGGTAGCACCAAGATGTCGAGTAAGGTATAAACTTCGCAAGAATTTATAAATAGCTTACCCGTGATCACCTCGTTTGGGTTCCTCGCATTATGACCAAATCACACAACAAACGCTTCTTCCGGAATCGTTGACTTTGACTTTTACGGACGATCTTTTCGAGTCACCGTCCCTCATTGAACTAGGTTTTTCTACTGCGTCTGATCTCGAAGCGATATGTCCTTCCTTTCCACAACTATAGCATACCTTGAACTGTTGTGGGCGCTTTGACCGATATGTCCCTCTTTTCCGCATTTGTAGCATATATGACCGGTGGTCGTTCTCCTCCCTTAGAACCAGCTTCTTTACTGCAACCTTGTCGCTCTTCACATAGTCGTTGTTAAATCTCCTCTTTTAAAATCTCCTCCTCACTTCGCTTCTTCGCTTTTCATGACCATGATTACCACCAGAGTGGTTACCATTTCATCCGTCTGCTTTCTTTCTCGCAGTTATCATTATTCTGCTGACCGCTATCTCTCGCAATGCGATCCTCGGTTATGGTCCTCTCGACCGACCGTACTCGTTATCTCGCTCTAATAATTGAGCCCTCATTTACAACATCTGAATAAAGAGAAAGTTTATGAGAATGAGATCTTGACGTATCTGGGTTTCAAACCTCTAAGAAACATCCGCGTCATCGTTCCTCATTCTCCATCAAATGAGGTGCAAACTCGATAACTCTCGCAAACTTTGCCTCGTCTTCGAGACATCGCCATGTTGTTTTGCTCTAATCGATGAACTCCACTTCCTTCATATAGACGAACACTTTCGTGAAAGTATTTGTCATTAAATAGTCTCTCAAACGCGTCTCCCAAGACATGCTTGATCATGCGGTTGGATGGAGTACGCTTCAGAGACTCCCACCATGAAGAGTCTGCCTCGCCACGGAACATAAAGGTGGCGAATGGAACCTTCTGTTCTCCGTGCATCCCAAGACATCGAATATCTTGGTAATTTGTTTGACCCATGTTTCCGCCATGATCGGATCTGGCTTTCCTTAAATTCTGGTGGTCCCAACTCTTTGAATCGCTTGGTTTGTGACAACCCGTGAATTGCTATCATTTCCTCCTCAGATTTTGAACACGAGTCTCCTCGTCGATTTTGCATGAACCTGCAAAAAGCTTCTAAACATCCCCTCGTTCATCATCTACTCGATTGGTGTTGTTCACAGGAGGAACATTGCCACTGTTGCGTTCTCCTCGTTGGTAAGTCACAGCATCTCCACGGTCTCATTTACTCCATTCGTTAATATTCTCACGACATTCTCAAATCATCGTCATAAAACAAGGGTTAATTAAGGAAATCAATATATCACATAATATCCCTATATATCTTGACCAACTAACAAATAAGCTTAGGTAGGACACACTAGCGAAGGATTTACTCGCCTCTCCCTTCTAGTTCTATTCCCCGATCTCCGCCAGAGATCATATCCCTAAGCTCGATACCACCGTGACGCCCCAAAAATAGGTATACACAACACCCATTCTCGAGTCGCCAAATACATGGTACAAGAAGCAAACTACAACTTCATTAATACAAATGTCGTGTGAAATACGACAATATATAATTAATGAGTTTAAATACAAATATTATCTTCTAGACAATATCTATACTCAAATAAATCCTCATCACATTTATTGATACATTATTTTACAAAAATGGTGAGGACTACTAAACAACTCTCTCTAGAACCTTCATTCCATACCCCGACTAGTACTCGCTACATTCTCGCCTCCTGAGAAGAAAAATGGAACAACAAGGAAAAGGGTGAGCTCAACTAGCCCAAGAAAATATTATGACTAAGATAATATACAACAAATTATCGTTAGTCTCCAACAGGAAAAATCGATAGAATCATATAGACAACAAGTTTCGGATCAATATTCGCAATGGAAATAATAATTCATAGAAGAGTTACGTAGAGAATGAAATCTACTATAATCTATGAATTTAACAAATCCATCATCAATATTTTATCCTCGTAACATCAATCAATATTCATCTCAAATCAAACATTCATCTTTGCACTACAGCCAAAGATATTCATCACTCGGTCATGTTCATCTCAACACTGCTCATCTTTGCACTACAAAGCCAAAGATATTCATCGATTAGTCATGTTCATTTAAACACTGCTCATCTTTGCACTACAGGGCCAAAGATATTCTTCTTCAAATCATTCATCTTTGCACTACAGCCAAAGATATTCAATAATATCATCATTTAAGATCGAGGATGATGAAAATATTTTTAAAGAACGAATCCAAAGGAAACAAAATGACAAGGATTAAGGATTTATGATTCAGTACTTTGTTTTATCCATGTCCAACACTACCTCAAAAATAATCATAGTGGTGTAAAATTCAAGAATGATCAAAACATGGATACAATCAAAGCTAGTATCCGAATAGATATTTTGGACGAAAAGAAGAAATTTTATTTTTCGATGAATAGTGCCGAGATATCGTGAATAGTGTCAGATATCGTGAATAGTGCCGTATCGTGAATAGTAACTCCGGCACCAAAAGATAGAAATTCCACAAAAAAACATTTTCACGCTTCATAAATAGTACTCGTGAATAAATAATCTCATGAATAGTAACTCGTGAATAGTAACTCATGAATAGTAACTCATGAATAATAGTAACCCCGACATAAAAAAGTTCCAAATTTGATAAAACTTCAGATCAACATTTCAAAGATAATGATATTGAAGAAATAATATCATTACTGAAAAAATAATATCCCTTACCTCAAAGAATCGATTTCTTGGAGGAAAGGTCAAGGGATGATCTTTGAATGAAACTTGTCTTGAATAAAGAACTCTCAAAGTATCTAAATACTCACAAAATACGCCTCATAATATAGAGAGAAAGAGAGAAATCTTTATTTCGGTGTGATTTTCAATTCTAACTTAGCCCTCTATTTATAGGAAAATGTTACTACCAAGGCAGGAGACTTGACTGCTACACGATGGCTTTACACGCTACTATTGCCACCCACCACATTTGAAATAAAATTCAGCACATTTCTTCACCAACCACAAGTGGGGCCCACTCAATTCTAGAATTTTCCACCAAAATCAATTATAAACCTAATTTCCTAATCGACACCTCTTAAAATTCATAACAAATCATTCGTGAATTTTTAACGGTTCAAAATTTGTGGACATATACTCAACTTATGTATGTATAACATACCCAAAAATTACCACAATCCAACTATTTGGATTAAAAATTATAACCCCACGCAATATATCTCAAAACCCCGATTTAATTTTTAATACCTCCAATCCGATAAAATACTAATAAAACATCTCAAAGATTAATTCCTTCATTAATAACCACATAAATAAATCCATCATTTATATTCATATAAAATAAATATTTCTTTATCATATGAATCAATAATTAATTATTCACAAATAATATTACGTAATCACAATTATGACAACCAGTTCCCTGTGGAAAAGGGGCTTTTCAGATAAGGATTTCTCTCTTCTTGGCCGCAATTAGGTGACCAAACCTCTCCTTGTGACTTTCTAGACATTGCCAATAATGCTATCTAATAATATTATTCAAATAATATGAATTATTGATCCGATAATGGAGATAATGTGCGGTGACAATTATTGAATGCAAATAATATAAAATATCAACGCAAAGAATTATTGAATCAATAAAATAAAATATTGAATAAAGAATTCATCGTGAAAATTATTAAGTAGTGCCTTCTTACGTAAGGATCAATAATTCAACAATTACATACGTAATACCGCAAGCTTTATCGCGACCCACGCCAGACATCAGTATTTTAACCACCGGGTATTCCAACAAGATAATAATTGAATAACTACGCCGTTATTTTTTTTAACCAACTTATATTTGTCGTTTCTTCATCCAATCGCTTTCCGTTATGGGGCCCACACATTGTCATACTACGTCGCATTTAATATTCCCCGACAAAGACGCGAATATTCCATGACCAAAACGAATATTCCCCGATAAAAATGAATATTTTATAACCACTTGCTTATTTTGAAATATTTGCGTATTTAACCCTTAACTATCCACATTAATCAAATCAACCCTTACTATTTCAAAATAATAAATAAAGGAAATTCCTTTTTATTTAAAAAATTCGGTCTTACATAACTTTGCCTACACGCGACTACTGCGATGCATGGTGAATGACCCTTCGTATTCATTCTTTATTAAATTATGGAAATGATCTGTCTACGTGGATTACCGCATGGCGGGTGAAAATCCATTTGCAGTTTCGTATATTCTATTATATTCGTATGAGATATCATTTCTTTTGTACTCGTCATGGAATATCGTTTTCTTTTGTATTTTCCTTTTATGGATACTATTCATGTATACGGTACTATTTATGAATACGAGTTACTATTCATGAGTTAATATTCATGGGGTACTATTCAACACAAAATTGGTTTCTTTTTCTAACCAAATTATCATTGATTTATGAATCTTACTCTTGAAATTAAATCCATGTTTTGATCATATTGTTTTTATTATCATATATAATATTTTTATAATCCTGGTGATGAAATTTCTCTTTGACTTAAGTGTAAAGATGGGTAGATTATTGGTATGATCGTGAATATGGGTTCTCTTTGGCCATGCAGTAGTGCAGCAATGAATTGTTAACTGGTATGATCATGACCATTGAATATATAATTGAATATCTTTAGCTTAAGTGCAAAGGTGAATTGATCAACATGGTTATAATTATTGTTTATATAAATTCTGAAATGATTATATATTCCTTTGAGATATTAATATCTTTGTCCCATAGTGCAAAGATGACTTGTTGTTGAATATCTTTGGCCCGTAGTGCCTAGATGACTTATTGTTGAATATCTTTGGTCGTAGTGTAAAGATGACCTGTTGTTGAATATCTTTGGCCTGTAGTGCAAAGATGAACTGTTGATGAATATCTTTGGCCCGTAGTGTAAAGTTGAATTTATTAGTATGATTATGAACAGGAACTGTGATTTGGTATAACCATAATCTTTGATGTTTCAGGTAAAGACAGGTGATGAAAATTATCTTCGTCCTGGATGCGAAGAGGAATTTAGAACCACAATTATGATTATGAGTTATTCACATGATTGTGGGCAGGAATTGTTGATTGATGTTACAGGGATAAAACATTGTTGGTGGACTTTTAACATGGAGAAGATAATAGACTTTATGGTCTATTTGACTCTTCTAATGGATTGCTCGTTCCGCTGCAACTATGGTTGAAAAGTTTTATCATCTACCATATGTTCTAAATCTCTGATTTATTATTGATGAAGGCTATTGATAATTTAATTATCTTTAATCATGATATTCTTTACTGGAATAGTTGTGCTCACCTTTTTGCTTCACAATTCCTTTCAGGTAATAAGAGTGTAGCTGGGTCGAGCGGGGGTAACAGGGGATTAGAACGGTGGTCTATAGCTGTTGAGGTTTCCCCTAAAATAATATGGAAATAATTTCATTGAGAATTTTAGATAAGTGTGTCGTATTTTATACGTCATTTTAACCGTTGATTTTGGTGAACCGAATAGGGTGAGGTGAACCCAACTTTGGAAGGGTGTTTTGCCACTATCATACAAGATGTCTAATGATAGACGACTTCGTGTTATCATAAGACAAGGTTGTGCACATGCACTTGCTGATTATATCTATGAGCACTACCTATATAATCTTGGAGTTTGGCTGAAATATAATTATCAATTGAAGACAATGGAGATAATTATATGTCAAGAGAAGACTCACCATTAGAAAGAACATGACAGTAATCTTCTCATTTTTCTTTGGGGTCTATTGGGTCAACCAAGGATAATTCTCGAGTCATATGATATCTATTATAACTTAGATGCATGGCCTCCCATGTACGAAGGTTTCCTTGAACCTTTTCTGAAGATTTTAATTTCTAAAACAGTTATTGACTTTACTTTTATATAAAGTACCATTGTAAGGTTTTGGTGGTCGAAGCACTATGAGAGTTACATATATTTGTATTAAAATTCACAGCTTATATGTTGTCGTACTCTGCACGACAGTTCAACAGTTGTATAAATGAAGTTTGTATTTTATTTTTGTAGTGTGATATTTAATGACTCATAATGGGTCGTGTGGACCTATTTTGGGGGCGTCACAATATCAATCTGTATAAGCCCCAAAAAGATGGCTATAAACCACAGACATGCTAATTATAATCATGCATTAATAAATAAAAACCAAAATCAGCTCATGGCATCCATAATGATAAAAATCTAAGCATAATCCCGCAGTTCAAAACGACTACACCACAATACTGATAATAAAAACATAACAAAATACTAAAGTATGCCAACCTAACATGGCAGTACAGAAATAAACAGATAACAGCCAAAAACACCTCCAAACTTAAAATGAGCAGCGCCCTCATTGCTTAACATAAAATAATCGATACAAGAGGGCTTCCCTGAAGATCGCTCACTCGGTATCAGCTCCATCCTCATCAGCTTCAGCGGGCGGTGATGGTGGAGGGTATAGTGGGAAGACGAGAGGCTCCGGGAACTGGTATGGCATGAACTCAGTGTTCTCGCCACAATAGTCAGTGTAAATACTTTGCATGGTGTTTACTAGCTCAGCTTGGTACTGCATAGCAATGTCCTGCCTCTGCACCATAGCTGCAATGTGCCTCTGCTGCCTGCGAGCCTCGACGTCGTGCTTTTGATGCAGCAGGGTGAGAGACGCCATGATGTCGGCCAGTAGTCCCTGGTTAGCTGGGCCTGCGTCTGGAGCGGCGTTTGGAGGCTGTGAGGGTTCGGCCTCTGCTGTAGGAGGTGGCACTGTAGGTGGCTCATATCCCTCTCCTCTGGCATGAGACTCTGCCCCGTCCCACTCATAGTAGCGCTTGATGGTCAAGTGGTCAATGACTGTCATGGGTGGCGAGGCTATCTCTTTTGGCCCCCACTGAATGCCTGCTTGCTTGCATAGCCGGGTGATCAACGATGGATGTGGGAGTCCTGCAGCGATGTTGCTCTTGATTGCCTTCAGAATGGAGTCATGAAAAAGCACTCCAATATCCACATTAGGACTCATGACAATGGCGAATAGCAGAATCGCCATATCCTTCGTCACATTGCTCAAATGCCGAGTCGGGATCATGTTGGCACATATGTAGCTGAACCACGCCTTCTCGTAGCAACTGAGTGCTGAAGCCGCGAAACTGGTCTTTTCCCCCGTGTAATCATTTTTCTTCCACAGAGTCCCGGGCTTGCAGAGACGCCTAATGATATCTTCGAGATCATAGCTGCGGAGTCCCGGCTCTAGATAGTCCCTACCCTGATAATCGGGTGTTGCAAACAGCTCATTGATGGCTTGGCTTCCAAAAGCCACTAACTTCACCCGAACTTGGACAACAGCAGGACCATCGGGATTGGCGTTGGCATAGAACTTTCGAACCACTGGTACTATGGCCGACACAAGTGGCTTTCTGAAGTGGATCCAATTGCTTTCAAGGATCCTAGTAATTAGCTCACCATCCTTTTTGTCGGGCCTCAACCCCCTCTCAAGAGTCAGATTTTGTGCCCCAAATGAGCTTTTGTACCTTTTTCAGGCCTCCTCATTGATAAATTTGGTGTTGTCGTGGCGGACGAAGACCCTCCGACACTGAGTCGTTGCCTTTTGGGTGCCATGTCAAAATTTCTGTTGGTTTGATGCGAAAGCAGTCCTAAGCAGTGCCAAAATTCCCCCAAACTTCGGCCAAGTAGACCCCAATAATTGCTAATGTTTAAACAGCCCAAAACAGTCAAATTCTTCTCTTAGGCAAACTGTCGAACACCTTGTGTGCGCTTGGAAAACTAACTTTTGACAACCTTTTGATTGTAAGTGCTCTAACCAGATTTTCAGCCGTGGAAATCGCTCCAAACACAGCAAGAAATTGTACCAAGAAAACACCAACCCATAAATTCTATCAAAATAACTTAGTGAAGGATTGAAATACAACGCCAATTACCTTGATGGACAAGGGTAGCAGTCCTTTGTTTCCTTGGATGCGTGGTTGAGTGGAATCTGAATCCGTGTTGGAATAAATTTTTGATGCTGGGGGAAACGGATTTTAGAATTTTTGTGAAGGAGAGTCACCCTTTAGTTTGCTTTGGTTATTAAGCACTTAGGGTTCTAAAACTGCCAAGAGAGATGGTGGGATGTAGCCTGATCACTGGCCTAAAACTGCATTTAAAAACCAACTTTTCGCTACTGGCGCCGCGACACGAGACATCCTTCTTTGTTTGGCACTGCGACACGATTTAGCAGTAGATGGGTATTTACGTGGCGGCCATAAGTGCGCCTACCCTTTGTTGGTTGGTAGCTACTGGCGCGAGTTAAGCGATAGAGCAAGATAAGTTCATGGCACCGCGGCGCGACCTTGATATTGATATGTGGCGGCTGCAAAGGCAAGAGATGTGAATTTTGGGAATAAGCGTGGTAAGCGCTGCCAAGTTGCGATCAGACTTGTTGACGCCAGTAATACGAGGACCATTTCTGAGTTTTCCCTATCTGTTATCTGCACAAGCCAAGACAAGTATAACAGAAAACACTTCGAAACAAATATGCCTTATTATAAACAATATAATAACTAACTACACACTGCTACATACAATAAACATATGATAGCCACAAAAACATGTTTAAGGAAAAACATAGAATAAACTAGATATAAGTAAAGGAAAACAGATAAAATTTATACGGAGATGGGGGTGCCTCCCCACCAAGCGCTTGTTTTAAAGTCGTCGGCTTGACTATACCGCTACCGCTCAATCCGACTCATAGGGGAAAATGACCTTTTCATGCCGCCTATTCGTCAATTCCTTTAAATTTTTGGCCGACATGGTTGTTTTGTCATTCTCCTTTCCTTCATCCATCCAATCATCCTTCGGCACAAAGAATCTTTCGCCATTGGAATTATCTACTAATTCGCCTATTTCATTAAATTGAAAGCGTTCTTCATGCTCTAGTGGGCCCTCCAGGGTTTCCACAGTCGGAAGCGTGGTTTCTGATTGTTGATCAGTATTGACAATACAACCACAATTTATCCTTTTGTCTCCAACTTCAGACTCCGCCGGTTGGCTAGTTTGCACTATGACGTCCCCCTCAACAACTGTGCGAGACTCATCGCATTTTTCTTGCGTATCCACCGTGCAATGCTCTACTACTTCATTGTCGAGATCAAGTATGACCGGAAGATTGCCTTCTGGTGGATTTGTAATGGCATTGTCGAGTTGCCCCAATTGATTCTCAAGGCTGTGCAATACGGCTTCTTGGCTTGCCATCCGAACCTCATTTCTCTCAATAAAGTTGGTGAGAAGCTCCCGAAGCCTGTTCTCTTCTTCTCGTGTTGAGGACTCAGACAAGTTCTCATTGGGTCGAGATGTAACCTCATATTGTGGCGGATTGGTTGTCAAACTAATTTGGATAGGAGTAATTCGGATCTTGATATTGCTCTTGACTGTAGTCCCAAGAGTTTAGATAACCCTGACAGTTTGTCAGAAAACCTCAAGACATTTGCAATTTGAAATTGTAATTGCTCGAGTCCTTCTTCCGAGCTTGGTTGTGTCGCCCTCTCATAAGGCCATTGATAACAATGATAGTCCATAACCTGTAAACTTAAAAACAAAAAGGAAGATCAAACAATTAAAAGAAATATATATATATATATATATATATATATATATATATATATATACGTTCAAATTAAGACTATATTGATTTAAATCAATATTGGACAATATTAGAATAATAGTTCCCCGGCAACGGCGCCAAAAATTTATTGGTCAGAAAACCAATCACTAAACACGCACAAGTATACGCGGTCTAACAAGTAATACAGTGATAAGGAAAGTGTCGAACCCACGAGGAACTATCACTAATATTTGCCAAGTACCGACTTTGTATCGCTAAAGTCTTATTCGAACAACAATAAATGAAAGTGTGATTAATCTAAGCATACTAATTATCAAAACAAGTAAATGGATAACGAATGGAAAATGAAGGAATTACAAGCTAAGGTTACAACTTCACCCCACTTAGGCATTCTGCCAAACACTTGGCGTGTTATGTTTTATCAAACTACCTACCCTTCTCTCTCTGGTCTTAATGGTCACGAAAATTTGTCGACCGAGAACGCACTAGTGCTCATACACCTCTGTAGAGGTATGCACAAACATATCCTTTCCAGATCCACCCGTTAGGGAATAGAACAGAAAAGAACGCCCGAGCTAGATACAATCCTACATATGTTTATGTGAATTGATCAGAACAAGGATTTAAGCATAAATTCTCAAATAGGTCGCACGTGGCACACACACACACACACACACACACACACACACACACACACACACACATATATATATATATATATATATATATATATATATATTTTTACGCACAACTTATCCAGTCCAAACCCACAATCACATGCCAATATATTCAGGTGTAAATCTACAATCCTTCTTTCGATATCATGTAAATTACTAAAATCGTCACTAATATCTTAGCGAGAATCATTAAGCATAAATATATCGAACCAAATCATATGGTGTCAACAAAAGAGATAAGACAGTCAATTTAAATAACAAAGGGTTCCATTATAACCTTAGAGCAAATACTCAGTTCATAGCTATTGAACAAAATATAAGTAGCAATAAAGACAACATTTATGGATTATAAAATTAGAGACAATAAATAGATAAGAAGAACCTCTGTCAAAGCCCTTCAATCTCTAAGCATTCCGCTCAAATCAAGCTTTCCAATCCGTGTCGCTCATTGCTCGTGTTGCTCCAAGGACATTCCAAACTTCTCCCTAGTCTATATTTACAAAGGTTTATCTAAGAATAAGAAAATACAGAAGAAAAACTAAACTAAGCTATTTAATGTTAACTCATCTCAGATCTATCTGAGTATCTCTCAGTATATCATATGCAGATGCTTCTCTGTTCTTTTATATCTGTCTCCGCCTCTTTTGCTAGGTCACACCAAGCCTTCTCTGCCTGGGCACCGGAGGTGGCGCCGCGGCGTGGGCAAATAAGTTGTGGTTGGCGCTGCAGCGCCACATTAATATGTAAGACACGGAGCTCGCACTGCAGCGCGAGCCTAAAAAGGGTCAGTGGCGTTGCGGGGCGGTGGTGAGGTCAGCAAGGACTAAGGGGCGGTGCCGCGAGACTAACACTGGGCATTGGCGTGGCCGCGCCAGTGTATGGAAAATGACCGTTTTTCCCCTGAATGCTAGAAAACACCTGTAAAGCTCTGCAATACGTCGATTAAGCACAATAACACTATAATCATATAAAACTATATAAAATCTACGAATTCAGGCAACTATTTAAGTCATAAAGTTTCTGATTCGCTGGTATAAATCCCACTCATCACATAGCATTCAATATAATCTTGGAAAAGCGAACGTGGTAGCTGACGCATTGAGTAGAAGATCGAATGCCGGTACGAGTGCTATGTTGTTAACACAAAGACCCATTTTGTACGACTTACAAAGGATGGAGATAGAGTTAAAGGCTCCAAGTACCCACGTGATGATATCAAACATACGAGTAAAACCGACTTTAATCGATAAAGTTAAAGTTACTCAACTACAGACCCAGAGCTGATACATATGAAGAAGAAATTATAAGAAGGTGTTATTCCAGAAGCAATAATTGATGAAAAAGGAATACTTCGAGTCAACTCCAGACTTTGCATTCCTAACGATTCTGACTTGAAGCATAGAATCATGATGCAGGCACACAACACACCATTTGCAATCCATTCTGGGAGTACCAAAATGTATCATGATCTTTGACATACATTTTGGTGGAGCAATATGAAGAGAGAGATGGCGAAGTTTATCTCGAGGTGTTTAATTTGTCAACGTGTAAAGGCGGAGCATCAAGTGCCAAAGGGTCCATTGCAACCACTTGAGATTCCGAAGTGGAAGTGGGAACACATTACTATGGATTTCGTTACGGGTCTTCCCAAGGTTTCTCAAGGCATAGATGCGATTTAGGTTATTGTTGATAGATTAACCAAGTCTACTCATTTCTTGCCTATACGTGAGACTTATACCCTTGAACGTCTTGCTCGTATGTACGTAAATGGGATTGTGAGATTTCATAGCATGCCAGTATCCATAGTTTTGTATCGTGACCCAAGATTCACTTCACAATTTTGGGTTAGTTTGAAGAAAGCTATTGGCACGGATTTACGATTCAGTTCGGCATACCATCCTTAAACGGACCGGCAATCAGAAAGGACTATTCAAATCCTTGAAGATCTATTAAGACTCTGTGTCCTAGATTTCAAAGGAAGTTGGGATAAGTACTTGTCATTGGTGGAATCCTTCTACAACAACAGTTATCAAGCAAGTATAGGCATGGCTCCATTCGAGGCGTTATATGGATTTAAAGTGTCGTTCTCTCCAAAGATCTTTGGGACGAGGTGGGTGAAGCAACGTTATTGGGGTCAGAATTAGTACGCATGACTACAGAAAAGATCCAAATGATTCGACAACGTATACAAATGGCACATGATCGACAAAAGAGTTATGCGGATCTTCATCGAAATGACGTGGAATTTAATATTGGGGATCATATACTGTTACGTATTGCTCCATGGAAAGGAGTTACAAGATTCGGAAGAGAGGAAAGCTCAATCAACGATTTGTTGGTCCATTTGAGATTCTTGACCGAATAGGAAATATGGCCTATAGACTCGCATTACCTCCAAGCATGTTTCGTGTTCATAATGTTTTTCATATATCTATGCTTCTTAAATATGTGAAAGACCCAAACCACATTATTGTGTTAGAACCAGATGTAATAGCCGAAGATTTAACGTACGAGGAGGTACCTGACAAGATATTGGATAGAAAAGAGCATGTCCTATGAACAAAGGTTATACCATAAGTCAAGGTTTTATGGAGGAACCATGCTATTGAAGAAATGACCTGGGAGTTGGAATCAGAAATGAAAACAAATTACCCTCACCTTTTCGAAACACCAGGTACGTACGTCAATTTCGAGGACGAAATTTCATAAGGTGGGGAGGTTGTAAGACCCTAACTTATTATAAATTAAATTAAATTTCCTCTATTCATTATCTTGAAATAATAAGGAGTTAATTTGATATAATGCTTTGGTTATGGGTGAAATGTGCAAATTTTGCAAAATAAGCAAGTGGTTATAAAATATTCATTGTTGTCGGATAATATTCGTTTGGTCGTGAAATATTCTTGCTGTCGAAATATTCGTACGACGGCGCAACCATTTGTGGGCTCCATAACGGAAAACGATCGAATGAAGAAAACGACAAGTTTAGGTTTTTATTAATAACGGCGTAATTTTTACCATTAACACTGTTAGATTACCAGGTGGTTAAAATACAGTACTACGCGTGGTTGCACAGTAGCACACGGTATTGCACAGTAACCCTCTTTCCTGGGAACGACCTGATTGTCATAATTGTGATTCTGTAATATTATTTGTGAACAATTAATTATTGATTTATATGATAGGGATATAATTATTTTATGTGGATATAAATAAATGATATATTTATTTTATGTGGAGATAAATGAAGAAATTAATACTAAGGTGTTTTATCCGTATGTGGATTTCGGGCATTTTTGTCAAAATGGAGGTATTAAAAATTATCCGTATGTGGATTTCGGGCATTTTTTGTTTGAAATTTGGAAAAACTTAAACCTACAAAATTGTAGAGAATTTAATTTCCTATAGAATGGACATAAAATTCATATTTTTCTGATAAAAGGGCTATTTATTATGAATTATTGAAGTTTCAGAAATAAAATATTTTTATTAAAATTATGGGTGGGACCCACTTTTGTTTTTTGAAAACATGTGCTGGAATTATTTTTTCAAAGGTGGAGGGCTGGTCTTGGCTGGCATGCGTAGAAGGAGGAAAAAAATATATATATTATTTTATTAATTTAGTCTCCTTTGGCGTTCTAGCATTTTCCTATAAATAGAGTGCTTAGTTAGAATTGAAATTCACACCAAAAATAAGTTTTTTCTCTCTATATATATATATATATATTATCGAGCGTATTTTGTGAGTATTTAGATATTTTGAGAGTTGCTATTCAGTGCAAGTTTCCTTCAATATTTCATCCGATATTCCAGTCAGAAATATTGTTCTTTCAAAGTAAGAGATGTTATTTTTTTCGTAAATGATATTATTTCTTTCAATATCATTATGCTGAAATATTTGTATGAATTTTATTGTGAAATTTTTACCTTTTTGTGTTGGAGTTACTATTCACGTATACGACACTATTCACGTATACGGCACTATTCACAAATACGGCACTATTCACCAAAAAATAAAATTTTCTCTTCTTTGTCCCAGATGTCTATTATGGTTACTATCTTTGATTGTATCCATGCATTGATCTTCATTCTTGAATTTTTACTCCACTATGGTTTATTATGGAGTATTTTTGAACTTGGATTATCTAAAGTACGAATTCCTAATCTTTGTTCTTTTGACCCACTGGATTTGTTTTTTAAAAATATTTTTCATCATCATCAGTCCTAAATGATGATATAATTGAATATCTTTGGCCTGTAGTGTGACGCCCTCAAAAAAGGTATACATCACCCATCTTGAGTCGCCAAATACATGGTACAAAATTCAAATATAACTTAATTATACAACAGTCGTGTAAAATACGACAAAACATAATCTAAGAGTTTTAATAAGAATATTGTCATCTGAAATAATAACCACACTCAATGGAGTCCTCATTACATTTATTGTCACACTATTTAACATAATAGTGAGGACTACTAATGCTATCATCCGACCGATCACTCCGCTTCCCCGACTAGTCTCTCTTTGCAGGTTCTCATTTCTGAAGAGAACGGTGAAAGAAAGAAAAGGGTGAGCTCAACTAGCCCAAGAAGAAATATTATGACTAAGATAATGTTTGAATAAATTATCATTAGTCTTCAAAATGTTAAACCGATAAAATACAATAGACATCAAGTTTAATCTGCAATGAATAAGCAATCCATTAGAAGAGTCAAGTAGAGCATGATATCTACTATCTTCTATGATTTAAAATTTTTTCATTAATTTTTATCGGCGAGACTCGACTTAATAAATAAACCACATCATCGAAGTCAACCTCGCACTATGGGCCAAGGATATTCATTAAATCATCAATGGTCATGACTATACCGAATAATCCTAGTCATAATCATACCAAAAAGCGTCCCATCAATGCACTACAGGCCACTGAGGACTTTTACCACATCATTTATAACATTACAGGTCATGATTTTACCGAATGATCCCTGGTCATAATCATATCAAGTCCATCTATGCACGTAAGCCAAAGATGACTTTCATCACAATATAAGCATGAGGATGATGACAATGACATAATAATTCAATAAAACAAGTTTAAGAATAAATTTTAAAGATTTATAAGTTAATTTATCTTGAAATCAATTATGTCCAAATTGTCAACACGATCTTCGCTTTGTGGAGTAAAATTCAAGAATGCTCGTAAGAATATTTCCATGAAAAGATACTAGATGAAGCGCAAATATCCAGGATATTCTACTAATTTCATGGAGTATAGAAACCAAAACTTTAACCAAATGAGTATCATAGAATATATGAAACTGCAAATGGATTTTCACCAACCATGCGATAATCCACGTGAGATGCATCATTTCCATAATTTAATAAGGAATGAATCACGAAGGATCATTAACCATGCATGCGATAATCCACATGACGAAAGTTATTCCAATGTAATAATAAAGAATGGAACCAGTCATGTCAGTAATCCACACGAGCGGGATATTCCAATGAATAATAAAGAATGGAATAATAGAAGAATTCACCATGCATGCAATAGAATCCTTATGATAGGTTATTCCAACAGAATAATAAAGAATAGAATAACAATGAATTCACTATGCATGTGATAGACCGCACAGACAGGTTATTCCAATAGAATAATAAAGAATGAAACCAGGTCTAGCGTAATCCGCATGCAGACGATATTCCAAATGTATAATAAAGAATGGAATAATGAAAGAATCTCACCATGTATGCGGTGATTTGCGCATGGCGTGTTATTCCAACATAATAATAAAGAATGGAATAACGAAGAATTTCACCATGTATGTGGTACTTAGCAGACAAAGTTATTCCAACATAATAATAAAGAATGGAATAATGAAGCTCTCTTCATGAATACGAAAAGAAATAATACCCCTTACCTAAGAAGAAACCGCATTTATTGGAATAGTGAGGTAGCAGACTTCTATTCTTCTTTCTCTCTATAATTTCTCTCTATAATAATTGCTCTAAAGCTTTAGTGAATTGGTGAGAAATGAAGGAAGAATGAGCTTCTATTTATAGAAAAATATAGTTTTGATAATTGCACGCTTTTGGGGCTCGAAAATATTACAAGATCTGATACCTTCAACTTTTCTTTCATTTTTAATTTAGTCCTGCAAGTATTATCAATCTTGCACCAACTCCCCTAATAGTACAAGAATGTGAATCAATAGTACACACATATGAACAAATAGTTATAATCATGTGAATTAATAGCAATTAATTGCTCATTTATCCAGTTAAGTGCCCTACTGGTCAGTATAACTTCCAGACATCAATTAATATCGAAATAAATGTCGATATCCACTAACACTAATAATTCCAACACAATGGCACTATCAATTTCATCTTTAATCAACATGAACTTATTCATCATTAATATTATAACTCATAATATTTAACAATCAGGTCGTTCCCAGGAAAGAGGGGGCTTTCCGATAAGGATTTTTCCTTATTAGCGCGCAATTAGATGACCAAACCTCTCCTTGACAGAACTTCTAGACATTGTAAATATTTCAATTTAATAATATGAATAACTTTGTCGTCTCAATTATTGATTTAATCATATAACATATTATACAGATGATACTTTGACAATAATCGAATCAATAATATGAGAGATATGATGCAACAATTACTGTAACAATAATTGAGTATAACTGAGTGACTTCTCATGTAAGCATCAATAATTAATACTGTGTGTTACTATGCAACCACGCGTATTACTGTACTTTTACTACCGGGTAGTTCAATAGTTTAACAGTAAAACTTCCGCCGTTATTTTTATAAAAAGGTAATTCTATCGTTTTCTAACTACGACAATACTTCCGTTGTGGGGTCCACCAATGATTGTGCCGTTGTACGAATATTCCCTGTTAAAACGAATATTCTTCTACCAATCGAATATTATATAACCACTTGCTTACTTTGCAAAATTTATAAATATTACCCACAACTATAACATTATATTATATCCACACCATAATATTCAAAAATATATTTCAAGAGAAATTAATCTTTATTCATAAAAGTTGGGGTCTTACATATAGTGCAAAGATGAATGATTACCTGATGAATATCTTTGGCCCGTAGTACAAAGATGAACATGATCAACTGGTGATACAAATGAATATCTTTTGCCCGTAGTGCAAAGATGAATAATTGATTCAAGATGTATATTGATTGATGTTACAGGGATAAAATATTGATGATGTACTTTTAAATTCATAGATGATAGTAGATTTCATTCTCTACTTAACTCTTCTAATGAATTATTGTTTCCGCTGCAGTTGTTGATCTAAAACTTATTGTCTATTATATTCTATTAGATTTTTCCCTGTTGAAGACTAAGGATAATTCATTGTATATTATCTTAGTCATAATATTCTTTACTGGGCTAAATGAGCTCACTCTTTTCCTTTTTGTTCCATTTTTCTTCTCAGGAAGCGAGAATATAGCAGGAACCAGACGAGGTATAGAGTGATTGTCCTAGACAGTTGTTTTAGCAGTCCTCACTATATTTGTAAAATAGTGTATCAATAATTGTAATGAGGACTTTATCTGAGTGTAGATATTGTCTAAAAGATAATATTTGTATTTAAACTCACAGTTTATGTGTTGTCGTATTTTGCACGACAATTGTATTAATGAAGTTGTAGTTATTTTTGTATCATGTATTTGGCGAGTCAGAATGGGTGATGTATACCTATTTTGGGGGTGTCACAGTTGTAAGACCCCGAATTTTATGAAATGAAAGTATTCAATTTTTTTTATAATTATTATTTTATTTCGTAAATGGTTAAATTGATAAAAGGTTAAAGTTAAGGGTGATATTTGAAAATTTTTTTGCAAAGTAAGCAAGTTGTTATAAAATATTCATTTGGTCGGGGAATATTTTTTTTTGTCGGGAAATATCCGTACGATGGCACAATCATTGGTGGACCCCACAACGGAAGTATTGTAGTATTTTGAAAACGACAGAATTATCTTTTTATAAAAATAACGGCGAAAGTGTTACCGTTAAATCATTGAACTACCCTAATAAAAAAGTACAAGAATATGTCTGGCAGGTAGTAGAGTACACTGATTATTGATTATTGATGCTTATGTAAGAAGTCACTCAGTTATACTCAATTATTGTTACAGTAATTGTTGCATCATATCTCTCATATTATTGATTCAATTATTGTCATAGTATCATCTGTATAATATGTTATATGATTAAATCAATAATTGATATGGCAAAGTTATTCATATTATTATTTGCAATATTGACAATGTCTAGAAGCTCTGTCAAGTAGAGGTTTGGTCACCTAATTGCGCGCCAATAAGGAGAAATCCTTATTGGAAAGCCCCCTCTTTCCTGGGAACGACATGGTTGTTAAATATTATGAATTATAATATTAATGATGAATAAGTTTGTGTTGATTAAATATGAAAATGATAGTTCTATTGTGTTGGAATTATTAGTGTTAGTGAAAATCGACATTTATTTCGATAATAATTGATGTCTCGAGGTTATATTGACCAATCGGGTAATTAACCGGATAAATGAGCAATTAATTGCTATTGATTCACATGATTATAACTATTTGTTCACATGTGTGTACTATTGATTCACATTCATTTACTATTAGGGGAGTTGGTGCAAGATTGATAATACTTGCATGACTAAGTTAAAAATAGAGGTATAGATGGAGGTACTATACTGTAATTCGTATTTTCACATGTCTAGAACTATTGATTCACATGATTTACTATTGATTCACATGATTTACTATTAGGGGAGATGGTGCAAGTTTGATAATACTTGCAAGACTAAATTAAAAATAAAGGAAAAGAGGAAGGTATTATACTGTAATATTTTGAGCCCCAAAATGTGCAATTATTGAAACTATATTTTCCTATAAATAAAAGCTCATTCCTCCTTTATTTCTCACCAATTCACTAAAGCTATAGAGCAATTATTATAGAGAGAAATTATAGAGAAAAAGAAGAAGAGAAGTTTACTACCTCACTATTCCAGTATCCAATTTTCTTCTAAGGTAAGGGGTATTATTCTTTCGTATTCATGAAGAGAGTTATTTTCTTTCAATACTCATAAGGGTTGTTATTCCATTCTTTATTAGTATGTTGGAATAACTCATCTATGGAAGTACCGCATACACGGTGAAATTCTTACATTATTCCATTCTTTATTATTCATTGGAATTACCTTTGTCTTGGTCTATCGCATGCCCGTGAATTCTCGTTGTTATTTCATTCTTTTATTATTCATTGGAATATCCTGCCTATCGGATAAATCGCATGACCGGGTTCCATTCTTTATTATTCATTGGGAATAACTCATATGCATGCGATTCATCGCATTTACGGTAAATTTTTTTGTTATTCCATTCTTTATTATTCTATTGGAATAATGCATACATGTGGATTACCGCATGCATGGTGAATGATCCTTTGTATTCATTCTTTATTAAATTGTGAAAATGATCATACATGTGGATTACTGCATGGCGGTGAAAATCCATTTGCAGCTTTAAGATATTCTATTATACTCAAATGCGAGATATCATTTCTTTTGTACTCGCCATGGAATATCATTTTCTTTGGTATTTTTTTACGAAGTTACTATTCACGGAGTTACTATTCACCCTAAGCATTATTCACTCTAGTATTATTCACTTTCGGGTATTCGGGGCACTTTTTGTGCGAGTACTATTCACGAGTTACTATTCACGGAGTTACTATTCACCGATTACTATTCACTCTAGTATCATTCACTCAGTATTCGGGACACTTTTAGTGTCGAGGGTACTATTCATTGTGGTACTATTCTCGGCACTTATTCATGGGTACTATTCACCCAAAAATATTTCTTTTCATTCCAAATTATTTTTGGTACATGAATATTATTATTGAATTTTACTCTACAAAGCAATATCATGTTGACAATTTGGACTTTATTAATTTCTGGATAAATTAAATTATAAATCTTTAAAATTTATCCTTGAACTTGTTTTATTGAATTATTATGTCATCGTCATCATCCTCATGCTTATATTGTGATTAAAGTCATCTTTGACTTACGTGCATAGATGGACTTGGTATGATTATGACTGAGATTATTCTTGGTATAATCATGGCCGTAGTAATGTGACGAATGATGTGGTAAAAGTCCTTATTGGCCTGTAATTCATTGATGGACAGTTGTTGGTATGATTATGACTAGGGATTATTCGGTATAATCATGATCATTGATGATTACATAAATATTATTGGCCGTGGTGCAGGGATGATTCGCTTTTATTTATTAAGCTGAGTCTCAGCGATAAAGTTGATGACAAACTTTTTAAATCATAGAAGATAGTAGATTTTATGTTCTACTTGACTCTTCTAATGGATTGCTTATTTTCGCTGTAGTTGTTGCAGTTAAACTTGTTGTCTATTGTATTCTATCAGTTTTTATACTGTTGAAGGCTAAGGATAATTTATTCTGCATTTTCTTAATCATAATATTTCTTACTGGGCTAGTTGAGCTCACCCTTTCTTTCATTGTTCTCTTTAGGAAATGAGAATATAGTTAGGACGAGTCGGGGAATGGAGTGATGGTCCAGGATAAATGGCTTTAGTAGTCCTCTCTATTCTACGGAATAATGTGATAATAATTGTAATGAGAACTCCATTGAGTGTGGATATTATCTAGATGACAATATTCTTGTTTAAACTCTCAGCTATGTTTTGTCGTATTTTACACGACTATTGTATAATTAAGTTGTATTTAAATTTATGTACCATGTATCTGGCGACCCAAGATGGGTGATGTATACCTGTTTTGCGGGCATCACAATAGTTGGTATCAGATCTTAGGGATATGGTCTCTGGCAGAGATCGAGAAATAGAACTAGAAGGGGAGAGACGAGTATATCCTTCGTTATTGTGTCCTACCTAAGCTTATTTGTTGGTCGATCAGAATATAGGGGTATTATGTGGTATGTCATTTTCTTTAATTAACCCTTATTTTGTGGCAGTATTTGAGAATTGCAGCTGAGAACGTTAACAATGGAGTGTATGAGACCGTGGAGACACCTTTAATCACTAACTAGGAGAACGTGCAGCAGGTAGGCAATATTCATCCTATAAACAACACTACCGAGCAAATGATGAATGATGTGATGTTTAGAAGCAACCTTTGGCTGTGTCATTCTAGCAGTCGGTCATTGGTAGTTGTTAGCCGCCATCAGCTCTAGCAAATTGTATACTTCATCAAAAAAAAATTCTCATAAAAGCTCCTCCAAATGCTGCATCAATACTAGTTCGTGTACCACTCATGAGCCCATTATAAAATGTTTATACTTATAGCCAATTGGGAAGCCCATGACGTGGACACTTTCTCAGTAACTCTTTAAATCTTTCCCAAGCTTCATATAATGGCTCTAAATCTAGTTAACTGAAAGTAGTGATGTCGTTTCTCAACTTTGTTGTTTTGGCAGGTGGGAAGAACTTTGCTAGGAACTTCTGTGCCAAATCATCCCATGTGGTGATGGACCCAGGTGGAAGTGAGTGTAACCACCCTCTTGCATTGTCCCGAAGAGTGAAGGGAGACAAACAAAATCTAATTGCATCTTTCGAGACTCCATTAAATTTAAATGTGTCGCAAGTCTCGATAAAACTCACTAAGTGCTGATTCGGACCATCATTTGCCAAGCCCACAAATTGTACCAGATTTTGAACCATTTGAATAGTTCCAGGCTTAATTTCAAAAGTTGTGACATTGATAGTCGGTTTTTGAATGCTTGACTTGATCTCATCCATCTTTGGCATAGTATAATCCTGAAGGTATTTTTGTTGCTCTACAACAATTTTCTCTTTGTTCTTTATTTTCTTACAAACCTTTCGCCACCTACGACAACTTCTCTCAATTTCGTTCTCGTATTGCAATGGTTCCGTACGACGCGAACGTGTTTTCATCCACTGATCAAGAGTACGTGAAATAAAACAAAAGTGTTTAACTAAGATCGATTTAATTGAAATTAATATGGCATATATTAAAACAATTCCTCAGCAACGGTGCCAAAAACTTATTTGGCTAAATGCGTACTAGCAAAACATGCAAGTATACGCGATCGAATAACAGTAAAGTAAAAAATAGAGTATCGTTTCCCACAGAGAATT
Source organism: Panax quinquefolius (assembly GCA_020205615.1). Lineage (NCBI taxonomy): Eukaryota > Viridiplantae > Streptophyta > Magnoliopsida > Apiales > Araliaceae > Panax > Panax quinquefolius. The sequence goes on along the minus strand of CM035155.1, from coordinate 38,982,588 downwards.
GTATAAAATAACTAACACCTACTAACTTTATATTAAACCAATTTTATTAAACAAATCGATAATTGATGTGAATGTATGAAAAGCTAAATAAATTAACTATGTAAAACTATCTACCAAGAATTGGATTCAGATTAAGAAGACTTAGGATCGCAACTTCCCTTGATGATTCACTTTAATGTACATATTTCTTGTTGAATTAAATCAGTAAATATGGATTGTTGATCAAGAACTCGTTAGTATCCATAAGCATCTTTCAATGACTTATAAACAAATCCTCTTAAATCCAATAAGAATTAGAACTAGAAAGAACACCCTAGCTAATCAACTCACTATATCTCTATGTGAATTAGAAGTAACAATAATTTCAAGCACAGGTTCTCTTTTAGATCACATAAGGCATATATGTATATTTCAATCCTATACACAAATTACAAGTTCCAATATATGCAGAAATCATAATCTTATGCTTTTATATTTAGATCTAAATCCATATTCCATTTATCAATTTCATATAAATTATCCCACTAATTACTGGCCAAGCAATTAATTAGTTATGCACAAGATATAATAGACAATCCAATAAAATCCAATAATAATTCTCAAGAAAATATATTAATTTAAGCTACTCATCAAGTTCCATTTCAATCCTAAATAAATGTTTAGTTCATAATTGAAATAAAATTCATCATCCACAAATAAATCATCATCCAGAAATTACAAATTAAAGATGAAGAAAAGATAAAGGAAAATTCTTGTGAAGGAATCATTGTCCCTGTCTTGCTCTTCAATAGTGGCCTTTCTTCTTGATAAAATTTTGATTTATGCCGCCTTTCTTTTATTCCCAAAAAATAGGGTTTGATAATCCTCTCTTTAATGACTGAATTACCTTCCCTTTTATATGCCTCATAAAATCTTTCTCCAAAAAGAATTAATCAAAGCCAATCTCCTTGCAGATTTCCTTGCCAAAAATAATCAAATCGTTGACTTTGTTAACTTGACCACAGCGGCAATTTGCGCTAGGTGTAGTATACTCAAATGGAGGTTTGTCGCGATAAAGATCGCTTCAATTAAAAAATCCTTGGCCATTGGCATGCCGCTCCATATCTCCCTTTAAATTCGGCGTTGTCGTGCCTCTATCTGCTATGAGCTGAAATCTCTGGAGCATCCACGTTGTCACGCCAAGCTCTAGGCTAACACATGCGTTATCGCGTCAGTCCACCAGATTTGCTGCCCCGTTCCTTTTTCTATGATTTCTTTCTCCAAGTAATTCAATGCTCATCCCATATCATGATTCCTATAAAACAAAACGATAAATACATAATTAAAATGATCACAAACACTTAAAAACTAACAACAAATTAAACTCAAACAAATTCGATTCATGGGTATAAAACCCACTCATCAATCTTTACCCACTGTAATTGTCGTGTTGTCAGCATTAACTAAAGGTGTAAACGAACCGAGACGAGCCGAGTATTGAGTTGCTCAGATTTGATTCACAAAATTTATCGAGTATAAAATAAGGTTTGATTGAGGCTCTTTAGCTACTGAGTAGATCGAGCACGATTCTGAATCGAGCCCGAGTAGTTTGAACTTTTCGAACGAATATGATTCGAGTATCAATAGAAAATTACAATTTGAGAATGTTCGAGTAATTTATCAAACTTTAAAATTTGCTCATATTTGACTCATTTATATTTCGAGTCGAGCTCAAATCAAACTTTTAGTCGAACGAGTACGAATCGAACCCGAACTGTTTGCTTATTTTACAGCCTTAGGATTAACTAAACTTTAAAAAAATAGAATTGACCCACTAAACTTGTTTAAAAAAATTAATCGGGTCATTCCGTCCAATTTCATATACGGACGTCAAATAATTTGCTTAACTTTCATACGTAGCTTTAAAAAAAATAAAACAAAACAAGTAACTTCCTACATGACTAAAAAAAAATATTTACCACCATTTTCCTCCCTCTTTCTTTGACCATCATTTTCTCTCTTATTTTCCATTTTTTCATTATTTTCTCTCTCCTTTTTTCAACCACCATTTTCTCTCCCTCCGTTGCTATTTTGTTTATTCTTTTAAATTTGTTGATAGACACCATCTTTTTTAGATCAAGATTATCAAAGCAACAACACCAATCACAAAAGAAAGAAAAACAACAAAAATAAGAAAAACAATATCAAAAATCTCATCAAAATAACTCATAACCCAAATTAGCTAGATCAAATTCTGTTCTTAGCCATTTTCATGATGTAAAACCCATTAAATCTCAGACCTATTTTGTTATTGAACAAATTTATGAAGAAAAAGCTTCCGAATCACAAATCTATTTCGATTTTGAGCATACCCATGAAGGAAAAATCATATATAGTCGATTTCATTTTTTTAAAGTTTAGTAGGGTAAATACAATATTTCAAAATGGGGTAAAGGTCCATGTTTTCCAAAAGATTGAGAGGAAATTGAAAATTCGGTATTTTTTGTTTAGGAGATAAAGTGTTTTAGAGTGAGAAATTAGATCAAGTAAGGGATGAGAAGTTGAATGAGGCGAAGAAAGTAGATATAGGAAGAGGAGGAAGAAACAAAAAAAGTGACCGAGAGAGAAATGGTGAGTCATCTGCAATATTAAACTAACGAGAATAATTATAAAAATATTAATTAAAATATATCTTTATTGTCTGCACAATTAAAATATGGACGAAAATACTATAAAAATGTCATTAATTTTATTATTATGATAATATATTTAATATTTTCAAATTTACCATCCGCGCTTTAAAATACAGATCTTGAAAGACTCAATAATATTAAATTATGGACGGAAAATAATTTTTACGATAAGATCCGCGATTGGACGATCAAAAAAGATAGTTTGTGTCTGGAACGGCAATTAAAGATCTTATCTAAATTAATTTGGTAGGTCATTTTAAGAGTAATTCAATCATTATCTTTTAATTTTAAGTACAAATTATATAATAATAATAATAATAATAATATATGTTCAAATACAATGAATATAATTATAATTTTATATAAAGTATTACTGTGAACTTGTTTATTTTTTTTAATATATTATATAATTGTAAATATAATACTGATATAAATTATCTTTAATATTATATATGTATTATCTCAATAAAAAATTATCAAAATTTTATAAAAATAAATTATATAAACTAGCACATTACTCGGACGATCTATCAAACTTGTTCTCATAAATACTCCACTTTGCCACCCAACCAAAGATTGAAACTGTCGAAGACTTCAATGAATGAACCCTCATTAGTACTACTATTTACTAACGCAAAACCATCAACAATAATTATGAGCAATGCCGTACCATCTTATAATCTAATGTCCCAATTGTCTAGCTATAAATGTTTTAAAGAACACTTTAATATATATTGCTTGGTAATTAGGTATAGAAATTTCAAATTTATCTATGAGTAATTATTATATTCATAGTTAATTATTCTCTACGCCTCATAATATATGATATTTTAGATAATTTTATTTTTTTAAAATTATTTGACGTTTTATATAATTTATGAGAATTAATCACAATCTTAATTTCTTAAATTATCTCTTATTAAAAATGTTACAAATGAGGGAGAGAGTATGAGATAAATTAATATATAATAAAGGGTATTATAGACAACTAATACTATATTTAATGTTATACAATCATTTACTTAATTTTTGTGCACAACTCTAAAACGTCATATATTATGAGATAGAAGAAGTAATTTGTAATAATTATGATATGATCCGCAATGTTAAGTAACTAAACAGAAATTATTAGGCGTGAGAATGGTTCGAATTGGTACCGTTATTTAAATTAAAAATTACAATATTAAATCACTTGCATTGTTGTGGTGCGATTTCTAAGAATGCGGTGCGGCTTCTAGCTAGGAATGTGGTGCGGTTTTGACTCAAAAACCAATTAAAAAATATTATACATGTCATATATACTTTCAAAATTCTAAATAAATCTCAAACATTGTTGACTTAAATATTACCCAAGTACAAAAAGTTAAATTCTTGAAACCAATCACAAATTAATTCAAAATTTCAAATTCCTCTAATTGAAAAGTTGAAGCTAGTTAGTATTATATAAATTCTAAAGATACATCCATTACTACAATACAACCTTGTTTCAAACTTTATGTCTTAAACCATGCAAACATATTCTAAAATTAAATTTATAATCATACTTAAACAAAACTTTAAAACATTCACAAAAATAAGAAAAATATTAAAGAACTTAAAACTCTAAATAATATGTAGTTCCTTAATTAAGGAGTGCGATTTCTATACCAAAACTACAATTATAAGGAATGCGATTTTTATTGAAAAAATCAAACTATGCCATCAAAACCAATGATGTAGTTTTTACGATTTTGTTTACGATTTCGGTTGCGAAATCAGTTCTTATTTACCCTAAAAAATTACATAGGTTGTACATTACAATTCAGTGGAATTTTATCCAAATAATCTAAGATAACTAGAATACAGATTAACTTAAATTCTATCTAGTTAACTTAAATTTTCCTTATGATAGTAATAGTTTATAACTTGAATACAGATAAGGTTTTCACAAAAAGTGATGAATATATAAGTTTGTAAGAAATAAACACGAGATCGAACCAAGCTTTCTGATATATACTTAATTAATGTTCTTATTTATGTTTGTGCGAGTAAAAACTAGAAAGAGTACTGAATAATTACCTCTTCAAACATTGCTGCTACTGCTATATATATATATATATATATATATATATATATATATATATATATATATATATATATATATTCCTGTAAATATTGTTGCTTGATGATTATTAACAAGCTAATATAATTAACCAATTGCTACAATTATCATCATTACCATAACTTTGAAAACTCACCACGCAATTTACAAATTTCGTTCTTTAATTAATGAAGTACAACCATCTCATCTCGTATCATCTCATTTCATCATCAAACATAAAACCAAAAATAAAAACTAACAGAAAATAAGCAATCAAAAACAAACAAAAGAAGAAGAAGAAGGGATCGATAATTAAAATAAACAAAGAGAAAAGAATGAAACCTGAAATGCTCACCAACCCAAATCCTCTCTCTAAACATCTACCTTAATTTCATGTAGTTAACAATCAAGAAGTTAGCTAGTACGGCGGCCGCCCACCGGATGCCCAAAAGGCCTCCGGTGGCAATTGAATCGAGTTCAAAAGATTCGGAGCCATCCCATGAAATAGCGACGGGTCCCCCAATAACTGCTGCTGTTGCTGCTGCTGTGAGTTTTGTCCAACCCCGCCCGGTGACCCAATCGACCCTCCGCCGCCTTGCATTGGCAGCGCCGCCTCTTCCTCCTCCAGCGGCAGCCTCTCATACGCGGCATTACTAAATGAAGCTGCCATAATAACCACCGGCCCAGCCGCCAAAAGCGCCCCCACCACACTCCCCCCCACCACCTGCCCTTGCCCGCCTGCCAAATAAATGGTCAACCCGGTGGCGGCCGGGGGAGCCGGCGGCGGCAGGAACGATCCCGATAACGACAAGATCTCGAACCGGCCGTGTAAGGTAATTACGGCGCCCGGTGAGGCCGGTTGACGGAGAGTAACATTGGTAACCGTGCCGTTCCCATTCATAATGCAAACTCCCCTTTGGCGTCTTCGGGCAAAAATGGCTACACTCTCCATGACGTCGCATCCGTCAGCAACTTCCATCACGTGAGTGCGGAGGGCGTTGGCACTGTCACGTGTGATGATGATGGGAGGTTTTGGTTTGTTTTTGGATCCGGCGGGTCGGCCTCGGGGTCGTCGTGATGAGCTGTCTCCTAATTCTTTGCCATCGTCTTCGTCGTCATTGTTGTAGTCGTGGTTATCGTTCCGGTCCCGTTTGATTAGGCCGCTGGTGCCGCTTTGTTCGTCTTCCGAGGTTTGATGGTGCTGGTGGAATTGGTGTTGTTGGAGATTGAAATCTCTTGTGTGAAATGGAGGTGGGAGTGAATTATGACCATGACCTGATGTTGGATCCATTTCTTTTTCTTTTTTCTCCTCTAGAAACCCTCAATTCTTGGCATGCATATATATATAGTTGTTAGTTAAGGTGAGATGAAGAACTAGCTAGGGGATGCAGTACGTACAAATGGAGGTGGAAGAAAGCTAAAGAGAAGACTTTGGGTATCTAATAGTATTTGTGTGTATTGGTTGGTGGGTAATTATGGGTATTAGGGCTTGTTTAAGGAATCAAGAAAGGAGTGGACCTTTTTTTGTGTGTGTGTATATATTATCCACCAAATTAGTAATATTCATCAAGCTGAATCAACTCTCTTTTTTCTTTTTGGTTGTGAATTCTTCTTGGGTTTGGTGTTTTACTACTTATACGATACTATATAGCTTTTGTTGTTGTTGTTGAGGGTTTTGGAGTGAAGAAGAAGAAGAAGAAGAAGAAGAAGAAGAAGTTGGATAGGAAATAGGTTTTGGGTCTTGTTTCTCAAGGGTTAGTCATGTTTTGTTGGGTTGGGGTTAAATTTTTGAGAAAGAAAATAGGTTGGATAGGAAATAGGTTTTGGGTCTTGTTTCTCTAAGGGTTAGTCATGTTTTGTTGGGTTGGGGTTAAATTTTTGAGAAAGAAAATAGGTGGCATGGATGGATTTGGTTTCGGTAAGCTAGACTGTATATGGGCGGTGGCCGGTGGGGATATATGCAATTGTTTCTCTCTCCTGTCTACTGTACAAATAATGTTTAGTAACTATACAATTTTTCTTTTTCTAATATAACACTGAGAACCTAGTTTTATAGGTATAATACTTAAAAGAAATGAATAGTTTTTCGCAATGAAATTTGAAGAAAGAAATACGATGTTTTTATGAATTCTTTTTTTTAAAATTTGCATGCATGTGTGAGGTTTATTTATTATTTATATAACAAAATTTAATAAAAAAAATAAAATCACTTGTCTAAATATTTACTTTTACCATAAAAGAAATAAGGAATTGTTTAATTTCTATCTCTTTTTTTCCTTCAGTCATATATAAACCTTAACCTCCCAAACTTTAACCTCTGGGAAGGGTCTTTATTCTTTTGAAGGTCGAGACCCTCCTCAAATCTTCTTATCATTTCTGCTTTTTTTTTTTAGTATTATTAATTAATTATTTAGGGTTTTTAAAAAAGATATATTAATTTACTCCTCCCTTAATTATTTATTGATCAGCTTTCTAAATTGTCCTAATCTCTATTTCTCTGTCCCCTCCATTATTTTATTCTTTAATTTAAAAACTTCTTAATTAGTCATCTATGTATGCCTAGCAAGTTAGTATTAAGTAAAAATTGACAGCAACTCTAAATTAATTGCATGAAATTCAAACTACTACCATTATTGGACTACCCCCTTTAATTTTTCACATAAGAGACAAAAATAGTGATTCATTTAAAATATAATATATATACAAAAAAAAAAAACAAGGGTACTACTGTACTAGGTTTATATTCTTGCTGGCTAAATATTTACTCTCTCCTTATTTAATACAAGTTATTTTATAATTGTGTATAAATATTAAAAAATAATTGTATATCATTAAATATAATATCAATTATTTATATTGTCATTCAGATTAGAAAAAATAGTGTTATTTATTGGATAAAAATAGTGAGAAAATCAAAATTATATATTTATTACTTAGAATAATTTTAAAAACTAAATAATTAATATTTATTTAAATTTTTAATAATTTATATTAAAAATAAAATAATTTTTTAAAACAATTTATATTAAAAAACAGAAAGAGGAGTATGAAATTGGACAAAGTGTCACGTAAGACCATGTACTCGTGTGAGAGAGAGAGAGAGATTCCAATTAAGACCCACATGCACCACTAGACGACTCTGCAAAACTTAAAGTCTTATCTTTATGAATATAGGAGGGTGGAGTCCACATGGTGGACACATGCTTCTTCCCCCGATTTCTTCGGGTCTATTCCATTCAACTTCATCCTCTTAATGTTATTTTGGTGTGGTTTGATATAATTATGTAATAAGAACATATTAAAATAATTTTTTTTTAAAAAAATAAAATTTAAATATTAAAAATTGTTTAATAATTAACATATATAATATGAATCCGGTTATCATGAAATTAATTTATAGTAAATTGGTTAATTGACCAATACAATACTGACACCAAAGAGATCACATCTCGCATGCGTATCGACACTGTATTGATCAATTAACCAAAATTAACTTCATATTAACTACTTTCGTATAATATGTATGAATATAATATTTTGTTATTTTATGTTTAAATCAACTTATACAAACTTTGGATGGTGGGGGTGATAATATAATTAATAAATATTAAATAATTAATTCAAATAAAATCACTGACAATATATGTCTAATAAAATGTTATATATATTCAAACAAACTATACATATTAATTATTAAATAAATTTTTTATATTTAAAACATATTTATGACAATATTTTAAAATATTTCAAGTCTAATAAAACATAGTAATAATTAAGACAATGTTTTATATAATAATTAGAATATATGATGACGTCTGATTGGTGATGGGTAATGGGAGGGTGGTGGTGGTGGTGGCGGCGGCGGTAGTGGGTGGTGGCGGTAGTGGGTGGTAAGTAGTGTAGTGAAAAAGGTGAAGTGAAGAATTAAAAAAAAAAAATTAATTAGAGGAGTAAGGGTAAGAGAGTAACGCGTAGCTTTTTAAAAAAGAAAAGCCTTATTTTATAAATTTTTTTAAGAGATAAAAAGAGACTATCAAACAACCTACAACCCTTCTTTTGGCTCATTGTCAGAGTCGCTCCTGAATTTTCTAAAATCCAAGATAAATTTTCTCAAATATGTTCCTTTATATAAAATAAATAAATAAATTATCAATTAAATAATTTTTTTAAATTATAAGAATTTATAAAAGATAAGGAAGAATATTTTAAAATATCATCGAAATAAAGAATCATCACATGTACTCCAAAATAAAAATATTAATAAAATAGTCACTATAGTTGGTAAGTTTTAAAGATTACACAGTTGAACATTTAATTTTTTAAATTACCCCACTTGTGACGCCCCCAAAAATAGGTATACATCACCCATCTTGGGTAGTCAGATACATGATGCATGTAATTTAAATACAACTTACTAATATAACTGCGTAGTATAAATCGACATAAACCTGTGAGTTTGAATACAATATTGTCTACTAGAGATCATACAAACTCAAAAGGAGTCCTCATTATAATTATTATCACACTATTTCACGAATAGTGAGGACTACTAATCTTTATCCTCTGACCATTACTCCGCTCCCTAACTCGTCTCAAATATATTTCTCATTTCACGAAGAAACGGTAAAGAAAGAAAGGGTGAGCTCAACTAGCTCGATGAAATATTATTACGACTAAGATAATGCGAGAATAAATTATCATTAGCCTCTGACAAAGATGTTAACCGATAAAATATAATGAACATCAAGTTTAACTACAATGAAACTAGCAATCCATTAAAAGAAAGTCAAGTAGAAAATAAAATATACTATCTTTTATGATTTTAAAAGGTTTTTCATCATCATTATAAATTTGAGACTCGGCTTTAATAAATATTCCACATCATCGAATCACCCTTGCACTACTGACGAGGATATTCTTTAGTATCACGACCACAATTATTCATGCACTACGGGCCAAGAATATTTGTGTATTCATTAATAATCAAATGATCATGCCAACAACCATCCATCAATACTGGCTACGGGCATCGAGAATTTTACCACATCATCTCGTAACATTACGGTCGTGATTACACTTAGAAAAAGTCTCTGTATATAATCATACCAAGTCCATCTATGCACTACAGACGTATTTACTGACTTTCAACATAATATAAACATGAGGATGATGACAATGATATAAGAATTGAATAAAACAAGTTCAAGAATTAATTTATCTAGGAACCAATAACATCCAAACTATCGGCATGATCTTTGCTTTGTAGAGTAAAATTCACGAATCTTCGAGAAGAATATTTTCATGAAAGGATCTTTGGATGAAGTCACAAATATCGAGGATATTCCACTAATTTCATGGAGTATAAAGTCAAAGTTTTAACCAACCGGTATAATAAAGAATAGAATAACAAAAGAAATCACCATAAATGCGATAGGCCATGCAGAGCAAGTTATTCCAATAGAATAATAAATAACGGAACCAGTCCAGACGCGTAAAACGCATGAGGCAGGATATTCCAACGAGAATAATAAAGAATGGAACCCGGTCCCACGTAAAACACACGTGCAGACGGGATGTTCCAACGTAATAATAATAAAAAGCGAAACCGGTCCAGGTGTAAAACACACGAGATGGGGATGTTCCAATAGAATAATAATAAAGATTTTAAACCGAGTCCTGTAAAACACACGATGAGCATGGGATGTTCCAATGTAATAATAGAAGAATGTCACGAAGTATAGGGTAAACCACGTTATACGAGTTTATTCCAAATGTAATAATAAGCAATGGAATAACAACAATTTTCTTCATGAATAAGAAAGAATAACACCCCTTACTTTTTAGTAGGAGATTGAATCTTTACGGTAGTGTAAGTAACAAAATACTCTTCTTCTTTCTCTCTTATTCTCTCTATACTTTCTCTCTCTATAAGCTTGAATGAATTAAGTGAAAATAATGAAGCACTAGGCCTCTATTTATAGAAGATTTCTAGCTTAAGACCGCCATGTGAAAAGGCAAGTGGCTTGACGGTATGGTGATGTGAAAAGAAAAGTGGTTTGATCTTTGTAATGTGAAACGACAAGTGGTTCGGCGCAGAATGTGAAACGACAAGTGGTTCGGCCTTTTGTAATATGAAACGGCAAGTGGTTTGGCGTCGGTAAAGGTAATTACTATTGGCGAAGGTAATTACAATTCACAAAGGTAATTACTATTGACGAAGGTAATTACTATTGACGAAGAGACTCTTAGATGATGACATATGGGTCCCCATAAAATAATCAAACTTACCACAAACGTCTCATAATGAGACTCTTTATATACATCAAGGATTGAATAAATATTACCACAAATCATTTTATTTTTAATCAACACATATTTAATCTTTCAACAATTATTAATCATTTATAACTTGTCATCTCAATTATTGATTTAATACTATAACATATTATACTGATGATGATCTTTGTGACAATAATTGAATCAATAATATAAGAGATATGATCAAAGAATTCATCGTAGCAATAATTGAGCATAAATGAGTGACTTCTCACGTAAGCATCAATAATCAATATCGTGTCTACTTATCTGACTACGCGAATTCATTGTACTTTTACTACTTAGGGTAGTTCAACGGTTTTAACAGTAACACCTCTGCCGTTATTTTTATAGAAAAGATAATTTTGTCGCTTTTCTAACTACGTGAATACTTCCGTTCTTGAGGTCCACTAATGATTGAGCCGTCGTCTGAATATTCCCCGACAAATAGAATATTCCCACCCAAGCGAATATTTTATAACAACTTGCTTAATTTGCAAAATTTATAAATATTACCCACAACTATAACATTATATCAAATTTATTCCATAATATTCAAAAATAATATTTATAGAAAATTCATCTTTATTTATAAAAGTTGGGGTCTTACAACCTCCGCTTCTTGAAATTTAAGCCTCGAAATTAGAGTGCGATACACGGTATGTCGAAGAGGTAAGGATACCTTGATTTCATTTTAGATTCTAACTCCCAAGTCATTTCCTCAACATCGTGGTTCCTCCACAAAACTTTGACTTGAGGTATAACCTTAGAGCGTAGAATATGTTCCTTCTTATCCAAGATTTGAACAGAACCTCTTCATACGTCAAATCTTCCGCTATTTAAATCGGTTCTAACTAAATAATGTGGTTCGGGTCTTTCACATATTTACGTAACATGGATATGTGAAAAACGTTATGAACATTTAGGCATACACAGCGGAAAAGCGAGTCTATAAGCCACGTTCCTACTCGATCGAGGATTAAAATGGACCGATGAATCGAGGATTGAGTTTTCCTCTTTTCCAAATCTTGTAACTCCTTTCCATGGAGCAACTCTTAACAACACATGATCTCCTATATTGAATTCCACGTCCTTTCGATGAAGATCGGCATAACTCTTTTATCGATTTTGTGAGGTTTTCATACGTTGTCGGATCGTTTGAATCTTTTAGTAGTCATACGTACTCAACTCCGGTCCCAACAACGTTGCTTCACCCACCTCATCCCAAAGATCTTGGAGAACGACACTTTCTTCCATACTGGCGCTTGAATGGAGCCATGCCATACTTGCTTGATAATTTTGTTGTAGGAAAACTCCACCAATGGTAAGAACTTGTCCCAACTTCCCTTGAAATCAAGGACCACGAGTCTTAATAGATCTTGAAGAGTTTGAATAGTCCTCTCCATTTGTCCCGTCCGAATGCGAGGATGATATGTCGAGCTAAATCGTAAGTCTGTGCCCATAGCTTTTGCAAACTAACCCAAAATCGTGAAGTGAATCATGGGTCTCGATCGGAGACTATGGATACCAACATATACCATGCGGTCTTACAATCTCGTTTATGTACATACTGAGCAAGGCGTTCAAGTGTATAAGTTTCTCGTATCGGTAAGAAATGAGCGGACTTGGTCAATCTATCAACAATGACCCAAATCGCATCTATGCCTTGAGAAACCTTAGGAAGGCCGTGAACGAAATCCATGGTAATGTGCTCCCACTTCCATTCTGGAATTTCAAGTGGTTGCTGATGGACCTTTTGGTACTTGATGCTCCGCTTTAACTTCGTTGACAAGTTAGACACCTTGAGATAAACAGCTTATCTCTCTCTTCATATTGCTCCACCAAAATGTATGGCGAATATCATGATACATTTTGGTACTCCTGAGATGGATTGCAAATGGTGTGTTTATGCGCCTCCATCATGATATTATACTTTAAATCGAGGTCGTTAGAACACAAAGTCCGAGTTGACTCAAGTATTCCTTCTTCATCGATTCTTGCTTCCAAGCGTAGCACCTTCTTTGCACTTTCTTCCTCATACGATCACCTGACTCAGTGTAGCTTGAGCGAACTTTAACTTTATCGATTAAAGTCGGTTCTACTTTCGTATACTCATTATCATCACATGCGTCCACAGAGTCTTTAACTCAATCTCCATCCTTTGCAAGTCACACAAAATGGGCCTTTGCATTGACAATATCGCACTTTCGTACTTGCATATGATCTTCTACTCGATGCGTCCAAATTACCACGTTCGCTTTTCCAAGATGGTATTGGATGGTATGATCATAATCTTTCAACGATTCAAGCCAACGTCGTTGTCGCATGTTGAGTTCCTTTTGAGTGAAGAAATATTTGAGGCTTTTATGATCCGTAAAGATCTCCACTTTCTCCCCATACAAGTAATGCCTCCAAATTTTAAGTCTGAAAGACAATACCGCTTATGACTCTGAATCGTGAGTAGGATAATTCCTCTCATATTCTTTGAGTTGTCGCGAGGCATAGGCTAAAACTTTTTCATGTTGCATAAGAACCCACCACATTTGAAAATTCAATTGAGCACATTTCTCACCAACCAAAAGTAGGGCCCACCAATTCTAGAATTTTCCACCAAAATGCTAAATTCGGATACTTCAACAATTTTTGAACCATTCACCTCTTAAAATTCATAACAAATCATACGTTCATTTTTAACGGTTCAAAATTTGTAGACATATACTCAACTTATATATGTATAACATATCCAAAAATCATAACGATCCAACGGTTGATTAAAAATTATAACTCACGCATGATATATCGTAAAAATAATGATTTGATTTTTAATACCTCCATTCAAACAAAAATCTTCGATAAAACACCTCAACATTAAATCCTTCAATTATAACCACATATAATAAATAAATCCATCATTTATATCCATATCAAATAAATTTTTCTTATCATATAAATCAATAATTAATTATTCCCAAATAATATTACGAGAATCACAATTATATGACAACCAGGCGGTTCCGGGAAGAGGGGCTTTCCAATAAGAATTTCTCTTTCTTGGCCAAGCAATTAGGTGACCAAACCTCTCGATGTAACTTTCTAGACATTGCCAATAATGTTATCTAATAATATTATTCAAATAATATGAATTATTGATCGATAATGGAATCTTGTCAAAGTTGACAATTATTGAACAACAATAATATAAAATATCAACGCATCAATTATTGAATCAATAAAATAAAATATTGAACATTAATTACTTGTAAAAATTATTAAGTAGTGCCTTCTTTACGTAAGAATCAATCATTCAAAATCTTGTATAATCTGGTAATCTTCTTTGTGCAACAACGCGTATTACTTTATTTTACCAACCGGGTATTCCAACAGTGTTAACGGTAACGATTACGTCATTATTTATAAAAACTTAAACTTGTCGTTTTCTTCATTCGACAGTTATTTTGTTATGGGGCCCCTGAAATGATCTTGCCGTCGTACGAATATTCCCCGACAGAAAGAATATTCCACGACCAAACGAATATTCCCCGACAACAATGAATATTTTATAACCACTTGTGTATTTTGAAAAAAAATTCATATATCACCCTTAACTTTAACTTTTATCAATTTAACCATTTACTGAATAGTAATTATAAGAAAAATTGAATACTTTTATTTCATAAAATTCGGGGTCTTACAATCTCCCCTCCTTATGAAATTTCGTCCCCGAAATTTACGTACACAATATTTCAAAGAGTTGAGAATACCTTGCTTTCATTTCGATTTCATCTTTCCTGTCATCATGATTTCTCCATTGCTCATCTCACCGTATTTGGATATCATTCTAGAATACAACTTCAAAACAAGGTTTAATTGAATAAATTAACATATCACATAATATCCCGAGATATTATGGTGACCAACAAATAAGCTTAGGTAGGACACACTAGCGAAGGATTTACTCATCTCTCCCTCTAGTTCTATTCCCCGATCTCCGCCAGAGATCATATCCCTAAGCTCGATACCAAATGTAACAACCCCAAAATAGGTCCATTCCATCCAACCCATTCTGAGTACATGAATACATGGTGCGAAAAAACAACTACAACTTTATTACAACAAATGTAAATGCAAAATACAACAACACATATGTTGTGAGTTTGGATACTAAATATATACCAAGCAGTAGTACGTCACAATGACACCTTACATAAAGGTATAGTCAAAAAAGCTGCTTTTAGAAATTAGAATCTTTGGGAAGTGCTCAAGAAACCTTACGTACATGGGAGGCCATGCTTTTAGGTTATGGTAGATATCATATGGCCACAATTATCCTTGGTTGACCCAATAGACCCCAAAGAAAAACAAGAAGATTACTATCGTATTCTTCCCAATGGTGAGTCTTCTCTTGACATATCATTATCTCCATGTCTCTAATTGGGTATTATACTCCAAACAAACACCAAGATTATATAAGTAGTGCTTGTAAATATACTCGAGCAAGTGGATGAAAGACAACCATGTCTTATGATAACACGAGTTTATATGTCATTAGACATCTTGTATGATAGTGACAAAACACCTTCCAAGTTAAATTCACCTCACCTCAACATCTATAGACCACCACTCTATTCCCTCGCTATCCCAGCTCGACCCAAATACACTTTTATTACAGAAAGGAATTGTGAAACAAAAGGGTGAAACCTGACTAGCTCGATAAAAGAATATTATGACTAAAGATAAATAAATTATCAATAGTCTTCATCGATGTAAATCGTAGATTTAGAACATATGGTAGATGATAAAACTTTTCAACCATAGTTGCGGTAACGCAAGCGATCCATTAAAAGAGTCAAATAGACTATAAAGTCTATTGTCTTCTCCACGTTAAAAGTCCACCAACAATATTTTATCCTCAGTAACATCAATCAACAGTTCCTTTCCACAATCATATGAATAACTCATAATCATAATTGTGATTCTAAATTCCTCTTCTCATCCGGGACGAAGATAATTTTCATCACTGTCTTTACCTCGAAACATCAAATATCATGGTTATACCAAATCACGCCTCTGTTCATAATCATACTAATAAATTCATCTTTACCACGGGTCAAAGATATTCATCAACAGTTCATCTTTACACTACAATTTAAAGATATTCAACAACAAGTCATCTTTGCATTCGAGCCAAAGATATTCATCAATAATTCATCTTTGCACTACAAAGCTAAAGATATTCAACAACAGTCGTCTTTGCATTCTGAGCCAAAGATATTCATCAATAATTCATCTTTGCACTACTGCTAAAAGATATTCATCAACAAGTCATCTTTGCATTCTGAGCCAAAGATATTCATCAATAATTCATCTTTTGCACTACTGAGGCTAAAATATTCATCAACAAGTCATCTTTGCATTACTGAAGCCAAAGATATTCATCAATAATTCATCTTTGCACTACAAATAAAAGATATTCATATCTCAAATAAATACATAATCATTTGAAGTTATATAACAATAATTATAACCATGTTGATCAATTCACCTTTGCACTTAAGCTAAAAATATTCAATTGTAAATTCAATGGTCATGATCATACCAAATAACAATTCAACTTTTGCACTCATCGCCAAAGAGAACCTATGGTCACGATCATACCAATAATCTACCTATCTTTACACTCAAGTCAAAAGAAAATATCATCATTAGGGTTATAAGAATGTTATATAAAAATAATATAATCAAAACATGGTTTTAAATTTCAAGAGTAAGATTCATAAATCAACGATAATTTGGTGAGAAGAAACCAATTTGTTGTGAATAGTACCCGTGTTCGATACATAGTCCCGTATCGTGCATAAGTAGTAACCTCGACACGAAAAAGATAAAGTTTCATAATAAAATTCATATCCATATTTATAACACCTTAATCCAAATGTTATAAATCACTTAGAAATCTCATAATCTAATATTATTAATATTATAATAATATTTTAATCATTTCTCAAACTTATAAATAATTTAATCCAATTATTTACACTTTAATAATTAATGCATTTAATCATCTAAAAATGCCAAACTCATAAGATTTCATCATCATTAACCAAAACCCTCATAAAAATCTGCATATATCTCATATATGATTCTCAAGCCAATAAATCATATTTTCCAATTTTCTTACTTCACATAACATATTTAATTCATTTACTCATAACTAGAACATTTTCATGAAAATACCAAATCAGTTCTAAAATATTTCTTTTCTGGGATTTAGTATAAAATAGTCCCATATTGAACATATATTTTTCTCGAAATTTTAAAAATTCATTTACTATTTTTCATATGGCTAAAACCACCGAATATTTAAACATTTATCATAAATTGTACTTTTATCCAAAAATTCAAATTCACAGAAGTACAATTGATATTATATAGATGTACTCTCAATAAAAATTTCATCAATTTTGGAGTTAACCGCAAGAGTTATAAATAGTTACTTTTAAAATAGTCTTTTCTCATAAAATCCATAACTCCTAATCTATACATCCAAAAATACCTCAAAATAATCATAGTGGTGTAAAATTCAAGAATGATCAAAACATGGATACAATCAAAGCTAGTATCCAGAATAGATATTTTAGACGAAAAGAAAAATTTTCATTTTTAAATTGAATAGTGCCGTATTAAATGAATAGTGTCATATATCGTGAATAAAGTCTGCATATCGTGAATAGTAACTCAAACACCAAAAGATAGAAATTCCACAAAAAAAATTTTCACGCTTCATGAATAGTACTCGTGAATAATAACTCATGAATAAGTAACTCGTGAATAAGTAACTTTCGTGAATAGTAACCCCGACATGAAAAAGTTCCAAATTTGATAAAAGTTTCAACCAATATTTCAAAGATAATGATATTGAAGAAATAATATCATTACGAAAAAATAATATCCCTTACTATCCTTACCTCAAAAGAGCGGACTTACGGCGGGATATCTGATATGACGCCAAGGAAACTTGCACCGATGAATATCAACTCACCAAGTATCTAAATACTCACAAATTACACTCAATAATCTAGGCAGGAGAAAGAGAAAACTTATGTTTACGGTGTGATTTTCAATTCTAACTTAGCCTCTATTTATAGGAAAAATGTTAAGACGCAAGCGACTTGACTTTTTAACTTTGATGGCTTTACTCTCTACTATTCCCACCCACCACATTTGAAAATTCAATTGAGCACATTTCTCACCAACCAAAAGTGGGGCCCACCAATTCTAGATTTTTCCACCAAAATGCTAAATTCGGATACTTGAACAATTTTGAACCATTCACCTCTTAAAATTCATAACAAATCATACGTTCATTTTAACGGTTCAAAATTTGTAGACATATACTCAACTTATATATGTATAACATATCCAAAAATCATAACGATCCAATCTACGATTAAAAATTATAACTTTCATATATATATCGTAAAAATCTTGATTTGATTTTAATACCTCCATTCAGGCAAAAATCTTGATAAAACACCTCAACATTAAATCCTTCAATTATAACCACATATAATAAATAAATCTATCATTTATATCCATATCAAATAAATTTTTCTTATCATATAAATCAATAATTAATTATTCCCAAATAATATTACGAAATCACAATTATGACAACCAGGCGGTTCCTGTGAAAGAGGGGCTTTCCAATAAGAATTTCTCCTTCTTGGCCTTGCAATTAGGTGACCAAACCTCTCCTTGATGTAACTTTCTAGACATTGCCAATAATGTTATCTAATAATATTATTCAAATAATATGAATTATTGATCCGATAATGGAATCTTGTCATTGACAATTATTGAACAACAATAATATAAAATATCAACGCATCAATTATTGAATCAATAAAATAAAATATTGAGCGATAATTCTTTGTAACAATTATTGAGTAGTGTCTTCTTACGTAAGAATCAATCATTCAAAATCTTTGTGTAATACCGTGTCTTTCTTTGTGCAACAACGCGTATTACTTTATTTTACCAACCGTATTCCAACAAGATTATTGATGAACGATTACGTCGTTATTTATAAAACTTAAACTTGTCGTTTTCTTCATTCGGCGATTTATTTTGTTATGGGGCCCATAAATGATCTTGCTACTTGTCGTCACGAATATTCCCGAACGTAAAGAATATTCCACGACCAAACGAATATTCCCCGACAACAATGAATATTTTATAACCACTTGTGTATTTTGAAAAAAATTCATATATCACCCTTAACTTTAACTTTTATCAATTTAACCATTTACTGAATAATAATTATAAGAAAAATTGAATACTTTTATTTCATAAAATTCGGGGTCTTACAGATGTCATCAATAAAGACGACCACAAAGTGATCCAAATATTCCTTGAATACTTGGTTCATCATATCCATGAAGGCGGCGGGAGCATTAGTCAATCCAAAGGACATGACTAGGAATTCATAATGCTGTCTTAGGAGTTCTAAAAGCGAGTCTTTGGAATGTCATTGGTTCTAATCTTCAATTGGTGATATCCTAACGAAGATCGATCTTTGAAAAGAATTTGGCTCCTTGCAGTAATCGTCAAACAGTCATCAATACGTGGTAATGGATACCTATTTTGATGGTGACATGATTCAACTCCCGATAATCAATACAAAATCGCATACTCCCATCTTTCTTCTTCACGAATAGAATAGGAGCACCCCAAGGAGAAGTACTAGGGCGAATAAAGCCAATGTCTAACAATTCACGTGGTTGGGTCTTTAACTCACGAAGTTCAATAGAGCCATTCGATATGGGGCTTTGGAAATAGGTTTTGTCTTAGGGTTCAAGGTCGATACAAAATTCAATTTCACGCTTTCTGGGGTAGGCCAGAAGTTCTTGAGGGAATACGTCGGAAATTTATTAACAATAGAAATATTGTTCAAAAGCGACGATTTTTGTTTATATCTGTGACATGAGCTAAAAAGCTTGACATCCGTTTTTCAATAAACGAATAGCTTTATGGCTTGAGATGACCGTGATTGATTTTAATGGTTTGGTTGCTTGAATTCGCATAATAGGTTGGTTAGGAATATGAAAGCTAACAACCATACGAAAACAATCAATTTTTGCATGATAAGTAGTTAACCAATCAATCCACAGAATCACGCCAAATGCAAGTATTTTTTAATGAAATAAGATAAGATCGACGGTGTAATGTGAGGGTAGCGATTTGAACCAAACAAGACTTATAAACGATGGATGTAATGAAGGTTTCTCCCAACGGAGTTTCCACAGATAAGTCAAAGTCTAATTTCTCCTGAGTCAAATTTAATCGATGGCGCGCAAGTAGAGAAATAAAAGAATGGGTAGAACCGGTATCAAATAAAGTATAGACTTCATTAGAGTTTATGATAAGCTTACCCGTGATGACCTCATTCGGGTTCCTTGCTCTCTGGGAGGTCACAACAAACGCTCTCCCTTACCTTTCTGGTTTTGACTTTTACGACTGACCTTTGGTGCCTCCATCCTAGTTTGAATTTGTCTTCGGTAAACGGCAAAATTGAGCTAAGTGACCTTCTCTTCAATAATTATAACATGCTTTGGATGGCATGGCGCAGTTTGGACTGATGTGTCCCTCTCCTCCGCATTTGAAACATATGATAGGTGGTCTTTCTCCTTCCTTAACAACGGGTGCTGGTGCTGACGTCTTTCCATCATTGTTGAATCTCCTTTTCTTGAAATGTCCATTCTTATTGTTTTGGCCACGATTACCACCGAAGTGGTTACCATATCCTCTGCCCGTTGATTCCCTCCACGCTTGTTGTCACCGCTTGATGACTACTCTCATTGGTATTATAATTTTGCTTTTTGCTCTCTTTTTAGTTCGCGTTGACTTCGTTATCGCGCTCCACTAATAATGAGCCCTATTTACAACATCCTGAATACGAACACAATTTATGAAAAATAAGATGTTGACGTATCTCCGACTTCAAACCTCTTAAAAACATTCGCCATTCTCTCTTCATTATCCACAGTGGGACGAATGGCCGTGATAACTCCGCAAATTTTGCCTCGTATTGCGACACGCGGTCATATTGTTTTGTTCCAACTTGATAAACTCCACCTCCTTCATGTGGCGAATACTTTCGGAAAGTATTTGTCGTTGAACGACTCTGGAACTTTTCCCAAGATATCTTGATCTGATGAGTTGAGTACGTTTCTGGATTCCCACTAGTAATCTGCCTCTCCGCATGACATAAAAGGCGTGAAAGGAACCTACGCTCCTGAGAATCCCAAAACATCAAATATCTTGGTAATCTTCTTTATCCATGCTTCCGCCGTAAGTGGTTTTGGCTCTCCTTAAACTCCGGTGGTCCCGGCTCCTTGAAGCTGTTTAGTAGTGACCGCCTTTGAGAGTTTTCCGTGTTTTCACCTACGTTTTGACGAAGAGTCGCTCTTGCTTTCTGTTGCATGAATTGCATAAAGCCTCTGAACATTTGACCATTCATCATTTGGTCAGTGTTGTTGTTTGCATGAGGATTGTCGCCTTCCTGATGCACATTATCCTGATTATTAATATGTGGTGAATCAACGATCGCCTGTGCTCCATTGCTATTTTCAACATTCTCAGATGACATTTTCAGATACTGCAACAAAACAAAAGGTTAATTGACATATAACATATTATCCCTATATTCTGGCCGACCAACAAAATAGCACATAAATTTAGGTAGGTCATACTAGCGAAGGTATTCCCCGTCTCTCTCCTCTTAGTACTATTCTCACATCTTATCCAGGGATCATATCCCTAAGCTCTGATACCAACTGTGACGCCCCCAAAAATAGGTATACATCACCCATCTTGGGTAGTCGGATACATAGTATGTAATTTAAATACAACTTACTAATATAAGCGTAGGTATGCAATACGACATAAAGCGTGAGTTTGAATACAATATTGTTTCTAGAGATCATACAAACTCAAAAAAGAGTCCTCATTACAATTATTATCACACTATTTCACGTAATAGTGAGGACTACTAATGCTATCCTCCCAGGACCATTACTCGGTTCCTCGACTCGTCCAGCCTATATTCTCATTTCACGAAGAGAACGGTGAAAGAAAGGGTGAGCTCAACTAGCTCGGTAAGAAATATTATGACTAAGATAATGCGAGAATAAATTATCATTAGCTCTGACAATGTTAAAGCGATAAAATATAATGAACATCAAGTTTAACTACAAATGAACCAATGATCCATTAAAAGAGTCAAGTAGAAAATAAAATCTACTATCTTTTATGATTTTAAAAGGTTTTTCATCATTTGTTATAAATGAGACTCGACTTTAATAAATATTCCACATCATTAAATCACCCCTCACTTTACTGACGAGGATATTCTTTAGTATCACGACCACAATTATTCATACACTTTACGGGCGAGAATATTTGTGTATTCATTAATGGTCATGATCATGCCAACAAGCATCCCATCAATGCACTCACGGACCATTTGAGGATTTTACCATCATCATACGTAACATTACGGTCGCCATTACATAATCGAATAGTCTCTCGGTCATAATCATACCAAGTCCATCTATGCCTATAGGCCACGAGATGACTTTCAACATAATATAAACATGAGGATGATGACAATGATATAAGAATTCAATAAAACAAGTTCAAGAATTAATTTATCTAGGAACCAATAACATCCAAACTGTCGACATGATCTTTGCTTTGTAGAGTAAAATTCACGAATCTTTGAAAGAATATTTCCATGAAAGGATATTGGATGAAACGCAAATATCGAGGATATTCCACTAATTTCATAGAGTATAGAAGTCAAAGTTTTAACCAACCGGGTATAATAAAGAATAGAATAACAAAAGAAATCACCATGCATGCGATAGATCAAGAGGCGGAGTTATTCCAATGAATAATAAATAACGGAACCAGTCCAGGCGTAAAAGCGCATATGACGAGGATATTCCAATGCGAGAATAATAAATAATGGAACCGGTCAGGTAAAAAACAACACACGATGTGGGATGTTCTAACGAATAATAATAAAGATTTAAACCAGGTCCTGTAAAACACACGCATGGGATGTTCCAATAGAATAATAATAAAAGATGGAGCGGTCCGGTGTAAAACACACAGACGGGATGTTCCAACGTAATAATAGAAGAATGTCACGAAGTATAGGGTAAACCACGTATCTGAGTTATTCCAATGAAATAATAAGCGATGGAATAACAACGATTCTCTTCATGAATAAGAAAGAATAACACCACTTACTTTTAGTAGGAGATTGAATCTGCGCAGTAGTGTAGTAAAAAATACTCTTCTTCTTTCTCTCTTATTCTCTCTATACTTTCTCTCTCTCTATAGCTTGAATGAATTAAGTGAAAATAATGAAGCACTAGGCCTCTATTTATAGAAGATTTCTAGCTTAACACCCGCCATGTGAAAAGGCAAGTGGTTTGACGACCGGTGATGTGAAAAGAAAAGTGGTTTGGCGCTTTGTAATGTGAAGCGACAAGTGGTTCGGCCTTTGTAATGTGTAACGACAAGTGGTTCGACGCTTTAATATGAAACAAGAAGTGGTTTGACGTCTGTAAAGGTAATTACTATTGGACGAAGGTAATTACTATTCACAAAGGTAATTACTATTGACGAAGGTAATTACTTATTGACGAAGAGACTCTTAGATGATGACATATATTTCCATAAAATAATCAAACTTACCACAAACGCGTCTATAATGAGACTCTTTATATACATCAAGGATTGAATAAATATTACCACAAATCATTTTATTTTAATCAACACATATTTAATCTTTCAACAATTATTAATCATTTATAACTTGACATCTCAATTATTGATTTAATACTATAACATATTATACGATGATAATCTTGTGACAATAATTGAATCGATAATATAAGAGATATGATCAAAGAATTCTTCGTAGTGATAATTGAGCATAGTGAGTGACTTCTCACGTAAGCATCAATAATCAATATCATGTCTTCTTATATAACTACGCGTATTCATCGTACTTTTACTACCGGGTAGTTCAGCGGTTTTAACAGAATAACCTCTGCCGTTATTTTTATAAAAGATAATTTTGTCGCTTTCTAACTACGACAATACTTCCGTTAATGGGGTCCACTTAATGATTGGTAGTCGTATTTAATATTCCCCGACAAAAAGAATATTCCTCGACCAAACGAATATTTTATAACAACTTTTTTACTTTGCAAAATTTATAAATATTACCCACAACTATAATATTATATCAAATTTATTCCATAATATTCAAAAATAATATTTATAGAAAATTCATCTTTATTTATAAAAGTTGGGGTCTTACACCACTAAACTAATTATTATTTTGAAATTGGGTTATTCCGTTAAAAAAAATAAAGGGACATTAATTTTTTATCTACAAAATTAATGAATTACCCACTGTAGTTGGCACGTTTTACTGATTACACCATTGAACTTTTAATTTTTCAAATTACCCCATTAAACTAATTAAAAATGATTATTTTAAATATTTTAAAAATAATTATTATTTTCAATAAAAATATTAGAAACTTTAATTTTTCCATAAAATGAGTAAAGTTTCATAAAATATAAATTTTAAAAAATTAAAATGTTATGAAACCTTATTGATTTTTTTTTGAAAAAAATTTTCTTTTGAAAATAAAATTTATTTTTGAATCTATATTTTATAAAATTTTACTCATTTTTTAAAATATGAAGAATTTTCCAATTTTTTTCTTGAAAAATAATATTTATTTATAAAAATTAATAATTTCTTTTTTGAAAAAAATTGAATCAGTTTTTTTTATTTATCTTTTACTATTTTTTTATTTTAATTTATATTTTTAGTTTTTTAAAAAAATTCTAATATTAAGAATGGGGACTTCATTAAAAAATGAAGTAGACATTAATTTAATTTAAAATCACTTTAATTTTTTTGAATTTATATTTTATGAAATTCTACTCATTTTATGAAAAAAAGTTTCTAATATTTTTTACTTAAAATAATAATGATTTTTAAAAATATTTAAAATAATTATTTTTAATTTGTTTGATGGGATAATTTAAAAATTAAAAGATCAATGGTGTAATCAAGAAAAATGCCAACCACTAATGGGTAATTAATTAGGTTTGTAGATAAAAATTAAGGTCCGTTTATTTTTTTAAATGTAATGACCCAATTTTAAAATAATAATTAGTTTAGTGATTGTAATTAAAAAATTAAAAGTTCAATATATGTTGTAATCAAGAAAACCTACCAACTACATTGGGTATTTAACTTTAGTTTTTAAATGAAATGTAAACCAAAAACATTATTTAAAATGTCTTCATTTGCACTTTTAGATGAAAATCATCAATTATCTTATTATATTTAATATTTTTTAACATATCATTTTCAATTCATAATATCCCTAATCTTTTTATTATTTTATTTTTTTTATACACATAAATACATAAACTTAATTATAAAAAAAAAATTAGATTCCTCTCAACTATGGGCCCTGAGCGGTTGCCCTGGTGGCCCTTGCCCAGGGCCGGCTCTGCTCATGGCAGACGCTGGTGGATCTGGTATATAGTAATGTTTATATAATTTTGTATATCATTATATGTTTATATAAAGAGATAGTTAAATTGGGTATAAGTTGCAGTTATATAGTACTAAATTTGCATTGCAATTTTAATTTTAATTTCATTTGTTTATCTCAATCGAGTTTTTAGATTAAATTAATCACTTTTACAATCAACAGTCATATCACAATATATTTTCTCATCTCTTATCTCATTTATTGTTTTCACTCTTTTATATAACTCTAATTATATATATATATATATATATATATATATATAAAAATTTATTTTGTAATGAATAAAGATTACATGAATCAGTATGACATATTAGATGTGACCTTGGATGAGAAAGTAGGTTTGAATTCATAAAACTAGCTACTGAAATTAAACTTAAATGCAAGTAAGCATCAACAAAAGCAGTTAGATATTTAAGAAATAATTGTTAAATTATAAAATTAATATTTATTTTAAAAAATTAATTTAAAATATTTTTAAACTTAAGATAAATTCATTTTATTTATGTTAATATAATTATAAATATCATAAATTATTTAAAAAATATTATTAATTATAAGATTTATCGTGTTTTTAAAATTTATAAAAATCATGTCAATTTTAAATTTAAAAACATATTAAATTGATTTTTAAAAATCATAATAATCTTATAATTCATAATAAAGTGAATATTTTTTCCCTGATTAAATTAAGATTCAAGAAACATGAAACTATAAATTGTAAGCCTACTGACTACTTATGATACAGTAAGTACGTATCCGTACCAATTATTTGATTCAAAGTATATATATACATGTGTGTACACAATTTTATTTGAGTAAATACACTAACATCCTCGGATAGATAATTATAATAGCATTTACTATTTTTTTAATTTTTAAATAATAATCAATACATTTTAGTTAAAAATATGTAATATTCACTATAAGTGTAATTAAACAACTAATATCTATAAATATTTTTAATATAACAACCAAAATATCCTTCAAATTATAATGCTTAATATACCCACTAAATATAAATTTGTATATTTTCATTTCATTTAATTAACTTGATGTGATTAATAAAATTATGAATGTGCATTAAATAACATAAATGTCAAAAATAACAAATATTTATTTTATCAAGAAAATAAAATCATACACTTTTTACTAATTAAATTTCTCAAAGATTAAAATTTACATGATATACATTCATAAATATTTTTTAAAATTAAAAAGTAAAATCTTAATACACATAAAAAGTGCAAATTAACATAAAAAATTATAATTATTTTTCAAAATATTAAAATTTGCATAAAACAAACTTATACATAACTTGTTACAGAACTAATATTATTATTCATATAAAATATATTAAAAATTATGTTAATTGTTTTTCTCAAATATTAAGGAAAACATAAGTCACAATTACGCATAATTATTTATAGTAAAAATGATAAATGTTGTTATTCAAAAAAAGGAAAAATTATTAGAAATGAAAATCTTTTTACAAGATAGAGATAATACGTCATATATAATATTACATTTTCTTTTATTCAACATTACCATAAAAACAACACCAACTATGTATTAAAAAATGTAATCGAAACCATAAATATCCTAACTTTTGATACTCAAGATAAATTTAACAAATGAGAATTATAATATGTAACTAAAAAACAAAATAATAATTTTATTATTAAACATCAAAAACTAAACTATTAACATACTCAATTCACTCTAATTACAACAGTTTCATTAATAATTTAATTTAAAATTCTTATATTTGTACCATTTACCTAAACATATGTGTTAATTAAACTAAATTAATTTTTTATAAGTTTCCAATAATTTGAATGTAGATGAACTTAATTACAAATAAAATTATAATTAAAATGTATTGTATTAAAATATATAGAATAATTTAGTCACTGGAAATATTATATTATTCTTGAATTAGAGTTTGATATAATACAAGAGAATCTATTATATTATTTTTGAATTAGAGTTATATTATTATATTATTTTATTTTTCTAGTATGTATATGAGCTTATATATAGATCTGCATGCACTCTCTTGAATCACTTGATCATAAGGTAATTCTCAATTACCAGGAACCAGAAGGAAATGTGCCAATGAAAAAGAATTGTTAATAGATGCATTTTTGGAGTATGAGGATATTGTACATATATATGTACGTATTTCATGCAGCTCTTTGGTTGAATACTTGACGAGTCGTGTTTTAAAAATTGTTAAATGTGCCAGAAAGGAGGACACTTGGGTATGTTCCAAGGCAATTTTTTATAAAATTTTATTTATTTGGGCTAGGGCAACCGGGACTATTGTCCGGGTCCACAGATAATGGGGGACCAATATTTTTTATAAGCTTATGTATATATGTGTATAAAAAAAATAAAAAATAAAATAAAAGAAATTGACGCCTGTACCTACCTGTTAAAGAAAAGGGTAGCCAATCATTCTTTATTTACTCAATCTCAAGAAGAAAAAACGTATTGAGTAAAGACGTTCCATATTAATTATAAAATATAATATAAAACAAATCAATAAATATGGAGAATCAAAATAGACTCTTAGCCACAAAAAGAAGGAAAAATCCTTCGACCTTCTCAGTTCATAACGCAACACAAGCAATTTTTTTTCGGTGATTCTCCTTTTCTCCAACAGAGTTGAAAAATAAATCATCCATCAGCTAGACCAGTGTCTTTCTTTGAAGGTAATTTTTTTTAAGATATATATATAGAATCTAGATGTATAAATTTTATAAATTATAATACATATCTTTGTTAACTTTTTCTTATTTATTATTTGATTTAACAGAAAACTTGGCTGGGATTCTTGTTCTTTATAAATGGAAGTTTCAAGTGGAAGAAAATATGCTCAAAATTCAGGTTTTATTGTTCTTTGTTAATTAGTTGATAATTTTATTTTTTTTGGTTTAATTTGTATAAATGGGCACATTTAAGAAAATTTGTCATGGACCTTAGAAAACTTAGGACTGACTCTGTTTTATTTATATATACTTTTCATACTATATATTCAAAACATACAGTAGAATTTTAAAATCTTCATTAAATCGATACAATAGAAGTCAGATACACTTAGCTTAGATCTATGCACTCAACTAAATTTAGGTGGTAAATGGTTAATTTGCCTAGTGTGAGATAGACCTACAAATGAATCGAATTGAAGTCAAACACTGTTAGTCAAATTCGAACATATTCGAGTAGCACGATCGAACCAACACTCATGTGCGAGTTCGATAGTTAAACAATATCGTCAGAACGAGTTCATGAAACGTGATCGAGTTAAATGAGCGAACGGTTAAATAAACATATTCAAACATAATTGATTTCACGAACATTCACGAACACATGCTCGTTTGTGAACGTGATCAAGTTTGCGAATATTTTGATGAATCACGTCTGCTGATTATATTTCTAACTTTCAAGTCAATTAAAGTAAGAAAGTGAACCACTCAAACTCATGTTAGAAAAGTTGTTTGCGAACACAGACGAATCGAATAATATAATTCATGAACATGTTTGATAGATCAATCGAACATAAAATCATATGCAAACTCGACTCGACATGACATTAAATTCGAACTCAAATCGATAATAGTTCGGTTGGTTTGCAGTAGGACACTATTTGGGAGTCAATATACATCCAATTAAATCAATGTTGATTCTATTCCAGATTCGACCCCAAATTCTTCCTTCATTATGTTTTTCTTTTTGATACGAGTGAGATGGCACAGGGTGTAAATTGCTAGTTAGTGTATTAGCATAATCAGGTAATCATGCAATGGAGGTTTTGACTTTTGACCAAACAATATAATTAATTAATTTGTGGAGAGTTAATTCATGTGTTGGGTTGGTGTGTGTGAGAAAAAGACGCGCGGACGACGCTGACACAGTAAGAGAAGAGGGAGATCGAGGAGCAAATTAAAGCCGCCCCTCCCCTCTCTATCCAAAGCTCATATATATGTAATAATTAAGACTGTATTTTAATTTTAAATACCATTCTTATACGACCACAGGCGTCTATCGACCGGTGCAAATATTTTTTAAATTTTTTTACGACTTCTAAACAATTTATGTGATTTATTGAAACTGATTTTTTTATAAAATTCAGTAATTTATGTGTCATTTGGATACATGAAAAAAATAGATTATACAGACTGTAAAACCCTATTTTTTACTTGTATCCAATTGATACCTAAATCACTGAATTTTATAAAAATTTTAATTTCATTAAATTATATTAATTATTTAGAAATCATTAAAAAAAAATTATCGACCGCAAGACCGGTCCCCAAAATCTGATCGCCCAAGACTTATTGTTTTAAATATATATATTTAACCCATTTAGGTTCTTCTTGTTGGGATTCTTTTCCATATATATACATATATATTTTTTTTGGTTCAGAAACTCACACTCGTATCTCTCGCATGATCATGCGGGTGAAATCCTATGCAGTAAAAGATGCTCTTTGTCGGGTTCACTAGCTACCTCTCTCCCCTTACGGCCTTACCCTCCCAAACCTTAATTGGATAATAACCGATCCGGACTGAATTAATTACGAAATTTTAATCAAATATGAAAGTCCGTAATTTTTAATTATGTTTGTTATAATAAAAATGAAATGAAACGACAACAAATTCTATATATATATATATATATATATATATATATATATATATATATATATATATATATATATATATAGTCCGAATGATAAAACGAATCATTATAAGCGATAATTTTGT
This sequence comes from Panax quinquefolius, assembly GCA_020205615.1. Lineage (NCBI taxonomy): Eukaryota > Viridiplantae > Streptophyta > Magnoliopsida > Apiales > Araliaceae > Panax > Panax quinquefolius. The sequence continues at coordinate 38,952,094 of CM035155.1, read as the reverse complement.
TAAATCATTTATATAGCATAAAAATCGTTTTTTTATATTATAGTGATTGAAAAAAAACCGTCATTATTCATTTGGAAAAAAACCTAGGAATATATATATATATATATATATATATATATATATATATATATATATATATATATATAGAATCATCTCTGTGACAATAGGTTTACATATCTTATTCAACAACCATGATCTTAACCCTTGATCTCAATATTAAATGGCCCAATTTAATCACAATTTCTCTTGATCGCTAGAGGCTCTAGCGGCAGTAATATTCCTTAAATCAGCACGACAAAATACCAAAAATACCCCTGATAGGCCTCATGGCACACTGCCTGTCTGCCGCTAGAAGTTGTGGCGGCAGTGTGGCTATTTTAATAAACTGGCTAAATGAGATTGATTCAAAACCCACTTATATTATATATACATGGGTTCACCTTCTATCCCAAAAATAAGATAAGTTTGAATTGTAAAATTTATATAAATTATTTTTAGATTTAAAATTCATGTAATTTATTTTTAATTTTAAAAAAATATAAATTTATGATTTAATTAATATTTTCAAATAATTTATAATTTTCATTATTGAATTGCAAATTTGATGAATTCATTATCTCAATTTGAGATTATTAATTTTTTTAGAGTTTAAAATTTATATGAATTCATCAAATTTACAATTCATATTTTAATTTTTAAAATTCATTATCTCAATTTGAGATTATTAATTTTTTTAAAATGTTAATTTAAATTTAAAAAAATTAATAATATGAATTGTAAATTTGATGAATTCATATAAATTTTAAACTCTAAAAAATTAATAATCTCAAATTGAGATAATGAATTCATCAAATTTACAATTTATATGAATTCTTCAAATTTACAATTCGATTATGAAAATTATAAATTATTTGAAAATTGTTAATTAAATCATAAATTTATATTTTTTAAAAATTAAAAATAAATTTCATGAATTTTAAATTTAAAAATAATTTATATAAATTTTACAATTCAAACTTATCTTATTTTTGGGATAGAAGGTGTACCCATGTATACATAATATAAGTGAGTTTTGAATCAATCTCATTTAGTCAGTTTTTTAAAATAGCCAAGAAGCCACACTGCCGCCACAGCTTGTAGCGGCAGACAGTGTGGCATGAGGCCTATCAGGGGTAATTTAGTATTTTATCGTGCTAATTTAAGGAATATTACTGCCACTAGAGCCTCTAGCGGCATGAAAAATTGTGATTAAATTAGGTCATTCAATATCGAGATCAAGGGTTAAGATCATGGTTGTTGAATAGTATCCGTGGCAACCGATTGACATGGATAAGGACCATATATATATATATATATATATATATATATATATATATTATTAGTTGCCTAGCTAGCTAGTTATATTCGCCATAGGATTTGATGAAATAATACTAAATATTGGGGGAGGAATAAAATACCATAAACACGTTGGAAGACTTGTTAATATGATTGGAACACAAATTAAATAATTAATGCCACTACACTACATTAACCAATTAACAACAGTAGTGATTTGTAAGGACCAATATTTAAAATTAGTAGTATTAGAATATAGTAGTATCAACTCAACTAAATTTCATTTGGGGAAATTAAAGAGAATTAAGGAGATGAGGATTGACCAATTAAAAAGATTAGATTCTTGACTCAATTATTAATCATTTTGGTTTATAAGTCCCACCCAACCAAACCTATGCCAACGTAAATCTTTCAGTTGAAAGAATGAGAAGGGAAGCTAAGATGCAACACACACACACACACACACACACACACACACACACACATATATATATATATATATATGTATGTATGTATATGTATGTATGGAACATCATTTAATTTGGAGGAATTCAAACTCCAAGGTTGATTAAACTTGAGATCAAGGCTTTCAAATTCACAAGTATTGTAAACTTTGTCCCCTCCCCTCCCCTCCCCTAGCTTAATTTTATTTTATTAATTGACTGGCTAAATATATAATTCGATTTTTTTTTAAAAAAACCTAAAATTAAAATTAAAATAGATTTAAACAAGAATTTTTTTAAGGAACTTCTGGCTGAGAGGATAGTATTTAGTGAGGATTGGATGGATGGAAAGATGAAAGCTTATAGAGGAAGTTGGGATCTTTAATTTATCAATGCTAGTGACTTATCAACAACTAAATAAAGTTATGTTTAATCACATAACTCCCTTTCCTTAAACAATTAAATCAATCAATCCGTTACTATCACAACTATATTATAATAATAATAATAATAATAATAATAATAATAATAATAATAATAATAATATGATTATACAAATTATATTATTGTATACCATGTAAGAAGTAAACCCAAGGAGGCTAGGGTTGGACCAGTTGGAAAAAAAAACAAATTAAATAACTGGCATGTGAAGGGCACATATAGCATGGGAATCTAACATATAATGCTTGCATGTTTCTGCTTTCTCACTAACCCCCACTCTTTCCGGTACTTTAGACTCACAGCATCAACACCCATCTCATTTGCTTATCCTCTTGGGGAAATTACTTGATCCATAACTTTAATTAACTATATATATATATATAGTTAATTAATTAATGGCTAATTAAGCTGATGACATTATTATTATTAAAATATTTAACTAGGTATTGGATTAATATTAGATTAGGACTAAGCTAACGACAAAAATGACTTGATACAAGTTGCTAGCATTGCGTTAATATTAATTTTAGTCTCTTTGGTTGTACATAGATCCACGGATGCCTTTTGTTGTCTGCTGCTAATATGCTTTAGTTAATTATTCTTCCATCCTATGAGAGGTTTTGTTTTGGCTCTGATACCATATTGAAGCATCTAATTTAAAATCAATTGATAATGAGTGGAATAACTTCTCAAATTATATATTGAGTTTGCATGTCTTAGTTGCCATGTGAGACTTTATATCTCAACAGAGTTAATTAATAAATTAATTAAAGGTTAACTTGGAAAATGCATGACTATTTGAATTTTTAATTAATAGAGCATATTCGTTACTCGTAAATTACTCTCAGATTAATGCAAGGAAAAATATTTGCAATGGTGTACGGAATTTTAACTATCATTTGACAATTCCTAGACATGTATATATTGTTGGCGTGAGTTGTCATTCGGAGCTGTTATGGGAAAAAAAATTTGTGATTGACAATTACTACGAATCAGGATTGATTGATAACCAGTCGTATAAGGATGAAATCTTTTTTTCTAGCCTTAAAATTGCTTTAGTCAAGAATAGGTTCATTTGTAATATTAGACATGGGATCAAAGCAGGTTCCGATCATGGCACCTACTGTTATTCTCTAATTTTGATTTCTCTGTTTCCCTTCCATCTACTTTACCCGTAACTATGAGCGATACCGACCAACCTGGCAGCCCATCATCAACATCCATTCTTATTGAATTAACCACCAGAATGAATGAAGTTTTGACCAAAGCTTCGACTCCAACCCAGATCACCGACACAACTGCTGCTCTGTTTGGCATTAGGTTTGATGGCTCCAACTATGCCTTTTGGTCCCAAGTTGTCGAGATGTATATCTCAGGTAAGGACAAATTGGGATATATTAATTAATGGCGACATTCACCAACCTCCAGAAAAAGATCCATCCTTTCGAAAGTGGCGCAGGATAATGTCATTGTCAAAGGATGGTTGATCAACTCCATGGAACCATCACTGATCGAGAACTTCATCATATTTTCAATCGCGAAACTGGTGTGGGATTCTATTGCGACCACCTACTTTTACGGGAGTGAAACATCTCAGGTATATGATCTTCGACGACGCGTGACTCGGCTGAAACAAGCAGGTGACTATCTTGAAAAATATTTTATAGAACTCCAGGGATTATGGCGTGTAGCGGAATTGTACGATCCATCCCACATCAATTCATTACCATGCAGCGCACACCTTCGACGACGCTTGACTCACTTACTCCGGAACCTTGACCGAGCTCGCTCATTCATACTAGCTTTTTTTTCACGGCCTTCCATATTATGAGTCACAAGTTTCCAACAAATCTCCACCTTGACGAATAACCTCATCCATTTCAAAGATAAGTTACTTGTCCAATCCGATCTTGGGGGGAATCCTCTAAACTAACATTCAGAGATATTGATCAAGTCCAAGCAATGCTTGAACTTGTCCGCGGTCACAGTCTTTGTCAACATGTCAGCTGTATTTTTAGAAGTGCGCACTTTCTCCAATATCACATCCCCAGTAGCTATCAGTTCCCCCACCTTGTGAAACCTTACGCTAATATGCTTGGTCCTTACGTGATACACTTGATGCTTTGCCAAGTAAATGGCACTCTGACTATCACAATGCAGCTGTACTCCACCATGATCTATGCCCAACTCATTCACAAAACCCTTCAACCACAATGTTTCCTTGCCAGCCTCAGCCAATGCCATGTACTCAGATTCAGTAGTAGATAGAGCTACTAGAGATTGAACCATAGATCTCCAACAAATCGGTCCACCTGTCAGTGTAAACACATACCCTGTTGTAGATCTGAAATCATCAAACCTTCCAGCATAATCCGCATCCGCATACCCTACAACTGATATCCGAGCCTCTTGCTTCGCAAACATAATCCCATGATTTGTCGTTCCTCTCAAATATCTGAACACCCACTTAACAGCTTTCCAGTGCTCTCTACCTGGATTGGCCATGTATTTGCTCACTGTGCTAACTGCATGTGCCAAATCGGATCTTGTACACGCCATCGCATACATCAAACAACCAACTGCGCTCGTAAAGGGCACGTTCGACATATCCTGGATCTCTTCAGCTGATTTCGGACACTGTGCTGTAGATAACCTGAAGTGACTCGCCAATGAAGTGCTGACCTGTTTAGCATTAGCCATACTAAACGTCTCCAACACTTTCTCCGTGACGCCCCCAAAATAGGTATACATCACCCATTTTAGGTCGTCAATAACATGGTACAGAAACAACTACAACTTTATTAATACATCATAAAAACTGTGAGTTTAAATACAAATATTATCTTCTAGACAATATCCATACCCACATAAATTCTCATCACAATTATTGATACATTATTTTACACAAATGGTGAGCACTACTAAACAACTTCTAGAATCATCATTCCATACTCCGACTAGTACTCGCTACATTCTCGCCTCCTGAGAAGAAAAATGGAATAAAAAAGAAAAGGGAGAGCTCAACTAGCACAGTTAAGAACATTATGACTAAGATAATATAGAACAAATTATCGTTAGTCTTCAACAGGAAAAAATCTGATAGAATACAATAGACAACAAGTTTCAGATCAATATTCGCAGCGAAAATAATAATTTATAGAAGAGTTACGTAGAGAATGAAATATACTACTATCTATGAATTTAAAAGTCCATCATCAATATTTTATCCCTGTAACATCAATCAATATACATCTTGAATCAAATATTCATCTTTGCACTACAGGCCAAAGATATTCATCGATCGGTATGTTCATCTCAACACTGCTTCATCTTTTGCACTACGGGCCAAAGATATTCATTATAAAATTATTTATCTTTGCACTACAGGCCAAAGATATTCAGTAATATCATCATTTAGGACTGAGGATGATGAAAAATATTTTAAAGGAAACGAATCCAGTGAAACAAAAGAATAAATATCAAGGATTCTTATTTCAGCTATTTCATGTCCAAAAATACCTCATAAATAATCACAGTGGAGTAAAATTCAAGAATGATCAAAACATGGATACAATCAAAGCGAGTATCCACAATAGATATTTTGGACGAAAAACAAAAATTTATTTTTTCGTGAATAATGCCAGTATTCGTGAATAGTCTCAGATATCGTGAATAGTCTTGAGTATCGTGAATAGTAATCCCGAACACAAAAAGTTCTAAATTTGATTAAAAGTTCAAACCAATATTTTTGCATAATGATATTGAAGAAAATAATATCATTTAAAAAGAAAATAACATTCCTTACCTCGAAAAGATAGTACTTTTAGTTGAAACACCTATATATAGGCTATGAACTTGAACTTTTGACCGTATAACAACACTCAAAGTATTAAAATACTCACAAGAATACGCCAAATTATATCGAGAGAGAAAGAGAGAGAAGATTTCAGTTTCTGGTGTGATTTTCAATTCTATCCTAAGCACCCTATTTATAGGAAAATTCTTAGAACACCAAAGTAGAAAATTTAACATAATATTATTATATTTACAAAATTGTCAAGCCCACCTCTTGAATCTGAATTCAGCCACCTTGCACATGTTTAATGCAGCCCACCAAGCAAAAAAAAAACGTTTTTGTAATTAAAAATAATTAAAACTTTCAAAAATTAATTATTTCGGAACTACGGAACTTTAATAATTCATAATAAATAGCCCTTTTGTCAGAAAAATTGGAACCACATGTCCTTTATATAGGAAATTTCATTCTCTACAACTTTACAGAAGAAATTTTTTACAAATTCCAAACAGAAATTGACCGAAATCCACAAACGGACAATTTCTTGGTATAATCAAATTTCGATCAAAAAATTGGGGTCTCACCGATGCACAAAACATGTGTTTAATCATTTAATGCCACAAAAATACTCTTCCTCCTCATATACTCATATATCTCACATTCATTGTAAAAATATCACCATCAATATATTATTAAAATAATATATTTAATTGAATTATTTTATCGAAAAGATAAAATATTAATTTTAACAATTGTCACATTAAAAAATTTTCTCCATCTATATCCACATAAAATCAATATTTTCCTCATCATATAAATCAATAATTAATTATTCACAAATAATATTACGAATCACATTCTTGACAACCAGGCGGTTCAGTGAAAGAGGGCTTTCCAATAAGGATCTCTCGCTTCTTTGGCGCACAATTAGATGACCAAACCTCTCCTTAGATAGAACTTTCTAGACATTGCCAATAATGTTATCTAATAATATTATTCATATAATATGAATTATTGCTCTGATAATAAAAAATACTGTGCAGTGATAATTATTAAAACAACAATAATATAAAATATTAACGCAACAATTATTGAATCAATAAAATAAAATTATGAAAAAGTAATTACTGTAACAATTATTGAGTAGTGCCTTCTTACGTAAGAATCAATAATTGGTGTAATCCGTAATGTCTTCTTGTTTTTTAACCAATCGGGTATTCCAACAAGATATTAATTGGTAATAACTACTGCCAATTATTTATAACCAACTTATTCTTGTGCGTTTTTTCATCCAATTGCTTTCCAGTTATAGGGCCCACACAAAGGTCATTGCTGTCAGTCGTTAATATTCCCGACAAAGTAAGAATATTCCACGACCAAACGAATATTCCGTCAACAATGAATATTTTAAAACCATTTGCTTGTTTGAAATAATTTCGCATTTTACCCATAACTTACCACATTAATCAAATCAAACCTTACTATTTCAAGATAATAAATAGAGGAAATTTAATTTCATTAAATAATAAGTTGGGGCCTTACAACCTCCCCTCCTTATGAAATTTCATCCTCGAAATTGACGTACGTACCTTGTGTTTCGAAAGGGTGAGGATACCTCACTTTTATTTCCGTTTCCAACTCCCAGGTCATTTCCTCTATAGCATGGTTTCTCCACAAAACTGTAACTTATGGTATGACCTTCGTGCATAGGACATGCTCCTTCCTATCCAAGATCTTGACAGGTACCTCTTCGTACGTTAAGTCTTCAGCTATCTAGTCCGGTTCTAACTCAATAACGTGGTTTGGGTCTTTCACATATTTACGAAGTACAGATATATGAAACACATTATGAACACGAGACATACTCAGAGGTAACGCGAGTCTATAGGTTACATTACCTACTCGGTCAAGAATTTGAAACGGACCAATAAATCAAGGATTGAGCTTTCCTCTCTTCCCGAATCTTGTAACTCCCTTCTTTGGGGCAACACGCAATAATACATGATCCCCAATACTAAATTCCACGTCCTTTCGATGAAGATCCACATAACTCTTTTGTCGATCTTGTGCCATTTGTATACGTTGTCGAATCATTTGGATCTTTTTCGTAGTCATACGTACCAACTCGGGTCCCAACAAAGTTGCTTCACCCACCCCATCCCAACATACTGGAGAGCGACACTTTCGTCCATACAATGCTTCAAATGGGGCCACACCAATGCTTGTCTGATAACTGTTGTTGTAGGAGAATTCCACCAATGGTAAATACTTATCCCAACTCCCTTTGAAGTCTAGGACACAGAGTCTTAATAAATCTTCAAGAGTTTGAATAGTCCTCTCTGATTGTCCGTCCGTTTGAGGATGGTATGCCGAACTAAATCGTAAATCCATGCCCATAGCTTTTTGCAAGCTAACCCAAAATTGTGAAGTGAATCTTGGGTCACGATCCGAAACTATGGATACTGGCATGCCATACAACCTTACAATCTCATTCACGTACATACTAGCAAGACGTTCAAGGGAATAAGTCTCCCGTATCGGCAAGAAATGAGCAGACTTGGTTAATCTATCAACAATAACCCAAATAGCATCGATGCCTTAAGAAACCGTAGGAAGATCCGTAACGAAATCCATGGTAATGTGTTCCCACTTCCATTTCGAAATCTCAAGTGGTTGCAATGGACCCTTAGGTACTTGATGCTCCGCCTTTACACGTTGACAAGTTAAACACGTCGAGATAAACTTTGCAATCTCTCTCTTCATATTGTTCCACCAAAATGTATGTCGAAGATCACGATACATTTTGGCACTTCCAGGATGGATCGCAAATGGTGTATTGTGTGCCTCCATCATAATCTTGTACTTCAAATCGTAGTCGTTAGGAACACAGTAGTCAGGTGGACTCAAGTATTCCTTCTTCATCGATTCTCACTTCCTAATAGCACCTTCTTGTACTTTCTTCTTCATAATGCGTCATTTCTGGGTCGGTGGGTGGCGAGCAACCTTAACTTTTTCTATTAAAGTTGGCTCTATGCGTATACTTGACATCATCGCACTCGTTCTTGCATACGATCTTCTACTCAACGCGTCAGCTACCACGTTTGCTTTTCCAGGATGGTATTGAATAGTGTGGTCGTAAACTTTCAATAATTCGAGCCAATGTCGTTGCCGCATGTTGAGTTCCTTTTGAGTGAAGAAATATTTGAGGCTTTTATGGTCTGAATATATCTCCACTTTCTCCCCATATAGATAGTGCCTCCAGATCTTTAGCGCGAAGACGACTACTGTCAACTCTAGATCATGAGTAGGATAATTCCTCTCATATTCTTTAAGTTGTCGCGAGGCATAGGCTATTACTTTCCCACGTTGCATGAGAACACATCCTAACCCTTTGCCCGAAGCATTGCTGTAGATAACAAATCCATCCGAACCAGATGGTATTGTTAGAACAGGTGCCGAAATAAGTCTCCTTTTAAGCTCTTGGAAACTTTTCTCGCATTCCTCGCTCCAAACGAATTTTGTATCCTTTCGAGTCAGCTGAGTTAACGGAGTAGTGATTCAAGAAAATCCTTCCATGAATCTCCGATAATAACCAGCTAAGCCCAGAAAGCAACGTACTTCGGTCACCGTTTTCGGTTTCTCCCAACTTTGTATTGCTTCAATCTTCGTCGGGTCAACAGATACTCCATGTTTTGACACCACGTGCCCAAGAAATGCTACTTTCTCAAGCCAGAACTCGCATTTCTTCAACTTGGCATATAGTTTATTTTCACGAAGCCTTTGGAGTACCAGCTTCAAATGGTGCTCATGATCTTCATGACTTTTGGAATATATGAGAATGTCATCAATAAAGATAACAACGAATCGATCCAAATAGTCCTTGAATACTCGGTTCATCATATCCATGAAAGTCGCAGCAGACATTAGTCAATCCAAAAGACGATGACTAAGAATTCATAATGCCCGCATCGAGTTCTAAAGGCGGGTCTTTGGAATATCCTCGCCTAATCTTCAATCGATGATATCCGAACAAAGATCAATCTTTGAAAAGAATTGTGCTCTTTGCTAATCGGTCAAACAGTCATCCATACGAGGTAGCGGATACCTATTCTTGATGGTAACATGGTTCAATTCCAGATAGTCAATACAAAAATCGCATACTCCGAGTCTTTCTTCTTTATGAATAAAACAGGAGCACCCCAAGGAGATGTACTAGGATGAATGAAACCGATGTCCAACAACTCCACAGTAGTTAGACCTTTAACTCACGAAGTTCAATAGAGCCATTCGATATGGGGTTTTAGAAATGGGCTTTGTACCAGGCTCAAGATCAATAAAGAATTCAACTTCACGTTCTGGGGGTAGATCGGGAAGTTCTTCAGGAAACACGTCAGGAAATTTACTAACAACAGGAATATTATTCAAATATGACGTGTCTTTATTCAAATCCATAACATGGGCTAAGAAAGCTTGACATCCATTTTTCAATAAACGAATAGCTTTATGACTAGATATGACAATGATTGATTTTAATGGTTAAAGTGCTTGAATTTGTACAACAGGTTGGTTAGGAATATGAAAACTAACAACCTTACGAAAGCAATCAATTTTGGCATGATGAGTAGTTAACCAATCAATCCCTAAAATCACATCAAAAGCAAGTATCTTTAAAGAGATAAGGTCAACAGGTATTGTGATGGTGCCAACTTGAATCAAACAAGATTTATAAACAGTGGATGCGATGAAAGTTTCTCCTAACGGAGTCTCCACAGATAAATCAAAGTCTAATTTCTCCTGAGTCAAATTTAAGCGCTTGAGCACAAGCGGAGAGAGTTAAATGAATGGGTAGCACCGATGATCAAGTAAGGTATAAACTTCGCAAGAATTAATGATTAGCTTACCCTTGATCACCTCGTTTGGGTTCCTCGCATTTTGACCAGTCACGACAAACGCTCTTCCAGCAACCGTTGACTTCAACTTTCCTGGGACAGCCTTTTGAGTCACCGTCCCCCCTGGACTTGATTTCACTACCGTACAATCTCGAGCGATATGTCCTTCCTTTCCACAATTATAACATACCTTGAACTGTTGTGAACAGTTTGGACTGATATGTCCATCTTTCTCGCATTTGTAGCATACGACCGTTGGTCGTTCTCCTCCCTTAGAACCAGTTGCTGCTGGCGCTGACGTCTTCACATGGTCTTTGTTGAATCTCCTCTTTTTAAAATCTCCTCCCGACTCGCTTCTTCTATTCTCATGGCCATGACTACCACCAGAGTGGTTACCATTTTTGTCCGTCTTTTTCTTTCTCCGCTGGTTATCGTTATTCTGTTAACTGTTATCTCTAGTATGATCCGCGTCATACGTTCCTCATTCTCCACCAAATGAGGTGCAAACCTGGATAACTCTGCAAACTTTGCCTCGTACTGGGACACCGTCATGTTATTTTGTTCTAGTCTAATAAACTCTACTTCCTTCATATGACAAATACTTTCAGGAAAGTACTTGTCATTGAACAGCTTCTGAAACATCTCCCATGACATGCTGAGTTCGGCTGGATGGGTACGCTTCACAGATTCCCACCAGTAATCTGCCTCATTACGGAACATAAAGGTAGCGAATGGACCCTTCTGTTCCTCCGTGCATCCCAAGACGTCGAATATCTTACCCTTGATCACCTCGTTTGGGTTCCTCGCATTTTGACCAGTCACGACAAACGCTCTTCCAGGAACCGTTGACTTCAACTTTCCTGGGACAGCCTTTTGAGTCACCGTCCCCCCTGGACTTGATTTCACTTCTGCGTCTGATCTCGGCGATATGTCCTTCCTTTCCACAATTATAACATACCTTGGCTATTGTTGTGAGCAGTTTGAATGATATGTCCATCTTTCTCGCATTTGTAGCATACGACCGTTGGTCGTTCTCCTCCCTTAGAACCAGTTGCTGCTGGCGCTGACGTCTTCACATGTTCTTTGTTGAATCTCCTCTTTTTAAAATCTCTCCTCCGCTTCGCTTCTTCTATTCTCATGGCCGTGACTACCACCGTAGTGGTTACCATTTTGTCCGTCTTTTTTTTCTTTCTCCGCTGGTTATCGTTATTCTGTTAACTGTTATCTCTAGTATGATCCTGGTTATGGTCTCTCGGTTGAACGTACTCATTATCTCACTCTAATAATTGAGCCCAGTTGACAACATCTGAATAGAGTGAAAATTTATGAGAAATGAGATATTGACGTATGCTTGGGTTTCAAACCTCTCGAAATATCCGCGTCATCGTTCCTCATTCTCCACCAAATGAGGTGCAAACACGATAACTCTGCAAACTTTGCCTCGTCTTTGGGACAATCGTATTTATTTTGTTCTAGTCTAATAAACTCTACTTCCTTCATATGACAAATACTTTCGAGAAAGTACTTGTCATTGAATGCGACTCTGAAACATCTCCCACGACATCTTTGAGTTCTATTTGGATGGATGCGCTTCCTGATTCCCACCAAGATGTCGCCTCATTCTGAACATAAAGGTAGCGAATGGACCCTTCTATTCCTCCGTGCATCCCAAGACGTCGAATATCTTGGTAATCTGCTTGACCCACGTCTCCGCCTTAATCGGATCCGGCTTTTCCCAGAATTCTGGTGGTCCCAACTCTATGAACTGCTTGGCCGTGACAAACCGTGCGTTGTTATCATTTCTACCGGTATTTTGTGCAAGAGTCTCCCTCGTCTGATTTTGCATGGATTGCAAAAAACTTCTAAACATCCCGTCGCTCATCATCTACGCTCGATTAGGCGTTGTTCATGAGAGAACATTGCCACCTGGCAGACGTTCTCCTCATTGGTGAGTACAGGCGTCTCCATGGTCTCATTTACTCCACTGTTAACATTCTCAGTCGACATTCTCAAATAATGCCATAAAACAAGGGTTAATTAAGGAAATCAACATATCACATAATATCCCTATATATTGACCAATTAACAAATAAGCTTAAGTAGGACACACTAGCGAAGGATTTACTCGTCTCTCCCCTCCTAGTTCTATTCCTCGATCTCCGCTAGAGATCATATCCTAAGCTACGATACCAATCATGGCGCCCCCAAAATAGGTATACATCACCCATTTTAGGTCAAGTCAATAACATGGCATGTAAACAACTACAACATTATTAATACATCATAAAAACTGTGAGTTTAATTACAAATATTGTCTTCTAGACAATATCCATACCCAAATAAATCCTTATCACAATTATTGATACATTATTTTACACAAATGGTGAGGACTACTAAACAACTTCTAGAATCATCATTCCATACCCCAACTAGTACTCGCTACATTCTCGCCTCCTAAGAAGAAAAATTGAACAAAAAGGAAAAGGGTGAGCTCAACTATCACAGTAAAGAATATTATGACTAAGATAATATAGAACAAATTATCGTTAGTCTTTAACAGGGAAAAATCGATAGAATCTGATGAGGCAACAAGTTTCGGATCAATATTCGCAATGAAATAATAATTCATAGAAGAGTTACGTAGAGAATAAAATCTACTACTATCTATGAATTTAAAAGTCCATCATCAATATTTTATCCTGTAACATCAATCAATATACATCTTGAATCAAATATTCATCTTTGCACTACGGTGCCAAAGATATTCATCGATCGATCGTGTTCATCTCAACACTGCTCATCTTTTTTGCTACTGAGCCAAAGATATTCATTATAAAATTATTTATCTTTGCACTCTGAGGCCAAAGATATTCATAATATCATCATTTAGGATTGAGGATGATGAAAAATATTTTAAAGGAAGCGAATCCGATTGAAACAAAAGAATAAATATCAAGGATTCTTATTTCATTATTTCATGTCCAAAATACCTCATAAATAATCACAGTGGAGTAAAATTCAAGAATGACCAAAAATATGGATACAATCAAAGCGAGTATCCACAATAGATATTTTGGACGAAAAACAAAAATTTAATTTTTTACGTGAATAGTCTGAGTATTAAGTGAATAAGTGTCAGTATCACGTGAATAGTCTTGAGTATCGTGAATAAGAACCCCCAGACACAAAAAGTTCTAAATTTGATTAAAAGTTCAAACCAATATTTTGGCATAATGATATTGAAGAAAATAATATCATTTAAAAAGAAAATAACATTCCTTACCTCGAAAAGATAGTACTTTTAGTTGAAACACCGGATATAGGCTATGACTTGAACTTGCACCGTATAACAACACTCAAAGTATTAAAATACTCACAAGAATACGCTCAGTATATCGAGAGAGAAAGAGAGAGAAGATTTCAGTTTCTGGTGTGATTTTCAATTCTATCCTAAGCACCCTATTTATAGGAAAATTCTTAGAACACCAAAGTAGAAAATTTAATATAATATTATTATATTTACAAAATTGTCAAGCCCACCTCTTGAATCTGAATTCAGCCACCTTGCACATGTTTAATGCAGCCCACCAAGCAAAAAAAAACGTTTTTGTAATTAAAAATAATTAAAACTTTCAAAAATCAATTATTTCGGAACTACGGAACTTTAATAATTCATAATAAATAGCCCTTTTGTCAGAAAAATTGGAACCACGTGTCTTTTATATAGGAAATTTCATTCTCTACAACTTTACAGAAGAAATTTTTTACAAATTCCAAACAGAAATTGACCGAAATCCATAAACGGGCAATTTTACAGGCTATAATCAAATTTCAGTCAAGAATTGGGGTCTACCGACGCACAAAACATGTGTTAATCATTTAATGCCACAAAAATACTCTTCCTCCTCATATACTCATATATCTCACATTCATTGTAAAAATATCACCATCAATATATTATTAAAATAATATATTTAATTGAATTATTTTATCAGAAAAGATAAAATATTAATTTTTAACAATTGTCACATTAAAAAAATTTTCTCCATCTATATCCACATAAAATCAATATTTTCCTCATCATATAAATCAATAATTAATTATTCATAAATAATATTACGAGAATCACATTCTCGACAACCAGTGGTTCCGGAAAGAGGGCTTTCCAATAAGGATCTCTTTCTTCTTGGCGCAAGAATTGGATGACCAAACCTCTTCTTAGACAGAACTCTCTAGACATTGCCAATAATGTTATCTAATAATATTATTCATATAATATCAATTATTGCTCCGATAATAGAAAATACTGTGCGGTGACAATTATTAAAACAACGATAATATAAAATATCAACGCAAAGAATTATTGAATCGATAAAATAAAATCTTCGAGCGATAATTCTTTGTAACAATTATTGAGTAGTGCCTTCTTACGTAAGAATCAATAATTGGTGTAATACTGGTGTCTTCACGTGTTTTAACCACCGGGTATTCCAACAAGATTAATCTGTAACAACCTCAAGTATTCCTTCTTCATCGATTCTCACTTCCGGAATATCACCTTCTTGTACTTTCTTCTTCATACGCATTAGCTTTGGTTCGGTGGCTTAAGCAACCTTAACTTTTTCTATTAAAGCTGGCTCTATGCGTATACTTGACATCATCGCACTCGTTCTTGCATATGATCTTCTACTCAATACGTCAGCTACCACGTTTGCTTTTCCAGGATGGTATTGAATCGCGAGGCATAGGCTATTACTTTCCCACGTTGCATGAGAACACATCCTAACCCTTTGCCCGAAGCATCGTTGTAGATAACAAATCCATCCGAACCAGATGGTATTGTTAGAACAGGTGTCGAAATAAGTCTCCTTTTAAGCTCTTGGAAACTTTTCTCGCATTCCTCGCTCCAAACGAATTTTGTATCCTTTCGAGTCAGCTGAGTTAATGGAGTAACGATTCGAGAAAATCCTTCCACGAATCTCCGATAATAACCAAACTAAGTCCGAAAAGCTACGTTACTTCTGATCCACCGCTTTGGTTGCTCCCAACTTTGTATTGCTTCAATCTTCGCTGGGTCAACAGATACTCCATGTTTTGACACCACGTGCCCAAGAAATGCTACTTCCTCAAGCCAGAACTCGCATTTCTTCAACTTGGCATATAGTTTGTTTTCATGAAGCCTTTGGAGTACCAGCTTCAAATGGTGCTCATGATCTTCACGACTTTTGGAATATAAGAGAATGTCATCAATAAAGACAACAACAAACTGATCCAAATAGTCCTTGAATACTCGGTTCATCATATCCATGAAAGCCGCAAGAGCATTAGTCAATCCAAAAGACATGACTAAGAATTCATAATGCCGTCAGGGAGTTCTAAAGGCGCGGGTCTTTGGAATATCCTCGATTAATCTTCAATTTGATGATATCCGGAGCGAAGATCGATCTTTGAAAAGAATTGTGCTCCTTGCAATCTGGTCAAACAGGTCATCAATACGAGGTAGCGAATACCTATTCTTGATGGTAACATGGTTCAATTCAGATAATCGATACAAAGTCGCATACTCTCGTCTTTCTTTCTTTCACGAATAAAAAACAGAGCACCCAAAGGAGATGTACTTAGGGCGAATAAAACTGATGTCCAACAACTCCTGTAGTTAGACCTTTAACTCCTGAAGTTCAATAGGAGCCATTCGATATGGGGTTTTAGAAATGGGCTTTGTATCAGGCTCAAGATCAATAAAGAATTCAACTTCACGTTCTGGGGGTAGATCGGGAAGTTCTTCAAGAAACACGTCAGGAAATTTAATAACAACGGGAATATTTTTCAAATCTGACGTGCCTTTATTCAAATCCATAACATGGGCTAAGAAAGCTTGACATCCGTTTTTCAATAAACGAATAGCTTTATGACTAGATATGATAGTGATTGATTTTAATGGTTTAGTTGCTTGAATTAAATGCAATGAGGTTGGTTAGGAATATGAAAACTAACAACCTTACGAAAGCAATCAATTTTGGCATGATGAGTAGTTAACCAATCAATCCCTAAAATCACATCAAAAGCAAGTATCTTTAAAGAGATAAAATTGACGGTAATGTGATGATGCCAACTTGAATCAAACAAGATTTATAAGCGATGGATGTGATGAAAGTTTCTCTTAATGGAGTCTCCACAAATAAATCAAAGTCTAATTTCTCCGAGTCAAGTTTAAGCGTTGAGCACAAGCGGAGAGATAAATGAATGGGTAGCACCGATGATCAAGTAAGGTATAAACTTCATGAAGAATTAATGATTAGCTTACCCGTGATCACCTCGTTTGGGTTCATCGCATTTTGACCCGATCCACGACAAACGCTTCTTCCGAGAACCGTTGACTTCAACTTTTCCGGGGGACGCACCTTTTGAGTCACCGTCCCCCCGAACTTGATTTATTCTGCGTCTGATCTCGAAGCGATATGTCATTCCTTTCCATAATTATAACATACCTTGAATCTGTTGTGGGCGGTTTTGACTGATATGTCCCTCTTTCCGCATTTGTAGCATACTGACCGGTGGTCGTTCTCCTCCCTTAGAACCGATTCTTTCTTTGTCGGCGTCGCCTTCATATGGTCATTGTTGAATCTCCTCTTTTAAAATCTCCTCCCACTCACTTCTTCTATTCTCATGGCCGCGACTACCACCAGAGTGGTTACCATTTTGTCCGTCTTTTTCTTTCTCCATTTGGTTATCGTTATTACATTGGCTATCTCTCGGTATGATCCTGGTTATGGTCCCTCGGTTGAGCGTACTCGTTATCTCGCTCTAATAATTGAGCCTGTTGACAACAACCCAATAGAGAGAAAATTTATGAGAAATGAGATCTTGGCGTATGTCGGGTTTCAAACCTCTCAGAAACATCCGCGTTATACGTTCCTCATTCTCCACCAAATGAGGTGCAAACCTGGATAACTCTGCAAACTTTGCCTCGTACTGGGACACCGTCATGTTATTTTATTCTAGTATAATAAACTCCACTTCCTTCATATGATGAATACTTTCAGGAAAGTACTTGTCATTGAACAGCTTCTGAAATGTCTCCCATGACATGTTGAGTGTGGCTAGATGGAGTGCAACTGATTCCCACCGATGTCTCGCCTTCATTCACGAACATAAAGGTGGCGAATGGAACCTTCTGTTCCTCCGTGCATCCCAAGACGTCGAATATCTTGATAATCTATTTGACCCACGTCTCCACCTTAATCGGATCCGGCTTTTCCCAGAATTCTGGTGGTCCCAACTCTTTGAACTACTTGGCCGTGACAAACCGTGCGTTGTTATCATTTCCACCGGTATTTTGTGCACGAGTCTCCCTCGTCTGATTTTGCATGAACTGCAAAAAACTTCTACACATCCCGTCATTCATCATCTATTCAGTGGCGTTGTTCCCAGGAGGAACATTGCCAGCCTGCTGTACGTTCTCCTCATTGGTGAGTACATGCATCTCCATGGTCTCATTTACTCCACTGTTAAAATTCTCATTCAACATTCTCAAATACTGCCATAAAACAAGGGTTAATTAAGGAAATCAACATATCACATAATATCCCTATATATTGACCAACTAACAAATAAGCTTAGGTAGGACACCTTTAGCGAAGGATTTACTCGTCTCTCCCTCTAATTTTATTCCCGATCTCCGCGGAGATCATATCCTAAAGCTCGATACCAATCTGTGGCGCCCCAAAATAGGTATACATCACCCATTTTAGGTCGTCAATAACATGGTACAGAAACAACTACAACTTTATTAATAAATCATAAAAACTGTGAGTTTAAATACAAATATTGTCTTCTAGACAATATCTATACCCACATAAATCCTCATCACAATTATTGATACATTATTATTTTACACAAATTGTGAGGACTACTAAACAACTTCTAGAATCATCATTCCATACCCCGTGTACTCGCTACATTCTCGCCTCCTGAGAAGAAAAATGGAACAAAAAGGAAAAGGGTGAGCTCAACTATCCCGATAAAGAATATTATGACTAAGATAATATAGAACAAATTATCGTTAGTCTTGATAGGAAAAATCGATAGAATACAATAAAGCCAACAAGTTTCGGATCAATATTAGCGTGAAATAATAATTCATAGAAGAAGAGTTACGTAGAGAATGAAATCTACTACTATCTATGAATTTAAAATCTATCATCAATATTTTATCTACGTAACATCAATCAATATACATCTTGAATCAAATATTCATCTTTTGCCTACGAGGCCAAAGATATTCATCGATCGATCATGTTCATCTCGACACATGTTCATCTTTGCACTACTGGTAAAGATATTCATTATAAAATTATTTATCTTTTACTACTGAGGCCAAAGATATTGATAATATCATCATTTAGGGTAGAGGATGATGAAAAATATTTTAAAGGAAGCGAATCCGGTGAAACAAAAGAATAAATATCAAGGATTAGTTATTTGACTATTTCATGTCCAAAAATACCTCATAAATAATCACGAGTGGAGTAAAATTCAAGAATGATCAAAACATGGATACAATCAAAGCTAGTATCCATAATAGATATTTTTGGATGAAAAACAAAAATTAATTTTTACGTGAATAGTCTTGAGTATTAAGTGAATATTCCGGTATCGTGAATAGTCTTAGTATATCGTGAATAGTAACCCCAGACACACAAAAAGTTCTAAATTTGATTAAAAGTTCAAACCAATATTTTGGCATAATGATATTGAAGAAAATAATATCATTTAAAAAGAAAATAACATTTCTTACCTCGAAAAGATAGTACTTACTTAGTTGAAACAGGATATAGGCTATGACTTGAACTTGCCAGTATAGCAACACTCAAAGTATTAAAATACTCACAAGAATACGCTCGATATATCGAGAGAAAAGAGAGAAAGATTTGAGTTTACGGTGTGATTTTCAATTTCTAACCTAAGCACCTATTTATAGGAAAATGCTTAGAACACCAAAACAGAAAATTTAATATAATATTATTATATTTACAAAATTGTCAAGCCCACCTCTTGAATCTGAATTCAGCCACCTTGCACATGTTTAATGCAGCCCACCAAGCAAAAAAACGTTTTTGTAATTAAAAATAATTAAAACTTTCAAAAATCAATTATTTCGGAACTACGGAACTTCAATAATTCATAATAAATAGCCCTTTTGTCAGAAAAATTCGAACCACATGTCCTTTCTATAGGAAATTTCATTCTCTACAACTTTGTAGAAGAAAGTTTCTCCCATTTCAAACAGAAATTGGCCAAAAATCCATAAGCGGGTGATTTTACAAAATATAATCAAATTTCGATTGAAAATTGGGGTCTCTGAAACACACAAAAACATGTGTTAATCATTTAATGCCACAAAATACTCTTCCTCTTCATATACTCATATATCTCACATTCATTGGAAAAATATCACCATCGATATATTATTAAAATAATATATTTAATTGAATTATTTTATCAGAAAAAGATAAAATATTAATTTTCAACAATTGTCACATTAAAAA
Organism: Panax quinquefolius; assembly: GCA_020205615.1. Classification (NCBI taxonomy): domain Eukaryota; kingdom Viridiplantae; phylum Streptophyta; class Magnoliopsida; order Apiales; family Araliaceae; genus Panax; species Panax quinquefolius. The sequence continues at coordinate 38,931,642 of CM035155.1, read as the reverse complement.
AAATTTCTCCATTTATATCCACATAAAATCAATATTTTCTTCATCATATAAATCAATAATTAATTATTCACAAATAATATTACAGAATCACATTCTTGTGACAACCAGGCAGTTCCAGAAAAGAGGGGGCTTTCCAATAAGGATCTCTCCCTACTTGGCGCCAATTAGATGACCAAACCTCTACTTAGGCAGAACTTTCTAGACATTGCCAATAATGTTATCTAATAATATTATTCATATAATATGAATTATTGCTCCGATAATAGAAAATATTGTGCGGTGATAATTATTAAAACAACGGTAATATAAAATACCAACGCAAAATTTATTGAATCAATAAAATAAAATCTTTGAAAGTAATTACTTCGTAACAATTATTGAGTAGTGTCTTCTTCACGTAAGAATTAATAATTGGTGTAATCTGGTAATCTTCTTGTTTTTAACCAATTTGGATATTCCAACGATGATAATTGTAACAACTACGCCAGATTATTTATAACCAACTTATTCTTGTCGTTTTTTCATCCAATCGCTTTCCGTTATGGGGCCCACACAAGGTCTTGTGAGTAAATTAAATATTCCCGACAGTAAGAATATTCCACGATCAAACGAATATTCCCCGTCAATAATGAATATTTTAAAACTATTTGTTTGTTTGAAATAATTTTGCATTTTACCCATAACTTACCACATTAATCAAATCAACCCTTACTATTTCAAGATAATAAATAGAGGAAATTTAATTTCATTAAATAATAAGTTGGGTTCTTACATTCTCCACATAATTCTTTTGTGTCAACCACAACTTTCCAGCTGCTCTATCCCTGCGATTCTCCATCCCAAGCTTCCTGAAACGTAGACGGATCCCCACTAGTAGTAGATAAAGCATATGCAACCATATCATCAAACCTGTACCTCTCTGGTGGTTTGATAGTGCGTCTGGGTCTCCTTGCGGTTATGCTTTCGTCCTGCTGCTACTGATTTTCCTGTTCCACTGGCAGTGTATTTCCAATGCCATAATTCTCCAGTTCGATTTGAACTCCCTGCTTTTGTTTGTCGGTTTCTCCATCAGCCTTGGTTTTCTGACCTTCCTGTTGTGTCTTAACCATGGAAGCCTCGTCAAAAACCACATCCCTACTGATCACTGCCTTCTTTGCTTTCGAATCCCAAATCTTGTACCCCTTCACACCTTTCTTATACCCAAGAAAGATACACTGTTTGGACTTGGCATCAAGCTTAGATCTCTCATCACCCGGAGCGTGTAATGTAGTTTGGACACCAAGATCCTCATACCCGAGTAATCCACTTCTTTGCCTGTCCACACCTCTTGTGCAACTTTATTACCCAAAGCAGTACTCGGCGACCTGTTTATTATGTAAACTGCCATGCTCACTGCTTCTGCCCAAAAATCCTTCAAAAGCCCTTCCTTTCCACAATTCCCTTGGAGTCACCATCCCCGCTGAACTTGGTTTCGCTATAGTACAATCTCGAGCGATATGTCCTTCCTTTCCACAATTATAACATACCTTTGATTGTTGTGGGCAGTTTGGACTGATATGTCCCTCTTTCCTGCATTTGTAACATCTAACGGTGGTCGCTTCTCCTCCCTAGAATTTGTTGTTGGTCTTTGGTCCTGCTTCTTGATGTCTTCCGTCATTGTTGAATCTCCTCTTTCCGAAATATCCACTTGACTCACCTCTCCTACTATCATGGCCACGATTACCACCCAGTGGTTCTGCTTTTCGTCCAAGATATTTTCCCTCCTCATTTGGTTATCATCACTCGATGATTCTTTGTCACAATATGACCACAGTTGTGGTCCCTCGGTTGAGTATACGGTAAGACCCCAACTTATTATTTAATAAAATTAAATTTCCTCTATTTATTATCTTGAAATAATAAGGGTTGATTTGATTAATGTGGTAAGTTATGGGTAAAATGCGAAATTATTTCAAACAAGCAAGTGGTTTTAAAATATTTATTGTTGACGGGGAATATTCGTTTGGTCGTGGAATATTCTTACTGTCGGGGAATATTCATACGACGGTGCAGCCTTGTGTGGGCCCCATAACGGAAAGCGATTGGATGAAGAAAACGACAAGAATAAGTTGGTTATAAATAACTTGGCGTAGTTATTTATCAGTTATCTTGTTGGAATACCCGTGGTTAAAACACGAAGACGCGGTATTACACCAATTATTAATTCTTACGTGAAGAAGGCACTACTCAATAATTATTATAGTAATTACTTTTCAGTATTTTATTTTATTGATTCAATAATTGTTACGTTGATATTTTATATTACTGATTGTTTTAATAATTGTCACCGCATGATATTTTCTATTATCTAACAATAATTCATATTATATGAATAATATTATTAGATAATATTATTGGCATTGTCTAGAAAGTTACATACAAGGAGAGGTTTGATCATCTAATTGCATGCTACCAAGGTAAGGAGAGATCTTTATTGAAAGCCCCTCTTTCTGAGGAATTGCACAGTTGTCGATAATGTGATTACATAATATTATTTGTGAATAATTAATTATTGATTTATATGATGTGGAAAATATTGATTTGATGTGGATATAGATGGAGAATTTTTTTTTAATGTGACAATTGTTGAAAATTAATATTTTATCTTTTTCTGATAAAATAATTCAATTAAATATATTATTTTAATAATATATTGATGGTGATATTTTATAATGAATGTGAGATATATGAGTCTATGAGGAGGAAGAGTATTTTGTGGCATTAAATGATTAACACATGTTTTGTGTGTTTGAATGAATTCTTTCTCGATCCAAAATTTGATTATAGCCCGTAAAATCATGGTTTATGGATTTCGGTCAATTTCTGTTTGGAATTTGGAAAACCTTTCTTCTGCAAAGTTATAGAGAATGAAATTTTCTATGGAAAAGACATGTGGTTCGAATTTTTCTGATAAAAGGGCTATTTATTATGAATTATTGAAGTTCCGTAGTTACGAAATAATTAATTTTTGAAAGTTTTAATTATTTTTAATTACAAAAACGTTTTTTTTGCTTGGTGGGCTGCATTAAACATGTACAAGGTGGCTGAATTCAGATTCAAAAGGCGGGCTTGACAATTTTGTAAATATAATAATATTATATTAAATTTTCTACTTTGGTGTTCTAAGCATTTTCCTATAAATAGGGTGCTTAGGGTTAGAATTGAAAATCACACCGTAAACTCCAAATCTTCTCTCTCTTTCTCTCGATATCTTGAAATGCGTTTTTTGTGAGTATTTAAATACTTTGAGTGTTGCTATACGGTGCAAGTTCAAGTCATAGCCTATATCCGGTGTTTCAACTAGAAGTAATATCTTTTCGAGGTAAGGGATGTTATTTTTTTCATATATGATATTATTTATTTCAATATCATTATGCCGAAGTATTAATCTGAACTTTTAATCAAATTTAGAACTTTTTGTGTCGGGGTTACTATTCACGTATACGGTAATATTCACGAATACGGCACTATTCACAGAAAAATTAAATTTTTGTTTTTCGTCCAAAATATCTATTGTGGATACTAGCTTTGATTGTATCCATGTTTTGATCATTCTTGAATTTTACTCCACTGTGATTATTTATGAGGTATTTTTGGACTTGAAATAGCTGAAATACGAATCCTTGATATTTATTCTTTTGTTTCACTGGATTCGTTTCCTTTAAAATATTTTTCATCATCCTCAGTCCTAAATGATGATATTACTGAATATCTTTGGCCTGTAGTGCAAAGATAAATAATTTTATAATGAATATCTTTGGCCCGTAGTGCAAAGATGAGCAGTGTGTGAGATGAACATGACCGATGATGAATATCTTTGGCTTTTGTAGTGCAAAGATGAATATTTGATTCAAGATGTATATTGATTGATGTTCTGAGGATAAAATATTGATGATGGACTTTTAAATTCATAAATAGTAGTAGATTTCATTCTCTACGTAACTCTTCTATGAATTATTATTTTCGCTGCGAATATTGATCTCAAACTTGTTGTCTATTGTATTCTATCGATTTTTCTCATTGAAGATTAACGATAATTTGTTCTATATTATCTTAGTCATAATATTCTTTACTGGGCTAGTTGAGCTCACCCTTTTCCTTTTTGTTCCATTTTTCTTCTTAGGAGGCGAGAATGTAGCGAATACTAGTCGGGGTATGGAATGATGATTCTAGAAGTTGTTTAGTAGTCCTCACCATTTGTGTAAAATAATGTATCAATAATTGTGATGAGGATTTATGTGGGTATGGATATTGTCTAGAAGACAATATTTGTATTTAAACTCAAAGTTTTTAGGATGTATTAATAAAGTTGTAGTTGTTTCTGTACCATGTTATTGACGACCTAAAATGGGTGATGTATACCTAAAATGCGTTACATATACTCATTATTTCGCTCTAATAATTGAGCTCTATTGACAACATCTGAATATAGAGAAAATTTATGAGAGATAAGGTATTGACGAATCTCGGGTTTTAGACCTCTCAGAAACATCCGCGTCATACGTTCCTCATTTTCTACCAAATGAGGTGCAAACCTGGATAACTCCGCGAACTTCGCCTCGTACTAGGACACCGTCATGTTATTCTGTTCCAGTCTAATAAACTCTACCTCCTTCATATGACGAATACTTTTTGGAAAGTACTTGTCATTGAACATTTTCTGAAATCTTTTCCAAGACATGTTGAGTGCGGCTGGCTGGGTACGCTTCACGGATTCCCACCAGTAATTTGCCTCACCACGGAACATAAAGGTGGCGAATGGAACCTTTTGCTCCTCCGTGCATCCCAAGACATCGAATATCTTGGTAATTTGCTTGACCCATGTTTCCGCCTTAATCGGATCGGGCTTTCCCCAGAAATTTGGTGGTCCTAACTCCTTGAAATGCTTGGCTGTGATAGACCGCGCGTTGCCATCATTTCCACCCGTATTTTGTACACGAGTCTCCCTCGTCTGATTTTGCATGAACTGTAAAATGCTCCTAAACAATCCACCATTCATCGTTTGCTCTGTAGTGTTGTTTACAGGAGGAATATTGCCTTCCTGTTGCACATTCTCCTAGTTTGTGACTAAAGGTTGTTCCACCGTCTCATACACTCCATTGTTAACGTTCTCAGCAGCCATTCTTAAATACTGCCATAAAACAAGGGTTAATTAAACAAATTAACATATCACATAATATCTCTATATTATGATGAAAGCCAACAAATAAGCTTAGATAGGACACACTAGCGAAGGATTTACTCATCTCCCTCCTCTGGTTATTCCCGATCTCCGCCAGGAGACCATATCCTAAGCTTTGATACTGTTGCGGCGCCCCCAAAATAGGTATACAACACCCATTCGAGTTGCCAAATACATGATACGAAAAGCAAACTACAACTTCAATAATACAATTGTCGTGAAAAATACGACAACACATACTTTGAGTTTAAATACAAATATTATCTTCTGTACAATATCAACACTCAAATAAGTCCTCATTACAATTATTCATACACTATTTTACGAAATAGTGAGGACTATAAAACATCTTCCTAGAACCATCACTCCATACCCCAGACTCGATCCTCGCTATGTTCTCACCTCCACGAGAAAAAAAATAGAACAAAAAGGAAAAGGATGAGCTCAACTAGCCCAGTAAAGAATATTATGACTAAGATAATATACAATAAATTATCATTAGTCTTCAACAGGGAAAAATCTGATAGAATATAATAGACAACAAGTTTTAGATCAACAACTACAGCGGAAATAGAAATCCATTAGAAGAGTCACGTAGAGAATGAATTCTACTATCTTCTAAGATTTAAAAGTTCATCATCAATATTTTATCCCTGTAACATCAATCAATATACATCTTTAATCAATATTCATCTTTGCACTACAGGCCAAAGATATTCATTTATATCATCAGTTGGTCATGTTCATCTCAACACCTATTCATCTTTGCACTACTGGCCAAAGATATTCATCGATTAATCATTCATCTTTTGCTATATAGGCCAAAGATATTCAAGAATATCATCATTTAGGGTGAGGATGATGAAAAATATTTTAAAGAAAAGCGAATCCGATGAGAGACGGAAGGACAATTATTAGGGATTCGTATTACAGTTTATCCAAGATCAATAATACTTCATAATAACCAATTTTGAAGCAGAATTCAAAAATTAAGATCAAAACATGGATACAATCAAAGATAGTAACCATAATAAATATCTTAGACAAAAAGAAGAAAATGTTAGAATGCCATAGGAGACTAAAATAATAAAATAATAATATAATTTCTTTCTTTTCTACGCATGCCTCTTGACAATTCTCAGCCACCAGCCATCTTTGAACAAATTTTTGCAGCCCACATGTGTTAAAACAAAAGTGGGTCCCACCCATTTTTAATAAAAATTATTTTATTTTCCAAAACTTCAATAATTCATAGAAAATAGCCCGTTTATCAGAAAAATATGAATTTTATGTCCATTTCGCATAAAATTGAATTCTCTACAACTTTGTAGCTTTGAGTTCTTCCAAATTCTAAACAAAAAATATCTGAAATCCACAAACGGGTGATTTTTAATACTTCCCTTCCGACAAAATACTGATAAAACATCTCAGCATTAATTCCTTCATTTATAACCACATAAATAAATCCATCATTTATATCCACATCAAATAAATATTTCCTTATCATATAAATCAATAATTAATTATTCACAAATAATATTACAGAATCACAATTATGATAAACTGCATCTGCTTCGAGAAGAGGAGGATTTCCAATAAAGATTTCTCCTTACTGGCGCGCAATTAGGTGACCAAACCTCTCCTTGACAAAACTTTCTAGACATTGCCAATAGTGTTATCTAATAATATTATTCAGTTAATATGAATTATTGATCTGATAATGGAAAATACTGTGCAGTGACAATTATTGAAACAACAATAATATAAACTATCAACGCAGCAATTATTGAATCAATTAAATAAAATATTGAGCGAGAACTCATCGTAACAATTATTGAGTAGTAAATTCTTGCGTACAAATCAATAATTCAACAATACTGTGCAACCACGCATATTACTGTATTTTAACCACCAGGTAACCCAACAGTGTTAACGGTAACAATTACGTCGTTATTCATAAAAACTCATACTTTGTCGTTTTCTTTCATTCAACCGTTTTCCGTTATGGGGCCCACAAATGACTGCACCATCGGTCGGAGATTCCTGACAAAAAGAATATTCCACGACCAAACGAATATTCCCCGACAGAAATGAATATTTTATAACCACTTGCTTATTTTTCAAAACTTGCACATTTCACCCATAACCAAAGCATTATATCAAATTAACACCTTATTAATTTAGAATAATAAATAGAAAAAAATTAATTTTATTTATAATAAGTTTGGGTCTTACAGCTCGTACTTGTACTCAGTCCCATTATCTGACCCGAGGCACTTAATTTTTCTCCCTGTTTGATTTTCCACTTCAGCTTTCCACACCCTGAATTTTTCGAAGACCTCAGACTTGTGTCGCATGAAGTACACCCAAACCTTTCTCGAATAGTCATCGATGAAAGTCAAAAAATACAACGATCCTGCTTTTGAAGCTACTCTCACTGGCCCCCATACATCAGAATGCACATAGTCAAGTTTGCCGTTTGTTTTGTTCACCGCGCTCTTAAACTGTACCTTACACTATTTTCCCAAGACACAAAACTTGCAGAAATCTAACTTGCACGACTTTATCCCTTTCAACAGATTTCTCCTATGTAATTTCAACATCCCACGTTCTCCCATATGCCTTAACCGCATATGTCATAGTGTAGTATCATCAATATCCTTCGCTGTAGTGGAAGCAACTCCACCTACAACTGTACTCCCTATCATCCGATAGATGTTTCCGTTAACCTTAGAACCCTTCATTATTATCAGAGCACACTTCGTCACTCTCATGGCTCCACCACCAGTTTTGAATTCACAGCCATTAGAGTCCAGGGTTCCTAATGAAATCAGATTCTTCCTTAAACCTGGGATATGTCTCACCTCAGCCAGAGTTTTCACAACACCATCGAACATCTTTATTTTTACTGTGCCTATTCCAATGACGTTACATGAAGCATCGTTACCCATTAGTACTGTCCCACAGTTCACTGATTTGTAGGTGTCAAACCACTCCCTGTTAGGCGTCATGTGAAACGAACATGCTGAATCCAAAATCCACGAGTCTGTCACGTCCGTGTTTGTTGAAACTAACAACATATCCCCATCATCCGATGATTCCTCCACGACGTTTGCCGATTTCATAGATTCTGTTTGCTTCCCGGTTCCTTCACCCTTATTCTTGTATGGACAGTCCCTTTTGAAGTGTCCTGTCTCGCGACATCTGAAACACTTATATTCCTTAGGCTTAGGAGTCCTGCCCCTCGACTTCGATTTCCCCTACGTTCCTGATTTACCTCTATCCAATTTTCTGTCACGTTGCTCTCCACCTTTTACCCTCTCACCACCCACCCTCTACCCCCACTCACCCACCCCACCCCACCCCACCCCACCTACCTACCTACCCATCCACCCAACACTCCCTCCCAAAAAAAATAATATTAAGCGATTATGTATACCCCACCCACCCACCCACCCCTACCCACTTACCCCCACCCAGCCACCCCCACCCAACACTCCTTCCCAAAAAAATAATATGGGGTGGTGTACACATTATTTTTTTTGGGGTGGGGTGGGGGGGAAAGTAAAGAGTATATCATAATCACATAATATTATTATTTTTGGTCATTGGGGTGGGGTGAAAGTGTCAAAGGTTGAACTTCTTGAATATGTAAATATGGGTGGAAAGAACTTTTGATTTAGATTTAGAATAAAATATGGGTCGAAAAATGGTTAACTGAGTTGGAGCTATATGGTTCCAAACTTTACCGAACCCAAATAAATAAAAGGGTTCTTTACATAAGTATACAACAAATAGAAAGTAATTACAAAAAAAATGCATCAACCAAATATTTACAAAAAGATTGTACATATTACAAAAATAGTACAATTCACATTAATAAGGAAACCTAAAATCAAGGAAAAATAATTGTCATACTTAATAATTCAAATTCAAATATTTGGATCTAACAACAACAACAAATTCAAATTTAAAATAATAATTCAAATTTAAATATTCAAATTTAAATCTTCATCTCCCTCACATACACTTTGAAATAATACACCGTCGCTACACCTCACATACTCGACGCTACACCGTCGCGAATCTCCGTTGTCCAAAACGCCAATAAGAATAAGAAGATTCTCCCTACAAAAAGTTTAAAAATAAATAAATATAACTATTAATGTTCTGAAAAAAAATTTATAACTGTTTTGTTACTCGTAAATAATAAAATGGTTACCTTTGTATGAATGGTTGGCTACCAACTCAATCACATTTAAACGAAATTGGTAACTTAATAAAACGGAATTGGTAACCAAACTTTTATACCAAGGTAACTAAACTTTTATACCAAGATCACCAATTTATCTTCACACATGCATTATGAATTAGTTACCTTCGTCTGAAAGTTTGGCAACCAACTGTATGAAGGTTTGGCTACCAACTGTATTACATGCAAAATAATTTGAAAACTTAATAAAACAGAATTGGTTACCTTAAAATGAATGTTTGGCTACCAACTGCATTATGAAAAAACTGCAGAAACAGAGCGATCGTAACGTCAGAAACAGAGCGACGGTAACGTTCTTCCCTTCTCCTTAGTCTCCACACTCATCCCTTGGCCCTTCATACTACGCCGAGTCCATCAGACCGCTTTCAAGACTCCATTTTCCCATTTTCTCTTCTCCATCTTCATATAATTAACAAACTCTGTAAGTGGTGTTCCTGTAAAGAAGCGGTAGCCTTTGGCAACAGTATTTATCAAGATCACGTGCAAGAACAGACTCTCGCTCTTTCATCCGTTGTGCTTCATCAATTATGATGTACTTCCAATCAACTTTTGAAAGTTTTGAGCGATCATACATGATAAACTCATAGGCTGTGACAAGTACATTAAATTTCATTAGACAAACCTCCTAATTAGTAGATAAAAGTCGGGGCTTCTTACTTGTGAAAACTATTTTGTTCGCTGATCCTTATTACCTACATAGTAAATGTAGGACACTAATGGTAGCCTTGAAGCTCACTCTGTTAGATAGCCAAAATTAGCTGTTTGCAGAAACAGGGGAAATAAAACACTCTTGATCATGGATTCATACGTTGAATGAATAAGAAGAGTGATGACTAACTGCCGTTGTTATAGATGAGGAGAGAGAAGAAGTCATGGGTATAACTAATCCATAAATTAAGGAATCCTAACTGAATACTAATTCCCTAAATTAAGGAATCATAAATGCATTAAGATTGTAAATAAATATGGAAGTGTATTACTTGTCTAAAAATTTTATGAGGGCACTATTGTTGTAATTATTTTTAAAAATGTAATAGAATATGTAATTCACCCTAAATAAAAATAGTTAACCAACCCATTTGGTTCCAGTTAATATGGGTTGACCCGACAGTTAACCAACTATATTGCCAGGTCTAGGTTCAATTTACAGCCTTATTTGTACTCATTGAAGTTGAAAGTTGTTTGTGTGTGAACTCTTAACTCTTTTGATGTCGCATATTTAGTCATATCGATAATATCCAGTTTGTGGGGATCGATAGAATTATTAAATTATGCACAAGAACATATATTATTGAATAAGATCCCGTATATATATATAGAACTAAGATCGGGTCCGGGAGTCCAGACCTGATTAAAATGCGGATCGATTTTTTTATTTTTATTTTTTTTGTAGAACAACTAAAATAAAATAAAATTATGGAACTGAATTTTTTCCATAATATAGTATTTTGGACGTGATTTGGATACCTATACCAAAAAATATATATACATACCCGCACAGATATATGCATATGTTTTGATATATGTATCCAAATCACACTCAAAACACTGTATTATGTAAAAATTCAAGTTCCATAATTTTATTTTATTTTAGTTGTTTTAAAAAAAAAGCAAAAAAAAAAGGTTCGAATTTTGTTAAAATGCGAGTCCGACTGATCCGGATCTCTATATATATATATATATATATATATATATATATATATATATATATATATATATATATATATATATAAAATAGTCCTGCAATGTTAATATATATGTTCTTGAGTACTTCTAAGAAACATAAATAAGCATATTTGTCCTTTAGGAATTAGCTTTGGTTGAAAGGTAGGACAAATTAAGAGCAATTTTTCCCGTTCCCCCTTATAATATTGACCTTCAAGTGAGCTACGGTCAGCTTAGTTTCAAGGGAAGTTGCAACACCCCACCCATTATTACTTGTTAGAATTAATAATCTCTTTGTTATTTTTGAAGTTGAGCTACGATCATGCATTCATAGCTCAAAATGGGAATTAGAGTATATAATGGCCTGCGAATATACGATATAGCCCGAAATTCTCAAGGCCCAATATATTTCTCAAGGCAGGCTTTGATAAGCACAAAAATGGCTATTTTCCTTAAGAAAATATGAGTAAAATTATTACTACTTTATTAGCTTTCTTTACTATAGATTTAATTATTTATAGGAAAAACTTTGATATAATTCATTTAATAATATTTTTTAATTAAAATTAATGTTTACAAAAGAGTAACAAAAATTATAGTATACAAAGCACATTTTAGGAAGAAAAAAAAATCATTACTATTATTATACTTGCAAACGTATTAAAGTAGTCTTGGACTGACTAATTTTGGTGGGCTAGGGCTTGAAGATTGATGTGAGGCAGGCTCTTGGGTCGGCTAAATGGTGATTCAACTTAAATTCTAAATTTTCAGAACAACCGAGTAATTATTATTATACGAGTCATATTATACATTACTTAAATATTTTATTATTTTATTGGATATTACATCATACTATAGTTTGAGTCATATATAGTATGATATAATACCCAATAAAATAATAAAATATTTAAGTAAGCTTTAAAATATTTAATTGAATTTTCTTTATATTTTGGGTCAAAGTAGTCAAATAATTAATGTGGACTAACAATAAGTAACAATCAATTTTAATCTAGTAAATTTGGGCCTTAAACTAATTAAGTCCAATATTACGAAATTCTATTAGAAAAAGGACGCTTAAAGATATATATGACTCAAACCTAACTGCAAAATTCAATCTGATATGAAGAGAATAGCAGAGGAAGAGAGGCGGCGAAAAAAAAAACGGAAAGAATTTTTTTTCTCAATCAGGTAAATCATTACTTTTGATATATTAATAGATGTTCCTTTGGTAATGTGTCGAATCACAATAATAAATGGAGAGAAGCATGCATGTGGATTGTATCAATACTTTATTATAATGATAGTGATGTCTGGAGGGGAATTTCATGTATTTTAATTTATTTATTTATTTATTTTTCATTATTTTGGCTTTATATCATATTGGACCAAAAGTGATAGGGCTAGCTAGTTCATGTAATCATTATATATATATATATATATAGTATTAAATTGATTAAGTCAGTGCAGAGAAGTTTATTTGATTTTGTAAATTTAAGTTTTATATATATATATATATATATATATATATATATATATATTTTCAGGATTCAATTTATATATCTATGTATATATATTCAGAACAGAAGGTATGTATAGAAATGGTGTAAATATGAATGGTCAGTATGTAATAATAATAATAATAATAATAATAATAATAATAATAATAATAATAATAATAAGAAGAAGTTAATTAACGGGTTAAAATTGGGAATAATATTTTTGTAAATATACTTATATTTATTTATTTATTTTTATTATATGTAATTAGATCGGATTGAGGGAGTTTAACGGGTGATAGTTGGATTCGGCGAATTATTTTGGTACTATATTGAGGTACGGATTCCGAACTTTTTCAGCGATACTCTTTTAAATTTAATTCGTTCGTTTTGTACTCGTTTAGAAATTTGGTATTGCCTCTCAGGATTATTCCTTGTTGTCAAAATTATTGGGATAGTTTCTTTTTGGCATTGATATTAGAATTTGTATTTGTACTCATTGAACTAGTTAATTGTGCCAATATGTTTTGGAGACTTTATTCGTTTGTACCATTGTTAGTATATTTTTCGTTCACATTTGAGAGTTTTTTTGATCATTGATATATTGTGATAATTAATAATGTTTGTATTTGATAATTCGATTTCATTTGAATATGGTCATGTAAGCTTTGTGATTTGAACCCCTTTTGGCTTACATTTTGTAGTTTGATCCTTAGGGTATACTTGAGCTAACCACCTGTGGGGATACCACATGCATGCCCTCTTGACACAAGGGCATGACACCTTCCGTGGCGGTGTGATCAATCCACGGCGTATCCTTTTGTATGCTCTGGGTATGAGCTTTGGCCATTTGATATATTTGTTCGGGATACGTGTAATTCGACCCAAAGATTTGATTTGATTCGATTTGTTTGGCGGATTAGTGACGTATGTGTCGTATGTATTATCCGATTTGATTAAGTATACATCATGGTACCGATGAATTTTGTTAGCCTTTGGCTATTTGTATTTGAGCTCAGTATGAAATTGTTATCTTACAACCATTTGATTCAGCCTTATTTGTTTGGGATTCTTTTGGCTATAATTATTCGATTGACAGTGTTAGTCATTTGTAAATGGACTCTCAAAATTTTTATCAATTCGTAATTCGTTTGTAATTCACATATGTTCATTCATTCAACTCTTTTAGATTCATTACTTATTGTGATATATTTATTCATCTTCATATCTGTACTGGGCAATTGGACCACGCTGTGTTTTTTTTTTCTGCAGGTAATCAGGGGTGATCAGGATTTGTGGGATGAGAGCTACCTTTGATCCAAATGAGTAGATTAGATTTTGAGATTATTATTAGACTTGGTTTTCCTAAGATTTTGTAATTGGATGTTTTGGGGTCGATTTTGACATTTATTTCTTATTAGTAGAGACTATGTAAATGTGGAGTTCCTTCTATTTAAATTGGAGTATGTGACTTTTGGTATTAAATTTTTTTGGAGATATTTTGAGGTTTAATAGAGGTTCGTATTTATTATGTTTGTGCGTGACATCCCTTTTCCCCTTTTGGGAAAGGGGGTGTTACAGAGTTGGTATCAAAGTATAGGTTATGATCTTGTAGATTGCCTTTTAGGCTTGACCTGTGAGTTATGGGTAGATCACTGGGTAGTTATAAGATTTTATTATAGTGTTTGTGTTGCATTTGATCTTCGTTCTGAATAATTTTGGCTTCGATTATTTGTTTTGATCTGTTTGTTCTTATTTGTTGTTTTGTATCATAGATGGCTTGTAGGTCTTCGAAAATTGCTGGGAGGCAGGGTAACAACGGTAGGAGGGGTCAGAGGCAGCCCCAAGTTGAGGTTGTTAATCAGGGTGAAAACGATGGGAACCAGGGTAATACAACAATAACCCCGGCTATGGTAGCAACAATGGTGAATGAGGCAGTTACGCAGGCCGTGGCACAGGCTATGCAGGGTATTCCGTAGATGAAAGGAAATCAGCATGTAAATGGCATGGGGGATGATGCAGAGATACCACAACATGAGCAGAATGTTCCTCCCGAGGATCAAGTGGGTCAACAAGTGCAGCCGTTGTATGTGTTATTAGAGAGGTTCATTAAGTAGAAGTCCAATTCTTTTCGTTATGCTCCGACTCCAATTGATGCGGAAAACTGGATCGCCCACTTGGAGAAATTTTTTTATGTTATTGGGTGTTCAAAAAATCAGAAGGTGAGGTTAGCAGTTTATAAGCTAAAGGATGATGCTCAACGATGGTGGAAATCGCTGAAGGCTACACAGGGAGATGGATTTATGGATGGACTCATATGGAGCAGTTTCTATGACCTTTTCTATCAGCAGTATTTCCCAAACACTGATAGGGATGCATACATCAGGGAATTTGTGTCCATTCGGCAGAAGGAAGATGAGACCATTACCGATTTCATAGTGAGGTTTACGAGATTGGCTGGTTTTGCGGGTTCAATAGCTGGGACAGCTGCACAACAGGCAGAAAAGTTTAAATGGGCTTTGAAATATAAGTATAAGAGGTCGATTATCCACACCATATTTACAGATGTATCACAGGTGGCTAATGCAGCTAAGAGTGTGGAAATGGAGCACAAGGACTTTCGAGCTTCCAAATTAGAAGGGAGTCGAAAGAGAGAGAGAGATGATCAACAAGGGCAAGGAATGGGGCAGTTTGGTAGGAATCAGAATAGAAGGCAACATAATTGGAATGAGCCTCCATCGGGTCAACGATTTAATCCTCGAAGGGATTTTGCTTACCCAATGCAGCAAGGTGGACATGGAGGTCGTGATGAGGTCGATCAAGTGTGGAGGCGATCAAAATAGGGGATTTCAACAGAACATGGGTTTCCAGCAGAATCAAAATCAGGGTTAGCATCGCCAACAAGGTCAAATTCAGGGGCGGTATCCAGGACCGGCAGGTGGGGGCAATCCAAACTTTTTGCCACTTCCACCTGGTCCATGTGCTATTTGTGGTAGGTATCATGCTGGTAGGGCATGCGATAGAGAGACAAGTGCTTGTTTCTTATGTGGACAAATGAGACATAGAGCAAGGGACCGCATTCGATTAAAGTAAATGTGGGAGGTGGTAATCTTTGGTAATGGCGGTCGTAACAACAACACGGTCAAGAGAGTATTTGCATTGATTGCTAATCGTGATCCCCCAAACACCAGATACTATTTCAGGCATCCTTCTTGTAGGAAATCGTGAGGCATCAGTTTTGTTTGACACTGGTTCTACACACTCTATTGTTGCACTTTTATTTGTTCGTCATCTTGGAGTGTCTTCTCAAATATTAAATCCTCATTTGTCTATTGCTGCCCCGATGGGGAATTCTGTGATTATTTCTGAGCACTTTCGCGAGTGTCCTTTGAAGTTAGGGAGGAGGGTGTACGCAGCTAACTTACTTCCGATGATGATGCATGATTTTGATATGCATGATTGGCTGAGTAAGCATCGAGCAATTATTGATTGTTAGGCGAGGAAAGTTATTTTTGGACCCTTAGACACTCCAGAATTCGAGTTTCAATGTTCAAAGCCGAATGGTGTTGTAAAGTTGATTTCAGCTTTAAAGGCGAGCAAAATGATTGCCAAGGGGCGTGATTGTTATTTGGCTTATGTGAAGGATACCTCGAGGGATGAGCCCCAAATTGATGACTATCCAGTTGTTCGAGAATTTCCTAAGGTATTTCCTAAGGATCTGACAGGATTGCCACCGCCAAGGGAAGTTGAGTTTACTATTGAGCTCATTCCTGGAGCGGAACCTATCTCTAAGGCACCCTATAGGATGGCTCCATTAGAGTTACAGGAGTTGAAGGAACAATTGCAGGAGTTGTTAGATCGTGGATTCATTAGACCGAGTGTATCGCCATGGGGTGCTCCAGTCTTGTTGTGAAGAAGAAGGACGGATCTATGAGATTGTGTATAGATTATAGGGAGCTAAATCGGATCACTATCAGGAACAGATATCCATTGCCACGGATAGATGACCTTTTCGATCAGCTCCAAGGGGAAAAGTTCTTCTCGAAGATAGATTTGAGGTCGGGGTACCATCAGTTGAGGGTGAGGGAAGAGTCGTACTCAGTATGGGCACTATGAGTTTTTAGTGATGTGTTTTGGGCTGACTAATGCTCTGGCAGTGTTTATGGATATGATGAACCGGGTTTTTAGCGAGTATTTGGACCAATTTGTCATTGTCTTCATTGATAACATTTTGGTGTATTCCAAGTCTAAGGAGGAGCACGAAGAGCATCTTCATACTGTTTTGGGGGTTCTGCAGAAGAATAAGTTATATTTTAAGTTCTCTAAATGCCAGTTTTGGTTAAAACAGGTAGCATTTTTGGGACATGTCGTGTCTGCTGAAGGTATTAAGGTGGATTCTGCAAAGGTTGAGGCTATCACTAATTGGCCAAGACCTACCATGGTAACTGAAGTGAGGAGTTTCTTGACTTTGGCAGGGTACTACAGGCGATTTGTGGAAGGTTTCTCTTTGTTAGCTTTGCTATTAACTCAGTTGATGAAAAAAGGCATAAAGTTTGTGTGGAATGAAAAACGTGAGAAAAGTTTTGAGGAGCTTAAGAAGAGGCTTGTGTCGGCTCCAGTGCTTACATTACCGTCGGGAACAGGAGGTTATCATATTTACAGTGATGCTTCCAAGAAGGGATTAGGGTGTGTTTTGATGCAAAATGGTAAGGTAATTGCTTATGCTTCCAGACAACTTAAACCTTATGAGGTAAATTATCCTACCCACGACTTGGAGTTAGCAGCAGTTATTTTTGCCCTAAAGATTTGGAGGCACTATCTATATGGAGAGACTTGTGACATTTTCACCGACCACAAGAGCCTTAAATACATTTTTACTCAGAAGGAGCTTAACATGAGACAGAGGCATTGGTTGGAGCTTCTCAAGGATTATGATGCGAGATTCAAAGATATCACCCCATGGTAAAGGCTAATGTGGTTGCAGATGCTCTTAGTCGAAAAAGTTCAGGGAGTGTAGCTGCCTTGGTTACACAACCTCAACTTATCTTGGATATGGAGTGTGTGGGTTTGGAGCTATATGCTAGAGGTTCTGATGGGTTGGTAGTAGGTATGAGGGTGTAACCTTCTCTTATTTTGCGTATCAAAGAAGCCCAAAAAGAGGATGGCGAGTTGTGGGCTGTATCGCATAATATGGATGAAGGTAGGCAGCCAGAGTTTCACATTGATGAGCAAGGTGTGATATGGTTTGGTAAACGGTTATGTGTTCCAGTGGATCCAATGATTCGTGAGGCAGTGTTGGTTGAAGCTCATAGTTTGTCATTTTCTATTCATCCAGGGTCTACAAAGATGTACAAGGATCTGAAGGAGAATTTCTGGTAGAGTGGAATGAAAAGGGATGTGGCTGAATTTGTGAGTAAATGTCTAACTTGTCAGCAAGTGAAAATTGAGCATCAGTGGCCTGATGGTTTGTTGCAATAGTTAGAGATTCCTGTGTGTAAAAAGAATGATGGGATGACATTTCGATGGACTTTGTGATTGGATTACCGAGGACTCTTAAAAAGAATGATGCTATTTGGGTGGTAGTGGATCGTTTGACCAAATCGACCCATTTTCTGGCTATTCGTGAGGATTTTTCGGTGAATAAGTTAGCAGATATTTTTTAACGTGAGATTGTTAGGCTTCATGGGACACCAGTTTCTATTGTTTTGGATCGAGATCCGCGGTTTACTTCTCGATTTTGGTAAGGATTTCAACGAGCTTGGGGAACGCAACTCAACTATAGTACAACTTTTCACCCGCAGATAGATGGACAATCAGAGAGAACTATTCAGACATTAGAAGACATGTTGCGGTCTTGTGCTTTAAAGTGGACAGGAAACAGGGATGATTATTTGAGTTTAGTGGAGTTCGCATATAATAACAGTTGGCAATCTAGTATTGGTATGGCTCTTTTTGAAGCATTATATGGTAAGAAGTGTCGAGCTCTGACTTGTTGGGATGTGGTTGGAGAAAGGGTAATAGAAGGACCCGATTGGGTTAGGATTACTACGGAGAAGGTAACAATGGCTAAAGAAAAATTGAAAGAAGCTCGATCACGGCAAAAGAGTTATGCTGATATTCATAGGAGGGTTCTTGAATTCACACCTGGTGAACATGTGTTTTTGAAAGTTTCTCCATGGAAAGGTGTTCGAAGGTTTGGTTTAAAAGGGAAGCTTAGTCCGCATTTCATTGGCCCTTTTGAAGTCCTTGAGAGAGTTGGAGAATTGGCTTTGCCTCCATAATTATCTCATGTGCTTAATATCTTTCATGTTTCGGTGTTAAGGAAATATAACTATCATCCGCTTCATGTTGTGTAATACTCGTTACATAAGATTCAAGAAGATCTTACTTGTGAAGAAGAAGCCGAGGCGATTCTAGATCGTCAAGAACGGATTATGAGGAGGAAGACAATTCCTTTTGTTAAAGTCTTGTGGAAAAATCATTCAGAGCGGGAGGCTACTTGGGAGATGGAGGAGTCTATTCGAGCGGAATATCCACATCTTTTTGAAAATTAGGTACGTTCTATTCTTTTGATTCCGCGGACGGAATCCTTTTTAAGGGGAAGGTGATGTAATACCCAATAAAATAATAAAATATTTAAGTAAGCTTTAAAATATTTAATTGAAGTTTCTTTATATTTTGGGTCAAAGTAGTCAAATAATTAATGTGGACTAACAATAAGTAACAATCAATTTTAATCTAGTAAATTTGGGCCTTAAACTAATTAAGTCCAATATTATGAAATCCTATTAGAAAAAGGACGCTTAAAGATATATATGACTCAAACCTAACTACAAAATTCAATCTGATATGAAGAGAATAGCAGAGGAAGAGAGGCGGCTAAAAAAAATGGAAGGAATTTTTTTTCTCAATCAGGTAAATCATTACTTTTGATATATTAATAGATGTTCCTTTTGTAATGTGCTGAATCACAATAATAAATGGAGAGAAGCATGCATGTGGATTGTATCAATACTTTATTATAATGATATTGATGTCTGGAGGGGAATTTCATGTATTTTGATTTATTTATTTATTTTTCATTGTTTTGGCTTTATATCATATTGGACCAAAAGTGATAGAGGGCTAGCTAGTTTATGTAATCATTATATATATATATATATATATATATATATATATATATATATATTAAATTGATTAAGTCGGTCTTGAGAGAAGTTTATTTGATTTTGTAAATTTGAGGCTTGAAATTTATATATATATATATATATATATATATATATATATATATATATATATATATATATTCGTGATTCAATTTATATATCTATGTATATATATTAGAATGAAGGTATGTATAAAATGGTGTAAATATGAATGGTAAGTATGTAATAATAATAATAAGTTAATTAACGGGTTAAAATTGGGAATAATATTTTTGTAAATATACTTACATTTATTTATTTATTTTTATTATATGTAATTAGATCGGATTAAGGGAGTTTAGCGGGTGATAGTTGGATTCGGCGAATTATTTTGGTACTATATTGAGGTACGGATTCCGTACTTTTTCAGCGATACTCTTTTAAATTTAAATCGTTCGTTTTGTACTCGTTTAGAAATTTGGTATTGCCTCTCAGGATTATTCCTTGTTGTCAAAATTATTGGGATAGTTTCGTTTTGGCGTTGATATTAGAATTTATATTTGTACTCATTGAACTAGTTAATCGTGTCAATATGTTTGGAGACTTTATTCGTTTGTACCATTGTTCGTATATTTTCGTTCACATTTGAGAGTTATTTTGATCATTGATATATTGTGATAATTAATAATGTTTGTATTTGATAATTCGATTTCATTTGAATATGGTCATGTAAGCTTTGTGATTTGAACCCCTTTTGGCTTACATTTTGTAGTTTGATCCTTAGGGTATACTTGAGCTAACCACTTGTGGGGGTACCACAGGCATGTCTTCTTCTTGACACAAGGGCATGACACCTTCCGTGGCGGTGTGATCAGTCCACGGCGTATCCTTTTGTATGCTCTGGGTATGAGCTTTGGCCATTTGATATATTTGTTCAGGATACATATGGGTCGACCCAGTATTTGATTTGATTTGATTTGTTTGGCGGATTAGTGACGTATGTGTCGTGCGTACTATCCGATTTGATTCGTATACATCATGGTACCGATGTATTTTGTTAGCCTTTGGCTATTTGTATTTGAGCTCAGTATGAAATTGTTATCTTACAACCATTTGATTCAGCCTTATTTGTTTGGGATTTTTTTTTGCTATAATTATTCAATTGACAGTGTTAGTCATTTGTAATTCACATGTGTTCATTCAATCAACTCTTTTAGATTCATTACTTATTGTGATATATTTATTCATCTTCATATCCGTACTGGGCAATTGGCTCACGCTATGTTTTTTTTTCGGCAGGTAATCAGGGGTGATCAGGATTTGTGGGATGAGAGCTACCTTTGATCCAAATGAGTAGATTAGCTTTTGAGATTATTATTAGACTTGGTTTTCCTAAGATTTTGTAATTGGATGTTTTGGGGTCGATTTTGACATTTATTTCTTATTAGTAGAGACTATGTAAATGTAGAGTTCCTTCTATTTAAATTGGAGTATGTGACTTTTGGTATTAATTTTATTGGAGATATTTTGAGGTTTATTAGAGGTTCTTATTTATTATGTTTGTGCGTGACATCCCTTTTCCCCTTTTGGGAAAGGGGGTGTTACATATAATGTAAAGCAAATACCTTCATCATCGCCCATGAGGAATGACTATTGGGAGAAGAGTCAAATATCGCCTTGTATGCATGATTCGACATAGTAGTTGCAACTAATATTCCAACTAGTTCTTCGACAACAAAAAAATTATGGGTTGTAGTTCATATTTGTCTCACATACTCAAGTTGAATAATTGAATTACGGCAGACATTTCTCATTGTTCCATCATAAACAGATGACAACATCCTGAAGATCAAAGCCATTAAGATGTTGAACAAAGTTTCTGATTTAGTAAACCTTTAAATGAACGAACGTCACTTATCTATTAAGAATGAATCATCGCTTGATATGGGTCAAATCCATGAAATAGACAGCTTCTCACCTGTAAGACCCCAACTTATTATAAATAAAATTGAATTTCCTCTATTTATTATTTTGAAATAGTAATGGTCGATTTGATTAATGTGGATAGTTATGGGTAAAATGCGCAAATATTTTAAATAAGCAGTGGTTATAAATTCATTCATTGTTGTCGGGAATATTCGGTGGTCGGAATATTCTTACTGTCGGGAATATTCGTATGCGACGACGCGACCTTATATGGGCCCCCATAACGAAAAGCGATTGGATGAAGAAAGCGACAAGTATAAGTTGTTTATAAATAACGGCGTAGTTATTCACAGATTATCTTGTTGAAATACTCGTGATTAAAACACGATAGCACTGCGGTATTGCACCAATTATTGATTCTTACGTCTGAAGGCACTACTCGATAATTGTTACGATGAGTTCTTGTTCAATATTTTATTTTATTGATTCAATAATTGCTACGTTGATATTTTATATTATTGTTGTTTCAATAATTGTCACTTTCTACGATATTTTCATTATCGGATCAATAATTCATATTATTTGAATAATATTATTAGATAACATTATTGGCAATGTCTAGAAAGTTACATACAAGGAGAGGTTTGGTCACTTAATTGCACGCCAAAGATGAGAGAAATCCTTATTGGAAAGCCCCCTCTTTCCTGGGAACGATCTGGTTGTCGATATTGTGATTCTGTAATATTATTTGTGAATAATTAATTATTGATTTATATGATAAGAAAAATATTCATTTTATGTGGATATAGATGGAGAAAATTTTAAAGTGACAATTGTTGAAAAATATATATTTTATCTTTTTCTGATAAAATAATTCATTTAAATATATTATTATATTTTAATAATATAATAATGGTGATATTTTTTAATGAATGTGTGATATATGAATAAATGAGGAGGAAGAGTATTTTTGTTATAATAAATATTAAAAACATGTTAAACATGTTTGTGGGCCTATTTCTTGACTGAAATTTGATTATAGCCTGTAAAATCATCCGTATGTGAATTTCGGTCAATTTCTGTTTGGAATTTGGAAAAACTTTCTTCTGCAAAGTTGTAGATAATTAAATTCCTATGGAATGGACATAAGATTTGAATTTTTCTTATAAAAGGGCTATTTATTATGAATTATTAAAGCTCCGAAGTTCGGAAATAATTGATTTTTGGAAGTTTTAATTATTTTTAATAAGAAAAATGTTTTTTGTAAGTTTTTATAGGGATTTCGGCACAAGAACGCAGCGAAAATAAAATAATTAAAAGCAATTTCTGAAACCCAAAAACAGGATCCATGCGAAAAACAATTAACTCAGTTGTTTAGAGATTATACCAAATATGAAAAACGAGAATCTGAAATTGATGCGCTCGAATCCTTAACGCAATTCCTCACGAAACTACGTCTCTATGGTATCCACAACGAACGCCGCATTTAACCGTCGAACGATTACTCGCAATAAGAGGGACTTGCGGTACTTAGCCACCAAAGGAACCTTTATGAAACTGTATGTTTTCTCTCTAGTCTCTCTCTCTAAGAAATGCTAGGGTTTTCAAGTTATGAATTAACCTAAAGTAGCTACTATATATCCTATATATAGTAGTTAAAAGAAATTAATCAAAACCTAATTTCATAAAATCCTAATTTATATATATAACTTAATTAAGTCTTACTTAATTAATATACATATATCTGAAACTTTCCTTTTAATTTAAATTACGTGATTTAAATACTATTAATCATATTAATATATTTAAATCCTTAAAATTTAAATTTATTCCCTTTAAATTACGTTACATGTGTGTGACCTTATAGGTTATTATCACGTTGGCAATAATTTTAAAATTATATTATAAAATTATAAATAGTGGAAATGACATCTAGTAATGCATCATCGCTACCCAAGTAATAATAAGATCGATGATTCGATGCAACCTTTTAGTGACCAATGTTTCAATGTAATTTAATCCTTTTAACCTTAATATCCTAGATTAAACTCAAGTCATGGAATGTGTCATACTCTTCATAATTTAATGAAGTTTTTCTTGATCAATGAGTAGACTATATGAAACAAATCACTATTTGAGCATGGCCATGCATTTCATAGTCCTACTCAATCAAGAGGACTATGGATATCACCCCTAATAAATAGGAGGGTTAAATTCCATCTAGATCACTCATATTCCTCACACGATTCATGATGTACCCAATAATCACCTTTATAGTCCACCCTATTAAAGGTGACATTTGATGATATCAAAATACATAAATTCTCGTGTAGTAATATAGTGATTTTAGGTCAGAGGGCCATTACATCATTGTCACTATGAGAATTGCTAATGACACTTCGCATAATGCTCCACATAGAATTCTCATGGTGGAGTCCGTCCAAGACACCTTTCTCTAACATGTACTGTGCGTTGACTTAATATCTCATATATTTATGACCAATGAGATTTGGTCATCGAATAATCCACATACTAGTCTCGAATGCATCATTGTTGTCCCATCAACAATGATACTCGATTAGGACATTTAAGAATAATGATACTAATTATAATTATATAATCTCATGTTCAAGTCACATACTTGAAACTATATAATTTGTATCACTATTCTAATGATTTTATTATGTTAACATTTATATAACGCCGTAAATAAAACCATAATAAAATCATTCATTTATTCAATCAAATATAATATCAAAATGTTAAGTAATTATATCAAATAATTGGCCTCTAGGGCATAAACTCTAACAGTTTTGTGAGGTGGCTACTTGGTGGCTGATGTATTGGGCAAAATAAGGGTGCGTAGGAAATTTAAAAAAATATATATTAATATTTTATTAAATTTTCTGTTTTGGTGTTCTAAGCATTTTCCTATAAATAGGGTGCTTAGGTTAGAATTGAAAATTACACCAGAAACTAAAGTTTTCTCTCTCTTTCTCTCTCTATATTATCGAGCGTATTATTGTGAGTATTTTAATACTTTGAGTGTTGCTATACGGTGCAAGTTCCTTCAACGTTATATCTGATATTTCAGCCAGAAGTACTATTCTTTCTGAGGTAAGGGATGTTATTTTTTTTTATAAATGATATTATTTCTTTCGATATCATTATGCCAGAATATTGGTAAGATTTTTCTTGTGAAATTCTTATCTTTTAGTGTCGGGGTTACTATTCACGTATACGACACTATTCAAGAATATGGCACTATTCACAGAAAAAATTAAATTTCGTTTTTCGTCCAAAATATCTATTATGGATACTAGCTTTGATTGTATCCATGTTTTGATCACACTTGAATTTTACTCCACTATGATTATTTATGAGGTATTTTTTGACATGGATAAACCGAAAGACGAATCCTTAATATTTATTCTTTTGTTTCACTGGATTCGTTTCCTTTAAAATATTTTTCATCATCCTTTGTCCGAAATGATGATATAATTGAATATCTTTGGCCTGTTGTGCAAATATTAAGGATTTTATAATGAATATCTTTGGCCTGTAGTGCAAAGATGAACAGGTGTTGAGATGAACATGACCGATTGATGAATATCTTTGCCCTGTAGTGCAAAGATGAATATTTGATTCAAGATGTATATTGATTGATGTTACAGGGATAAAATATTGATGATGGACTTTTAAATTCGTACATAATAGTAGATTTCATTCTTTACGTAACTCTTCTATGAATTATTATTTCATTGCGAATATTGATCTCAAAACTTGTTGTCATTGTATTTTATCGATTTTTCCTGTTGAAGACTAACGATAATTTGTTTTATATTATCTTAGTCATAATATTCTTCTTGGGCTAGTTGAGCTCACCCTTTTCCTTTTTGTTCCATTTTTCTTCTCGGGAGGCGCAGAGAATGTAGCTAGATCTTGCCTGGGTATGGAATGATGGTTCTAGAAGTTGTTTTAGTAGTCCTCACCATTTTGTAAAATAATGTATCAATAATTGTAATGAGGACTTATTTGGGTGTGGATATTGTCTAGAAGACAATATTTGTATTTAAACTCACAGCTTTAAGTGTTGTCGTATTTTTGTACGACAATTGTATTAATAAAGTTGTAGTTGTTTACATACCATGTATTTGACAACGAATGGGTGATGTATACCTATTTTGGGGGCGTCCACATTTGGTATCGAGCTTAGGGATATGATCTCTGGCGGAGATCGGGAATAGAACTAGGAGGGGAGAGGCGAGTAAAAACCTTCGCTAGTGTGTCTTACCTAAGCTTATTTGTTGGTTGAGTCAAGTATATAGGGATATTATTTGATATGTTGATTTCTTTAATTAACCCTTGTTTTATGGCAGTATTTAAGAATGTCGACTGAGAATGTTAACAGTGGAGTAAATGTAACCGTGGAGATACCTTTACTCACCAATGAGGAGAAACGTCAACAGTAAACAATGTTCCTCATATAAACAACACCATTGATCGACGATGAACGATTTAAATGTTTAGAAGCTTTTTGCAGTTCATACAAAATCAGACGAGGGAGACTCGTGCACAAAATACAGGTGGAAATGATAAAAACGTACGGTTTGTCACGGCCAAGCAGTTCAAAAAATTGGGACCACTAGAATTCTGGGGAAAGCCGGATCCGATTAAGGCGGAGACATGGGTCAAGCAAATTATCAAGATATTCGACGTTTTGGGTTGCACGGAGGAACAGAAGGTTCCATTTGCCACCTTTATGTTCCGTAATGAGGCGATTCTTCGTGGGAATCGTGAAGCGTGCCCATCCATCCACCGCACTTTAGCATGTCTTGGGAAGCGTTTGAATCTGTTCAATGACAAGTACTTTCACGAAAGTATTAATTCGTATGAAGGAGGTAGAATTTATTAGATCGAACAAAACAACACGACGATGATGTCTCAATTATGAGGCGAAGTTTGCGAAGTTATCGGTGTTTGCACCTCATTTGGTGGAGAATTAGGAACGTATGACGTGGATGTTTACGAGAGGTTTGAAACCCAAGATACATCAATATCTCATTTCTCATAAATTTTCTCTATTTAGATGTTGTCAGCGGGCATACGTTCAACGAGGACTACTGACCGAGATCATCTGGGTGGCCGTACGATGTCGTGAACAACGATAACCAAATGGAGAAAGAAAAATACTGACAAAAGAGGTAACCACTCTGGTGGTAATCATGGCCATGAGAATAGAAGAAGCGAGTCGGGAGAGATTTTAAAAGAGGAGATTCAATAATGACAATGCAAAGACGTCGACCAAAGAAGAATCGGTTCTAAGGGAGGAGAACGACCACCCGTCATATGCTTATAAATGCGGAAAAGGGACATATCATTGGCCGCCCTACAACAGTTCAAGGTATGCTATAATTGTGGAAAGGAAGGACATATCGCTCGAGATTGTAAAGATGGCGAAACCAAGTCCAATGGGATGGTGACTCAAAAGGTCATCCCGAAAAAGTCAAAGTTAACGGTTCTGGAAGAGCATTTGTTGTGACTGGTTAAAATGCAAGGAACCCAAACGAGGTGATCACGGGTAAGCTAATCATAAATTCTTGTGAAGTTTATACATTACTAGATACCGGTGCTACCCATTCATTTATGTCTCCTGCTTGTGCTCAACGTTTAAACTTGACTCCGGAGAAATTAGATTTTGACTTATCTGTGGAGACTCCGTTAGGAGAAACTTTCATCACATCCACTGTTTATAAATCTTGTTTGATCCAAGTTGGCACCAACACATTACCTGTTGATCTTATCTCTTTAAAGATACTTGCTTTTGATGTGATTTTAGGGATTGATTGGTTAACTACTCATCATGCCAAAATTGATTATTTTCGTAAGGTTGTTAGTTTTCATATTCCTAACCAACGTGTTGTGCGAATTCAAGAAACTAAACCATTAAAATCAATCACTGTTATATCAAGCCATAAAGCCATTCGTTTATTAAAAAATGGATATCAATCTTTCTTAGCCCATGTTATGGATTTAAATAAAGACACATCAGATTTAAATAATATTCCTGTTGTTATTGACTTTCCTGACGTATTTCCTGGAGAACTTCCTGGTCTACCCCCAGAACGTAAAGTTGAATTCTTTATTGATCTTGAACCTGGTACAAAGCCCATTTCTAAAACCCCATATCGAATGGCTCCTATTGAACTTCAGGAGTTAAAGGTCCAACTACAGGAGTTGTTGGACATTGGTTTCATTCGTCCTAATACATCTCCTTGGGGTGATCCTATTTTATTCATAAAAAAAAAAGACGGGAGTATGCGACTTTGTATTGACTACCGAGAATTGAACCATGTCACTATCAAGAATAGGTATCCGCTACCTCGTATTGATGACCTGTTTAACCAATTGCAAGGAGCACAATTCTTTTCAAAAATCGATCTTCGTTCTGGATATCATCAGCTGAAGATTAGAACTGAGGATATCCTAAAGACTGCCTTCAAAACTCGGTACGGGCATTATGAATTCTTAGTCATTTCTTTTGGATTGACTAATGCTCATGCGACTTTCATGGATATGATGAACCGAGTATTTAAGGAATATTTGGATCAATTCGTTGATGTCTTTATTGATGACATCCTCATATATTCCAAAAGTCATGAAGATCATGAGCACCATTTGAAGCTGGCACTCCAAAAGCTTCGTGAAAACAAGCTTTATGCCAAGTTGAAGAAATGCGAGTTCTGGCTTGAGGAAGTAGCATTCCTTGGGCACGTGGTGTCAAAACATGGAGTATCTGTTGATCCAGCGAAGATTGAAGCAATACAAAGTTGGGAGCAACCGAAGTCGGTGACCGAAGTACGTAGCTTTCTGGGCTTAGCTGGTTATTATCGGAGGTTCGTGGAAGGATTTTCTCGAATCGCTACTCCATTAACTCAGCTGATTCGGAAGGATACAAAATTTGTATAGATCGAGAAATGCGAGAAAATTTCCATGAGCTTAAGAGAAGACTCATTTCGGCACCTTTTCTGACAATACCATCTGGTTCGGATGGATTTGTTATCTACAGCGATGCTTCGATAAAAGGTTTAGGATGTGTTCTCATGCAACATGGAAAAGTCATAGCCTATGCCTCGCGACAACTTAAAGAATATGAGAGGAATTATCCTACTCATGATCTAGAGTTGGTAGCAGTCATTTTCGCGCTAAAGATCTGGATGCACTATCTATATGGGGAGAAAGTGGAGATATATTCAGACCATAAAAGCCTCAAATATTTCTTCACCCAAAAGGAACTCAACATGCGGCAACGACGTTGGCTCGAGCTGTTGAAAGACTACGACCACACTATTCAATACCATCCTAGAAAAGCGAACGTATTAGCTGACGCGTTGAGTAGAAGATCATATGCGGGAACGAGTGCAATGTTGTCAACACAAAAGCCCATTTTGTGTGATTTACAAAAGATGAAGATAGAATTCAAGACTTTGGGGACCCATGCGATGATGTCAAGTATACGAATAAAACCAACTTTAATCGATAAAGTTAAAGTTGCTCAAGTCACAGACCCGGAGCTGATGCGTATGAAAAAGAAAGTACAAGAAGTTGTTATTCCAGAAGCAAGAATCGATGAAGAAGGAATACTTCGAGTCCACTCCAGACTTTGTGTTCCTAACGACTCTGATTTGAAACACAAGATCATGATGGAGGCACACAATACACCATTTGCAATCCATCCTGGAAGTACCAAAATGTATCGTGATCTTCGACATACATTTTGGTGGAACAATATGAAGAGAGAGATTGCAAAGTTTATTTCGAGGTGTTTAATTTGTCAACGTGTAAATGCGGAGCATCAAATGCCTAAGGGTCCATTGCAACCACTTGAGATTCCGAAATGGAAGTGGGAACACATTACCATGGATTTCGTTACGGGTCTTCCCACGGTTTCTCAAGGCATAAATGTTATTTGGGTTATTATTGATAGATTAACCAAGTCTGCTCATTTCTTGCCGATGCGGGAGACTTATTCCCTTGAACGTCTTGCTCGTATGTATGTAAACGAGATTGTGAGATTGCATGGCATGCCAGTATCCATAATTTCGGATCGTGACCTAAGATTCACTTCCCGATTTTGGGTTAGCTTGCAAAAAGCTATGGGCACGAATTTATTGATTGGCTGGGCATACCATCCTCAAACGGACGGACAATCGAGAGAACTATTCAAACTCTTGAAGATCTATTCGGACTACGTGTCCTGACTTCAAAGGGAGTTGGGATAAGTATTTACCATTGGTGGAATTCTCCTACAACAACAGTTATCAGGCAAGTATAGGTGTGGCCCCATTTGAGGCATTATATGGACGAAAGTGTCGCTCACCAATATGTTGGGATGAGGTGGGTGAAGCAACATTGTTGGGACCCAATTTGGTACGTATGACTACAGAAAAGATCCAAATAATTCGACAACGTATACAAACGGCACAGGATTGACAAAAGAGTTATGCGGATCTTCATCGAAAGGACGTGGAATTTAGTATTGGGGATCATGTATTGTTGCGAGTTGCCCCATGGAAGGGAGTTACAAGATTTGGGAAGAGAGAAAAGCTCAATCCATGATTTATTGGTCCATTTCAGATTCTTGACCGAGTAGGAAATGTAGCCTATAGACTCGCGTTACCTCTAAGTATGTCTCGTGTTCATAATGTTTTTCACATATCTGTGCTTCGTAAATATGTGAAAGACCCGAACCACATTATTGAGTTAGAACCGGACGAGATAGCCGAAGACTAAACGTATGAAGAGGTACCTGTCAAGATCTTGGATAGGAAGGAGCATGTCCTACGCACAAAGGTCATACCACAAGTTAAAGTTTTATGGAGGAACCATGCTATTGAGGAAATGACCTGAGAGTTGGAAACGGAAATGAAAGCGAGGTATCCTCACCTTTTCAAAACACCAGGTACGCACGTCAATTTTGAGGACGAAATTTCATAAGGAGGGGAGGTTGTAAGACCCCAACTTATTATAAATAAAATTAAATTTCCTCTATTTATTATTTTGAAATAGTAATGGTCGATTTGATTAATGTAGATAGTTATGGGTAAAATGCGCAAATAATTTAAATAAACAAGTGGTTATAAAATATTCATTGTTGTAGGGAATATTAGTTTGGTCGTGGAATATTCTTCTTTATCGGGGAATATTCAGATGATGACCTTGACCTTGTGTAGGCCCATGTGAAAAGCGATTGGATGAAGAAAATGACAAGTATAAGTTATTTATAAATAACGACATAGTTATTCTTATAATCTTGTTGAAATACTCGGCGGTTAAAACACGATATAGACGTGGTATTGCACTTAATTATTGATTCTTACGTAAAGGCCACTACTCGATAATTATTACGGTGAATTCTTGTTCAATATTTTATTTTATTGATTCAATAATTGCTACGTTGATATTTTATATTATTGTTGTTTGATAGTTGTCACTACTGCGATATTTTCATTATCGGATCAATAATTCATATTATTTGAATAATATTATTAGATAACATTATTGGTAATGTCTAGAAAGTTATGTCAAGGAGAGGTTTGGTCACCTAATTGCAAGGCACCAAGAAGAGAAATCTTTATTGGAAAGCCCTCTTTCCTGAACTACTACACGGTTGTTTATATTGTGATTATGTAATATTGTTTGTGAATAATTAATTATTGATTTATATGATAAGGAAAATATTCATTTTATGTGGATATAGATGGAGAAAATTTTAAAGTGACAATTGTTGAAAAATTTATATTTTATCTTTTTCTGATAAAATAATTCATTTAAATATATTATTATATTTTAATAATATAATAATGGTGATATTTTTCAATGAATGTGTGATATATGAATAAATGAGGAGGAAGAGTATTTTTGTTATAATAAATGTTAAAAACATGTTAAACATATTTGTGGGCTCATTTCTTGACTGAAATTTGATTATAGCCTGTAAAATCGTCCGTATGTGAATTTCGGTCAATTTCTGTTTGGAATTTGGAAAAACTTTCTTCTGCAAAGTTGTAGATAATTAAATTCCTATGGAATGGACATAAGATTTGAATTTTTCTAATAAAAGGGCTATTTATTATGAATTATTAAAGCTCCGAAGTTCCGAAATAATTGATTTTTGGAAGTTTTAATTATTTTTAATAAGAAAAACGTTTTTTGTAAGTTTTGTGAGGTGGCTACTTGGTGGATGATGTTTTGGGCAAAATAAGGGTGCGTAGGAAATTTAAAAAAATTATATTAATATTTTATTAAATTTTACGCTTTTATGGTTTCTAAAGATTTTCTTTCCTATAAAAAGGGTCTTGGGTTAGAATTAAAAATCACACCGTAAACTAAAGTTTTCTCTCTTCTCTATATTATCGAGCGTATTATTGTGAGTATTTTAATACTTTGAGTGTTCTTTATCTGGTGCAAAGTTCCTTCAAATTATATATCGATATTCCAGTAGTAAGTATTATTCTTTCGAGGTAAGGGATGTTATTTTTTTTATAAATGATATTATTTCTTTCAATATCATTATCTTAGGAATATTGGTAAGATTTTTCTTGTAAAATTCTTGTCTTTTAATTAATCGGGGTTTCTTATTCACGTATCTGACCTTTATTCACGTATCTGACTTTATTCACGAAATACTGAGACTATTCACGTAAAAAATTATATTTTATTTTTAATTCAAAATATCTATTATGGATCTTAAAAACTTTGATTGTATTCATGTTTTTGATCGTTCTTGAATTTTACTTCACTATATGATTATTTATGAGATATTTTTGGACATAGATAAACCAATTACTGAATCCTTAATATTTATTCTTTTTGTTTAATTTGGATTCGTTTCCTTTAAAATATTTTTTCATCATCCTCATCTCTAAATGATGATATAATTGAATATCTTTGGCAGTAGTCAAAAGATTAAGGATTTTATAATGAATATCTTTTGGCCAGTAGTGCAAAGATGAGCAGTGTGTGAGATGAGCATGGCCGATCGATGAATATCTTTCTTGCATAGTGCGAAGATGAATATTTGATTCAAGATGTATATTGATTGATCTTACAGGGATAAAATATTAATGATGAACTTTTAAATTCATAGATAATAGTAGATTTCATTCTCTACGTAACTCTTATGAATTATTATTTCATTATGAATATTGATCCGAAACTTGTTGTTTATTGTATTTTATCGATTTTTCCTCGTTGAAGACTAACGATAATTTGTTTTATATTATCTTAGTCGTAATATTCTTTACTTGAAATTTAGTTGAAATTTCACCCTTTTCCTTTTTGTTCCATTTTTCTTCTCGGGAGGCGAGAATGTAGCGAAAAGATTAGTCGGGGTATGGAATGATGGTTACAGAAGTTGTTTTAGTAGTCCCATCACCATTTTATAAAATAATGTATCAATAATTATAATGAGGACTTATTTGGGTGTGGATATTATACAGAAGATGATATTTGTATTTAAACTCACGATTTAAGTGTTGTTGTATTTTTATCGACAATTGTATTAATAAAGTTGTAGTTGTTTACATGTCTACGTATTTGGCTTATTCAAAAATGGGTGATATATCTTATTTTGGGAAGCGTCATCATGCACTCTGAATTCCTCAAATGGATAGTTTTCACAGAAGATGTACTTTTCCTGGAAAACAGAGAATTGATATCAACTACATAACCTTTTCTGGAAAAGAAATTTCTGCAGTTGACATCGCTTCGCTTAATGTTAGGCAATTTCTTTGTCAGAAGGGGTTATGCAGTTGAATAGCTTCTCTTTTTCAGGAAAAATACCCTACAACAAAAAAGCCTAATTCCGACAGATTTATAATCGACGGAATATAATCCGTCGTACTTAGTTTATTTACGATGGAATAATCCGTCGAAGATACGTTCATCGAAATTAATATATTCCGGATGAATTTCCTTCGAACATAAAACGCCCCCTTGGCGCCAAGATTCCCGCCAGCGCGAGTCGTAATTTCGACGAAATTGCATTTATTTTCGAGGGACTTTCCGTCGGACATAACATAATTTCAAGGGAATTATTTCTGACGAAAATTCCGTCGAGAATAACTTATAAAACATAAATCAGATTTCATTTCCTTCTCAGCCGCCTCGACCTCTCTCTCTCATACTATTTATTCTCTGTCTCTCTCTCTCTCTCATATATCTCTCACTATCTCGGTCGACCTCGCTCCTCCTGCCGTCGGCCGTCGTCAAGACTGTCGTCTTAGTCTCGGTGGTTGTCAGGACCATCATCAGGACCGACGTCATAATTTGTAATTAATTATATCATTAAATATATTTTATCTTATTCAATATCACACCATTTAAAACGCAATTAAAATTAAAATTTTGTGATCCCTATCATTATCATTTCTCTTTACTAACTTTAACCTTTAGCAAGTCGAATAGGTATTGCACAAAAAATGCTAGCCATTGCAACTACAAACTAGTGAATCCTACTTTGTGCAAATAATTTTTTTATTATATATATATATATATATATATATATATATATATATATAATATATATATAGTTAAAACACTACCATAAAACTATAATATTTTGGTAAAGGGTGATGTGATTTATTAAATGTGACCACACCTTTATTAATGACAAAAAAAAAAGTCCCGTGACTTATCACTGGAAAATGTGACCACACACCACATATTATAGAAGAATCAAGAATATGTGGTGAGTATATGCTTTATTTATAAATGGAGAACAACTGGAATGCAGTTGAGTGCTCATACCCATACCAATAATAACACCAATAAAAGAAGAAAAAGTCTGGGCGGACATGAATAATGGACCGGTTTTTTGGACAGGTTTTAATTTTATTTTTTTTTTGATACTGACTTTTAAAAAATATATAATATTTATTTTAACAAAATTTTTTATAAAATATAGTATTTTAGGTATAATTTAGATACATATACAAATACAGGGTTATACACTATATTTTATAAAAATTTCTGTTGGAATAAATACTATACATTTTTTGAAAGTCACTAGCAAAAAAATAATAATAATAAATAAATTAAAACCTGTCCAAAAAACCGGTCCATTATTCATGTCTGCGTAGCATTGCTCATAAAAGAAAGGAGGATTAATGATTAACACCAATATCCTTCTGCATGGATATTTTTTTTGGATTATTTATACAATTTTATTCAAGTATATGTACTTAAATTACACATAAAATATTATATTATATAAAAATTTCAGTTAAAATAAATATTATATATTTTTTAAAAATTACAAGAAAAACAATTTTTTTTAAAAATATCCAATATTCTGATCGCACAAACGTGTACGCCAAGACTTATTGAAGTGCGCTTGATCTCTTGGTAAAAGCTAATGTCCACGAATTCCGCAGGGATTCATTCATATTCGATACAAAAAGTCCACGAATTCGGTAAGGGGGGCCGCAAAAGGTAGAATCGGTCTAGCGATCAGTTTTTTTTTTTTTAATAATTTCTAAAAAATGTATAATATTTATTCTAATCAAAATTTTTACAAGAAATAGTTTTTTAGGTATAATTTAAATACATATAAAAAATAAAATTATATAGACTGTACAATCTTATTTTTTATATGTATCCAAATTATACATAAAATATTATTTTCTATAAAAATTCTAATTAAAATAAATACTATATATTTTTTAAAAATTATTAAAAAATGATCCTTACAATCCGCTTTACGAGTTTTGAGCGGAAAAGAAAAGAATAGAAAACTTAAATTAGAGCAGAAAAGAAAAAATAGAAAACTCAAGTTTTTCTTTTTGTATTGCTTTCTGAGTTTTTAATGAAAAGAATAGAAAATTTAAAATTGAGGACGTGAGTTATAATTTAAAATTTATTATATTAAAACTTGATGATAATATGAATTATAAAATATTACTTATTCCAATTTCTATTCCAATCAAAATCGAATTAATTTTGAATGAAAAACTTTATAAAAAAGTGATCGAAGTTTTTATCCATTTCTTTTCTTTTCGGTTTATTAAAAACTCTGAAACATAAAATTAAAAAAGAAAACTTATATTTTCTAAAAAATAATTACTTTGTGATTTTTAATGAAACTTATCAACTTTAAGTTAGAAAATATTTTAGACTAATTTTCAAATTAACTTTGAGGGTTCTTATCATTTGTTTCTAATTGTTTAGATGCCGAACGTCAGTATTTGAAGCATTTTCCATAAGAAATTCCGAGTTAGGATTTGAGTTTGTTAGGCTTGATATGGAATTTTTAGCTAATATTCTTTTTAATTTATTAAACCAAATATATTAGAGGTTCGACATAAAGATAGAACTGGAATTATACAATAAATTCAAAATGTTATTCCTTTGGTATCAAATCTTAGTAAAGTATACAAAGATGTTAGTGTTTTAGCAACATTCATAACAGTTTTTCTAATAAATTTTTTATTCTAATTTTAAAGAATACATTAATAAATTATTATTCAATATTTTTCTTATCCTTATTTAATTTTATTTTAATCTCTATATAAAATTTTATTCTTCAGGGTGAGAGAGTCAAAAGATTGTTCTCTATATGTATGCAAAATGATATTTTACACTCTCATTAAGTGGACACGTTACCTTTAGAAAAGAAGTAAAAGAATTCAGCGTCATTTGCAATATTGCGAATCTCATCTTCTCCAGAGTTTTTTCAACCCACGATTCTCTTCTCCAAAATTATTTCGACAGTATTCTTCACTGATTGTCCTATTCACCGACTGTCTTTTTCTCCAAAGTCTCATTTGCGGCATCTCAAATCATTTAATTCAAAAGTATTTTGCAGAAAAACAAAATCTAGGATTCTTGTTGGGTACTTTTAAATTTTATAATTTAAAGAATCAATAAAAAGAATTTGTTGGGTACATAGTGAAAAAATTAAATCTCTATCATGTAGAATGACCTAATAGTATGGATAAAGATAAGAAAACTATTACGAATACTCCTAGTTATCATAAACCCAAACATAAGATTAAGAAGATCCACTATATATATGTTATAAGAGTCCTCTCCTACGTATTGTAATAAATTTATATGGAATTATAATTACAAAATTTATAAATGCGTGATATTGGTAAAAATTATTGGAGGACCCTACTTATTATACATATCCCTAACAAAATTACTACTAATAGTTATCCACGAAACTCGTAACCAAAAAGTCGACGTATATCATTTACAACATATATCATTATTGTATGCCATAATCCAAATGTTGCTTTAAAAGTAGGAAACTTATATTTTCACATGAAAGAACCATATTTTCATATGAGTTTTTCTCAAATGAATATAAATCTTATTTACTATTCATATGAAAGAAACCTTGTAAAAAAAATATATTTTCGTGTGGAAAATATCAGTGTTTTCTAAAAATATACTTGTTACACACCTCAAATAAGAATTTATGTGACACCCTCAAAATAGGTTCATACAACCCATATTGAGTCGCCAAATTTATACCACAGAATCTAAATACAAACTTTTCGATTTACAATTATTAACTGTCGTGCAAAATACGACAACACAAATACTGTAAGTTTTAATATAAATATTGTCCATAGACAATTTTCACACTCAAATAAAGTCTTCATTACAATTATTGTCACACTATTTCACAACATAGTGAACACTTCTATAGTAACTATCTCGAACCATTACTCCACTCGCTGACTAGTCTTAGCTACACTTTCATTTCCTGGGAAGAACAATGGAACAAAAAGAAAAAGGGTGAACTCAACTAGCCCAATAAGAATATTATGACTAAGATAATGAAGAATAAATTATCTTTAGCCCTCAACAATGATAAATCAGATAAAATATAATGGACAATAAGTTTTAGATCAACAACTGCAGCGAAAATAACAATCCATTAGAAGAGTCAAGTAGAGCATGATGTCTACTATCTTTTACGATTTAAAATTTCTTTATCAGTATTTTATCCATGCAACATCAATCAATAATTATTTCAAATCAATGAATTATCTATGCACTACGGGCCAAAGATATTCGTTTATATCATCAGTGGTCATGATCATGTCAAACACCTGTCCATCTACGCATTACAGGCCAAAGAGGACTTTCAACATAAATCTTTATCTATAACATTAAAGGTCATAATCATACAAATCAATAGTACATCTTTTGCACTACTGAATTGAAGATGACTTTCACCACAATATAAGCGTGAGGATGATGTGATGATATAAAGAATGAATCAGTGAGATCGAGGATAAATATTAGAGATTTATAATTTAATTTATCCAGAGTTCAAGAATGTCCAAATTGTCAACATGATCACCAATTGTAGAGTAAAATTCAAGAATGATATTTAAGGTTCAAATTTCAAAGATAATTTGGACAAATAAAAGAAACTAAATTCTGTCATGAATAGTACTCTGACATGAATAGTACCCCTGATGAATAGTATCTTGACATGAATAGTACCCCGACATGAATAGTACCCCGGATGAATAGATTAAAATATAATAAGAACAATATTCCAGTGAAATGATATTAGATGAAGCGAAAACTGTAAGACCCCAGCTTTTATGAATAAAGATGATTTTTCTATAAATATCATTTTATGGAATGAATTTGATATAATGTTATAGTTGTGGGTAATATTTATAAACTTTGAAAAGTACGGAAGTTGTTATATAATTTCGATTGGTCGGAGAATATTCGTTTTAACAGGGAATATTCGTACGACGACACAATCATTGGTGGACCCCACAACGAAATTATTTTCGGATTGAGAAAACGACAAAAATACTTTATGAAAATAACGGCGGAAGTTTTACCGTTAACTGTTGAAACACCCAGTGTTAAAAGTACATGAATACGCATGGTTGCATAGTAGCACACGGTTTTGATTATTGATTCTTACGTGAGAAGTTACCTCAGTTTTGTTTCATTATATATATATATATATATATATATATATATATATAAGATTGATATTTATATATATTATATATATGTAAAGTTGACATGTGGGGGTGGGGGGGGGGGGTGGGGGTGGGGGGAAGAAAAAAAAGAGATGATCGGGTGGGGAAATTAAGAAAGTGTGGGTGTGTGTGAATAATAAGTATTTATTAATACTAAATGTGGGTGAGTGGGTTGTGGTGTGTGTGGATAATAAGTATTTATATATATTAAATGTGGGTGAATGGGTTGTGGTGGAGGATAAAGTTTGGCAGGATATGTGATGTTATTTTCAAAGCTTGAACCTTATTGGTTGAACAATCCAATAATGCTATCAAACATGTGCATAAAGCCATTTTCTCAACTTGGCGTGTACTAGTTTTTTTTTCTCTTTCTTCAAATTGGCCAGCACCTTGAAAAATGATGCACGGGTGGTAGGATTTTTCTAATATAGCATGTGTTATATTATATATATATATATATATATATATATATATATTATAAAATTTGGTTTTGAAAATCTAGCGAATGATTTGACCAAATGAATTTCAAACACTTTGTAAATCCGTGAGAAAAATTCTTACATAGTGCCTTTCCATTCTCCTATAAATAGAAGCTCATTCCTTTATTATTTCTTACGAATTCACTGAAACTCTAGAGAGAGAAATTATAGAGAGAAAGAAGAAAAGTATTCTGCAACTTCACTACTCCTATATCTAGTACTCTTCTTTCAAAGGTAAGGGTATTATTTCTTTTGTATTCATGAAGAGAACTTCATTATTCCATTCTTTATTATTCATTGGAATAACTTTTGTATCGCGACTACCCTATACTTGGTGAAATTCTTACATTATTCCGTTCTTTGTTATTATGTTGGAATAACCTTGTCTATGCAAAGTATCGCATACATGGTGAAATTAAATACATTATTCTATTATTTATCATTCTGTTGGAACATCCTATCTGTGCTTTATGCATGACTGGTTCCGTTATTTATTATTCTGTTGGAACATCCTGCATGCGTGCTTTACGCGTGACTGGTTACGTTATTTATTATTACATTGGAACATCCGCCCACTTTTACGCATGACGTGACTCGTTTCGTTATTTATTATTTTGTTGGAACATCTTGCATTCTTCTTTTACGCATTTATTCGATTTCGTTGTTTATTATTACATTAGAATAACCATTAGTCTTGATTATCGCATACACGTGAATTCTTTTGTTATTCCATTCCTTATTATACTCAGTTGGTTAAAGTTTTGACTTTTATACTCCATGAAATTAGTAGAGTATCCTTGATATTTGCGCTTCATCCAGTATCTGTTCATGGAAATATTCTTCTGAGCATTCTTGAATTTTTCTCTATAAAGAAGTATCATGTTGACAATTTGGACGCTATTTGTTCCTGAATAAATTTATTCTTGAACTTGTTTCATTGAATTCTTATATCATTGTCATCATCCTCATGTTTATATTTTTTTTGAAAGTCATCTTTGACCTGTAGTGCGTAGATGGACTTGGTATGATTATGACCCGAGGATTATTCGATTGTAATCATGGCCGTAGTAATGTTATAAATGATGTGGTAAAAGTCCTCATTGGCCATATAGTGCATTAATGGACGATTATTGGCATGATCACGACCATTGATGAATACACGAATATCCTCGGCCCATGGTGTGCGTGGATAATTTGTGGTCGTGATACTAATGAATATCCTTAAGCGTAGTGTAGGGATGATGTGGATTATTTATTGTCGAGTCCCAAATGATAAAAGTGATGAAAAACCTTTTAAATCATAAAAGATAGTAGATTTTATTCTCTACTTGACTCTTTTAATGGATTACTTGTTACTAACTGCGATTAAACTTGATGTACATTATATTTTATCGGTTTAACATTGTTGAAGACTAATGATAATTTATTCTGCATTATCTTAGACATAATATTTTTTACTGGGCAAGTTGAGCTCACCCTTTCTTTCTCTGTTCTCTTCAGGAAATGAGAACGTAGCCGGGACTAGTCGGAGAACGGAGTGATGGTCCGAGATGGTGTCTTAGTAATCCTCACTATTCTATAAAATAGTGTAATAATAAATGTAATGAGGACTTATTCTGAGAGTGGATATTGTCTAAAAGACAATATTTGTATTAAAACTCACAGCTCTTGTTGTATATTTAAAATTGTATTTGTATTCTGTACCATGTATTTGGCGACTCAGAATAGGTGATGTATACCTATTTTGGGGGCGTCACACAAACTATTAAGGATATTCTACTAATTTTAGAGATTTTCACCATTTAATAATAAGTTTATGGAAACAAACAATAATTTTGTACCATAAATGGAGAAATATGAAAGAAAACAATATCCCTTGATGAGTACAAAAGAAATGATATCTCATACGAGTATGAAGAATATATGAAACTGTAAATGGATTTTCACCTGTTATGCGGTAATCCACATAGATAGATCATTTCCACAACTTAATATATAAAGAATGAATACGAAAGGTTATTCACCAGGCATGCGGTAATCCGCGTAGACAATTTATTCTCACAGATTAATAAGGAATAGAATGACAACCCTTATGAGTATGAAAAAAATAACATCATTTACCTTAGTAGGAGACTAAATCTGGCTAGTATAGCGGAGATTATCTTGAGGAATCTTGCACTATTTGCTACGCTTAAATTATCCTTGTTGTAAGACCCCAACTTTTATGAATAAAGAATAATTTTCTCGAAATATATTTTTGAATATTATAGTGTGGATTTGATATAATATTATAGTTGTGGGTAATATTTATAAATTTTGCAAAGTAAGCAAGTGGTTATATAATATTCGATTGGTCGAGGAATATTCGTTTTAACAGGGAATATTCGTACAACGACACAATTATTGGTGGACCCCACAACGGAACTATTGTCGTAAAATGACAGAATTATCTTTTTATAAAAATAACGGCGAAAGTGTTACCGTTAAAACTGTTGAACTACCCTTAGTAAAAAATGCGATGTCTGGCGTGGTTGCATAGTAGCACACGGTATTGATTATTGATGCTTACGTGAGAAGTCACTCAGTTATACTCAATTATTGCTACAGTAATTACTGCATCATATCTCTCATATTATTGATTCAATTATTGTCACAGTATCATCTGCATAATATGATATATTACTAAATCAATAATTGAGACGATAATGTTATTCATATTATTAAATTGTAATATTTATAATGTCTAGAAGTTCTGTCAAGGAGAGTTTTGGTCATCTAATTGCGCGTCAATAAGGAGAAATCTTTATCGGAAAGCCCCTTCTTTCCTGGGAACGACCTGGTTGTTAAATATTGTGAATTATAATATTAATGATGAATAAGTTCGTGTTGATTAAAGATAAAATTAATAGTTCCATTGTGTTGGAATTATTAGTGTTAGTGAAAATCGACATTTATTTCGATAATAATTGATGTCTGGAGGTTATATTGATCAATCGGGTATTTAACCAGATAAATGAGCAATTAATTGCTATTAATTCGCATGATTATAACTATTTGTTCACATGTGTGTAATATTGATTCACATTCTTGTACTATTAGGGGAGTTGGTGCAAGATTGATAATACTTGCATGACTAAGTTAAAAATGGAGGTATAGATAGAGGTACTATATTGTAATTCGTATTTTCACATGTATAGAGCTATTGATTCACATGATTTACTATTGAATCACATTATTTAGTATTAGGGGAGGTGGTGCAAGTTTGATAATACTTGCAGGACTAAATTAAAAATGAAGAAAAAGAGGAAGGTATTATCTTTGTATATTTTGAGCCCCAAAATGTGCAATTATTGAAACTATATTTTCCTATAAATAAGCTCATTCTTCCTTCATTTCTCACCAATTCACTAAAGTTATAGAGCAATTATTATAGAGAGAATTATAGAGAGAAAAAAAGAGAAGTCTGCTACCTCTACTCCAAATTATCCGGTTTTTTTTCTAAGGTAAGGAGTATTATTTATTTCGTATTCATGAAGAGAGTTTCTATTAATAACCTGTCTATGCGAAGTACCACATACATGGTGAAATTCTTCTGTTATTCTATTCTTTATTATTATGTTAGAATAACTTTGCCTACATCAAGTACCGCATACACGGTGAAATTCTTCTCATTATTCCATTCTTTATTATTACATTGGAATATCCCATGCATATGGATTACGCTAGAATCGGTTCCATTCTTTATTATTACATTGGAATAACTTTTCTGCATGCGATTATCGCATACATGGTGAATTCTTCAGTTATTCCATTCTTTATTATTCTGTTGGAATATCCTGTTTGTGCGGATTATGCATGACCTGGTTCCATTCTTTATTATTCTATTGGAATAACCTGTCTATGTGGATTACCACATGCATGGTGAATAATCCTTCGTATTCATTCTTTATTAAATTCTGGAAATGATCTGTCTACGTGGATTACCGCATGGCGGGTGAAAATCCATTTGCAGTTTCATATATTCTATGATACTCATTTGGTTAAAGTTTTGGCTTCTATACTCCACATGAAATTAGTGGAATATCCTTGATATTTACACTTCATCCAGTATCTTTTTATGGAAATATTCTTCTGAGCATTCTTAAATTTTACTTCACAAAGAAGTATCATGTTGACAATTTGGACGTTATTGATTTTCCTGATAAATTAAAATTATAAATCTTTGAAATTTATCCTTGAACTTGTTTTATTGAATTATTATGTCATTGTCATCATCCTCATGCTTATATTGTGATTAAAGTCATCTTTGGCTTACGTGCATAGATGGACTTGGTATAATTATGACTAGGGATTATTCGGTATAATCATAACCGTAATGTGACGAATGGTGTGGTAAAAGTCCTCATTGGCCTGTAGTTCATTGATGGACAGTTGTAGGTATGATTATGACCAGGGATTATTTGGTATAATCATGACCATTGATGATTACATGAATATCCTTGGCCGTGGTGCAGGGATGATGTGGTTTATTTATTAAGCTGAGTCTCAGCGATAAAGTTGATGATTTTTTTTTTAAATTATAGAAGATAGTAGATTTTATGCTCTACATGACTCTTCTAATGGATTGCTTGTTTCGTTGCAGTTAAACTTGTTGTCTATTATATTCTATCAGTTTAACATTGTCGAGGGCTAATGATAATTTATTCTGTATTATCTTAGTCATAATATTTCTTACTGGGCTAGTTGAGCTCACCCTTTGCTTTCATTGTTCTCTTTAGGAAATGAGAATATAGCTGGGACTAGTCGGGGAACTGAGTGACGGTCCCGATATGATAGCATTAGTAGTCCTCACTATTACATTAAATAGTGTGATAATAAATGTAATGAGGACTCCATTGAGTGTGGATATTGTCTAGATGACAATATTTGTATTAAAACTCACAGCATATGTATTGTCGTATTTTACACGACAATTGTTTAATTAAGTTTTTAATTGTATTTTGTACCATGTATTTGGCGACTTAAGATGGGTGATGTATACCTGTTTTGGGGGCATCACAGTTGGTATCAAAGCTTAGGGATATGATCCCTGGCTGAGATGTGAGACAAGGTGTAAGACCCCAAAATTTTTAAATAAAAAGGAATTTCCTTTATTTATTATTTTGAAATAGTAAGGGTTGATTTGATTAATGTGGATAGTTAAGGGTTAAATACGCAAATATTTCAAAATAAGCAAGTGGTTATAAAATATTCATTATCGTCGGGAATATTCGTTTGGTCATGGAATATTAAATGCTGTCGGGGAATATTCGCATTTATGCAACACAAGCGACCATGTGTGTGGGCCCATAACGAAGCGATTGGATGAAGAA
Organism: Panax quinquefolius; assembly: GCA_020205615.1. NCBI lineage: Eukaryota > Viridiplantae > Streptophyta > Magnoliopsida > Apiales > Araliaceae > Panax > Panax quinquefolius. The sequence goes on along the minus strand of CM035155.1, from coordinate 38,887,038 downwards.
AACGACAAATATAAGTTATTTTTAAATAATTGGCGTAGTTATTCTGAGTTAATCTTGTTGGAATACCCTATGGTTAAAACACACTAATCTGCGTTGTTGTTGAGCGATAGCGCGGTATTGCACCAATTATTGATTCTTACGTGAAGGCACTACTCAATAATGGTTCACGATAATTCTTTTCAATATTTTATTGAGTTAATAATTCTTTGCGTTGATATTTTATATTCTTTGTTGTTTGATAATTGTCATTACGGTATTTTTCATTATCGAAGCAATAATTCATATTATCTGAATAATATTATTAGATAACATTATTGGCAATGTCTAGAAAGTTACATCTCAAGGAGAGGTTTGGTCACCTAATTGCTTGTGAATAAGAAGAAATTCTTATTGAAAGCCCCTGCTCTGAGGAACCTGCTGGTTGTCGATATTGTGATTACGTAATATTATTTGTGAATAATTAATTATTTATTTATATGATGAGGAAAATATTGATTTTATGTGGATATAGATGGAGAAAATTTTAAAATGACAATTGTTGAAAATTAATATTTTATCTTTTTACGATAAAATAATTCATTTAAATATATTATTTTAATAATATATTAATTGGTGATATTTTTACAACGAATGTGGGATATATGAGTATCTGAAGAGGAAGAGTATTTTTGTTGCAATAAATGTTTAAAACATGTTAAACATGTCGGTGGACCCCATTTATTGATTGAAATTTGATTATAACACAAAAATCGCTTGCTTTGTGGATTTTTGGTCAATTTCTATTTGGAATTTAGAAAAACTTTCTTCTGCAAAGTTGTAGAAATTGAATTTCCTATAAAAACACACGAGATTCGAATTTTCTGACAAAAGGGCTATTTATTGTGAATTATTGAAGTTACGAAGCTCAAAATAATTAATTTTTGAAGTTTTAAATATTTTAATAAGAAAAAGCGTTTTTTTTGAGTTAGGCAAGGTGAGTCACTCTTGGTGGGCGATGGTTTGAATCAGATTTTGGGTGCGTAGGAATTTAATAAATATATATTAATATTTTATTAAATTTTACGCTTTGGTGTTCTAGCATTTTCCTATAAATAGGGTCTTGGGTTAGAATTGAAAATCACACCAGAAGCTGAAGTTTTCTCTCTATTATTATCGGCGTATTCTTGTGAGTATTTTGAGTATACTTTGAGTATTGTTAGGCGGTGCAAGTTCCTTGACATTATACCCTAGTATTCTAGCTAGAAATCTTGATCTTTCGAGGTAAGGGATATTATTTTTTTCGTAATGATATTATTTCTTCAATATCATTATCTTTGAAATGTTGATCTGAAGTTTTTATCAAATTTGGAACTTTTTCATGTCGGGTTACTTATTCATGGGTTACTATTCTTGAGTTACTATTCACGAGTTCTTATTCACGAAGTTCTTATTCACGAGTTCTTATTCACGAGTACTATTCATGAAGCGTGAAGATGTTTTTTTGTGGAATTTCTATCTTTTGGTGTCTGAGTTACTATTCACGTGATATCGGCCTATTCACGTATACTGATACTTATTCATAGAAAATAAAATTTCTTCTTTTCGTCCAAAACATCTATTCGGATACTAACTCGATTGTATCCATGTTTTGATCATTCTTGAATTTTACACCACTATGATTATTTTGAGGTATTTTTGGGCGTGGATAAAACCAAGTACGAATCTTTAATCCTTAATCCTTGTCATTTTGTTTCAATTTGGATTCGTTTCTTTAAAAAAAATTTTTTCATCATCCTCGATCTTAAATGATGATATTATGGAATATCTTTGGCACGTAGTGCAAAGATGAATGATTTCTTAAGAATATCTTTGGCTGTAGTGCAGAAGATGAATGATTTCTGAAGAATATCTTTGGCCCGTAGTGCAAAAGATGAGCAGTGTTTAAATGAACATGACCAGCAGATGAATATCTTTGGCACGTAGTGCAAAGATGAATATTTGATTCGGATGTATATTGATTGATGTTACGGGGATAAAAGATGAGCGATGAACTTTTAAATTCATACATAGAAGATAGTAGTTTGCATTCTCTACTTAACTCTTCTAATGAATTATTATTTCATTGCGAATATTGATTTAAAATTTGTTGTCTATTGTATTCTATTATATTTTTCCTGTTGAAGACTAACGATAATTTGTTGTATATTATCTTAGTCATAATATTCTTCTTGAGCTAGTTGAGCTCACCCTTTTCCTTTTGTTCCATTTTTCTCGGAGGCGAGAATATAGCGAGTGCAGTCGGAGTATGGAATGAAGGTTTTAGAAAAGATTGTTTAGTAGTCCTCACCATTTTGTAAAATAATGTATCGATAAATGTGATGAGGATTTATTTGAGTATAGATATTGTGCAGAAGATAATATTTGTATTCAAACTCACAGTTTCTTGTTGTAATAATAAAGTTGTAGTTGTTTTTACATACCATGTATTGACAACTTCGAGAATAGGTGATGTATACCTATTTTGGGGCGTCACGGTTGGTATCGAGCTTAGGATATGATCTCTGGCGGGAGATGGGGAATAGAACTAGGAGGGAGGCGAGTAAATCCTTCGCTAGTGTGTCCTACCTAAGCTTATTTGTTAGTTGGTCGATATATAGGGATATTATGTGATATATTGATTTCCTTAATTAACCCTTGTTTTATGGCGGTATTTGAGAATGTCGTGAGAATATTAACAATGGAAATGAGGCCGTGGAGATGCTGTACTCACCAACGAGGAGAACGTGCAACAGGTGGCAATGTTCCCCTGTGAACAACATCATTGAAGAGATGATGAGCGAGGGATGTTTAGAAGTTTTTGCGATTCATGCAAAAATCGAATTTGAGGAAACTTCGTGTTCAAAATCTGAGGAGAAATGATAGCAATTCACGGGTTGTCACGGCCAAGCGATTCAAAGAGTTGGGACCACGAAATTTAAGGAAAGCGGATCCGATCATGCGGCGAAACATGGGTCAAACAAATTACCAAGATATTCGATGTCTTGGGATGCACGAGAAACGAAGGTTCCATTCGCCACCTTTATGTTCCGTGGCGAAAGCGGATTCTTGGTGGGAGTGCGTGAAGCGTACCATCCAATCGCCTTTTCGGCGTGTCTTGGGAGACGTTTGAAAACTATTTAATGACAAATACTTTCACGAAAGTGTTAAATCGTATGAAGGAAGTGGAGTTCATCAGATTGGAACAAAACAACATGGCGGTGTCTCGATGCGAGGCAAAGTTTGCGAGTTATCGAGTTTGCACCTCATTTAGTGGAGAATGAGGAGCGTATGGCGCGGATGTTTCTTAGAGGTTTGAAACCCGGCGTACGTCGATATCTCATTTCTCATAAATTTTCTCTTTATTCGAGATGTTATAAGCAGGGGCTCAATTATTAGAGCGAGATAACGAGATACGGTCAACCGAGGACCACAACCGAGGATCGTATCGAGATAGCGATCAGCGAATAATGATAACTGTGGAGAAAGAAGCAGACGGACGAAATGGTAACCACTCGGTGGTAATCATAGCCATGAAAAATAGAAGAAGCGAGTCGGGAGGAGATTTTAAAAAGAGGAGATTTAACAACGACCATGTAAAGATAGCGGTCTTGGCGTGAATCGGTTCTAAGGGAGGAGAACGACCACCGGTCGTATATTGCTATAAATCACGGAAAAGAGGGACATATCGGTCAAACCGCCCACAACAGATTCAAGGTATGCTATAATTGTGGAAAGGAAGGACATATCGCTCGAGATTATACGATGGCGAAACCTAGTTCAATGAGGAGACGGTGACTCAAAAGACATCCCGGATAAGTCAAAAGTCAACGATTAGGGAAGAGCGTTTGTTGTGGTAGGTCATAATCGAGGAACCCAAACGAGGTGATCACGGGTAAGCTATTTATAAATTCTTGCTAAGTTTATACCTTACTTGATCTGGGGTGCTACCCATTTATTTATCTCTCTGCATGTGCTCAACGTTTAAACTTGACTCGGGAGAAATTAGACTTTGACCTATCTCATGGAAAATCCGTTAGGAGAAACTTTCATCACATCCACTGTTTATAAATCTTGTTTGATTCAAGTTGGCACCATTACCTTACTGTTGACCTTATCTCTTTAAAGATACTTGCTTTTGATGTGATTTTAGGGATTGATTGGTTAACTACTCATCATGCCAAAATTGATTGTTTTAAATAAGGTTGTTAGTTTTCATATTCTAAGCAACTGTTGTTATGCAATTCAAGCAACTAAACCATTAAAATCGATCAACATCATATCTAATCATAAAGCTATTCGTTTATTAAAAAGCGGATGTCAAGCTTTCTTAGCCCATGTTATGGATTTGAATAAAGACACGTCAAATTTGAATAATATTCTGTTGTTATTGACTTTCTGGCGTATTTCAAGAAGAACTTCGGTCTACCCCCCGAGCGTGAAGTTGAATTCTTTATTGATCTTGAACTGGTACAAAGCCCATTTCTAAAACCCCATATCAAATGGCTCTATTGAACTTAAGGAGTTAAAGGTCCAACTACGAGAATTGTTGGACATCGGTTTCATTAAATCTAGTACATCTCCTTGGGGCTGCTCTGTTTATTTGTAAAGAAGAAAAGAGCGGGAGTATCGACTTTCAGATTGACTATCGGAATTGAACCATGTCACCATCAAGAATAGGTATCCTCTACCTCGTATTGATGACTTGTTTGACCCGATTGCAAGGGCACAATTCTTTTCAAAATCGATCTTAGATTCGGATATCATCAATGAAAGATTAGAATCGAGGATATTCAAAAGCGCCTTGAACTCGGTATGGGCATTATGAATTCTTAGTCATGTCTTTCGGACTAACTAATGCTCCTGCGGCTTTCATGGATATGATGAACCTAGTATTCAAGGAATATTTGGAGCAATTCGTTGTTGTCTTTATTGATGACATCCTCATATATTCCAAAAGCCGTGAAGATCATGAGCACCATTTGAAGTGGTACTCGAAAGGCTTCGTGAAAACCAACTATATGCCAAATTGAAGAAATCACGAGTTACGGCTTGAGGAAGTAGCATTCCTTGGGCGCGTGGTGTCGAAAACATGGAGTATCTGTTGATCCGTGAAGATTGAAGCAATCTGAAAGTTAGGGAGCAACAAAGCGGTGGTGATGAAGTCGTAGCTTTTGGGCTTAGTTGGTTATTATCGGAGATTCGTGGAAGGGTTTTCTCGAATCGCTACTCCATTAACTCGGCTAACTTTCGGAAGGATACAAAATTCGTTTGGATCGAAGAATGCGAGAAAAGTTTCCAAGAGCTTAAGAGGAGACTTATTTATTTTTTCTAACAATACCATCTGGTTTGGATGGATTTGTTATCTCTGACGATGCTTCGAGGCAAAGGGTTAGGATGTGTTCTCATGTAACGTGGGGGAAAGTCATAGCCTATGCCTCGCGACAACTTAAAGAGTATGAGAGGAATTATCCTACTCATGATCTAGAGTTAGCGGCCGATCGTTTCGCACTAAAAATATGGAGGCACTATCTATATGGGGAGAAAGTGGAGATATATTCGGACCATAAAAAGCCTTAAATATTTCTTCACTCAAAAAAGAACTCAACATGCGGCAATGACGTTGGCTCGAGCTATTGAAAGTCTACGACCACACTATTCAATACCATCACGGTAAAGCGAGCGTGGTAGGCGACGCATTGAGTAGAAGATCATATCTTGAGGAGCGAGTGCGATGATGTCAAGTATACGCATAGAGCCAACTTTAATAGAAAAAGTTAAGGTTGCTCGAGCCACCAGGCAGGAGATGCATATGAAGAAGAAAGTACAAGAAGGAGCTATTAGGAAGCGAGAATTGATGAAGAAGGAATACTTGAGTCCACTCTAGACTTTGTGTTCCTAACGACTGATTTGAAGTACAAGATTATGATGGAGGCACACAATCGCCATTTGCAATCCATCACGGAAGTACTAAAATGTATCATGATCTTGACATACATTTTGGTGGAACAATATGAAGAGAGAGATTGCAAAGTTTATCTCGATGTGTTTAACTTGCCAACGTGTAAAGGCGAGCATCTTGTACCTAAGGGTCCGTTGCAACCACTTGAGATTCCGGAATGGAAGTGGGAACACATTACTATGGATTTAGTTCTGGGGTCTTCCTACGGTTTCTCAAGGCATCAATGCTATTTGGGTTATTGTTGATAGATTAACCAAATCTGCTCATTTCTTGCCGAATCTGAGACTTATTCCCTTAAGCGTCTTGCTAGTATATACGTGAATGAGATTGTGAGGTTGCATGGCATGCACTGTATCCATAGTTTGGATCGTGACCCAAGATTCACTTCAAGATTTTGGGTTAGCTTGCAAAAAAGCTATGAGCACGCAGTTTACGATTTAGTTAAGCATACCATCCTCAAACCAGACGGACAATCGTCGAGAGGACTATTCAAACTCTTGAAGATCTATTAAGACTCGTGTCCTAGACTTCAAGGGTAGTTGGGATAAGTATTTACCATTGGTGGAATTCTCCTACAACAACAGATTATCGAGCAAGTATAGGTGTGGCTCCATTTGAAGCATTATATGCACGAAAATGTCGCTCTCCAATATGTTGGGATGAGGTGGGTGAAGCAACATTGTTGGGACCCGAGTTAATACGTATGACTACTAGAAAAGATCCAAATGATTCGACAACGTATACAAAGCGGCACAAGATCGACAAAAGAGTTATGCGGATCTTCATCGAAAGGGCGTGGAATTTAATGTGGGGATCATGTATTGTTGCGCGAGTTGCTCCATGGAAGGGAGTTACAAGATTTGGGAAGAGAGAAAGCTCGATCCACGATTTATTGGTCCATTTCAAATTCTTGACCGAGTAGTAGAAATGTAGCCTATAGACTTGCGTTACCTCCGAGTATGTCTCGTGTTCATAATGTGTTTCACATATCTCATGCTTAAATAAATATGTAAAAGACCCGACCACGTTATTGAGTTAGAACCCAGGACGAGATAGCCAGAAGACTTAACGTGTGAGGAGGTACTGTCAAGATCTTGGATAGGAAGGAGCATGTCCTACTGCTATGAAAGGTCATACCACAAGTTAAAGTTTTGTGGAGGAATCATCTTTATAGAGGAAATGACACAGGGAATTTGAAGCGGAAATGAAAGGGAGGTATCCTCACCTTTTGAAACACACGAATCGTCGTCGATTTCGAGGACGAAATTTCATAAGGAGGGAGGTTGTAAGACCCCAAAATTTTTTAAATAAAAAGGAATTTCCTTTATTTATTATTTTGAAATAGTAAGGGTTGATTTGATTAATGTGGATAGTTAAGGGTTAAATCATGAAATATTTCAAAATAAGCAAGTGGTTATAAAATATTCATTATCGTTAGGAATATTCGTTTGGTGGTGGAATATTAAATCTTTGTCGGGAATATTAAATGCGGCAATGCCTTGACCATGTGTGTGAGCCCCATATGTGAGCGATTGGATGAAGAAAATGACAAATATAAGTTGTTTTAAATAACAGGCGTAGTTATTCTGAGTTAATCTTGTTGGAATACCCGGTGGTTAAAACACACTAATCTGGCGTTGTTGAAACGAAGTAGCACATGGTATTGCACCAATTATTGATTCTTACGTGAAAGCACTACTCAATAATGGTTACGATAATTCTTGTTCGTTATTTTATTGAGTTAATAATTCTTTGCGTTGATATTTTATATTCTTTGTTGTTTGATAATTGTCATTACACAATTTTTCATTATCGAAGCAATAATTCATATTATCTGAATAATATTATTAGATAACATTATTGGCAATGTCTAGAAAGTTACATCTAAGGAGAGGTTTGGTCACCTAATTGCGGCCCGATGAAGAAGAAATTCTTATTGGAAAGCCCCTCTTTCTTGAGGAGCTGCACGGTTGTCGATATTGTGATTACGTAATATTATTTGTGAATAATTAATTATTGATTTATATGATGAGGAAAATATTTATTTTATGTGGATATAGATGGAGAAAATTTTAAAATGACAATTGTTGAAAATTAATATTTTATCTTTTTCGATAAAATAATTCGTTTAAATATATTATTTTAAAAATATATTAACGGTGATATTTTTACAACGAATGTGGGATATATGAGTATCTGAGGAGGAAGAGTATTTTTGTTGCAATAAATGTTTAAAACATGTTAAACATGTCGGTGGACCCCATTTATTGGTTGAAATTTGATTATAGCACGTAAAATCGCCTTGGTTTGTGGATTTTGGTCAATTTCTATTTGGAATTTGGAAAAACTTTCTTACGCAAAGTTGTAGAAATTGAATTTCCTATAAAAACTCTCGAGATTCGAATTTTTTACGACAAAAGGGCTATTTATTGTGAATTATTGAAGTTACGAAGCTCAAAATAATTAATTTTTGAAGTTTTAAATATTTTAATAAGAAAAATGTTTTTTTTTTTTGAGTTAGGCAAGGTGAGTCACTCTTGGTGGCTGATGGTTTGAATCAAATTTTGGGTGTGTAGAATTTAATAAATATATATTAATATTTTATTAAATTTTACTGCTTTGGTGTTCTAAGCATTTTCTATAAATAGGGTCTTGGGTTAGAATTGAAAATCACACCGAGAAGCTGAAGTTTTCTCTCTATATTATCGAGCGTATTCTTGTGAGTATTTTGAGTATACTTTGAGTATTGTTAGGCGGTGCAAGTTCCCTTGACATTATACCTCGGTATTCTAGCTAAATGTCTTGATCTTTCGAGGTAAGGGATATTATTTTTTTCGTAATGATATTATTTCTTCAATATCATTATCTTTGAAATGTTGATCTGAAGTTTTTATCAAATTTGGAACTTTTTCATGTCGGGTTACTATTCATGGGTTCTTATTCATGAGTTCTTATTCACGATTCTTATTAATGAGTTATTATTCACGAAGTTCTTATTCACGAGTACTATTCATGAAGCGTGAAGATGTTTTTGTGGAATTTCTATCTTTTGGTGTCGAGATTTACTATTCACGTATATCGGCCTTTATTCACGTATCTGACCACTATTCACGTATCACGATTATTCAATTGAAAAATAAAATTTCTTCTTTTCGTCAAAAACATCTATTACGGATACTAACTCGATTGTATCCATGTTTTGATCATTCTTGAATTTTACACCACTATGATTATTTTTGAGGTATTTTTGGGCGTGGATAAAACCAATACGAATCCTTAATCCTTAATCCTTGTCATTTTGTTTCAATTGGATTCGTTTCTTTAAAAAATATTTTTCATCATCCTCGGTCTTAAATGATGATATTATGGAATATCTTTGGCTTTGTAGTGTAAAGATGAATGATTTCTTAAGAATATCTTTGGCAGTAGTGCAAAGATGAATGATTTCTGAAGAATATCTTTGGCCGTAGTCTGAAGATGAGCAGTGTATAAATGAACATGACCCGGTGATGAATATCTTTGGCACATGTAGTGCAAAGATGAATATTTGATTCGGATGTATATTGATTGATGTTACGAGGGATAAAAGATGAGCGATGAACTTTTAAATTCATACATAGAAGATAGTAGTTTGCATTCTCTACTTAACTCTTCTAATGAATTATTATTTCATTGCGAATATTGATTTAAAATTTGTTGTCTATTGTATTCTATTATATTTTTCCTGTTGAAAACTAACGATAATTTGTTGTATATTATCTTAGTCATAATATTCTTTCTTGAGCTAGTTGAGCTCACCCTTTTCCTTTTGTTCCATTTTTCTCGGGAGGCGAGAATATAAGCGAAGTGCAGTGGGTATGGAATGAAGGTTTTAGAAAAGATTGTTTAGTAGTCCTCACCATTTTGTAAAATAATGTATCAATAAATGTGATGAGGATTTATTTGAGTATAGATATTGTCAGAAGATAATATTTGTATTCAAACTCACGAGTTTCTTGTTGTAATAATAAAGTTGTAGTTGTTTACATACCATGTATTGACAACTCAGAATTGGTGATGTATACCTATTTTGGGGGCGTCACACAAGGACTAGGAGGGGAGAGGCGGGGAATTCCTTCGCTAGTAAGACCTACCTAAGTTTATTTGGTATTTAATTGGTCGGTCAAAGTATAGGGATAATATGTGATATGTTATTTAACCCTTGTTTTGTGGCAGTATTTGAAAATGGCATCCGAAAATGTTGAGATAATCAATGAAGCACATGAGACCGTGGATTCACCACAGATTAATACCCAGGATAATGTGCAACAGGAAGACAATAATCCTCAGGAAAACAACAACGATCAAATGATGAACGATGGGACATTCAGAGGTTTTATGCAATTCATGCAACATCAGGCGAGGGCGGCTCCTGTCCAAAATGCAGGTGGAAACACTGACAACTCTTAGACGGTCACCGCTAAGCAGTTCAAGAAGCTGGGACCACCAGAGTTTTTTTGGAGAGCCAAGACTACTTAAGGCGGAGACGTGGATAAAGCAGATCAACAAGATATTTGATGTCTTGGGATGCTCCGAGGAGCAAAAGGTTCCCTTTGCCACCTTTATGTTGCGGGCAGAGGTAGATTACTGGTGGGAATCTGTAAAGCGTACTCAACCTGCCGCACTGAAGATGTCTTGGGAGAAGTTCCAAGAGCTGTTCAACGACAAGTATTTTCCCGAAAGTATTCGTCACATGAAGGAGGTAGAGTTCATCAAGCTTGAGCAAAACAATATGACCAGTGATGCGATCTGAAAAGCTAAGTTTGCGAGTTGTCGGTTTGCATCCCACTTGGTTGATAATGAGGAGAGAATGACGCGGATGTTTCTAAGAGGTTTGAAACCCGAGATACGTCGATACCTAATTTCTTACAAAGCGTGTTTGTATTCGGATGTTGTGAATAGGGCTCGATTATTGGGCGCGATAATGAGTCAACCCAACCAAGAGAGAAAGCAACCGACAAGTCGATAATACCGATGGTAGCGATCATCAAAGTAGTGACAACAAACATGGAGGAATCAACATGCCGAAATGATAATCACATCGATGGTAATCATGGCCCACGACAATAAGAGTGGACATTTCAAGAAGAGGAGATTGAATAAAGATGGAAAGACATCAAGCTGACCAAAGACCAAAGACCAAAGACCTGTTGTTAAGGAAGAGAAACGATCACGATCGTATGTTACAAATGCGGAGGAGGGACATATCGATCAAACTCAACGTGATGCGATCCAAAAGCGTGTTACAATTGTGGAAGAAGGTCACTGGCCCAATTTTGTCGTGCAGAAGACAAGTCCAATTTGGATGGAGGCATCAAAGGCCTTCTGAGACAAGACAAAATCGGTAGTTCAAGGAGGCGTTTTTAAGTGACCTCCCGAAAAGCGAGGAACCCGAATCGAGGTCATCACGAGTAAGCTTATCATAAACTCTAGCGAAGTATATACCTTATTTGATACCGGTTCTACCCATTCTTTTATTTCTCCTACTTGCGCTCAACGTTTAAATTTGACTCCGGAGAAATTAAACTTTGACTTATCTGTTGAAACTCCATTGGGAGAAACCTTCATTACATCCACTGTTTATAAGTCTTGTTTAGTTCAAATCGGTACCCTCACATTACCTGTCGATCTTATTTCATTTAAAATACTTGCATTTAACGTAATTCTAGGGATTGATTGGTTAACCACTCATCACGCAAAAATTGATTGTTTTCATAAGGTTGTTAGCTTTCATATTCCTAACCAACCTATTATGCGAATTCAAGCAACCAAACCATTAAAATCAATCACTGACATCTCAAGCCATAAAGATATTCGTTTATTGAAAAACGGATGTCAAGCTTTCTTAGCTCATGTCACGGATCTAAACAAAAATACGTCAGTTTTGAATGATATTTCTATTATTAATGAATTTCCTGACGTATTCCCTGAAGAACTTCCTGGCCTACCCCCAGAGCGTGAAATTAAATTTTGTATTGACCTTGAACCCGGTACAAAACCCATTTCCAAAGCTCCATATCGAATGGCTCCTATTGAACTTTAGGAGTTAAAGACCCAACTGCAGGAATTATTAGACATTGGTTTTATTCATCCTAGTACTTCTCCTTGGGGTGCTCCTGTTCTATTCGTGAAGAAGAAAGATGGGAGTATGTGACTTTGTATTGATTATCGGGAGTTAAACCATGTCACTATCAAAAATAGATATCCATTACCTCGCATTGATGACCTGTTTGACCAGTTGCAAGGCGTGAATTTTTTTCCAAAGATTGATCTTCGTTCCGAATATCACCAATTGAAGATTAGAACCCATGACATTCCAAAGACGGCTTTCAGAACTCGGTACGGGCATTATTAATTCCTAGTCATGTCTTTTGGATTGACTAATGCTCCTGCTGCCTTCATGGATATGATAAACCGAGTATTCAAGGAATATTTGGATCACTTTGTGGTCATCTTTATTGATGACATCCTTATTTATTCCAAAAGCTGTGAAGATCATGAGCAACACTTGAGGCTGATACTCCAAAAGCTTCGTGAATATAAGCTTTATGCCAAGTTGAAGAAATTCTAGTTCTGGCTTGAGGAAGTAGCATTCCTTGGGCACGTGGTATCAAGTCATGGAATATCTGTTGACCCGGCAAAGATTGAAGCCATTCAAAGTCGGGAACAACCTAAATCGATGATCAAAATCGTAGCTTTCTAAAACTTAATGGTTATTATCAGAGATTCGTAGAAGGGTTTTCTCAAATCGCTACTCCATTAACTCAGTTGACTCGGAAAGATACAAAATTTGGTTGGAGTGAGGAATGCAAAAAGATTTTTCAAGAACTCATGAGGAGACTCATTTCAGCACCTGTTCTGACAATACCATCTGGCTCGGAGGGATTTGTCATCTACAGTGATGCCTCGGGCAAAGGGTTAGGATGTGTTTTCATGCAACATTGGAAAGTCATAGCCTATGCCTCTCGACAACTCAAAGAATATGAGAGGAATTATCCTACTCATGATCTAGAGTTGGTAGCAGTCATTTTTGCACTAAAGATTTGGAGGCATTACTTGTATGGGGAGAAAGTGGAAATCTTTACGGATCATAAAAGCCTCAAATATTTCTTCACTCAAAAGGAACTCAACATGCGACAGCGACGTTGGCTTGAACTGTTGAAAGATTATGATCATACCATCCAATACCATCCTGAAAAGCAAGCGTGATAGGTGGCGCGTTGAGTAGAAGATCATATCGGTCTGAGTGCGATATTGTCAACGCAAAGGCCCATTTTGTATGACTTGTAAAGGATAGAGATAGAGATAAAGACTCTAGGGACCCACGTGATGATGGCGAATATACGATTAACACTGACTTTAATCGATAAAGTTAAAGTACGCTCAAGCTACTGAGACCTAGAGTTGATGCGTATGAGGAAAGAAAGTACAAGAAGGTGCTATGCTTAAGCAAGAATCGATGAAGAAGGAATACTTGAGTCAACTCCGGACTTTGTGTTCTAACGACCTCGAGTTAAAGTATAAAATCATGATGGAGGCGCATGACACACCGCTTTGCAATCCATCTTGGGATTACCAAAATGTATCATGATCTTGACATACATTTTGGTGGGGCAATATGAAGAGAGAGATAGATATTTGTTTATCTCAAGGTGTCTAACTTGTCAACGAGTCAAGGCAGAACATCAAGTACCAAAAGGTCCATTGCAACCACTTGAAATTCCAGAATGGAACTGGGAGCACATTACCATGGATTTCATTACTGGTCTTCCCAAGGTTTCTCAAGGCATAGATGCAATTTGGGTCATTGTTGATAGATTGACCAAGTCTGCTCATTTTTTACCAATATGAGAAACTTATACACTTGAACGTCTTGCTCGTATGTACATAAACGAGATTGTTAGACTGCATGGTATGCCAGTATCCATAGTTTCTGATCGAGACCCAAGATTCACTTCACGATTTTGGGTTAGTTTATAAAAAGCTATGGGCACGGATTTACGATTTAGTTCGACATATCATCCTCAGACGGACGGGCAATTAGAGAGGACTATTCAAACTCTTGAAGATTTATTAAGACTCTGTGTCCTTGACTTCTAGGGAAATTGGGACAAGTTCTTACCATTGGTGGAGTTTTCCTATAACAACAGTTATCAAGCAAGTATTGACATGGCTCCATTCGAAGCGTTGTATGGAAGAAAGTGTCGTTCTCCGAAGATCTTTGGGATGAGGTGGGTGAAGCAACGTTGTTGGGACCGAGTTGAATACGTATGACTATGGAAAAGATTCAAATGATCCGACAACGTATAAAGACCTCACAAGATCGACAAAAGAGTTATGCTGATCTTCATCGAAAGGACGTGGAATTCGATATAGGAGATCATGTATTGTTATGTGTTGCTCCATGGAAAAAAGTTATGAGATTTGGAAAGAGAGTAAAGCTCAATCCTCGATTCATTGGCCCATTTTTAATCCTCGATCGAGTAGGAACTGTGGCCTATAGACTCGCTTTACCGCCAAGTATGTCTCGTGTTCATAACATTTTTCACATATCCATGTTACGTAAATATGTGGAAGACCCGAACCACATTATTGAGTTAGAACCGGATGAAATAGCGGAAGATTTAACGTATGAAGAGGTTCCTGTTCAAATCTTGGATAAGAAGGAACATATTCTACTCTCCAAGGTTATACCTCAAGTCAAAGTTTTGTGGAGAAACCACGATGTTGAGGAAATGACCTGGGAGTTAGAATCTGAAATGAAATCAAGGTATCCTTACCTCTTCCACATACTAGGTACGTACCCTAATTTCGAGGGTAAAATTTCTTAAGAAGGGGAGGTTGTAAGACCCCAGCTTTTATGAATAAAGATGATTTTTCTATAAATATCATTTTATGGAATGAATTTGATATAATGTTACAGTTGTGGGTAATATTTATAAACTTTACAAAGTATGCAAGTTGTTATATAATATTCGATTGGTCGGGGAATATTTATTTTAACAGGGAATATTCGTACGATGACACAATCATTGGTGGCCCCCACAACAGAATTATTGTCGGATTAAGAAAATGACAAAAATACTTTATGAAAATAACGGCGGAAGTTTTACCGTTAACTGTTGAAACACCCGGTGTTAAAAGTACAGGAATACACGTGGTTGCATAGTAGCACACAGTTTTGATTATTGATGCTTACGTGAGAAGTTATCTCAGTTTTGTTTCATTATATATATATATATATAAGATTGTTATTTACATATATTATATATATGTAAAGTTAACATGTAATGGGGGAAGAAAAAAAAAGAGATGATCGGGTGGGGGAAATTAAGAAAGTGTGGGTGTGTGTGAATAATAAGTATTTATATATATTAAATGTGGGTGAATGGGTTGTGGTGGAGGATAAAGTTTGGCAGGATATGTGATGTTATTTTCAAAGCTTGCACCTTATTGGTTGAACAATCCAATAATGCTATCAAACATGTGCATAAAGCTATTTTCTCAACTTGGCGTGTACTAGTTTTTTTTTTCTCTTTCTTCTAATTGGCCAGCACCTTGAAAAATGATGCACGGGTGGTAGGATTTTTCTAATATAGCATGTGTTATATATATATATATATATATATATATATATTATAAAATTTGGTTTTGAAAATCTAGCGAATGATTTCAGCCAGTGAATTTCAAACACTGTGCGTCCGTGAGAAAAATTCTTACACAGTGCCTTTCCATTCTCCTATAAATAGAAGCTCATTCCTTCATTATTTCTTACGAATTCACTGAAACTCTAGAGAGAGAAATTATAGAGAGAAAGAAGAAAAGTATTCTGCAACTTCACTACTCCTATATCTAGTACTCTTCTTTTAAAGGTAAGGGGTATTATTTCTTTTGTATTCATGAAGAGAACTTCTGTTATTCCATTCTTTATTATTACTCATTGAATAACTCAGATCTGCGACTACCCTATACTTGGTGAAATTCTTCTGTTATTCCGTTCTTTGTTATTATGTTGGAATAACCTGTCTATGCGAAGTACCGCATACATGGTGAAATTCTTCTATTATTCCATTATTTATCATTCTGTTGGAACATCCTGTTTGTGCTTTACGCATGACCTGATTCCGTTATTTATTATTCTGTTGGAACATCTTGTCCGTGCTTTACGCATGACCTGGTTCCGTTATTTAGTATTCTGTTGGAACATCCTGTCTGTGCTTTACACATGACCTGGTTTCGTTGTTTATTATTCTGTTGGAATAACCTGTCAGTGTGGTGTGACGCCCCCAAAATTAGGTATTAATCACCCATCTTGAGTCGCCAAATACATGGTACACAATACAAATACAAATTTAACTATACAGCTGTCGTGTATAAAACGACAAAACATAAACTGAGAGTTTAAACAAGAATACTGCTTTCTAGACAATATACATTCTCAATGGAGTCCTCATAGACAGTATACAAACTCAAATTCAGTCCTCATTATATTTATTGTCACACTATTTAACAGAATAGTGAGGACTACTAATGCTATCATCTGGACCGTCACTCCGTTCCCCGACTCGTCCTAGCTATATTCTCATTTCCTGAAGAGAACAGTTAAGGAAAGGGTGAGCTCAACTAGCCTAGTAAGAAATATTATGACTAAGATAATACAGAATAAATTATCATTAGTCTTCAACAATGTTAAACTGATAATATACAATAGACATCAAGTTTAACTGCAGTGGAATATGCAATCCATTAAAAGAGTCAATTAGAGAATAAAGCCTACTATCTTTTATGTTTTAAAAGGTTTTCAACAATTTTTATCGCTGAGACTCAGCTTAATAAATAAACCACCACATCTAATCATCCCTGTACCACGGTAAAGGATTTTCATTAAATCATCAATGGTCATGACTATACCGAATAAACCCTGGTCATAATCATACCAAAAACTATTCATCAATGCATTACAGGCCACTGAGGACTTTTATCACATTATTTATAACAGTCATGATTATACCGAATGATCCTCGTCATAATCATACTAAGTCCATCTACGCATCGTAAGCGAAGATGACTTTCAACATAATATAACATGAGGATGATGACAATGACATAATAATTCAATAAAACAAGTTCAAGAATTAATTTATCCAGGAACTAATAATGTCTAAATTGTCAACATGATATTTTTTTGTAAAGTAAAATTCAAGAATGCTCAGAAGAATATTTCCATGAATAGATAATGGATGAAGCGCAAATATCAAGGATATTCCACTAATTTCATGGAGTATAGAAGTCAAAACTTTAACCAATTGAGTATAATAAAGAATAAATGAAACTGCAAATGGATTTTCACTCCGCCATACGCAGAATCCACGATATCTGATCATTTCCACAATTTAATAAGGAATGAATACAAAGGATCATTCACCATGCATGTGGCAATCCACATAGACAGGTTATTCCAACGAAATAATAAATTCGGAATAATAAATAATGGAACCGAATCGTGTGAATTTCACCGGCGGCTGATATATTCCGATGAGAATAATAAATGCGAATAATAAATATAGAACCGTGTCGGTGAAATTCACCTCGATCGGATATTCAACAGAATAATAAAGATCTAATAATAAAAAAATTCACCAAGTATGCGGTACTTGATAAAAACAAAAGTTATTCCAACATAATAATAAAGAATGGAATAACAAAAGAAGAAGATCACCAAATATTGGGTAAACCACATATACAGGACATTCCACCAAGTATAGGGTAAACCGCGCATATAGGTTATTCCAATGTAATAATAAAAAATAAAATAACATAAGGATTTCACCAAGTATAGGGTATGCCCAGTATATCAAAGTTATTCAATGAGAATAAATAAGAATGGAGTAACAGAAGTTCTCTTCATGAATAAGAAAGAATAACACCCCTTACCGTAAAAGAAACTGGATATAGAAGGGGTAATTAACTCTTGGAACACCGAAGAGGCAAATAACTCTTAGAAAGCTGAATGGTCAAGTTACTATTAAAGCTCATGAATAGTAACTCATGAATAGTAACTCGTGAATAGTAACTCGTAAATAGTAACTCCGACACGAAAAGTTCCCCAAATATCCGATTTAACAATATAACCTCCAGACATTAATTAATATCGAAATAAATGTCAATTTTTACTAACACAAATAATTTTAACACAATGGAACTATCAAATTCATCTTTAGTCAACACGAACTTATCCATCATTAATATCATAACTCACAATATTTAACAACCAGGTCGTTCCCAAGAAAGAGGGGGCTTTCCAATAAGGATTTCTCCCTATCAGGCGTGCAATTAGGTGACCAAACCTCTCCTCGACAGAAACTTCTGACATTGTAAATATTGCAATTTAATAATATGAATAACTTTGTCGCCTCAATTATTAATTTAATAATATAACATATTATGCACATGATCTTCGTGACAATAATTGGATCAATAATATGAGAGATACGATCAAAGAATTACTATAGCAATAATACAATTATAACCGTGAGTGACTTCTTACGTAAGCATCAATAATCAATACTGGTACGCTACTATGCAACCACGCCAGACATCTTTGACTTTTACTTTTACTAAAAGTAGTTTAACAGTATTAATGGTAAAACCTCCGCTGTTATTTCCATAAAATATTTTTATCGTTTTCTAACTACGAAAGTACCTCTGTTGTGGGGTCCACCAATGATTGTGCAATCGTACGGATATTCCCGATAAAAAGAATATTCCCCGACTAAACGAATATTTATAACAACTTGCATACTTTGTAAAATTTTCAAATACTACCCATAACTATAACACTATCTCAAATCCACACCATAATATAAAAAATATTTCGAGAAATTTAAATCTTTATTTATAAAATCTGGGGTCTCACAATCTCCCCTCCTTCTGGAATTTCGCCCTCGAAATTTACGTACGTACCTAGTATGATAAAGAGGTGAGGATACCTTGAATACCTTTATCGTTGAAAACATTAAATTCATCTTTGCAATCCGGCAAAAGATATTCATTAACAATTCATCTTTGCACTACAGGTCAACTGTATAACCAATAATTAACAGTTCATCTTTGTACTACAGGCCAAAGATATACAACTGCAAAACCAATAATGCTGAGACTCAGATTAATAGTATCACGACCACGAATTATTCATGCACTACGGGCCAAGGATATTCGTGTTTTCAATTACGGTCATGATTATACCGAATAATCCCTGGTCATAATCATACCAAGTCCATCTATGCACTACTACGGAGATGACTTTTACCACATCATTTGTAACATTACGGTCATGATTATACCGAATAATCCCTGGTCATAATCATACCAAGTTCATCTATGCACGTAAGCCACAAATGACTTTCAACACAATATAAGCATGAGGATTATGACAATGATATAAATAATCAATCAAACGAGATAAATGATAAATATTAAACATTTATAATATAATTTATCCAGGGTTTAAGAATATTCCAATGTTATCAATCACTTAATAATCTCATAATCTAATATCATTAATATTATAACAATATTTTAATCACTTCTTAAACTTATAAACAATTTATTTCAATTGTTTACGCTTTACCATATAATGCATTTAATAATTCAAAATGCCATACTCATAAGATATCATCACCAATGATCAAATCCTCATCAAAAATATGCATATACTCTATATAGGATTCCACAGCCATAAAATCCTATTTTCCAATATTGTTACTTCACATAACATATTTAACTCATTTACTCATAACTAGATTATTTTCATGAAAAATACCAAATCAGTTCCAAAAATATTTCTTTTCTGGGATTTAGCATAATATAGTCCCATAATGAAAATATATTTTTCTTGGAATTTTTAAAATTCATTTACTATTTTTCAAAAATCAATTTCTAATTAATTCTTTAAGAAATTAGCTACCTCAAGTTTAACTCCAAAAATTCCCAAATCTTGGAAGGATCTTACACATGTTAATTTGAGCTTCCAATTTAAATTTCATGGTCATCGGAGTTATAGAACTCCAGTTATAGCGTTTTTCGTCGGAAAAAACTAAATATTGAAATGGTCATAACTTGCTCATTTTAAGTCAGAATGAACTCATTTTTGGACAGGATGTTCTTTATACCATATACTTTCATGTTCCAAAAGGCCAGAATTTTTCTCATAAATTAAGTGGCAGAAAATGCCCTTTTAAAAATAAGATCAGTAGCTTTTTTGAAATTTCCCTGCTTTTGACTCCTTTGCTAAAATCAGTCCACACGAAAATCTACAACTCCTTTTCCAGTGATTCCACTTGGAGATTCTACAAAACTCATAGATCTAACTCTAGGACTTGACCAAACTGGAAAATTCAAAATATATTAGGAGATATGGTCAATTGAATTTCATGTTCCATTTTTCACCAAAAATCTGATTTTCAACTCCTTGTGATTTCTAAGAAACTTTCATGTTTTCACATCTTAACCAACATAACTCATCATAACACTTACTAATACCACGTATACCCATGATTTTTATTAGTCCAATACTTTTATTATGACTTTCATCATAATCCACGTAAACTGTTCATTTTAGTTGAAGAAATATTTGAGGGTTTAAGAAATGGGTTTTATCTTTGAGGTCAATACAAAATTCGATTTCACGCTCTAAGTAGGCTAAGAAGTCTTCAAGAATACGCCAGGAAATTTATTAATAATAGAAATATCATTGAAAACTGTGACTCTCATCCAAGACTTGGATAGTACGTCACATTGATACCAACTGTGACTTCTATCCCTTAACCTAGATAGCACCTCACAATGATACCTATCAACTTGCCATCTTTATTCATGTTGTCACCTACAGAAAGTCTGGCCCCAGTGCATTCCACACTAGGAATTCAACAACGAAAGGTTCGGGGCTCTTTACTTATGGCTTGATATGACAATGATTGACTTTAGTAGTTTGGTTACTTGAATTCGCACAACAGGTTGGTTATGAATATAAAAGCTAACAACCTTACGAAAATCATGATGAGTAGTAAACTAATTGATTCCTAAAATCACATCAAAGGCAAGTATTTTCAAAAAGATAAGATCGACAGGTAACGTGAAAGTGTTTATTTGAATCAAACAAGATTTAAAAACAGTAGAGGTAACGAAGGCTACTACTAACGAAGTTTCAACCAATAAGTCAAAGTCTAACTTCTCCGGAGTCAAATTTAAACGTTGAATGCAAGCAAGAGAGATAAAATAATGGGTAGAACCAGTATCTTATAAGGTATAGACTTCGCAATTTATAATTAACTAACCCGTGCTAACCCGTGCTAACTTCGTTCGGGTTACTCACTCTTTTGAGAAGTCACGAAAAACGCTCTCCCTTACACTACCGATTTTGACTTTTTTGGAATGGTCTTTGGTGCCTCCATCCTAGCTGAATGGTCTAAGTGACCTTCTTTTCCACAATTATAACATGCTTTGGACGACATCGCACAGTTTGGACTGATATGTCCCTCCCCTCCGCATTTGAAACATATGATAGGTGGTCATTCTCCTTCCTTAACAACGGGTGCTGGTGCTTACGTCTTTCCATCATTGTTGAATTTCCTCTTCTTGAAATTCCCATTCCTATTATCTTGGCCATGATTACCACCGAAATGGTTACCATTCTTGGCATGATAATTTCCCCCATGATGGTTATCATTGTTCCAGATGACCACTGTTTGCCATTATGATTATTATCGTGTTGTTGGTCGTTGCCTTTTGGTTGTGCTGACTCATTATTACGCTCCAATAACTGAGCCCTATTCACAACATCTGAATATAAACAAAGTTTGTGAGAAATGAGGTATTGACGTATATTGGGTTTCAAACCTCTTAGAAACATTCGCGTCATTCGCTCCTCATTATCGACCAAATGGGATCTGTTGAGACAACTCGGCAAACTTAGACTCGTCTTTACGACACGCCATATTATTTTTCTTTAGCTTGATGAACTCCACCTCCTTCATGTGACGAATACTTTTGGGAAAGTACTTGTCGTTGAACAGCTCTTGAAACTTATCCCAAGACATCTTAAGTGCGTCAGGCTGGGTACGTTTTACAGATTCCCACCAGTAATCTGCCTCTTCACGCAACATAAAGGTCGCAAAGGGAACCTTTTGCTCCTCAGAGCATCCTAAGACATCAAATATCTTAGTCATCTGCTTTAACCACGTTTCCGCCTTAAGTGGTTCTGGCTTTTCCAAAAACTCCGGTGGTCCCAGCTCCTTGAACTGTTTAGCGGTGACCGACTGTGGGTCGCCATTATTTTTACCTGTATTATGAACAGGAGCCGCCTTCGTCTGATGTTGCATGAATTCTAAAAAGCTCCTAAACATACCGCCGTTCGTCATTTGATCAGTGTTGTTGTTTACAGGAGGATTATCGCCATCCTATCGCACATTATCCTGATTATTGATATATGGAGACTCAACGGTCTCCTGTGCTCCATTGCTTATCTCAACATTTTTGGATGCCATTTTCAAATACTGCCACAAAACAAGGGTTAATTAACATGTCACATATTATCCCTATACAATCGACCACCACCAATTAAATACCAAATAAACTTAGGTAGGTCATACTAGCGAAGGAATTTCCCGTCTCTCCCCTCTTAGTTCTTATCTCACATCTTAGCCAGAGATCATATCCCTAAGCTTTGATACCAACTGTGACGCCCCCAAAATTAGGTATTAATCACCCATCTTGAGTCGCCAAATACATGGTACACAATACAAATACAAATTTAACTAAACAGCTGTCATGTATATTACGACAAAACATCAACTGAGAGTTTAAACAAGAATACTGCCTTCTAGACAATATACATTCTCAATGGAGTCCTCACAGACAGTATACAAACTCAAATTCAGTCCTCGTTACATTTATTGTCACACTATTTAACAGAATAGTGAGGACTACAAATGCTATCATCTGGATCGTCACTCCGCTCCCGACTCGTCCAGCTTATATTCTCATTTCAAGAGAGAAACGGAAGGAAAGGGTGAGCTCAACTAGCCCAAGAAGAAATATTATGACTAAGATAATAGAATAAATTATCATTAGTCTTCAACAATGTTAAACCGATAATATACAATAGACATCAAGTTTAACTCGCAATGAATATCAATCCATTAAAAGAGTCAAGTAGAGAATAAAGTCTACTATCTTTTATGTTTTAAAAGGTTTTCATCAATTTTATCATTTGAGACTCACTTAATAAATAAACCACCACATCTAATCATCCCCGTACCACTAAGAAAGGATTTTCATTAAATCATCAATGGTCATGACTATACCGAATAAACCTCGGTCATAATCATATACAAAAACTATTCATCAATGCATTACACAGCCACTTTGAGGACTTTTATCACATTATTTATAATAGGTCAAATGATTATACCGAATGATCCTCGGTCATAATCATACTAAGTCCATCTATGCACGTAAGCCAAAGATGACTTTCAACATAATATAACATGAGGATGATGACAATGACATAATAATTCAATAAAACAAGTTCAAGAATTAATTTATCCAGAACTAATACCGCCTAAATTGTCAACATGATACTTTTTTGTAAAGTAAAATTCAAGAATGCTCGTAAGAATATTTTCATGAATGAATCTTCGGATGAAGCGCAAATATCAAGGATATTCCACTAATTTCATGGAGTATAGAAGTCAAAACTTTAACCAATTGAGTATAATAAAGAATATATGAACCGCAAATGGATTTTCACCCGCCATGAGGTAATCGTACGATCTGATCATTTCCACAATTTAATAAAGAATGAATACAAAGGATCATTCACCATGTACGTGTAATCGATCCACGTAGATAAAGTTATTCCAACGGAATAATAAATAATGGAACCAGGTCGGTGAAATTATTACCGAGCGGGATATTCCGCCGTAATAATAAATGCGAATAATAAATATAGAACTAGGTCGTTGAAATTCACAATCAATCGGATATTCAACGAATAATAAAGAAAACGGAATAATAAAAGAATTTCACCAAGTATGCGGTTGCTTATAAATGTGAGTTATTCCAACATAATAAAAAAGAATGGAATAACAAAAGAAGAAGATCACCAAGTATTGGGTAAGCCACATATACAAAGTCATTCCACCAAGTATAGGGTAAATCACATCACAAAGTTATTCCAATGTAATAATAAGGAATGGAATAACATAAGGATTTCACCAAGTATAGGGTATGTCACAGTATATGTGGTTATTCCAATGAATAAATAGGAATGGAGTAATGTGTTCTCTTCATGAATAAGAAAGAATAACACCCCTTACCGTAAAAGAAACTGGATATAGAAGTAGTGAAGTAGCAGAATACTCTTCTTCTTTCTCTCTATAATTTTCTCACTATAATTTCTCTCTCTAGAGTTTCAATGAATTCGTAAGAAATAATGAAGGAATGAACTTCTATTTATAGAAAAACTAAGAGTGGCTCTTGGTCTTAACGAAGGGTCAAAATGACTCTTGGTAATATTGAAGAGGCAACTACTATTTGCGAAGGGGTAATTAACTCTTGGAAAACCGAAGAGGCAAATCACTCTTGGAAAGCTGAAGGGTCAAGTTACTATTAAAACTCATGAATAGTAACTCGTGAATAGTAACTCATAAATAGTAACTCGTGAATAGTAACTCATAAATAGTAACTCGTGAATAGTAACTCGTGAATAGTAACTCGTAAATAGTAACTCGTGAATAGTAACTCCGACACGAAAAGTTCCCCAAATACCCGATTGAACAATATAACCTCTAGACATCAATTATTATCGAAATAAATGTCAATTTTCACTAACACAAATAATTTTAACACAATGGAACTACCAAATTCATCTTTAATCAACACGAACTTATCCATCATTAATATCATAACTCAGAATATTTAACAATCAGGTCGTTCCCGGGAAAGAGGGGACTTTTCGATAAGGATTTCTCCCTATCATGCACAATTAGGTGACCAAACCTCTCCTCGATGTAACTTCTAGACATTGTAAATATTATAATTTAATAATATGAATAACTTTATCATCTCAATTATTAATTTAATAATATAACATATTATACACGACATCTTTATAACAATAATTGGATCAATAATATGAGAGATATATGATCAGTGAATTATCAGAAGAATAATACAAAGATAACCGAAAGTGACTTCTTACGTAAGCATCAATAATCAATACTGCAGCTACTATGTAACCACGCCTATTACTGTACTTTTACTACCGGGTAGTTCAACAGTATTAATGGTAAAACCTTCGCCGTTATTTCCATAAAATATTTTTATTATTTTCTAACTACGACAGTACTTCTGTTGTGGGGTCCATTAATGATTGTGTCGTCGTACGGATATTTCTGACAAAAAGAATATTCCCCGACCAAACGAATATTTATAACAACTTGCATACTTTGTAAAATTTTCAAATACTACCCATAACTATAACACTATCTCAAATCCACACCATAATATAAAAAATATTTCGAGAAATTTAAATCTTTATTTATAAAATCTGGGGTCTCACATGCGGTCTATCGCATGCCTGGTGATTTCTTTTGTTATTCCATTCCTTATTATACTCAGTTGGTTAAAGTTTTGACTTCTATACTCCATGAAATTAGTAGAGTATCCTTGATATTTGCGCTTCATCCAGTATCTTTTCATGGAAATATTCTTCTGAGCATTCTTGAATTTTTCTCTATAAAGAAGTATCATGTTGACAATTTGGACGTTATTAGTTCCTGAATAAATTAATTCTTGAACTTGTTTTATTGAATTCTTATATCATTGTCATCATCCTCATGTTTATATTTTTTTGAAAGTCATCTGTGGCCTGTAGTGCATAGATTGACTTGGTATTATTATGACCAGGGATTATTCGGTGTAATCATGACTGTAATGTTACAAATGATGTGGTAAAAGTCCTCATTGGCCTAGTGCATTGATGGACAGTTGTTAGCATGATCATGACCATTGATGAATACACGAATATCCTTGGCCCGTAGTGCATGGATAATTTGTGGTCGTGATACTAATGAATATCCTCGGTAGTAGTGTAGGATGATGTGGATTATTTATTGTCGAAGTTCCAAATGAAAAAGTGATGAAATATCTTTTAAATCATAAAAGATAGTAGATTTTATTCTCTTGACTCTTTTAATGGATTGTTTGTTCTGTCAAGCAGCTTAAACTTGATGTCTATTATATTTTATCAATTTAACATTATTGAAGACTAATGATAATTTATTCAGCATTATCTTAGTCATAATATTTCTTACTAGGCTAGTTGAGCTCACCCTTTCTTTCACTATTATCTTCAGGAAATGAGAACGTAGCCGGGACTAGTCGGGGAACGGAGTGACGATCCGAGATGGTGTCTTAGTAGTCCTCACTATTCTATAAAATAGTGTAATAATAAATGTAATGAGGACTTATTCTGAGAGTGGATATTGTCTAGAAGAAAATATTTGTATTAAAACTCACAGCTCTTGTTGTATATTTAAGATTGTATTTGTATTTTGTACCATGTATTTGGCGACTCTGAATAGGTGATGTATACCTATTTTGGGGGCATCCCACAAACTATTAAGAAATGCGAGTTCTGGCTTGAGGAAGTAGCATTCCTTGGGCACGTGGTATCAAGTCATGGAATATCTGTTGACCTGACAAAGATTAAAGCCATTCAAAGTTGGGAAGAACCTAAATTAGTGACCGAAGTACGTAGCTTTCTCGGCTTAGCTGGTTATTATCGGAGATTCGGTTGGAGCGAGGAATGTGAAAAGAGTTTTCAAGAACTCAAGAGGAGACTCATTTCAGCACCTGTTCTAACAATACCATCTGGCTAAGAGGGATTTGTCATCTACAGTGATGTTTCAAGCAAAGGGTTAGGATGTGTTCTCATGCAACATGGGAAAGTCATAGCCTATGCCTCGCGATAACTCAAAGAATATGAGAGGAAGTATCCTACTCATAATCTAGAGTTGACAGCAGTCATTTTTGCACTTAAGATTTGGAGGCATTACCTGTATGGAGAGAAGGTGGAGATCTATACGGATCATAAAAGCCTCAAATATTTCTTCACTCAAAAGGAACTCAACATGCGGCAACGACGATGGCTTGAGTTGTTGAAAGATTATGGTCACAGTATCCAATGCCATCCTGGAAAAGCGAACGTAGTAGTTGATGCATTGAGTAGAAGATCATATGCGGGCACGAGTGCATTATTGTCAACGCAAAGGCCCATTGTGTATAACTTGGAAAAGATGGAAATTGAGTTAAAAACTCCAGGGACCCATGTGATGATGGCGAATATACGAGTAGAATCGACTTTAATCGATAAAGTTAAAGCTGCTCAAGCTACAGACCTGGAGCTGATACGTATGAGGAAGAAAGTAGAAGAAGGTGTTATTCTGGAAGCAAGAATCGATGAAGAAGGAATACTTCGAGTTAACTCCAGACTTTGTGTTCTTAATGATTTTGACTTGAAGTATAAAATCATGATGGAGGCGCACAACACACTGTTTGCAATCCATCCTGGGAGTACCAAAATTTATCATGATCTTCGACATACATTTTGGTGGAGAAATATGAAGAAAGAGATAGCGGGGTTTATCTCAAGGTGTCCAACTTGTCAACGAGTCAAGGCGGAGCATCAAGTGCCAAAAGGTCCATTGCAACCACTTGAAATTCTAGAATGGAAGTGGGAGAACATTACCATGGATTTCAAGCATCGGTCTTCCCAAGGTTTCTCAAGGCATAAATGCGATTTGGGTCATTGTTGATAGATTGACCAAGTCTGCTCATTTCTTACCGATACGAGAAACTCATACACTTGAACGTCTTGCTAGTCTGTACATAAACGAGATTGTAAGATTGCATGGTATGCTAATATCCATAGTTTCTGATCGAGACCCAAGATTCACTTCAAGATTTTGGATTAGTTTGCAAAAAGCTATGGGCACAAATTTACGATTTAGTTCGGCATATCATCCTTAAACGGATGGGAAGTCAGAAAAGACTATTCAAACTCTGGAAGATTTATTAAGACTCTGTGTCCTTGACTTCAAGGGAAGTTGGGACAAGTTCTTACCATTGGTGGAGTTTTCTTACAATAATAGTTATCAAGCAAGTATTGGCATGGCTCCATTTGAGGCATTGTATGGAAGAAAGTGTCGTTCTCCAGTATGCTGGGATCCGACAACGTATAAAAATCTCATAAGATCGACAAAAGAGTTATGCTGATCTTTATTGAAAGGACGTGGAATTCGATATAGGAGATCATGTGTTGTTAAGAGTTGCTCCATGGAAAGGAGTTACAAGATTTGGAAAGAGAGGAAAACTTAATCCTCGATTCATCGGTTTATTTTTAATTCTCGATCGAGTAGGAACTGTGGCCTATAGACTCGCTTTACCGCCAAATATGTCTCGTGTTCATAACGTTTTTCACATATCCATGTTACGTAAATATGTGAAAGACCCAAACCACATTATTGAATTAGAACCAGACGAGAAAGAGGAAGATTTAACATATGAAGAGTTACCTGTTAAAATCTTGGATAAGAAGGATCATATTCTACGCTCCAAGGTTATACCTCAAGTCAAAGTTTTGTGGAGAAACCACGATGTGGAAGAAATGACACGGAGTTAGAATCGAGATGAAGTCAAGATATCCTCACTTCTTCGATATATCGTATCGCACTCTAATTTCGAGGACGAAATTTCATAAGAAGGGAAGTTGTAAGACCCCAACTTTTATGAATAAAAATAATTTTCTCGAAATATATTTTTGAATATTATGGTGTGGATTTGATATAATGTTATAGTTGTGGGTAATATTTACAAATTTTGCAAAGTA
Organism: Panax quinquefolius; assembly: GCA_020205615.1. Lineage (NCBI taxonomy): Eukaryota > Viridiplantae > Streptophyta > Magnoliopsida > Apiales > Araliaceae > Panax > Panax quinquefolius. Next base: position 38,858,071 of record CM035155.1, on the reverse strand, counting down.
AGCAAGTGGTTATATAATATTCGATTGGTCGGGGAATATTCGTTTTAACAGGGAATATTCATACGATGGCACAATCATTGGTGGACCCCACAACAGAACTATTGTCGTAAAACGACAGAATTATCTTTTTATAAAAATAACGGCGAAAGTGTTACCGTTAAAACTATTGAACTACCCGGTAGTAAAAGTAAAGAATAATGTCTGGCGTGGTTGCGTAAGAGTACCACCTGTATTGATTATCGATGCTTACGTGAGAAGTCACTCAATTATACTCAATTATTACTACGATAATTCACTTGATCATATCTATCATATTATTGATTCAATTATTATCACAAAGATCATCCGCATAATATGATATATTATTAAATCAATAATTGAGACGACAAAGTTATTCATATTATTAAATTATAATATTTACAATGTCTGTAAGTTCACGATGAGGAGGTTTGGTCATCTAATCAGTATACCAATAAGGAGAAATCCTTATCGAAAATCCCCCTCTCTCTTGGGAACGACCTGGTTGTTAAATATTGTGAATTATAATATTAATGATAAATAAGTTCGTGTTGATTAAAGATGAAATTAATAATTCTATTGTGTTGGAATTATTAGTGTTAGTGAAAATCGACATTTATTTCAATAATAATTGATATTTGGAGGTTATATTGATCAATCGGGTAATTAACCGGATAAATGAGCAATTAATTGCTATTAATTCACATGATTATAACTATTTATTCACATGTGTGTACTATTGATTCACATTCTTGTACTATTAGGGGAGTTGGTGCAAGATTGATAATACTTGCATGACTAAGTTAAAAATAGAGGTATAGATGGAGGTACTATACTGTAATTCATATTTTCACATGTCTAGAACTATTGATTCACATGATTTACTATTGAATCAAATTATTTACTATTAGGTAAAGTGGTGCAAGTTTGATAATACTTACAGGACTAAATTAAAAATGAAGAAAAAGAGGAAGGTATTATACTGTAATATTTTGAGCCCTAAAACGTGAAATTATCGAAACTATATTTTTCTATAAATAGAAGCTCATTCTTCCTTCATTTCTCACCAATTCACTAAAGCTATAGAGCAATTATTATAGAGAGAAATTATAGAGAGAAAGAAGAAGAAAAGTCTGCTACCTCTCTACTACTCAGTATCCAGCTTCTTTCTAAGGTAAGGGGTATTATTTCTTTCAGATTCATGAAGAGAGCTCTCATTATTCCATTCTTTATTATTATGTTGGAATAACCTGCTACATCTAAATCTTTGCATACATGGTGAAATTCTTCATTATTTCATTCTTTATTATTATGTTGGAATAACTCAGAGTATGCGAAATCTGCATCGTGGTGGTGAAATTCTTCATTATTCTATTCTTTATTATTCTCATTGGAATATCCTCGCCTATTCGGATTACGCTATACCCGGTTCCATTCTTTATTATTCTCATTGGAATAACTCATTCGTCAGTATTGATCTATCGCATTTACGGTGAATTCTTCTCGTTATTCCATTCTTTATTATTCTATGGAATATCCTGTTTGTGCGAATTACGCATGACCTGGTTCCATTCTTTATTATTTTGTTAGAATAACCTGTCTATGTGGATTATCACATGCATGGTGAATGATCCTTTGTATTCATTCCTTATTAAATTGTGGAAATGATCTGTCTACGTGGATTACCGCATGGCGGGTGAAAATCCATTTCCAGTTTCATATATTCTATGATACTCATTTGGTTAAAGTTTTGGCTTCTATACTCCATGAAATTAGTGGAATATCCTTGATATTTGCGCTTCATCCAGTATCTTTTCATGGAAATATTCTTCTGAGCATTCTTGAATTTTATTCCACAAAAAAGTACCATGTTGACAATTTGGACGTTATTGATTTTTCGGATAAATTAAAATTATAAATCTTTGAAATTTATCCTTGAACTTGTTTTATTGAATTATTATGTCATTGTCATCATCCTCACGCTTATATTGTGATTAAAGTCATCTTCGCTTACGTCATAGATGAACTTGATATGATTATATTGACTAGGATTATTCTAAGATAATCATGGCCGTAATGTGACGAATGATGTGGTAAAAGTCTTTATCGACCTATAGTTCATTGATGGATGATTATAGGTATGATTATGACTGTGATTATTCTAAGATAATCATGACCATCACGAATACATGAATATCCTCGCCGTAGTGCGTAAGTGTATGATGGTTTTATTTATTAAAATTTGAGTCTCAATGATAAAGTTGATGAAAATCTTTTTAAATCATAGAAGATAGTAGATTTTATGCTTTACTTGACTCTTCTAATTGATTGCTTGTTCCGCTGCAGTTAAACTTGTTGTCTATTATATTCTGTCAGTTTAACATTGTTGAGGGCTAATGATAATTTATTCTGCATTATCTTAGTCATAATATTTCTTACTGGACTAGTTGAGCTCACACTTTGCTTTCATTGTTCTCTTCAGAAAATGAGAATATAGTTGGGACTAGTCGGGGAAAGGAGTGACGGTCCAGATGATAGCATTAGTAGTCCTCACTATTATATTAAATAGTGTGATAATAACTGTAATGAGAACTCCATTGAGTGTGAATATTGTCTGGATGACAATATTTGTATTAAAACTCACAACATATGTATTGTCGTATTTTACACTATAGTTGTATAATTAAGTTTTTAATTGTATTTTGTACCATGTATTTGGCGACTCAAGATGGGTGATGTATACCTGTTTTGGGGGCGTCACACTTATACACAAAAGAAATACGCATAATATTATAGAAGAAGAATTCTCTGATTCTGGTGTGATTTTTATTTCTTAACTAAGCAACCTATTTATAAGAAAATGACAGAGTAGTATTTCAAATCTCACGGACGAACAGAAAGGAAAAAAAATAAAATCTACGGACACACAGTAAGTTTAAAATAATTCAAATAAAACAAATAACTTTATATATAATATAATATATTCTAATAAAATAAATAACTTTATATAATTATAAAAAAAATTGTTTTATTACCATAATAATAATAATAATAATAATAATAAAAAAAAACTGAGATCAATTTCTACCGATAGTTTGAATAATTTGACACGTTCTCCCATGAAATAATAAGTCAAACTTACAACAAACGTCTCATGACAAACCCTTTTATTTATATCAAAAATTGAATAAATATCTATCACAAATCACTTATCTTCAATCAATACATTTTTAGTCTTTCAACAATTATTCATCATTAATATTATAACTCACAATATTAACAACTAGATCGTTCACAGGAAAGAGGAGGCTTTCCGATAAGTACTTCTCCTTATTGGTGTGCAATTAAAGAACCTAACATCTTTCCACGACAGAACTTTTTAGACATTGTCAATAATGCAAATAATAATATGAGTAATTGTGTCATGTCAATTATTGATTTAATAATATAAAATATTGTATAGATATTACTGTAACAATTATTGAATAAATAATATGAGATACTATGAAGCAACTACTGTGGCAATTATTGAATATTGAGTGATTTCTTACGTAAGAATCAATAATCAGAGATAATGTGCAATACCGTATGTTACTGTGCAACAACGCTTATTACTGTATTTTTATCACCAATTATTTTAACAGTTTAACGTTAAAAGTTTTGTTGTTATTTTATAAAAATATTATTTCAGTCGCTTTCTATATCTGACAGTTATTCCGTTGTGGGTGTCCATCAATGATTGCATTATCGTACGAACATTCCCCGACAAAAAAAATATTTCTCGACTAAACGAATATTCCCCGATAAAACGAATATTTTATGACAACTTGTTTACTTTGTAAAATTTGCACATATCACTCATAATTATAACATTTATGAAATTATTACCTTACTATTTAGAAGAAAATTAAATCTTTATTTATAAAAAGTTGAGGTCATACAATTTCATTTATAAAATTTTAAAAAATTAAGAATATATTTTTATTTCATATATATTCCTGAAATAATTGTAGTTAATTAGTATAGTAATGTGATACAATGATGAAATTTTGATGACAAATATGAGTACATTGTGTCTTTTAGATTAATCTTTACTAAAAAAAAAGTACTCTTTTTTTTTATAAATGAACTAAGAATATGCCTTAAATTCATTCTCATCCCGCACTACATTATTAAACCTAACACCAGGTCCACCACCAATAAACCTTGTCTCCCCCTTTCTTTTAATTGGCCTGGTTGTTACAAAAGCCACTTTTTCTGTCTTTCTCATCCCGCATTACTAAATATAAATTATTTTAGAATTTCAACTAAGTATTAATTGCTTAATTTTTAATATTATTCCAAATAATAAATATAACTTTGGTTCTTTAATTATTTTTTGACTAATAAATAATATTATCTTTTTCCAATACAAGGGCAATATAGACAATTGATAGTATATTTAATGTTTTATAATCATTTCTTTAATACTTTTGCACAACTCTAAAACAGAAACGGAAGGAGGAGTGCATTAATAAACCTAACACCAGGTCCACCACCAACAATCCTTGTCTCCCCCTTTCTTTTAATTGGCCATGTTACAAAAGCCACTCTCTTTTTCCGTCCTTTACAAAATCTACACATTCACGAAATCCATGCACTACAAATGGATCATCAATCTTATGTTTTAGTCTACGAAGTTCTCATCTTTCAATAGCAAGAAAGAATACCCCCACGCCCACGCCAACGCCCACCCCCACCCCACTCCACCCCAACCCACCCCACCCAAAAAAAACAGAGCAGAACCCAAAATTAACCAATCCCAAGTTCTCAAAAATCTCGACCAATTGTCAATATGTCTGTAACAATAACAAGATTTGAAGAAAACCCAGAAGAGAAAGTCCATGATTTAGCTTGTTTATCCCCATTCGTCCCCAAAAAATGGGCTGCAAATTTCACGCAGGTGGCATTTTTGGAGCTGAAAAAGCAGAGGGGAATAGCAATTCCATTGGTGGCAATGAACTTAACATGGTTCGTTAAACTAGCCATCACCACTGCATTTCTTGGCAGGCTTGGAGACCTGCAGTTGGCCGGTGGCGCCCTCGCCTACACATTTGCAAATGTCACCGGATTCTCCGTATTTAGTGGACTTTCCAGTGCTATGGAACCCATTTGTGGCCAGGCTTATGGGGCTAAAAACTTCAAACTTATGCATAAATCACTTGTTATGACAATTTCTTTGTTACTAATAACGACAATTCCTGTCTCTATCTTATGGCTTAATGTGGATAAAATCCTCATTTACTTTGGCCAACAAAAGGACATTGCCATGATTGCGAAAAAATACCTCCTTTTTCTCCTACCTGATTTGGCAATTACTTCATTTTTATGCCCTTTAAAAGCCTACTTGAACTCACAAAGTTTAACCGTTCCTGTTATGTTGAGCACTGCTTTGGCTGTGGCACTTCATGTGCCTATCAATATATTCCTTATGAAAGCTAAGGGCCTCGAGGGAGTTTCAATGGCGACTTGGATTTCTGATCTAATCATCGTGGTTTGGCTCACCGTGTATGTTTTGATGGACGAGATTAAAAGAGAAGGGAACTGGAAGGAAGGAGGGTGGTGGGAGCAGGGGATTCAGGACTGGATCAAGTTGCTCAAGCTTAGCGGACCGTGTTGTCTAACCATGTGCCTTGAGTGGTGGTGCTACGAAAGTCTAGTCTTGTTAACCGGATGGCTCCCAAACGCAAGCCAATCAATTGGGGTTTTAGCAATTGTTCTGAATTTCGACTACTTGGTTTACTCTGTTGTGCTCTCTCTGGCTACATCTGCATCCATTCGTGTGTCGAATGAGCTTGGGGCAAATCAACCTGGCCACGCCTATCAGTCTGCGTGTGTGTCTTTGGCTTTGAGCGTGATCACAGGCTGCATCGGTGGCTTAGTAATGATGGCAGCTAGAGGTGCTTGGGGGCATTTGTTTAGTCATAACAAGGGGATTATAAGAGGGGTAAAAAAGATGATGTTGCTAATGGCTTTGGCGGAAGCGGTGAATTTCCCATTAGGAGTTTCTGGAGGAATTGTGCTAGGAACGGCTAGACCATGGTTGGGAATGTATGCAAATCTTTGTGGGTTTTATTTGTTCGCCTTGCCTTTGAGTGCGGTTTTGGCTTTTAAGGTCCATCTTGGGCTTGCAGGACTGTTGGTGGGTTTCTTTGTTGGGATAGTGGCTTGCTTGATTTTGTTGTTGGTGTTTGTTGCGAGGATTGATTGGGCTGAAGAAGCTGGTAAGGCACAAGTTCTTGCCAGTCATGTGGAAGAGGGCCAAGAGGCTGTTAAGGAAGATGGGGATCACAAAAATTCGGCAACCGTTGATGTTGTACTATAACAAGAGACTGCGGGTCTTATTTCTGGGATTTGGGACTAGTATATTTGGTTATTAGGGTTTATAGCATCTGCAGTGGTAGCACTAAACTTAGTGTATTTACCCATAGTACTAATTACTAGCCTGACAAATCTACTTTAGAGAGACTGGGCCGTGACAGAAGTAGATTTGTCAGTACGGGGAAAAAAATATTATTTTAGAGAGATTATTAATTTATAGAGTTTGTACTGTATATATCTTTTAAAGGTGTTATTCAACAAGTATAATAGATCAGTTGCAATTCCAAACTACTTACTTTGGCATCATATTTTAACTTCTTTTGCACCAGGTAAGTATCAGTTTATTTACCTTCCATTAACCAGGACTTCTTGTGTCTTTTTTAGCTTCAATACCATGCTTGCAATTTCATTTTTTTGAGCCAAAACATAAAATGAGCAATGTAGAAACACCATGCGTATTACCAAGGGTGGTGAAATGGAAGGATGTAACAATTATGTCATCCTATCACATCCCACCATCAACAATCAGACATACACTTGTGATGCTGAAAAATCATTTTATTCTTTCAATTCAAACATAGCATAACATAAGAAGTAAACGAATATAAAGAGAAAATGAAACTAACCCTCAATCGAACATATAAGCTTATAAAACATAAAAACAAAATTCCCATAAGAAGTTCTTCCATAAAATTCAGACTGGATTAATGGCATATAAAACTTAATTTTGGAATTATGTATGATTTTTTTATATATTGTTAGTTACATAGATAATTATCGATATTATTTAAGCTAACTCCATACTTTTATATCGCAATCATAACTCGGAAGGAAATTTTAACAAAATATCATAGTAGTCAATGGGCTGAACTTAAGGTCAGTTCAAAATCAAACAAGTAAGAATGATGGGCCTCAAGGCTCAACCCAGAGGTTAGTGGGCTGGGGTACATACACAATTCCAAAATTATTCCACCAGCTCTCAAACAAGTTGTTCCCCACTTATCATAGAAAAGTAGCCCTCTTCCAGAAGGATATAATATAACTAGTAGTAATATAAGATAAACATGTGTGCTAGTGTTACAAAAGTAGAATAATAAACAATACAAAAAAATTCAAGGCCTTTCATCCCAACCAGAAATTAACAAGGCCTTGCAGTCCCCTTCCCCATTATTACATTTTTGTTTCTATACTAAAGTATTTTCTTTGTTTCAAAATTGAAGATTTTAAAATAAAAACTCTCAAGAAAAATTTTATTTTTTCAAACATATCCGTGGTATTATTTAAAAATGTAATTGGTTCGTGATAGTACTCAGTTAACAAAAAATAAAAGTAACGGCAAGTTAGGAAATTTATGTTGCTATATAATCTAAACTTCGAATTGTTAGCGGTTTTGGAATTGGTTAACAGTTTATCGGCATCTTCAGTAAGGTATACTATATCATGGACTATATTTAGTCCATATGACGTCAATCTATAAGATAGTCTTTCAATCCTTCCAGCAAATGGACTATCTCATGGACTATAATATTAAAAGATTATATTATATTTAATGAATTATTGTCCACCAATCATTCTTCTACACTACCATTTAAATATATTAAAAATTTATAGTCCACCAAACCAAGTTCCTAGATATAGTCTCTTTGTTTTGTCAGAAAATACTTTAGACTATATTTAGTCTGCCTGCGGTAGCAAATTCTGAGTTTTAGACTAAATTTAGTATAGAATTTGAGCATTTTCGGCCTACTGGACTCTTACGTACACTTGTTGTAATTTTTTATAAGAAAACAGATGATTTTCAATTTTTATGGGGCTTAACAAAAGTAATGGTTGAATCAGTACAACCACATTCAATACTATATCATCATGATTAGGAGTATTTTCATGGGCCTTAACTCATTTGAATTTTGAGTTGATGAATATCTTTGCAAATGTGCTTCTGAAATGTGATTTTGTAACTGATTATTTGTTAAATAGAAACTACTACTACTATCTTATAAGTAGGACACACCAAAATATTGCTGCTAACCTCATTTATTTTATTATTTAATATTTAAAACAAAACATTGGATTACCATGTTTTTAAAGGCTCGACAAATAAATGCTTGCAGTTGCTGGGAGTATTGAATGAAGCTGGGTATTTACCGAAAATGTAGGCAATTCAAAATGCTTTCCATGCAACTCCGGAACTTAGGAGTTGTTTGATAAAAACTGAATGAATCTTAATCTGAATGAGCTGAATTTGAATCAAAAAAGTTATTTGATAATTGACATGTCTGAATCATCAAAATAATATATTTTTATTATTTTACCTCTCTGAAAAAATTTAAAATTGTTGTAAATTTATTTAATATTATTTAATATAATAGTTAATATTGTAAAAAATATATATATAAAATATTTCATTCAGTCGTCATTGACCCATTTAGCCAAAAAAATGAGACTTAGTCCCTTAGTTGTTCAAAGGGTACTTATTGCAAAAAAAAATCAGAAATTTTATTGTGAGTTCAATTATAATCTGCAACACAATTACTTTATAAAATTTGACAACTGCTCAACAGAAAATTCATAAAATGCAGAAGGGTGGGTAGTTTATACCCAGTTCTAGCTTGTATTCATAACAGTTGAACAAATTCATCAACAGCTTCAGTTGAACAAATATCAGGTATATTCCGGTTACATATACTGAGTCATTTATCCCGAACCTACCAGTTCGAACCGGTAGCCAAATATCGAAAATATCGAAAAAAATTGCCAACCCCTGGCCATATGAAATTGCCAACCCCTAACCATATGGTAGTTATTAATAAGTGAAATATTAAAGTCATGAACTAAATTGGGCCTGCCCTCCCTTCAGTCCATGAGGCTTGAATCACCTTATTTTACAAATAGACAAAGAAATTATATTCGAATTGGGAATTCCAATTTAGTAAAAGGGATGTAAACCAATTGGTACATTGTTCCGAAGCTAGAGCCATGTGAAGGAGGGCCGAATTTAAGTTTTTTTTTCTTTTGGTGTTTTTGGTTAAATGATAAGAGTACGTTTGAATCAGCTTTGAGGTCAAACAAGACTCGGTGTGTTTGATAAAACTGAATGAAATAGTTTTGAATGTTTAAGTAATCTGAATGAGCTGAATGAAACAGAATTCTAAATACTGAATGAAAAAAGTTATTTGATAATTGAAATGTCTGAAACATCTGAATAACATATTTTTATTATTTTATCCTTTTGAAAAAATTCAAAATTGTTGTAAATTTATTTAATATTATGGTATTACAAAGATTGAACTTGCAAAAAGGTCCTACTTACTTATATATGACAGTGTGGTTCCTTAAAAAAGAAAATCAATCGAGGATAAAAGAAATCTCCCTACACAAATAGTACATTAATGGTAAAAAGTCAATAACAAGACTAATAAAATTCTTACATTAATGGTAGAAATTATTTTATAATATCTAGACTAATAATTTTAAGTCTAAATTTGAAAACAAACAAGACACATGAGATTAATAGTCGTATCCCATATATAATTTTTACAAACAGACATAGGGGGTGTTTGATAAAAACTGAATGAATCTGAATCTAAATCTGAATGAGCTGAATATGAATATGAATGAGTTGAATCTGAATCTGAATGAAAAAAGGTGTTTGATAATTGACATGTCTGAAATATCTGAATGACAAAATTTTATTATTTTACCATTCTGAAAATAATTCAAAATTGTTATAAAATTATTTAATATTACTTAATATAATAGTTAATATTTTTTTAAAAAAATTAAATTATTTTTTACTTCATTCAATTTCATCTAAATCGTTCAATTAAAAAATCTGACTTACCAATTCGAATTAAAAAACAAACGACCGACCGATTCATTGAACCATTCAATCATTCAGCTCTAAACAAACACCCCTATAGTCTCGGTAGTTAAACTATTTCGAATAAATCGTGTTATTATTTTGAAGGTATCAAGTACTCTGGACGGTTCGAACGAGATTCATGGCATCCAGCACATACATGTCAATAATTAAGGGACAATGGTCCCCAAATATTTTAATTTTTAAATCTCTGACGGATACACTGCATGACCATGACCATGACAACTAAAAAACTACACCGTGCAAATTATAAGTACAGAATAGTAGGGAAAATGTGAAAGGAGACATAATTAAGGTATTGTTTGTCACGTGATTTAGTTCATTTATAAGGAGCAAGAACTGGTAGTTACTACTTATTAGTTTCGGTTGCTGCACGTGACCTAGGAGCCTGTTTCTTCTAATTATGTACCCCGTTTGGCATACTACTTGAGTAATTACTTCATCTGTTATGCATCTTCATCTTCATGCCTTGATGACTAACTAAGTTCACAGTATAGCTATTAGTATAATGTAGTTTACACTGTAATCACAAGTCTAATGTAACGCGTGATTAACTGATTCTTTGTCATCATTTGAACAATCTTAATTACAAAGCAAACCTCTAAACAGTCAGATGGGTTAAGATTACTGCAAGTGCTTGGAACCTTCCTTCACCATCAACTTTATAGTACAAATTTGCAGGTGCAATATTAGTGTTTGTTTGCATTGTAATTCTGTCTTTTCATTCATGAATTGGTAATTCTTCCAAAGGATGTGTGCATTACTCATTAGGTCTAATTGATATGCATACATTATTTGGAGTACATAATTCAAATATGATGGATGAGACTAGTTTGATTTAAAGCTTTGAAATCCTAATACTAATGAATAGATTCCAAGAATTTAAAATATAATCTCAAAAAAAAAAATTATATCTTTTGTGCGAAAGGATTAACGTTAACGTGATACTGATAAAATATATTCTTGAGAGTTATTGATGTAAGGATTAAGAAACAGATCTACAGTTGATTGACACTCGTGTTCAATCTTATAACTAGTTTTAAGCATCTCTAAATTTTTACTCTCAATTTTTTTTTCTGCTAAATTGAGAGTATTATAAAAAGAAAGAAAGGATTATAAAAAAAAAGGGGCATACCCCCACTAAACTGTTATAGCAGACACATCAAATACAGGCCAATAATGTTTAAATTATAATCAGAAGGGCCAGACCCTAAGGCATGGGTATATGTTTAAATATTTACTAAATTTCTTGACATTGTATAACTTACATTTAATAATTTTAATGGAGTCTTCAATTTCGTTCATTCCATATTTGTAGACAATCAAAGCCAAACATAGATTGATGGTGCGGGATGTCATCCAATCCATCCTAGTAAACCGAATATTATGACTCACAATATGCTCCCAAGTGAATGGTAACCCGATCCAGCCACGATAAGCCAAAACAGTTTTTAATATGAGCTAAGACATGTCACATTCAAAAAAAAATAATGAGCAACGGATTCAGCTGCCCCATTACACAAACAACAGGACTCAAGGGGGCAAATCACAATCCTGTTATGAAAAGCCAACCAAAGGAAGAAAGCATACCGAGGTACCTGCAGATTATGCCAAACCATTTTGAACCAACTCACCTTTGGGACAACAAAACGGATAGTAGCCCAGATGGTAGATGCCTTAACTCTAGATTGACCCGCCCAAAAAATACGATCTGGATTAGGAGAAGGGGGGAAGCTGCAGCAGCTTTTGGCTTTTGCTTCATGGATATGATACTAACATGGGTAGAGACAGGGTTCCCATGAGCCGTTGAGAATTATTGCACTTACATTGGCATTAAAAGGGATGTCGGAGTAAAAAACAATGGGAGCAGTAGGATGCACTGCAAGGGTATCGACAAGGTCTTGCCATAATTTAATGGATTGCCCATTATGAACTTTGTATTCAATGAACTTAGAAGCCAACTCTCTAAGGTTAAGAACCTTTCGTCATATCCATGATGCATCAGATGGAATGGGAGTTGTCCAAAAATTATGCCTCAGCAAAATAATTTTGCGAATCCATTCAGCCCAAAAGGAAGTAGAATTAAAACACACAACCTGCCATAAATGATAGAGAATCTGAGCTTTGTTCCAATCTTCCACTCTTTTCAGACATAAGCCCTCTCAGAAAGTGGGAGTGTAACCTCAGGTGCTGTTTGTTTATATGTGATTGCCTTCTAATAGTATCTCTTTATTCTTTAGGCGTAATCTTTATTTTTTTTTTTTTTTCACTTACCGAATGAATCTCTTAATCAATAAAGATGTAAAATAAAATCTTGATAATTAAGAAATAATTAAGAGGTACCTCTTAATGAAATTTTTTTGATAATTTTTTTTATATAAATATATTCAATAATATTATGCACTCATTTTTATTAAATTGAATATTTATAATTATTAAATAAAATTTTACCTTTTAAAATGGTAAAATAGTGTCATTAAGTGACAACTTACTTTTTAGTTATCAAACCATTTTTTAGATTTAGACCTCATAACCATTCAGATGATCTAATTTATTAAGACATCATAATCATTCAGATCTATCCGCCCTTAACATTGCAATCAGATAGCAGAGGTGAAACGTCTGATATCTAATCAAAATCTATCCGCCCTTAACATTGCAAAAGGTTTGATTTCAAACTTTTAACATTTATCTAGCTCTTTTATGTCAAAATTTTGAGATCTCAAACTTTATCCAATTTAATGATGGCTAATGCTCTACTTCAACATTGTTTGATTTGATTTCAGAAGATAATACTTTGATTGTACAATTAATTTTTAAAAGATTTAAAAAAATAGTACTTCCTCCGTCCCTAATTATTTGACCTTTTAAAGGTGGGCATAAGAATTAAGAAAATAATTAGAAAGCATTAAGTATAGTACTTAATTGTCTATAATACCCTTAAATTTTTTGTTAGGATAAGGAGAGTTTTGTTGTGATAAAGACAGTTTAATGAAGGGTAATTTTAGAAAATTGTCATTAATTCTCCTAGATTTGAACAAACGTCAAATAATTAGAGACAAATAAAAAACTCTAAAACGTCAAATAATTAGGGACGGAGGGAGTAACTCTTAATCAAAAATTAATGTGCAATCCCATACTTTATGCATAAAATTGTGCACAATGCAACAAAAAATTATATTAGTGCATATTTGAACATTATATCTTACAAAGTATAATAGCTGAAATTGTTTGGTCAGATTGCATAACTCCCAACAGTTAAAAATAAAAAATAAAAAAATTATGTAATAATTATAAAAATTAAAATTTGATAAGTTGACTACACAGACAATATTAAATTTTGACACATTATTAAAGAAATACTTATGTTAATAAAATACATAGCATAACAACTTTTAACTACGAATTAGTACTTATATTTTAATGACGTGTGATGATTCTAACTTATATACACAATTAGTATATTAAATTTTAACTCTATTTATTTAAAAAAACACAAGTTAAAATCAAGTGAGATTTGCAAACACATACAATATTTAGTCACGTTTAAGGCTGTAAAAATTCGATATAAACTCCACCCAAAATATAAATAATTTAAATATGAGCAAATTTTAAAATTCGATAAATTATTTAAATTTTTTCAAATTATAATTTTATATTGATATTTAAATAATATTCGAGATCGTGTTCAACTCAATAACTAAACGAATTTTAATTAAAATTTATTTTATACTCAATAATTTTTATGTACTAAATTTAAATAACTCAATATTTGAATCGATTATGCCTTAGATTCGCGTCAGTCGGAAAACATGCGTCCACTGTCTCCCGGAGTGATATGCGGCGCCGCTGTGGACAGTTGTAAATTCCCGCCCACTATAATGTCCGTCCTAATTTCGAAATTGGCGCCAGGATTTTAAACGGTCAAAAAAGCCTATAAAAGCTCAAGACTTGGCGGTATTTCCCATGTATTATAAATTTTAAAAAATCTAAAAAAGATAACCAATGACAGACCTCTGAGCTGTCACCCACGTGGAAAAACGTCCTTTTCCCTTGTAGATGACCTCTCGTCTCTGCCAAAAGCCACGCCAATATTTACTCAATAATCCACCAATCACAATCAGTTGACGTGGGCCTCGCTCCCTCACTAACCATTCAAAAACTCAAATGAGACATAAAAATTAGATATAAATATATTTAAGTTTTATTTAATTGAATTTTGATTTTAATAATAAGTACAAATATAAATAAGTGAAATTTAAATATATTAATGTCTAATTTTTATGCCTATTTAAAAGAGTTCCTAACGATTTGTTTGGCAAAAATTATATGTGGATATAAAAATTAGACATAAAAATTGAACATGAATATATTTGAATTTCACTTATTTGTATTTTGAATCTAAATGATACGTAAAAAAATAAATAGATAAAATTCAAATATACTCGTGTTCAATTTTTATGTCCGCCTAGAATAACTTGTCTCGTTAAATGCAGTTGATCCGTTTGGCGAGATATAGTTTACGCTCCCATTTTAAGTCTCGGACCCAAAAATAATTTGGGAACTTAATTCATAATGGAAAATAATAATAAAAAAGATATGTTTATTTGTTTTCATATTGTTATTGTAAGACCCCAACTTATTATAAATAAAATTAAATTTTTTCCATTTATTATTTTGAAATAGTAAGGGTTGATTTGATTAATGTGGATAGTTATGGGTAAAATACGCAAATATTTAAAATAAGCAAGTTTGTTATAAAATATTTGATTAGTGCGAATATTCTTACTTTGTCGAAAATATTAAATGCGACGAGCGGTTGTTTCATAAAGTACCCATAATGGAAAGCGATTGGATGAAGAAACGACAAGATATAAGTTGTTTATAAATAACGGTAACAGAATTATTCACAATTATCTTGTTGAAATACTCAGCTGGTTAAAATACAAGAAGACACCAGTATTGCACCAATTATTGATTCTTACGTAAAAGGCACTACTCAATAATTGTTACAAATAATTACTGTTTCAAGATTTTATTTTATTGATTCAATAATTGTCATATTGATATTTTATATTACTTGTTGTTTCAATAATTGTCATTACACGGATTTTTTATTATAATAATTCATATTATCTTAATAATATTATTGGATAACATTATTAGCGATGTGTAAAAGTTCTGTTTAAGGAGGTTATGTGACACCCCAAAATAGGTATATACATCACCCATTCGAGTTGTCAATACATGGTACGTGCGAAACAACTACAACTTTATTATTACAACAAGAAAACTGAAGTTTGAATACAAATATTATCTTCTAGACAATATCTATACCCAAATAAATTCTCATCACATTTATTGATACATTATTTTATAAAAATGGTGAGGACTACTAAACAACTCTCTCTAGAACCTTCATTCCATACCCCGACTAGTACTCGTTACATTCTCGCCTCTTGAGAAGAAAAATGGAACAAAAAGGAAAAGGATGAGTTCAACTAGTCCAGTAAAGAATATTATGACTAAGATAATATACAACAAATTATCGTTAGTCTTCAACAGGGAAAAAATCTGAGAGAATACATTAAACAACAAGTTTTAGAGCAATATTCGTTTAAAAATATTAATTCATGAAGAGTTACGTAGAGGATGAAATCTACTAATATCTATGAATTTAACGATCCATCATCATTATTTTATCCTCAGTAACATCAATCAATATTCATCTTGAATCAAATATTCATCTTTGCACTAATGGCCAAAGATATTCATTAATCGGTCATGTTCATCTAAACACTGCTCATCTTTGCTACTACTACCAAAGATATTCATCAAGAAATCATTCATCTTTGCACTACTGTGCCAAAGATATTCAAGAATATCATCATTTAGGACCGAGGATGATGAAAATATTTTAAAAGAAAAGCGAATCCAAAGGAAACAAAAGAACAAGTATTAAGGATTCAGATTTCAAATATTTCATGTCCAAAAATACCTCATAAATAATCATAGTGGTGTAAAATTCAAGAATAATCAAAACATGGATACAATCAAAGCTAAGATCCACAATAGATATTTTGGACTAAAAGGAAAAATTTTATTTTTACGTGAATAGTGTCGTATTCATGAATTGTGTCAATATACGTGAATAGTCTTGATATCGTGAATAAGTAACTCCTAAGACAAAAATTTTCAAATTTGATTAAAAGTCCAGGATCAATACTTGACGATAATGATATTGAAAGAAATAATATCATTTTAAAATAATATCCCTTACCTTACAAAGACGGTGCTTTCCGATGAAAAATCTGATATCTGTATTTGAAGGGAAGTCAGCACTTGAAGATAACAACACTCAAAGTATACTCACAAGAATACGCTCAATATATCGAGATAGAAATAGAGAGAAACTTCGGTTTAAAGGTGTGATTTTCAATTCTAACCCAAGACCTATATTTATAGAAAATGCTTAGAACACCAAAGTAGAAAATTTGAATATAATATTAATATATTTTCACATTTTCCTTAGCCCACCTTAGACAACCGATCCCACCCATTTGAATCACATGAGGGCCAACTTAGTTGCAAAAACGCTTTTCTCAAAATAATTAACTAAAATTCCCAAAAATTAATTATTTGAACTTCTAACTTCAATAATTCATAATAAATAGCCCTTTTATCGTAAAATTGAATCTCACTACATTTTATAGGAAATTCAATTCTCTACAACTTTGCAGAGAAAGTTTTACAAATTCCAAATGTAAATTGACCAAAAATCCACTAACTACGATTTTACAGTGCTATAATCAAATTTCTATTCCAATAATTGTGTCCACCAACACACAAAACATGTGTTAAACATTTAATGCCACAAAAATACTCTTCCTCATCATATACTCATATATCCCACATTCATTGTAAAAATATCATCGTTAATATATTATTAAAATAATATATTTAAATGAATTATTTTATCAGAAAAAGATAAAATATTAATTTTCAAAAATTGTCACATTAAAAATTTTCTCCATCTATATCCTCATAAAATTAATATTTTCCTCATCATATAAATCAATAATTAATTATTCATAAATAATATTATAGAATCACATTATTGACAACCAGGCAGTTCCCAAGATAGAGGGGGCTTTCCAATAAGGATCTCTCCTTACTGACATGCAATTAGATGACCAAACCTCTCCTTAGACAAAACTTTCTAGACATTGTCAATAATGTTATCTAATAATATTATTCAGATAATATGAATTATTGCACCGATAATGGAAAATACTGTGTAATGACAATTATTGAAACAACAACAATATAAAATATCAACGCAAAGAATTATTGAATCAATAAAATAAAATCTTTGAATAAGAATTACCGTAACCATTATTGATTAGTGCCTTCAATAATTGGTGCAATATCGCGCATCTTCTTTATGCAACAACGCCAGACATCGTGTTTTTTAACCAAGGGTATTCCAACAAAAGATTAATTGTAATAACTACGCTGTTATTTTTAAACAACTTATATTTGTCGCTTTCTTCATCCAATCGCTTTTTCCGCCTTATGGGGCCCACACAAAGGTTGCTACCGTCAATTTAACGAATATTCCCAAACAAAAATAAATATTTTATAACCACCGCTTATTTAAAATATTTAGCATTTTACCCATAACTAACCACATTAATCAAATCAACCCTTACTAATTAAAAGAAATAATAGAGGAAAATAAATTTCATTTATTAATTATTTGGGGTCTTACAACCTCCCTTCTTACTTATGAAATTTCGTCCTCGAAATTGACGACGATACTGGTGTTTTCAAAAGATGAGGATACCTCGCTTTCATTTCTGCTTTCTAATTCCCGGTCATTTCTCTATAGCATGATTCCTCCACAAAACTTTAACTTGTGGTATGACCTTTGTACGTAGGACATGCTCCTTCCTATCCAAGATCTTGACAGTACCTCCTCATATGTTAAGTCTTTTCGCTATCTCGTCTGGTTCTAACTCAATAACGTGGTTCGGTCTCTTTCACGTATTTACGGAAGTACGATATGTGAAACACATTATGAACACGAGACATACTTTGGAGGTAACGCGAGTCTATACGCTACATTACCTACTTCGGTCGAAGAATTTGAAATGGACCAATAAATCGTGGATTAAGCTTTCCTCTTTCCCTAATCTTGTAACTCCCTTCCATGGGGCAACACGCAAACAAGATCATGATCCCCAATACTAAATTCTACGTCCTTTCGATGAAGATCCGCATAACTCTTTTGTCGATCTTGTGCCATTTGTATACGTTGTCGAATCATTTGGATCTTTTTCAGTATATCGTACTCAACTCTAGTCCCAACAATGTTGCTTCACCCACCTCGTCCAACATACTTTGAGAAGCGACACTTTCGTCCCATATAATGCTTCAAATGGGGCCACACCAATGCTTGCTTTCGATAATCCTTTTGTTGTAGAGAATTCCACCAATGGTAAATACTTATCCCAATTCCTTTTGAAGTCTAGGACACGAGTCTTAATAGATCTTCAAGAGTTTAAATAGTCCTCTCTGATTGTCCAGTCCGCTTTGAGGATGGTATGCTTAACGAATCAATCGTAATCCGTGCTTTCATAGCTTTTTGCAAGCTAACCCAAAATCTTGAAGTGAATCTTGGGTCACGATCCGAACTATGGATACCGGTGTGAGACCCAGTTTTATCAATAAAGATTTAAATTTTGTTGAAATAATTTTTAATATTATGGTGTGAATTTAAGATAATATTATAGTTGTGGGTAGTATTTATAAATTTTGCAAAGTATGCAAGTGGTTATATAATATTCGATTGGTCGGGGAATATTCGGTTTAGCGAGGAATATTCGTATAACTACTCAATCATTGGTGGACCCACAATGTAATTATTGTTTGATTGAGAAAACGACAAAAATATTTTATTGAAATAACGGCGGAAGTTTTACCATGGTTACCGCTGAACTACTCGGTAGTAAAAAAATACAAAGAATAATACGTGTGGTTGCATAAGAGTACTACGGTATTGATTATTGATGCTTATGTGAGAAGTCACCAATTTGATTCCATTATCATTTTATTAATAATATGAATTATTATAATGATAATGACGCTTTGTTTTATTCGTATTATTAACGTAATAAAATGAAACATCTTTTATATAAAATAGAATACTTTATTAAAGTTATTCTATAAATAGAATATATTATATTTTATTATGCATAGTATTGCATAAAGTGTTTTGCATAGTATTGCATAGTGTTTTTGCGTAGTAAAATGTTTTTATATAAATAGAATATATTATATTTTATTTAAAAGATTTTTCTTTAAGTATGGACCATCGATTAAAGTAAATCAATCTGACCGTTCATGGATTAGTTACTATGCATTCCATTTTCCTATAAATAGAAGCTCATTCCTTCATTATTTTCTTACGAATTCATTGAAACTCTGAGAGAGAAATTATAGAGAGAAGCTATAGAGAGAAAAATTATAGAAAGAAGAAGAGTATTCTCGCTATTTCACTACTTCTATATTCAGGTTCTTTTTACTAGAAGGGGTATTATTTGTTGTACCTCGTAAGTAAGTTATTCTTTCTTCTTGAAGAGAACTTCCATTATTCCATTCACTATTATTCTCATTGGAATAACTTTTGTAAAAGTGACATACCCTATACATAATCATGTCATGGCGATATCCTATACTTGGTGAAATCCTTATGTTATTCCATTCTTATTTATTCTGTTGGAATAACTCAGATACGCCTGTGATTTACCCTATACTTGGTGACATTCTTCTATTATTCATTGGAACATCCTCATGCATGTGTGTTTTACACCTACCGGTTCCGCTTTTAATATTCTGTTTGAAACATCCATGCATGTGTTTTACACCGGACACGGTTCCGCTCTTTATCATTCTATTGGAATATCCTATCTCATGTGTTTTACACCGGATCCGTTCCATCTTTATTATTATGTTGGAACATCCCGCTTGTGAATTTCACCCGACCTAGTTCCGTTATTATTATTTCTCATTGAATAACTCGCTTCTATGCTAAGCACCGCATGCATGGTGATTTCTTTTGTTATTCCATTCTTTATTATACCCAAATATTTAAAACTTTGACTTCTATACTCCATGAAATTTGTAGAATATCCTTGATATTTGCGTTTCATCCAAAGATATCTTTTCATGGAAATATTCTTCGATCATTCTTGAATTTTACTCTACGAAAATAAAGATTGTTGACAATTTGGACGTTAATAATTCATGGATTAAATAATTCTTGAACTTGTTTTATTGAATTACTATGTCATTGTCATCATCCTCATGTTATATTATGTTATCTTTGGCTTACGTGCATAGATGAACTTAGTATGATTATGACCAGGATCATTCGGTATAATCACGACTTGATATAAATGATGTGACAAAAGTCCTCGATGGCACATGTCTGCGGTGATGGATAGTTTTTGGTATGATTATGACCGGGGGTGATTCGGTATAGTCATGACCATTGATAATTTGATGAAAATCCTTGACCGCGTAGTACGTGGATGATTAGATGTGGTGGTTTATTTATTAAAATCGAGTCTCAAATGATAAAAATTGATGAAAACCTTTTAAAACCTAAAAGATAGTAGACTTTATTCTCTACTTGACTCTTTTTAATGGATTGCTTATTCATTGCAGCTTAAACCGGTTGTCTATTGTATTTTATCGGTTTAACATCATTGAAGGCTAATGATAATTTATTCTCGCATTATCTTAGTCATAATATTTCTTCTTGGGCTAGTTGAGCTCACCTTTTCTTTCACCGTTCTCTTCGTGAAAATGAGAACATAGTTTGGGACGAGTCGGGAACGCAGTAATGGTCCGGAGGATAGCATTAGTAGTCCTCACTATTCTGTGAAATAGTGTGATAATAGTTGTAATGAGGACTCCTTTTGAGTTTGTATAATATCTAGTAGACAATATTTGTATTCAAACTCACGCTTTTATGTCGTATTGTACACCATAAGTTATATTAGTAAGTTGTATTTGAATTTATGTACCATGTAAGTGGCGACCCAAGATGGGTGGCGACGATACCTAATTTTGGGGCGCCACAGGTTGGTATCGAGCTAAGGGATATGATCCTGGCTAAGATGTGAGAAAAGTACTAGGAGGGGAGAGACGGAATACCTTCGCTAGTATGACCTACCTAAGTTTATGTGCTATTTTATTGGTCGGTCAGAATATAAAGATAATTGTTACATGTCAATTACTTTTATTTTGTGGCAGTGTTTGAAAATGGCATCCGAGAATGTTGAGAATAGCAATGGAGCACAGGAGACTGTTGATTCTCCACAGATCAATAATCAGGACAATGTGCAACAGGATGGCGATAATCCTCCTGTAAACAACAACACTGATCAATTGATGAATGACGGTACGTTTAAAAGGTTTTTAGAATTCATGCAACATCAGGCGAAAGCGACTCCTGTCCAAAACGTAGGTGGAAACACGGAAAACTCTCGGGCGGTCACCGCTAAACAATTCAAGGAGTTGGGACCACCGGAGTTTAAGGGAGAGCCAAAACCACTTCTGGCGGAAGCATGGATAAAGCAGATTACCAAGATATTTGATGTCTTGGGATGCTCCGAGGAGCAAAGGTTCCTTTTGCCGCTTTTATATGTTGGCTTGAGAGGCGGATTCTTGGTGGGAATCGGTAAACGTACTCAACCTCATCTTGAAAGATATCTTGGGAGAAGTTCCAGGAGCTGTTCAACGACAAATACTTTCCTGAAAGTATTCGCCACATGAAGGAGGTGGAGTTTATCAAGTTGGAACAAAACAATATGACCGTGTCGCAATACGAGGCAAAATTTGCGGAGTTATCACGATTTCATGTTTTGGATAATGAAGAATGGTGTTTTTAGCGTTTGAAGCGAGATACGCCAACATCTTATTTCTCATAAACCGTGTTTTATTCGGATGTTGTAAATAGGGCTCGGTTTGTGGAGCGCGATAACGAGTCAACGCAACTAAAAGAGAGCAGTAAAGCAAAATTATAATACCAAATGAGAGTAGTCATCGAGCGGTGACAACAAGCGTGGAGAATCAACAGGGCGGATATGGTAACCACTTTATGGTAATCGTAGCCAAAATAATAAGAATTGACATTTCAAGAAAAGAAGATTCAACAATGATGGAAAGACGTCGGTACAAGACCGTTTCAAAGGAAGAAGAACGACCACCCATTATATACTTCAAATGCGGAGGAGAGGACACATCATCCCCGATCGCGCCATGCCGCCTAAAGCATGTTATAATTGTGGAAGAGAAGGTCACTTAGCTCGATTTTATCGTTTATCAAGACAAATTCAACTAGGATGGAGGCACCAAAGACCGTCCCCTGCATAAACCCAAAGCCGGTAGTTTAAGAGAGCGTTTTTTTTCTCGTGATGAGGAACTCAATAAAATTATCACGGGTAAGTTAATCGTAAGCTCTTGCGAAGTCTATACCGTGTTAGATACTAGTTCTACCCACTCTTTTATTTCACCTAGTTGCGTTCAACGTTTAAATTTGACTCCTATAGTTAGACTTTGACTTATTGGTTGAAACTTTGTTAGTAGGAGCCTTCGTTACTACTTACTATTTTTAAATCTTGTTTGATTCAAATAAACACTTTCACGTTACATTCGCCGATCTTATCTTTTTGAAAATACTTGCCTTTGATGTGATTTTAGGAATCAATTGGTTTACTACTCATCATGCTTTTCGTAAGGTTGTTAGCTTTTATATTCATAACCAACCCGTTTATACTGAATTCAAAGTAACCAAACCCTAAAGTTAATCAACATTATATCGAGCCATAAGTAAAGAGCCCCAATCCTTTCATTGTTAACTTCTTTGTGTGGAATGCAATCGCCGGACTTTCAGAGGCGACATCGTGAATGAAGATGGCAAGTTTATAGGTATCATTGTGAGATGCTATCTAGGTTAAGGGATAGAAGTCACAGTTGGTATTAATGTGACGTCTTATCCAAGTCTTGAACAAGAGTAATGACTTTGAATGATATTTCTATCATTAATAAATTTCTTGGCGTATTCTTGAAGACTTCCTAGCCTACCCTAGAACGTGAAATCGAATTTTGTATTGACCCCAAAGATAAAAAACCCATTTCTTAAACCCTCAAATATTTCTTCAACTAAAAGGATCTGCATTTCGTGGATTATGATGAAAGTCATAATAAAAGTATAGAACTAATAAAAATCATGGGTATATGAAGTATTAGTAAGTTTTATGATGAGTTATGTTGATTAGTATGTGAAAACATGAAAGTTTCTTAGAAATCACAAAGAGTTGAAAATCAGATTTTAGTGAAAAACGTAACATGAAATTCAATTGACCATATCTCCTATTATATTTTGAATTTTTGAATGTGGTCAAATCCTAGAGTTAGATCTATGAGTTACCTAACTAATCCAAGTGGAATTACTGGAAAAGGTGTTGTAGATTTTTGTGTGGACTGATTTTAGCAAAGGAGGCCAAATCTGTAAATTTCGAAAATGCTACTGCCCAGAAACTTTAAGGGGCTGTTTTGGCCACTTAAATTATGAGAAAAATTCTGGCCTTTTGGGACATGAAGTTATATGGTATAAAGTATCTCCTGTCCAAAAATGAGCTCATTCTGACTTAAAATGAGCAAGTTATGACTATTTCAATATTTAGGTTTTTCCAAATGAAAAACGCTATAACCGTAGTTCTATAACTCAGAGTGACCATGAAATTTAAACTAGAAGCTCATGTTAACATGTGTAAGGTCCTGCCAAGATTTGGGAATTTTTGGAGTTAAACTTGAGGTAGCTAATTTCTTAAGGAATTAATTAGAAATTGATTTTTGAAAAATAGTAAATGAATTTTAAAATTCCGAGAAAATATATTTTCATCATGGGACTATATTATGCTAAATCCCAGAAAAGAAATATTTTTGGGACTGATTTGGTATTTTTCATGAAAATAGTTTAATTACTGAACATATGAGTTAAATATGTTATGTGAAGTAATAAAAGTTGAAAATAGGATTTTATGGCTAGAGAATCCTATATAGAGTATATATGCATATTTTTTGAGGGATTTGATAATTGGTAATGATATCTTATGAGTATGGCATTTTGAATGATTAAATGCATTATATGGTAAAAGCGTAAACAATTGAGATAAATTGTTTATAAATTTAAGAAGTGATTAAAATATTGGTATAATATTAATGATATTAGATTATTAGATTATTAAGTGATTGATAACATGGGGATATTCTTGAATCTGGATAAATTATATTATAAATGTTTAATATTTATCCTTTATCTTATTTGATTGATTCTTTATATCATTATCCTCATGTTTATATTTTTTTAAAGTCATCTCGTGGCACTGTAGAAATAGATGGACTTGGTATGATTATGACCGTGGATTGTTTGGTATAATCATAATCAGAATTGAAAACACAATTATCTTTGGTAGTAGTGCATGGATAATTTGTGGTCGTGATACTAATGAATATCCTTAGCACCAGTAGTGCGGGGATGATTCGACGATGTGGATTAATTATTGAAATGAGTCTCAAAGAATGAAATATTAATTCATGGATGTGTTCAAAGTCATCTCATGGCTTACGTGCATAGATGGACTTGGTATGATTATGACCAGGGGATCATTCGGTATAATCATAACTAGTAATTGAAAACACAATTATCTTTGGTAGTAGTGCATGGATAATTTGTGGTCGTGATACTAATGAATATCCTTAGCCCATAGTGCGGGGATGATTCGACGATGTGGATTAATTATTGAAATTTGAGTCTCAAAGAATGAAATATTAATTCATGGATGTGTTCAAAGTCATCCGCGGAACTTACGTGCATAGATGGACTTGGTATGATTATGACCAGGATCATTCGGTATAATCATAACTCAGTAATTGAAAACACAATTATCTTTAAGTAGTAGTCATGGATAATTTGTGGTCGTGATACTAATGAATACACGATTATCTTTGGTAGTAGTGCGTGGATAAATTGTGGTCGTGATACTAATGAATATCCTTGGCACAGTAGTGCGGGGATGATTCGATGATATGGATTAATTATTGAAATGAGTCTCGTGAATGAAATATTAATTCATTGATGTGGTAAAAGTCATCTTTGGTAGTAGTGCATTGATAGACTTGGTATGATTATGACCACGGATTATTCTAAGTATAATCATGATCAGTAATTGAAAACACGAATATCCTTAGCCGAAGGTGCATGGATAATTCATGGTTGTGATACTATTAAGGCGAGTCTCAAAGATTATTGGTTTTACAACATTGTATATCTTTGGCCCAGTAGAGCAAAGATGAATTGTTAATGAATATCTTTGGCGGATTGCGAAGATGAATTTAATATTTTAACGATAAAGGTATTCAAGGTACCTCACCTCTTTATCATATCGTATCGCACCCTAATTTCGAGGGCTTAAATTCCATAAGGAGGGGAGATTGTGAGACCCAGATTTTATCAATAAAGATTTAAATTTTGTTGAAATAATTTTTAATATTATGGTGTGAATTTAAGATAATATTATAGTTGTGGGTAGTATTTATAAATTTTGCAAAAGTATGCAAGTGGTTATATTATATTCGATTGGTTAGGGAATATTCTATTTAGCGAGGAATATTCGTATAACTACTCAATCATTGGTGGACCCTATAAATGTAATTATTGCTTGATTGAGAAAACGACAAAAATATTTTATTGAAATAACGGCGAAGTTTTACCATGGTTCTTGTTGAACTACTTTCGGTAGTAAAAGTACGATGAATACGTGTGGTTGCATAGTAGCATACCAGTATTGATTATCGATGCTTATGTGAGAAGTCACTCAATTTGATTCCATTATCACGTATTAATAATATGAATTATTATAATGATAATGACGTTTTGTTTTATTCAGTATTATTAACGTAATAAAATGCGAAACATCTTTTATATAAAATAGAATACTTTATTAAAGTTATTCTATAAATAGAATATATTATATTTTATTATGCATAGTGTTGCATAGTGTTTTGCGTAGTGTTTTGCATAGTATTGCATAGTGTTTGCATAGTAAAATGTTTTTATATAAATAGAATATATTATATTTTATTTAAAAGATTTTTCTTTAAATATGGACCGTCGATTAAAGTAAATTAATCTGGACCGCTTCATGGATTAGTTACTTATGCATTCCATTTTCCTATAAATAGAAGCTCATTCCTTCATTATTTTCTTACGAATTCATTGAAACTCTAGAGAGAGAAATTATAGGGAGAAGCTATAGAGAAAAAATTATAGAAAGAAGAAGAGTATTCTCGCTACTTCACTACTTCTATATTCAGCCTTTTACTAGTAAGGGGTATTATTTGTTGTACTAGTAAGTGGTGTTATTCTTTCTTCTTGAAGAGAACTTCATTATTCCATTCACTATTATTCTCATTGAATAACTCAAAAAGTGACATACCCTATACATAATCAGATATAATGCAGATATCCTATACTTGGTGAAATCCTTATGTTATTCCATTCTTATTTATTCTCATTGAATAACTCGTATACTGCCACTTACCCTATATTGGTGACATTCTTCTATTATTCTCATTGGAACATCCTCGTCATGCATGTGTTTTACAATTTAACCGGTTCCGCTTTTAATATTCTCATTGGAACATCCCGTCTCATGTGTTTTACACCGACACTGTTCCGTCTTTATCATTCTATTGGAATATCCTATCGTGTGTTTTACAATCGGATCCGGTTCCATCTTTATTATTATGTTGGAACATCCCGCTTGGTGTAATTTCACCCGACTCGTTCGTTATTATTATTATTCGCATTGGAATAACTTCGTCTATGCAAAGTACCGCATGCATGGTGATTTCTTTTGTTATTCCATTCTTTATTATACCCAAATTGGTTAAAACTTTGACTTCTATACTCCATGAAATTAGTAGAATATCCTTGATATTTGCGTTTCATCCAAAGATCTTTTCATGGAAATATTCTTCCGATCATTCTTGAATTTTACTCTCTGAAACAATGTCATGTTGACAATTTGGGCGTTAATAATTCATGGATTAAATAATTCTTGAACTTGTTTTATTGAATTACTATGTCATTGTCATCATCCTCATGTTATATTATGTTATCTTTGGCTTACGTGCATAGATGAACTTAGTATGATTATGACCGAGGATCATTCTTGTATAATCACGACTTGATATAAATGATGTGACAAAAGTCCTCGAAGGGCTGTAATGAATGCGTTGATGGATAGTTTTTGGTATGATTATGACCGTGGGTGATTCGGTATAGTCATGACCATTGATAATCTGATGAAAATCCTTGACCGTGGTATGCAGGATGATGATTAGATGTGGTGGTTTATTTATTAAAATCGAGTCTCGGCGATAAAATTGATGAAAAC
Source organism: Panax quinquefolius (assembly GCA_020205615.1). NCBI lineage: Eukaryota > Viridiplantae > Streptophyta > Magnoliopsida > Apiales > Araliaceae > Panax > Panax quinquefolius. Next base: position 38,830,279 of record CM035155.1, on the reverse strand, counting down.
CTTTTAAAACCTAAAAGATAGTAGACTTTATTCTCTACTTGACTCTTTTAATGGATTGCTTATTCATTCACCGCAGCTTAAACTGGTTGTCTATTGTATTTTATCGGTTTAACATCATTGAAGCTAAATGATAATTTATTCGCATTATCTTAGTCATAATATTTCTTCTTGGGCTAGTTGAGCTCACCTTTTCTTTCACTTTATTCTCTTCGAGGAAATGAGAACATAGCCGGGACGAAATCGAGGAACGGTAATGGTCTAGAGGATAGCATTAGTAGTCCTCACTATTCTCGTGAAATAGTGTGATAATAGTTGTAATGAGGACTCCTTTTGAGTTTGTATAATATCTAGTAGACAATATTTGTATTCAAACTCACGCTTTATGTCGTATTATACACCTACGCTTATATTAGTAAGTTGTATTTGAATTTATGTACCATATAAGTGGCGACCCAAGATGGGTGACGATACCTAATTTTGGGGCGTCACAACCGGCATGCCATGCAATCTCACAATCTCATATCTACGTATATACGAAAGCAAGACGCGTTCAAGGAATAAGTCTCCGTGATCGCAGAAGAAATGAGCGACTTGGTTAATCTATCAACAATAACCCAAATAGCATTGATGCCTTGAGAAACCATAGGAAGACCATGAATCGAAATCCATGGTAATGTGTTCCCACTTCCATTTCGAAATCTCAAGTGGTTGCATGACGGACCCTTAGGTACTAGATGCTCGCTTTTACACGTTGACAAGTTAAACACATCGAGATAAACTTTGTAATCTCTCTCTTCATATTGTTCCACCAAAATGTATGTCAAGATCACGATACATTTTAGTACTTCCAGGATGGATTGCAAATGGTGTATTGTGTGCCTCCATCATAATCTTGTACTTCAAATTAGAGTCGTTAGGAACACGTAGTCCAGAGTGGACTCGAAATATTCCTTCTTCATCGATTCTTGCTTAGGAATAACACCTTCTTGTACTTTCTTCTTCATACACATCACCTCGCCTGGTGAGTGGCAAGCAACCTTAACTTTTTCTATTAAAGTTGGCTCTACGCGTATACTTGACATCATCGCACTCGTTCTCGTGATATGATCTTCTACTCGATCGTCAATTACCTACCACGCTCGCTTTTCGGGATGGTATTGAATAGTGTGGTCGTAGTCTTTCAATAGCTCGAGCCAACGTCGATGCCGCATGTTGAGTTCTTTTGAGTGAAAAAAATATTTAAGGCTTTTATGGTCCGAATATATCTCCACTTTCTCCCCATATAGATAGTGCCTCCATATCTTTAGCGCTGAACGATCATCACGCTAACTCTAGATCATGAGTAGGATAATTCCTCTCATACTCTTTTTTGTCATGCGCGAGGCATAGGCTATGACTTTCCCACGTTGCATGAGAACACATCCTAACCCTTTGCAAGAAGCATCATTGTAGATAACAAATCCATCCGTATCAGATGGTATTGTTAGAACAGTCTTAAAATGAGTCTCCTCTAAGCTCTTGGAAACTCTTCTCGCATTCTTCGCTCCAAACGAATTTTGTATCCTTCCGAAAGTTAGGCGGGTTAATGGAGTAGAGATTTAAGAAAACCCTTCCACGAATCTCCGTTAACAACCAAATAAGCCCAAAAGCTACGTGATTGACCACCGACTTCATTTGTCTCTAACTTTGTATTGCTTCAATCTTCACGGATCAACAGATACTCCATGTTTCGACACCACGTGCCCAAGGAATGCTACTTCCTCAAGCCAGAACTCGCATTTCTTCAACTTGGCATAAAGCTTGTTTTCACGAAGCTTGTTTTCACGAAGCCTTTGGAGTATCAGCTTCAAATGGTGCTCATTATCTTCACGAATTTTGGAATATACGTGGATGTCATCAATAAAGACAACAACGAATTGATCCAAATATTCCTTGAATACTCAGTTCATCATATCCATGAAAGCCGCAGGAGCATTAGTCAATCCGAAAGACATGACTAAGAATTCATAATGCCCGTCTCGAGAGTTACGAGGCGCCTTTGGAATATCCTCGCCTAATCTTCAAATTGATGATATCCGTAATCGAATATCGATCTTTGAAAAGAATTGTGCTCCTTGCAATCGGGTCAAACAGTCATCAATACGAGGTAGAGGATACCTATTCTTGATGGTGACATGGTTCAATTCTCGATAGTCAATACAAAATCGCATACTCCCGCCTTTCTTCTTTACGAATAAAACAGAGCACCCCAAAGATGTCTTACTAGATCGAATGAAACCGATGTCCAATAGCTCTTGTAGTTGGACCTTTAATTCCTGAAGTTCAATAGAGCCATTCGATATGGGGTTTTAGAAATGGGCTTGGTACCGTGTTCAAGATCAATAAAAATTCATCTTCACGCTCCGTGGGTAATCCGGAAGTTCTTCAGAAATACGTCGAAAGTCAATAACAACAGGAATATTATTCAAATCGACGTGTCTTTATTCAAATCCATAACATGAGCTATGAAAGCTTGACATCCGCTTTTCAATAAACGAATAGCTTTATGATTAGATATGACGTTGATTGATTTTAATGGTTTAGTTGCTTGAATTGCATAACAGTTTGGTTAGAAATATGAAAACTAACAACCTTACGAAAACAATCAATTTTGGCATGATGAGTAGTTAACCAATCAATCCCTAAAATCATATCAAAAGCAAGTATTTTTAAAGAGATAAGGTCAATGGTAAGGTGATGGTGCCAACTTGAATCAAACAAAATTTATAAACAAATTGGATGTGATGAAAGTTTCTCCTAACGAGTTTCCACAGATAGGTCAAAGTCTAATTTCTCCTGAGTCAAGTTTAAACGTTGAGCACAAGCGGAGAGATAAATGAATGGGTAGCACCGTGATCAAGTAAGGTATAAACTTCGCAAGAATTTATAAATAGCTTACCCGTGATCACCTCGTTTGGGTTCCTCGCATTTTGACCAAATCACAACAAACGCTCTTCCGAGAACCGCTGACTTTGACTTTTCTCGGGATGTTTTTTGAGTCACCGTCCCACGCCGAACTAGGTTTTGCTATCAGACAATCTCGAGGATATGTCCTTCCTTTCCACAATTATATCATACCTTGAATCATTGTGGGCGCTTTGACCGATATGTCCCTCTTTCCGCATTTTTATAAGATACGACCGGTGGTCGTTTCTCCTCCCTTAGAACCGATTCTTCTTGGGCTGCTGTCTTCACATAGTCGTTGTTAAATCTCCTCTTTTTAAAATCTCCTCCCGACTCGCTTCTTCTATTTTCATGGCTATGATTACCACCAGAGAGTGGTTACCATTTTTCCGTCTTTTTTCTTTCTCCGCTTGTTATCGTTGTTTTGTTGATCGCTATCCCCGGTATGATCCTCGGTTGTGGTCCCTCGGTTGAACGTATTTTCGTTATCTCGCTTCTAATAATTGAGCCTGCTTTTACAACATCCTGAATAGAGAGAAAATTTATGAGGAATGAGATACCGACGTATCGCCGGGTTTCAAACCTCTAAGAAACATCCGCGTCATACGTTGCTCATTCTCCACCAAATGAGGTACAAACCTGGATAACTCCGCGAACTTCGCCTCTTACTGGGACACCGTCATGTTATTCTGCTCTAGTCTAATGAACTCCACTTCCTTCATATAACGAACACTTTCAGGAAAGTATTTTTCGTTGAAAAGTTTCTGAAATGTTTCCCAAGACATGCTAAGTCTGGGCAGTAGTGGTTCTGCATTTCACGACTCCTACCAAGAGTCGCCTCAGTGCAACGGAACATAAAGGTGGCGAATGGAACCTTCGTTCTCCGTGCATCCCAAAACATCGAATATCTTGGTAATTTGCTTGACCTATGTTTCCGCCATGATCGGATCCGCTTTCCCTTAAATTCGCGGTCCCAACTCTTTGAACTGCTTGGTATTGTGACAACCCGGAATTGCTATCATTTCTCCTCAGATTTTAAACACGAGTCTCCTCGTCTCGATTTTGCATGAATCGCAAAAAGCTTCTAAACATCCCTCTTTCATCATCATTCGCTTCATGGTGTTGTTCACAAGAGGAACATTGCCACTGTTGCACGTTCTCCTCGTTGGTGAGTACTTAAGGCCTCCACGGTCTCATTTCCACTTGTTAATATTCTCGATCGACATTCTCAAATAATGTCATAAAATAAGGGTTAATTAAGGAAATCAATATATTACATAATATCCCTATATATCGACCAACTAACAAATAAGCTTAGGTAGGACACACTAGCGAAGGATTTACTCGCCTCTCCCTCCTAGTTCTATTCCCCGATCTCCATGAGATCATATCCTAAGCTCGATACCAACCGTGGCGCCCCCAAAATAGGTATACATCACCCATTCTGAGTTGTCAATACATGGTACGTAAACAACTACAACTTTATTATTACAACAGTAAAACTGTGAGTTTGAATACAAATATTATCTTCTAGACAATATCGATACACAAATAAATCCTCATTACATTTATTGATACATTATTTTACAAAAATGGTGAGGACTACTAAACAACTCTCTCTAGAACCTTCATTCCATACCCCGACTAATACTCACTACATTCTCGCCTCCTGAGAAGAAAAATGGAACAAAAAGAAAAAGGGTGAGCTCAAATAGCCCAGTAAAGAATATTATGACTAAGATAATATACAACAAATTATCGTTAGTCTTCAACAGGGAAAAAATCTGAGAGAATACATTAAACAACAAGTTTTAGAGCAATATTCGCAGCGAAAAATATTAATTCATAGAAGAGTTACGTAGAGGATGAAATCTACTAATATATATGAATTTAACAGTCCATCATCATTATTTTATCCCTGTAACATCAATCAATATTCATCTTGAATCAAATATTCATCTTTGCACTACAGGCCAAAGATATTCATCAGTCGGTCATGTTCATCTAAACACATGTTCATCTTTGCACTACGGCCCAAAGATATTCATCAAGAAATCATTCATCTTTGCACTACAGGCCAAAGATATTCAGTAATATCATCATTTAGGACTGAGGATAATGAAAAATATTTCAAAGAAAACGAATTATGGATACTGGCATGCCATGCAATCTCACAATCTCATTTACGTACATACGAGAAAGACGTTCAAGGGAATAAGTCTCTCGTATCGGAAAAAATGAGCAAGATTGAATTAATCTATCAACAATAACCCAAATAGCATTGATGCCTTGAGAAACCGCAGAAGACCCGTAACGAAATCCATAGTAATGTGTTCCCACTTCCATTCCTAATCTCAAGTGATTCTGCAATCGACCCTTAGGTACATGATGCTCTGCGCTTTTACACGTTGGCAAGTTAAACACATCGAGATAAACTCGCAATCTCTCTTCATATTGTTCCACCAAAATGTATGTCAAGATCACGATACATTTTAGTACTTCCAGGATGGATTGCAAATGGCGTATTGTGCCTCCATCATAATCTTGTACTTCAAATCAGAGTCGTTAGGAACACAAAGTCTAGAGTGGACTCGAAGTATTCCTTCTTCATCAATTCTCGCTTCTGGAATAGCTCCTTCTTGTACTTTCTTCTTCATACGCATCAGCTCCGGGTCGGTGGCTTGAGCAACCTTAACTTTTTCTATTAAAGTTGGCTCTATGCGTATACTTGACATCATCGCACTCGTTCCCGCATATAATCTTCTACTCATCGCGTCAGCTACCACGTTCGCTTTTCCAGGATGGCATGATCAGAACATGTGCTGAAATGAGTCTCCTCTTGAGTTCTTCGAAGCTCTTCCCACATTCCTTGCTCCATTCGAATTTTGTATCTCTACGAGTCAGTTGCGTTAATGGAATAGCGATTCGAGAATATCCTTCAACGAATCTCCGATAATAACCAACTAAGCCTAGAAAGCTACGTCTTTCGATAACTGACTTAGGTTGCTCTCAACTGTGACTCATATCCCAATCTTGGATAGCACGTCACAATGACACCTATCAGTTTACTATCGCACGAATATGACGTCCCTACACAGAGAGTTCGCTTTAGGTGAATTCCACAAAGGAAGTCACAAAATAAAGGCTCAGTACCAAATTCTATAGTTGAATTTTTAACTCCTCGAAGTTCAATAGAGCCATTCGATATGAGATTTTAGAAATGAGTTTTGATCTGGGTTCAAAGTCGATACAAAATTTAATATCGAGCTTTGGGAGTAAGCGAAGAAATTCTTCATAAATACGTCGGAAAAAATCAATAACAACAGAATATTATTCAAATCGGCGTGTCTTTATTCAAATCCATAACATGGACTAAGAAAACTTGACATCCGTAATAAACGAATGACTTCATGGCTTGATATGAAAATGTTTGACTACAATGGTTTGATTGCTTGAATTGAATAACGGGTTGCTTAGAATATGAAAACTAACAACCTTACAAAAAGCAATCAATTTGGCGTGATGAGTAGTTAACCTTAAAATCACATCAAAAGCAAATATCTCTATAGAAATAAGGTTAACGGTAATGTGATAGTGCCAACTTGAATCAAGCAAGATTTTTAAACAACGGATGTAATGAAAGTTTCTCCTAATGGAGTCTCCACAGATAGGTCAAAGTTTAATTTCTCCGTAGTCAAGTTCAAACGTTGAGCGCAAGAAAGAGAGATAAAAGAATGGGTAGAACCAATATCTAGTAAGGTATATACTTCGCAAGAATTTATAATTAACTAACCCGCAAGTAACTTCGTTCGGGTTCCTTGCATTTTGATGGAATTCCACGACAAACGCTCTTCCAAGAACCGCTGACTTTGACTTTTCTCGGGATGATCTTTTGAGTCACCGCTCTCATTGGATCGGTTTTCGATATCGTCTGATCTCGGCGATATGTCCTTCTTTTCCACAATTATAGCATACCTTAAACTGCTGGGGGCGGTTTGGTGATATATCCCTCTTCCCGCATTTGTAACATATGACCGGTGGTCGGTCGTTCTCCCTTAAAACTAGTTACTCTTGGGCGCCGACGCCTTCACATGGTCGTTGTTGAATCTCCTCTTTTTAAAATCTCCTCCCTTTCGCTTCTTCTATTTTCATGGCCACGATTACCACCGTAGTGGTTACCGCTTTGTCAGATTCTTCTTTCTCCGCCGGTTATCGTTATTCTCGATGATCGCTATCTTGATATGATCCTCGGTTATGGTCCCTCGGTTGAACGTATTTCGTTATCTCGCTTCTAATAATCGAGCCCCGCTTGACAACATCCGAATAGAGAGAAATTTATGAGAAATGAGATATCGACGTATGTCGGGTTTCAAACCTCTCGAAACATCCGCGTCATACGCCTCATTCTCCACCAAATGAGGTGCAAACTCGGATAACTCTGCAAACTTTGCCTCGTCTTTGAGACACCGCCATGTTGTTTTGTTCCAATCGATGAACTCCACTTCCTTCATATGACGAACACTTTCGTGAAAGTACTTGTCATTGAACTGCTTCAAACGCCTCCCACGACATCGCCGAGTGTAGGCTGGATGGAGTACGCTTCTGCGATTCCCACCAAGAATCTGCCTTTCGCCATGGAACATAAAAGTAGCGAATGGAACTTTTGTTCCTCCGCACATCCCAAGACATCGAATATCTTGGTAACTTGTTTTGACCCACGTCTTCGCCTTTAATCGGATACGGCTTTCCCGAGTGCTCGTGGTCCCAACTCTTTGAACCGCTTGCATTTGTGACCACCCGTGAATTGCTATCATTTCCTCCTCAGTATTTTGAACACGAGTCTCCTCGTCGATTTTGAATGAACTGCAAAAAGCTTTTAAACATCCCCTCGCTCATCATCATCTCGCCGGTGGTGTTGTTCACGGAGGTACATTGCCGACTGTTGCCGCTTCTCCTCGTTGGTAAGTACAGGCATCTCCACGGTCTCATTTACTCCAATCGTTAATATTCTCGATCGACATTCTCAAATCACATAAAATAAGGGTTAATTAAGAAATCAATATATCACATAATATCCCTATATACTCGACCAACTAACAAATAAGCTTAGGTAGGACACACTAGCAAGGATTTACTCGCCTCCCCTCCTAGTTCTATTTCCCCGATCTCCGCCAGAGATCATATCCTAAGCTCGATATTAACCATGGCGCCCCCCAAAATAGGTATACACAACACCCATTCCGAGTCGCCAAATACATGGTACAAAAAGCAAACTACAACTTCATAATACAAATGTCGTGTGAAATACGACAATATATACTGTGAGTTTAAATATAATATTGTCTTCTAGACAATATCCACATGCAAATAAATCCTCATCATAATTATTGATTCATTATTTTACAAAATGGTGAAGACTACTAAACAACTCTCTCTAGAACCTTCATTCCATACCCCGACTAAGACTCGCTACATTCTCGCCTCTAAGAAGAAAAATGGAACAACAAGGAAAAGGGTGAGCTCAACTAGCCCAAGAAAGAATATTATGACTAAGATAATATACAACAAATTATCGTTAGTCTTCAACAGGAAAAAATCGATGAATACAATAGACAAACAAGTTTCGGATCAATATTCGCAATGGAAATAATAATTCATAAAGAGTTACGTAGAGAATGAAATCTACTATAATCTATGAATTTAACAGATCCATCATCAATATTTTATCCTCAGTAACATCAATCAATATACATCTGGAATCAAATATTCATCTTTGCACTTCTGAGCCAAAGATATTCATCATTAATCATGTATTCATTTAAACACTGCTCATCTTTTGCTACATGTGCCAAAGATATTAATCAATCGGTCGTGTTCATCTCAACACTGCTCATCTTTGCACTACAGCCAAAGATATTAATCAATCGGTCATGTTCATCTCAACACTGCTCATCTTTGCACTACAGGCCAAAGATATTCTTCGAATCATTCATCTCTTGCACTACAAAGCCAAAGATATTCAATAATATCATCATTTAAGATCGAGGATGATGAAAAATATTTTAAAGAAACGAATCCAAAGAAACAAAATGAGAAGGATTAAGGATTAAGGATTCGTACTTGGTTTTATCCACGCCCAAAAATACCTCAAAAATAATCATAGTGATGTAAAATTCAAGAATGATCAAAACATGGATACAATCGAGTTAGTATCCGAATAGATATTTTGGACAAAAGAAGAAATTTTATTTTTCTATGAATAGTCAGATATCGTGAATAGTCTTGAGTATCGTGAATAGTCTTGATACGTGAATAAGTAACTCCACACCAAAAGATAGAAATTCCACAAAAACATCTTCACGCTTACATGAATAGTACTTTCGTGAATAGTAACTCGTGAATAAGAACTCATGAATAGTAACTCGTGAATAAGTAACTCATGAATAAATAACCCGGCATGAAAAAGTTCCAAATTTGATAAAAACTTCAGATCAACATTTCAAAGATAATGATATTGAAGAAATAATATCATTACTGAAAAAATAATATCCTTTACCTCGAAAGACAAGATTTCTTACTTAGAATAACTGGGTATAGTCTTTGAAGGAACTTGCACCGCCTAGCAATACTCAAAGTATACTCAAAATACTCACAAGAATACGCCGATAATATAGAGAGAGAAAACTTCAGTTTACGGTGTGATTTTCAATTCTAACCTAAGCACCCTATTTATAGGAAAATCTTAGAACACCAAAGCGAAAATTTAATATAATATTAATATTTATTTTCCAAAATCTCATACGCACACGCCAACTGAATTCAGCTCCTACACATGTTAAAAGAGGCCACCTAAACATTCCAAAAACGTTTTTCCTATTTTAAATATTTTAAACTTCCAAAAATCAATTATTTTGAGCTTGAACTTCAATAATTCATAATAAATAGACCTTTCATCGAAAAATTCAATCACATGAGTTTTTTATAGGAAATTAATTTCTCTACAACTTTGCGAAGAAAGTTTTTCCAAATTCCAATCGAAATGGAATCAAAATCCACAAACGGGCAATTTTACAAAGCTATAATCAAATTTCAAATAATAAATGGGGTCCACCGACACACAAAACATGTGTTAATCATTTATTGCAACAAAAATACTCTTCCTCCTCAGATACTCATATATCCCACATTCGTTGTAAAAATATCACCGCTTAATATATTATTAAAATAATATATTTAAATGAATTATTTTATCGTAAAAAGATAAAATATTAATTTTCAACAATTGTCATTTTAAAATTTTTCTCCATCTATATCCACATAAAATCAATATTTTCCTCATCATATGAATCAATAATTAATTATTCACAAATAATATTACTGAATCACAATATTGATAACCGTGCAGCTTCCCAGGAAGCAGGGGCTTTCCAATAAGAATTTCTTCTTCATCGGCGCAATTAGGTGACCAAACCTCTCCTTAGATGTAACTTTCTAGACATTGCCAATAATGTTATCTAATAATATTATTCAGATAATATGAATTATTGCTTCGATAAAGAAAAATATTGTGTAATGACAATTATTGAAACAATGAAAGAATATAAAATATCAACGCAAAGAATTATTAACTCAATAAAATAAAATCTCGAAAGCGATAATTACCGTAACCATTATTGAGTAGTGCCTTCTTACGTAAGAATCAATAATTGGTGCAATACTGGTAGCTACTATTATTGTCACTACGGCGTATTAGTGTGTTTTAAACCACGGGTATTCCAACAAGATAATTGTAATAACTACGCCAGTTATTTAAAAACAACTTATATTTGTCGTTTTCTTCATCCAATCGCTTTTAAGTTATGGGGCCCACACATGGTCGCTTGTGGTCGCATTTAATATTCCCGACAAATACGAATATTCCATTTAACCAAACGGATATTCCCAACGATAATGAATATTTTATAACCACTTGCTTAATTTGAAATATTTGCATATTTAACCCTTAACTATCCACATTAATCAAATCAACCCTTACTATTTCAAAATAATAAATAAAGGAAATTCCTTTTTATTTAAAAATTTTGAGGTCTTACACTGTAGATAGACCTATTATACCACAACTGAATCGTAAGTCTGGAATAGTACCGAAGATACCTAGGAGGTATGGATTCATCATAGATGATGATGATGAGGTACACATCATAGAAGATGATGATCCGAGTTACATTCGATGAGGTAAGACTTCTAGTGTGTACAAAAGGGTCGATTGGAGGCGTCGTGAAATTTCTAGTATTATATGTTGATATACTACGGATAAGGAATGACATACCAATGCTACAATCGAAGAAAGATAAAGTTGTCTAAACATTCCTCCATGAATGATTTGGAAGAGTATCTTAATTGGGGATATAAATCTATATAGATAGATTTAAGAGGATGCTTGACTTAACCCAAGGAACGATATTCATTTGATGCTAAAGTCGTTTAGCATGGCAAACTCCAAGAGATGTCTCATGTCGATGAGCTATGGAGTGTATCTCTTAATAGTCCCCATAGACTCCAAAGAAGAGAGATCGCATGAGTGACAATCATGTATGCAATGAAATGTACGAGACCGATGTTGATCACGTATTCGAGAAGATCAACGTAAGATGGTGAAAAACATCTTAAAGTTCTTATGCGGCACTAAGGATGTGAGCATACATGGTGGGTCTGAATTAAAACTAGAGGACTTTACGCACTCAAGTTTTTCAAATGCAGACAAGACGATCGAAAATCCACTTTAAGGTAAAGTGTTACCTTGAACAATTGGTGCGATGAATTGAAAGGTTCCAAACAAAATGAAAGAGTTCTTTGGTTTAGTGATAAAGACAAAGTATATAGCTATAAATGAAGTCGCAAGTTGATTGTTTGGATTAAAAGTTCATTCGTAACTAGGAATAGTTCCAAGTCTCATCTTGGATCTAAACATGTGTTGTGGCACTTTCATTTGATTATTAGAATCATTGAAAGATGGGAAATCACTATAGAGATAGTGGACTCTCATAAACAACATTACATATCCATTAACTAAAGCTTATCCAACAAAGGGATAATCGTCACTTAGAGAAGAAAGAGTATGAGTTACCATGACGATTGGCTTTAGTGCAAGTGGGAGATTGAAAGTAGTATGCACACAAGCCAATCATGTTTGATGATAAAGCATATACTTTGTAACAATCTTATTCATTTATTAATAAAAAGTATTAATTTATTAAAGGCTTTTAATTATCTACATGATCTTTGTTTTTATAATATGTGATAAACCCATAGTTTTAAGCAATGCTTTTAGAATAATGATGATGATCATTCTAATGAGATCTAAATTCTTAGAAAGCTTAAAACTAAAATAGTTCCCAATCATTGGATTACTAAATTGGGGATTAGTGAATCCGGATAGATTGGTACATACGTTCTTCTTTCATTGGATGAGGATGATTGATCTCATGATCATTTGTGTGGAGACACTAAAGCAAGTATGTAGGTGCTTATTAGAGAATAAGTTCAACGAACGTTGGCTCGCTAAGGAATACCTAATGGAGTTTTATTTGCTGTCGATAGGAATTCTGTAGTGATAGTAGTCTGAAGTGATCCTTGGACTTGAGATCATCATAGTATCTTGTGTATGATGAGTTATACTTTGACTTATTCCTTAAGACCCTTAGGGTATATCAAAGGGTATGCTTGGGTATAATAAGTTGTACGTGGAGATAATGTATGATCAATAAAGAATCTACCACTTCTAATAAAGAAGAGAAATGTCCTATGTGATTCGATAAATGACAACCCAAAGAGTCCTTGGCAAGGCGTAATGAAATTAGAAAGGAGTTTCTAATTTGCATTATTTGGAGTTGTGCATTTAAGAGTCGAAATACATATAATTAAATAAAATAAGACTTGTGATAAAGAATTCCATGTCTTATATTTAATTGGGACATTGTATGGTGGAAGGACTGAATGAATTGTCACGAAACTATTTACTCAAAGGTTCTTTAATGATTAATGTTGAAATCTATATTATCTGGAAAGTCGTTGATCGCTAGGGAGGCTTATCCCTATTGTAGAATAAATATTATTTAAATAAATTAATTGTTTAATTTATTTATTTAAATAAGATTAGAATTGTTCTAATTGATTTATTCACAACCGGTTTAATATGGAGAACCTAAAGGGTCACACCATAAAAGGAAGAATAATTATTTAAGAAGTTAATGGCATAATCGTAATAATGTGTTATGTATATTTAATTTAATCTATGGTGATAGAATAAATTAAATAACTTAATATTTATTATTTAATATTTTAGAAATATTAAATATAAATTAATAAGAGGAGTCTTTATTAATATTATTATTATTATTATTTTTTAATTTCTAAAGAGTTTAGGAATTAATTTAATATAAGTAATTACTCATTTATTCCTAATTGGATTAGGAAGGAAAATTAGTTAAAGGAGTTTAATTAATTATCCCTAATAAGATTAGGGAGCTTAATTAATTAAAAGAATTTAATTAATTAATTAAAAAACACAATTCCTTAATTGTTAAGGTGGGTTGCCCACATCTATAAATAAGAGGAGTCTTATTATGGGTGATATGGGTTGTTGACTTTAACAAAGTGCGTAATAATTCCAAGTTGTTGGGAGTATGCCTTTTCTATAGAGATAGAAAATTAGGGTTAGCCATAACACCCATCTTCTTGAATTTTATTCTTCCTCGGGTGGATCACCTCTGAGGGCCAAACATTTGGGTGGCTAACGTTGGTCAAAGGAAGGAACCAAACCCGTGGATTCAAGATTGAACGCGAAAGGATTTGGAGGTGAACTTGTACCGAGGAAGCTCGATCTTCAAGGGTATGATTTATTCTTTATCTTTTCGTTTAATTAATAATTGTGCATAAAGGGTGATCCGGGTATATGGTTTGTAAATTTTTAAACTCTGATTTTACACGCTTTCGCACTTTTTATGCAATTTGATTGCGTTATGAATATTACAAACCTAACACATTAGTCGGTCAAAGACATGACTAAGAATTCATAATGCCCATACCGAAGTTTAAGGCGGTCTTTGAATATCCTCGGTTCTAATCTTGGTGATGATATCCGAATCGAAGATCGATTTTTGAAAAGAATTGTGCCCTCAGAATCGGTCAAACAAGTCATCAATACGAGGTAGAGGATACCTATTCTTGATGGTGACATGGTTCAATTCCCGATAGTCAATACAAAAGTCGCATACTCCCGCCTTTCTTCTTTACTGAATAAAACAGGAGCACCCCGAGGAGATGTACTAAGACAGATGAAACCGATGTCCAACAATTCACAGTAGTTGAACCTTTAACTCCTCGAAGTTCAATAGGAGCCATTCGATATGGGGTTTTAGAAATGGGCTTTGTACCGTGTTCAAGATCAATAAAGAATTCAACTTCACGTTACGGGGGTAGGCGGGAAGTTCTTCGTGAAATACGTCGGAAAAGTCAATAACAACAGAATATTATTCAAATTTGACGTGTCTTTATTCAAATCCATAACATGGGCTAAGAAAGCTTGACATCCGTTTTTCAATAAACGAATAGCTTTATGATTAGATATGATGATGATTGATTTTAATGGTTTAGTTGCTTGAATCCGTCTAACAGGTTGGTTAGAATATGAAAACTAACAACCTTAAGAAAACAATCAATTTTGGCATGATGAGTAGTTAACCAATCAATCCCTAAAATCACATCAAAAGTAAGTATCTTTAAAGAGATAAGGTCAACGAGGTAAGGTAATGGTGCCAACTTGAATCAAACAAGATTTATAAGCGATGGATGTGATGAAAGTTTCTCTAACGGAGTTTCCACGAGATAGGTCAAAGTCTAATTTCTCCTGAGTCAAGTTTAAACGTTGAGCACATGCAGGAGAGATAAATGAATGGGTAAGACCTAGGTATCAAGTAAGGTATAAACTTCGCAAGAATTTATAAATAGCTTACCCGTGATCACCTCGTTTGGGTTCTCGCATTTTGACGGTCCACAACAAACGCTTCTTCCCGGAATCGTTGACTTTGCCTTTTCTCGGGATGATCTTTTGAGTCACCGTCCCCATTGAACTAGGTTTCGCTTTCATTGTACAATCTCGGCGTTATGTCCTTCCTTTCCACAATTATAGCATACCTTGAACTGTGTGGGGCGGTTTGACCGATATGTCCCTCTTTTCCGCATTTGTAATATATGACCGGTGGTCGTTCTCCTCCCTTAGAACCGATTCTTGTCACCTTTGTCGTCTTCACATAATTAGTTGTTAAATCTCCTCTTTTAAAATCTCCTCCTGACTCGCTTTTTCTATTTTCATGGCGTGATTACCACCAGTGAGTGGTTACCATTTTGTCCGTCTATTTCTTTCTCCGTTGGTTATCATTATTACATTGATCGCTATCTCTAATACGATCCTGGTTGTGGTCCTCAAATTGGCCGTACTTTCGTTATCTCGCTCTAATAATTGAGCCACATTTACAACATCTGAATAGAGAGAAAATTTATGAGAAATGAGATCTTGGCGTATCTTGGGATTCAAACCTATAAGAAACATACGCGTCATACGTTCCTCATTCTCCACCAAATGAGGTGCAAACACTGGATAACTCTGCAAACTTTGCCTCGTCTTGAGACACCGTCATGTTGTTTACCTCTCGATCTAATAAACTCCACTTCCTTCATATGAAGAACACTTTCGAAAGTATTTGTCATTAAATAGTTTCAAACGCTCCCCCAGACATCTTTGAGTCTTGGTGGATGGGTACACTTCACGACTCCCACCAAGATGCGCTTTCGCCACTTTAACATAAAGGTGGCGAATGGAACCTTCTGTTCCTCCGCAGCATCCCAAGACATCGAATATCTTGGTAATTTGCTTGACCCATGTTTACGCCGTGATCGGATCTGGCTTTCCCTTAATCTCGTGGTCCCAACTCTTTGAATCTTGCATTTGTGACAACCCGTGAATTGCTATCATTTCCTCCTCAGTATTTTGAACACGAGAGTCTCCTCGTGCGATTTTGCATGAATAACCAAAAAGCTTCTAAACATTCACTCGTTCATCATCCGCTTCGTTGATGTTGTTCATGGGAGGAACATTGCCACTGACTGTTACGTTCTCCTTATTGGTGAGTCTGAGCGTCTCCACGGTCTCATTTCCATTGTTAATATTCTCGATTCGACATTCTCAAATCATTGTCATAAAACAAGGGTTAATTAAGGAAATCAATATATCACATAATATCCCTATATCTTGACCAACTAACAAATAAGCTTAGGTAGGACACACTAGCGAAGGATTTATTCGTCTCTCCCTCCTAGTTCTATTCCCCGATCTCCGCCAGAGATCATATCCTAAAGCTCGATACCAACCGCGGCGCCCCAAAATAGGTATACATCACCCATTCCCGAGTTGTCAATACATGGTACATAAACAACTACAACTTTATTATTACAACAAGAAAGCGTGAGTTTGAATACAAATATTATCTTCTGAGCAATATCTATACTCAAATAAATCCATACCCCATTAGTATTCGCTACATTCTCGCCTCCGAGAAGAAAAATGGAACAACAAGGAAAAGGGTGAGCTCAACTAGCCCGAAGAAAGAATATTATGACTAAGATAATATACAACAAATTATCGTTAGTCTTCAACAGGAAAAATCTAATAGAATACTGATAGACAACAAATTTTAAATCAATATTAGCAATGAAATAATAATTCATTAGAAGAGTTAAGTAGAGAATGGAAACTACTATCTTCTATGTATGAATTTAAACGTTCACCGTCTATCTTTTATCCTGTAACATCAATCAATATACATCTGAATCAAATATTCATCTTTTACACCTGGTGGCCAAAGATATTCATCATTAGTCATGTTCATCTAAACACTGTTCATCTTTTTACTCACGGCCAAAGATATTGTTCGAAAATCATTCATCTTTGCACTATAGGCCAAAGATATTCCATAATATCATCATTTAAGGTTTGAAGATGATGAAAATATATTTTAAAAGCGAATCCAAAGAAACAAAATGACAAGGATTAAGGATTAAGGATTAGTACTTTGTTTTATCCACGTCCAAAAATACCTCAAAAATAATCATAGTGGTGTAAAATTCAAGAATGATCAAAACATGGATACAATCAAAGCTAGTATCCGAATAGATATTTTTGAACGAAAAGAAAAACTTTTATTTTTCGATGAATAGTCTTAGTGATTCGTAAATATTATCATATACGTGAATAAAGCCATATCGTGAATAAGTAACTCCAGACACCAAAAGTTTCAAATTTGATAAAAACTTGGATCAATATTTCAAAGATAATGATATTGAAGAAATAATATCATTACGAAAAAAAAATATCCCTTACCTCGAAAGATCAAGATTTCTAAATTAAAACAGGATATAAAGCATGACTTGAACTTGCAAGTATAGCAATAATACTCAAACTATACTCAAAATACTCACAAGAATACGCTCGATAATATAGAGAGAAAACTTCGATTTAAATTGTGATTTTCAATTCTAACCTAAGCACCTATTTATAGAAATTGCTTAGAACACCAAAAGCGAAAAATTTAATATAATATTAATATATAAAATTTTTCTACGCACATTCTTATAAACTGAAATCAGCTCATTTCAACAACCAACCAAGCCCACCAAACATATCAAAAACGTTTTTCTAATTTAAATTATTTTAAACTTCCAAAATCAATTATTTGAACTTGAACTTCAATAATTCATAATAAATAGTTCTTTTATCGGAAAATTCGAATCTCGCGATTTTTATAGGAAATTCAATTCTCTACAACTTTGCGGAAGAAAGTTTTTCCAAATTCAATCGAAATTGACCAAAATCCACAAACGGGCAATTTTATAGTTATAATCAAATTTCGGTCGATAAATGGGGTCCACCAACATGTTTAACATGTTTTAAACATTTATTGCAATAAAAATACTCTTCCTCCTCAGATACTCATAAATCCCACATCCGCTTTTAAAAATATCACCATTATTATATTATTAAAATAATATATTTAAATGAATTATTTTATCGAGAAAAAATAAAATATTAATTTTCAACAATTGTCATTTTAAAAATTTTCTCATCTATATCCACATAAAATCAATATTTTTCTCATCATATGAATCAATAATTAATTATTCACAAATAATATTACGTAATCACAATATTGACAACCGTGCGGTTCCTCAGAGAGGGGCTTTCCAATAAAATTTCTCTTTTCTTGGCAAGCTGATTAGGTGACCAAACCTCTCCTTGAATGTAACTTTCTAGACATTGCCAATAATGTTATCTAATAATATTATTCAGATAATATGAATTATTGCTTCGATAATAAAAAATCGTGTAATGACAATTATTGAAACAATGATAATATAAAATATCAACGCAACAATTATTAAATCAATAAAATATTTGAATAAGAAATTACCGTAACCATTATTGAGTAGTGCCTTCTTACGTAAGAATCGATAATTGGTGCAATACGGTAAATATCTTCTTGTTTTTAACAATTTAGTATTTTAACAAGATTAATTGTGAATAACTACTACTGCGTTATTTTTAAACAACTTATATTTGTCGTTTTCTTTATCCAATCGCTTTTCACATTATGGGGCCCACACATGGGCTTTTGTGTCATCATTTAATATTCCCCGATAAGATGCGAATATTCCACGACCAAACGAATATTCTCCACAACAATGAATATTTTATAACCACTTGCTTTATTTTGAAATATTTAAGTATTTTACCCCTAACTATCCACATTAATCAAATCAACCCTTACTATTTCAAAATAATAAATAGAAAATTAAATTTCATTAATAATAAGTTGGGGTCTTCTGAGTTTCCTTCAAAGACTATACCCGATATTCCAAATGTAAATACTTATTCTTTCGAGGTAAGGGATGTTATTTTCTTCTTAAATGATATTATCTTATTCAATATCATTATCTTAGAAATATTGGTCCGAACTTTTAATTAAATTTAGAACTTTTTTGTAAAGGTTATTATTCACGTTATCTGACTATTCACGAATACTGACTATTCATAAAAAATGAAATATTTTCTTTTCGTCAAAATATCTATTATGGATACTAGCTTTGATTGTATCCATGTTTTGATCATTCTTGAATTTTACACCACTATGATTATTTATGAGGTATTTTTGGACATGAAATAAATTTGAAATCTGAATCCTTAATATTTATTCTTTTGTTTCAATTTGGATTCGTTTTCTTTAAAATATTTTTCATCATCCTCGGTCCTAAATGATGATATTATTGAATATCTTTGGCTTGTAGTAGTGAGATTGATGATTATATAATGAATATCTTTTAGCCGTAGTCTGAAGATGAGCAGTGTTGAGATGAACATGATCAATGATGAATATCTTGACTGAAGTGCGAAGATAAATATATGATTCAAGATGTGCATTGATTGATGTTACTGAGGATAAAAATCACATTGATGGAATCAAAATTCATATAGATAATAGTAGATTTCATTCTATACGTAACTCTTCTATGAATTATTATTTCCATTGCGAATATTGATCTAAAACTTGTTGTTTATTATATTTTCTCGATTTTCCGTTGAAGACTAACGATAATTTGTTTTATATTATCTTAGTCATAATATTCTTTTACTAGGCTAGTTGAAATTCACTCTTTTTCTTTTTTGTTTCATTTTTCTTCTCGGGGGAGGCGAGAATGTAATGAAATGCAAGTCGGGGTATGGAATGATGGTTCTAGAAGAGAGTTGTTTAGTAGTCCTCACCATTTTTGTAAAATAATATTTCAATAATTGTAATGAAAACTTAGTTGGGTATTGATATTGTCTAGATGACAATATTTGTATTTAAACTCACAGTTTTTATGTTGTATTAATAAAGTTGTAGTTATTTCTGTACCATGTATTGACAACTCAGAATAGGTGATGTATACCTATTTTGGGGGCGTCACAGTTATTGAGCTTATAAAACAAAAAAAATTAAGTTTCATACTTAAAATTATCACGTTGATATTTTAAAATAAATAATGTTAGAAACACAAACTATTTTATAAATATTTTATAAATTATTGATGTGGCACTTTACCTTAGCATATTGTGTGGCGTCGAAGACTACGTTGAAACAATTTATTAATAAAATATTTATAAAATAATTTGTGTTTGTAGCATTACCCTTATAAAATACTCCTGCCATCTTATGTTATTCATTTAGCGCGCAAAAATCTCCATATAATGATTGTAATTTGGCCCCAACCGTATGATTTGGCGGGAAGTTCATGTAACCGGTTTCCCGCCAATCCTTTCAATTGTCAACAACCGCCGCAACTCCGATGTATAGAAAAGTCAAGCTTTGACACGTGGTTGGATCTTGGATGAGTATCGCGAGCATCGTGCGGCCAGATAAGAGTGATATGATGTAGGACAGTTATTACAAGCGGTGTAAGATCGTGCCACGTTGGAGTAAGTGGAAGAGACAGCAACTAACATTGGATCGTGTTTTGTGGAATGATGCACGTGATATAGGCCGACCGAGTAGTGGTTCCCCTATTTAACGTGCTTTAGTTATGGACCAGCGTTAGTGCTGGTCCTTGACTATTTAATTTAAGACACGTAATAATAAATAATTTAATTTGACTTTTTACGATGAAATTAATTATTTTTAAAATTAATAAATCTTACAAAAATAAAAATATACGTCAAATGATTATTCATATATTATATTACTAGTATAAAACTACGGCTCTAGTCTCTAGATAAGAGTGAAAATATTTTTATGAGTAATGTTACAGACACAAAATATTTTATAAATGATTGATGTGACATATTGATCAATAAATTATTTCAATATAATCTTCGACCCCATATAAAAAGCCGAGTCATTTCATACACTTCCGTAAAAATGAAAATCACAAATTTGACAAGAATTAGAATGATTCATTCCATTACAATGAAACAATCAAACACAGTTGTATATATTTTATTTATGTACTGTCTGACAAAAATACGTTATTTTAGCAGATTTATTTTTGATTTCTAATTTGAGAGTAGAAAAGCTAATTTATTTTATATAAAAAAAATAAATATACCAAAACAACGTAATTTTGACAATTGTGTATGATCATATTGCCTAATATATAATCATACAATTTTTATAAAATAAATTTTATATGGGCAATGTAAAATAAAATCGTAATTATTTTCTTAATAAAAAATTTCTTCCATATTGAATTTGAATTTTATTTTTATTATCAACACTTTAACTTATATATTTCTTCCATATTGAATTTAACTTTAATTTTCAATGACAATTTTGTTTTATTGTTTTTAATAACGTGTACTCGAAAAATAATTAATGATGCGTGATAGACTGACCATCTATACTCAAACTAATTATTATGATATATTTGTTATTAGTGGTAAGGGTATAACAATTTAAATGTTAAGTTTTATCCAATTTTTAAGTAATTTCATATAAAACAAAAATAACATGTGATTATTTTAAATTAACTCATGAATAATCCATAAAAAATAAACATGTAACTTTGAGTATATTTAATTCTATAATTAATAATTTTAAAATTATAATTCATGAAAATATAGTACTGAAATTATAATTCTTACACATAAATATGGCCTAAGTGATTAATCCGATTCCTGTTTCGTGTTGGCACGTGAGATGGTTGAATATGCTTTTATTTTGGGAGAAATTAAACTTGCTTAGCTTATAATCTCCCTAATTACAGCTTCAATATGATGGAACATTCCACCAAATTATTAGCTACTTCACTACATTTCTTCAATTTGACGACATACTCCGTGCACAAATCAATTTTAAAGATTTATTTAGCAAAAAATAAATAAATCTATTATTTTAATTCAAACGTAATATATATTATTTTTTATTTTATTTATTTTTAATTTTATTATTTCAATTCAAACGTAATATAAATGTTACCTCGAATTTAATGCAATTAAGATTGAAAAGGTTAATTTACATATATATATATATATATATATATATATATATATATATATAATATAAAAAATCTTATACATAAGTATCCAAAAATATAATAACATGTGATTTTCATTTGACTCTAATGGAGAAAAATATTATATCATTAAATAAAATTTATTATGTATAATTATAAATTTATAATAATGTGATCAATAATCTTAAATAAAATAAAATTTTGTATATCCTCGTATTTTTGCATGTTATCTGTATATTTACGAATTAAAAATATCTAGATGAACAATTATTTTTTTTAAATTTCAAAATTCAAATGTCACCTCATGTCAAAAAGCGAATTCTCCCTAAATTAAATCACGAATATTTACTCTTTGGAATATATAATTTTGAAGATTTTAGTGAAAATAATAGGAGTAGTAAAATTCCCAACAATATGGAGAAGATTTTGCTACTACAATACAATTGATAAGCAAGAGCAATGATCATATACACAACGAGAAAAACCGGCCATAAATTTGACAACAGAAAAGCCGATACGAGCGGCGCTATCACGTGTGGGCCTCATAATTTCGGTCGGCAGATCTCACCTTAATTACCTAGCCAATCTAATGGTCCCTACTTTGCCACGTGGATTCACCCTTTACGTTGATCACGAATATCCAACCACTTGAGTCGAACTGAAGCAAAGGTGAAATATATATATATATATATATATATATATATATATATATATATAGTCGATTCTCGTCCGGACTTTCGGAACAGCGCTTAAAAATCCCACTTTTTTTTTTTGTTTTTTTTTAAACTACTAAAAAAAAAATTATGGAATTTTTTTTTTTTTTTACATAAAATAGTATTTTTTGTGTGATTTGGATACATACAACAAAATATGTCAGCACAAACAAAGTTCCATAAATTTTTTTTTAGTAGTTTTTAAAAAAAAAACAAAAATAAAATAAAATAATGGGTCCGAATTTGATCAAGTCCCGGAGTCCGAACTTGATCAAATCTATATATATCGCGTGTGCATGAAGTACTATGAACATATTTGTTTGTAATGATTATAATGTCGATAATTTTATAATTAATTAATTTTTGTCATTTTATTTTATTTTTATATAATTATTTATGAGATAACTTAAAATAATCACATGTTATATTTATTTTATTTATAATTAATCAAAATATTGGATAAAAATATTATATTCTATTAGTCTAAGTATAGATGGATATGATTTGATATTTCGGTCATTATAAATAAAGTTGAATATTAATTTTGTCTATAAATTTTTCGTCAAAAATGATAAGAATTAATTCAATCCCAAATATTATCATTAAAAACAACCATGACCTAAAAAGTAAAATAATTAGTAAAAATAAGTGTCTTAATGCAATAATAAACAAAAATGATATTAGCTTGATTTTAGTGGTTAACTTGACTATTTTAAAATAAATAATTAAAAATATTTATGTAGAAATTTTAAATTAAGAAACTTGACATTAATCGTACATCCTTCTATATTTATTTGTAAAAATTATAAATTCGGATATTATAATTTATGAGAATATAATCATAAGACTATTAATTTTAGGATTATAATCCTTTTATTATAATTAAAATTTCAAAATTAATCATGAAATTAAAGTAGTAATATTATAAAATAGAAGTGATTAATATAAAATTTATTTTTAAATAAATTAATTAATTAATTATTAAAATACTAAAACGAGACTATATGTGAGTCAACATTCTTATAAAAAAACTATCCACATATACGATATATAGGGTACTTATTATATTACTTGTATGTATATAAGCTTGACCCAAAGAGCAAGAGTAGAACAAAGGCGTGCTTTGCCCTTTTAGAGAGAGAAAATACTAGTCACGCTTTTTTAGTGTGAGAAAAAAAGCGTTTCAGAATTTACTACAATTACTGATAAAAGTTCTGCCGTTTTAATTTGTTGAAATCTATCTTTTGCTGGAGAAATAAATCGGCTTTACAGACTCCAAAGATTTGAAGAAGTTATTTAACTGATCTGTAATTGCTCTGATTGGCTTGCCTTTTGCTCAAGAAATCAAAGGAAGAAGAAGAAGATGGAGTGGCCTGCATATTTGGATGAATACGAAAAACTTGTCATCAGAATGACCACCCCTAGGTTTGTTTCTCTCTCTAGATTTCTACACTCACTGATCTTTCATTTTTCTGGTCAATTGTTGAGTTTCAGTTCGTTTTATAGTCTAGTTTTGGATTAATTGTGATTAGATTTTTAGATTTTTTTTCAATCGATGTTAGTTTGAAGATTATATGGAAATATATTTGGTTCTCTAACTTCTCTTTGAATTTTTCATGGATTTTTAGGTTTTGGTGAACTCTGTTTGGTTGATTTCTGTGTTTTGGACAATATTGCTTGCAATATTTTACAGAATATCACTATGGAAAATTTTCCGATAATTCTATAGAAAATATTCGACACGATTTGTTATTTGTTTCCAAATTTTCGGAGTATTTTCCATATTAACACCAATATTTGGCAGTAAAGAGTTAATTAGTTGATTTTGTTCCCAATTTTGATATTTGTCCATTTGTCCAACTTTTATTCCATTTTTCCAGAAGTTTTTCACCTATTATAATTTGACTATTTCCAAAACCCACCGACTCACTTTTACTAAAATTTTTTTCTATAATTTCAATGTCCTAGAAATTCAAATAATTTGAATTTCCAGAAATTCTGACTTTTCCTTGCCCCTGATGTTGTTACAGGGTCATAGTCGATAATGCTGGTTGTTCCAACGCCACTCGCGTTATGGTAAGTATCACCTTCTGAGAAATTTCCGAAAAGTTTTTTGTCCAAAATTAGTTTGACATTTTGACTAATTTGTCCATTATTTTCAACAGATTGATAGTGCTAGAAAACATGGAATTCTTCTAGAAGCTGTTCAAGTTCTCACAGATCTGAACTTGTCAATTAAGAAAGCTTACGTTTCTTCAGATGGAAGATGGTTCATGGATGGTAAATTCATTACCCACTAAAATTTTATCATCTTTTTGGGCTATTTTTTAGCTGTAGTAATTTCTTGAATCTTTTGCTTATTATGATTATATATTCTTTTGTGATTGTGATTCTACAGTTTTTCATGTGACCGATTTAGACGGTAATAAATTAGCTGATGAAGGCATCATCAACTACATTGAGCAGGTTAATTAATTTATTCAAACTTAAGTTGTTTAATTGGGATACTACTAATTAAATAAACTAATTAGTTGACTTAGTTTACCATCTGTTTGTTTGTTACAGTCTCTTGGTACAATTCATTATGTGCCATCAAAATACAGCATCAATGGCTTGACAGCGTTAGAATTAACGGGGACTGATAGGGTCGGTTTACTTTCAGAGGTTTTTGCTGTATTAGCAGATTTGCAAGTCAATGTGGTTGAATCTAAAGTGTGGACACACAATGGGAGAATTGCTTCACTCATCTTTGTTAAAGATTGTGATTCGGGGTCACCGATTGAGGACAAGCAGAAGATTGATAGGATCGAAGCACGGTTGAGGAATGTGCTTAAAGGGGATAATGATATAAGAAGTGCTAAAACTTCAGTTTCTTTAGCAGTTACTCATACAGAAAGAAGGCTTCACCAAATGATGTTTGCGGATCGGGATTATGAAAGAAAGCCGATAATAAGGACTAATGGTGATTGCCCAGTTGCCTCTGTACAGAATTGCTTGGAGCGAGGTTATTCTGGTGTAAATATTCATTGCAAGGATAGAACCAAGCTTCTATTTGATGTTGTCTGCACTTTAACTGACATGGAATATGTTGTCTTCCATGCCACTATCAACACAACAGGAGACAGAGCATATATGGTATATATTCATCATTTTTTGCACATTGCAACTGTGCTTTTCAAATTATCAGTTATAAATGTGACAATTAATTAATGTAGATATGTTTTAATTTTGTATCAGGAATTCTTCATCAGACATACAGACGGAACCCCAATAAGTTCGGAAGCCGAAAAGCAACGCGTGATTCTCTGCTTACGTGCTGCCATTAAAAGAAGAGCATCTGAGGTATTGTTCTGTGAAATATTCTTACAGTTTTTTGCTTTTTCTGCTTATGATGAATAAAATTTACTTCCAATTTCACTAATGGATTCATTGTTTCAACAGGGTGTGCAGTTAGAGCTATGTGCAGCTGACAAGCCAGGACTATTAGCCGATGTGATGAGGACCTTTCGAGAAAACGGTCTCAATGTGACAAGGGCTGAGATATCCACTGCATTCGACAGGGCTCAGAATATTTTTTATGTTACTGATGCTATTGGAAACCCGGCTGATCCAAAGATCATCGAAGCGGTTCGACAGAGAATCGGATTGAACAACTTGAAAGTAAAGGAACCGCCATTGATATGTCATGAAAAGGCAGAGAGGGAAGATGAACCCACAGTAGGTGTTGGTGGGGCTGTGTTGGTATCACTTGGTAGCCTAGTGAGAAAGAATCTATACAATTTGGGATTGATCAAATCATATTCTTAAATGAAGAATTTACAGTTGAAAAAGGCAAATTGTTGGCATATATACTTGGCTTCTGATGTGGGTGTGTGTACATAGAGAAGGATGAAAGGTTGTATTTGGTGATTGTTCGGTTTGGTTAGTTGAATATGTAGTAGACACGTACACAATACTACAGTGTTTGAAATTGTTTTGATTTGGAAGAATTTGAAATGGCAGGGTGGGGGGGGGGGGGGGTGGGGGGTGTTATTGGTTGTTTGCAGGCTGCCAGAATCTTGAAAGTGGAGGAGATTAGGTAGAATTACAAGGAATTCGTTTCACAAAGCATGCAATTGCATCCTGTACATAACAACTCTTTCAAGTATTAATTGATTCTAATGGTTGACTTGATTTTCCATTCTCTCTCTCTATATATGTGTGTATGTACGTGACACTTGATATTGGCTCAAAGTGTTAAAGTAAACAATTATAAAAGTGTTGTTAAATATATATTTATTTTAATAACATTATTTTGATTGATAATTTCAAATAATTTTAAGTTAACGCCTACCAAAAAAATAAAATAAGGTCCTATTTATTTCGTATTCTTCAAATTCATAGCTGAAAGTTGAAACTTGATGATAGTTCATAGTAGATTAGTAGCGTTGTGAAGTTTTTACTAGGTTAGTAATTTTTATAGTCGTGTAAATTCTTAATGATATAGGGAAAAATAAAATAAAATTGTTCAAGTGTTTGTTATGATGGGCATAAGAGAATTCAAAAAAACATAGGTATGGGGGTAATTTGGCGAAGAAAAGACAAGCAAATCAGAAAGATTGATAAATAGAACGTCTGATTTGATTATTTTCTTGACGAATGTTTCTATTGCACTCGTAGTCTTCAAAAAATGAGAACTCAACTCTTTTTTTTTCTGTACAATAATTTCCGTTTTTGTTTGTTTTTATAATTTCATATTAAAATATTTTTTAAATAACTCAATGTGCTTAATTTTTCATTTTTCGAGGTAGAATCCAAAATATAGATTATAGAAAAGAAAATTAAAAAAATGGTGATCGACAAATCAAAATTAAAAGTGGTCAAAGAGGGAAAGATGATTAATTGTCTATCAAAAATGCTACTATCACATAACGCTCATATACTGCTAACGTGACACTCATAAATTTGTTATTAAGTTAAGTGGGTTATATCAATAATAAATTTATAAATACCACGTCAGCACTATATAAACGATATATAATTATTTTATGTGATAATAACATTCCTGATTGTCTATCGTCTGTGTTTATGTATCCAAGAGAAATTAAATAATGTTAACCAATTCCTAAATAATGAAAGAAGTTGCTTTTCTCTCTCTCTCTCTCTCTCTCTCTCTCTCTCTCTTTCTTTGTATTGTCTTCATCTTTTCGTTTCTTTACGTGACTAATAGAATACTTCTCTCTTTCACATCACATCCTTGACAATAATAATACTAACAATTTTAATGCATTTGTTCCCGCCAAAATATACTGATTGAGAATTCGAAATCAAATTTCTTGTTTTATTTGTACTTTTAATTTATTGTTATATATGACTCACTTCTATTAATATAGAAGTGGAGGGTTCCAATTTTATTGACAGTAGGTTATATATAAAAATAGATTCAAAAGACAATAACAAAATCAGACCATAAGTAGGGGGTTCAACCGGTAAATATCGGTCCGAATTGAACTGGTATCGAAATCGGCCAAATTTTAATCACGATACAAGATCTGATTGATTTGGTTTATCAAACACTTGTTACTGGAGTTAAATCTTAGGTCCGTTTTATTAAAATTAATATAATTATTATTTTTATTCTTATTATTTTATTATTATTATTATTAATATTATTATTATTATTATTATAATCATTATTTTATTATTATTATTAATTATTTATTAATAATAATAAAAAATAGAAAACCGGTATATACTGGACCGAACCATAAAAATGCCGTACCAAAAAACTAATTTTTTATATCGAACCGGACTGGTTCTTTTTGTATTGAACCGAACGGTTCGATCCGATCCTAAAAACAAAAAAATTTGCACAGTCCTAAGTCGATAAGTTATCCTCTCTTCTAAGTTAAGATAAATTATTATAATAAACTAAGACATTCAAATAAATAAATAAATATTGTATTTGAGTAAGTAAACATATACTACTAGTTGGGAAAAAATTCTTTTCACTTTATAATAAGTATAAGCAAATTGATTTTCACGTGAAAATCGCTGCTATAAATCTTATAGCAACGATTTTTATTGTCGCTATATATAGCGATACTTTTCATGTCGAAATATCAAAAAATTATGTGAAAATATTAATTTCTTTTAAGTATAATTGTAAAGTTGCAAGTAGCCGACCTATCTTAATTTCTTTAAGTATAATTGTAAAGTTGCAAGTAGCCGACCTATCTTAAGACTAAAGTACAATTTACGCCCTAAAATTTATATGTCAAAGCATTGTCATACCCTAAATTTTAAAACGTCTCCTTGCATTTTTTTTTTTTAAAGTTACGTATTAAAATAAACACTCCGAAGTTTTATTCGGTCAAATGTGACCTAGAGTACTATTTTCTCAATTTTTTAAAAGGGAAAAACGTCAATTAACATAATAACAAATTAAATTAAAATAAATAAAAATAAAAATAATATATCAAAATCTTACTCTTTACCTTTAATCTTAACCCATATTCTTTTAATTCCAATTTCTACCCCAATCAAACCTAAATTCCAATCCTAATTAAAATCTAAATACCAACCCCAATTCAAACCCCAAATCCATCATGATCATCACCGTATATAGCCCTGATCAACAAGTACACACCCACCCAAACAATAATCATCACATTCATAAGTAATAAAACCAAGATTCTGATGAAAAAGGAAAAAGAAGAGGGAAAAATGGAGGGAAAAGTACGCCAAAAATAATTTATATTCTAGGAATTATTTTTCCGTCTTTGTGCAATTAAATATGAAATCAACAAAACTAATTATGAGAAAAAATAACAAATAACCATCCACAAGCAAGACACCAAATTTACGTGGAAAACCTTCTAAAATTAAGAGGTAAAAATCACGTGTCAAACTCCGAATCTCCACTATATCACTAATAACGGGCTTGCAATAATCCTCTCAAGTTTTATGCCCTAAAACTTGAGGTTACACAATAAATTGAGATAGTACAAATTTATCTTTAATTAGGTTGAGAAACTACTTAACTTCACCACCCAAAAACACCCCAAGCAATAAAGTCTTCAAGCTTTCAATTGAACGGAGATGACGGCGGATATCCACGAACAACAAACTGTAATTCTCTCAATTTATTTTTTTGGTACCTTCTTGCTACCAAGGACTCCCTCATAGCCTTATTTATAGTACTCTTCCTAATCCATTCCTATTATGGATTAGAAACAATTTATTCTCCTAATCAAATTAGGGTTCACATCTCCTTGTCTTGGTCACCAACCAATCTAACAAGTAAATCCTTTTTTAACTTGGATTCTTTTCATGGAATCTCCAATTTCAATATTGCTTCCACTAACCCAATTTCTAATTGGATTAATATCAAGTAAACGCACTTACTTGTTCACAAAGAAAATTAATTCTTTTCTATCTTGGATTCTATCTCATGGGTGAGGACCCACGCCCAACAATATCTCCCTCCGAACCCATGAGAGAAGGGATCGCCAACCACAACTCCTTACTCGCAGTCAATTCCAACGAAGTCTAGGCTCAACTCAAGCTTCTTGAAATTTTTAAATATCTTCATGTCCGGCTTTGTCTCATCGGCATGGTTCTTCTCAATGGGAAGATCTAACTCAAACTTAATGATTTTTTTCTTGCCAAATTCATTCACAACCGCTTTGTACCTAGTCATGAGCTATCACTTTCCTTCTTCACTTTTGGTACCCATTTAAAGCAAAGAGTTTTCTTCTTGTGGTTCTCATGCAAGGATTTTCTCCCATCTCGCACGGCTTTGTACGTACCATACCTTTTTCTGCCTAACTCCCCCATCTTCAACACCTCTCACATGTGCCCGCATCGTGTAAAGAATGTCTACCTTCTTACCTCTAGTCACTAGTAGAGACCCTTTGGCGAGCTTCCATTAACCTTCACCAAAGTAACTTTTATAACCATTCTCATCAAGCTTACCAGCAGAGATCAAATTAAAACGAATATCCGAAACATGTCTGACTTCTCTCAGCATCAACCTGCAACCACTGTTAGTTTCCAAACAAATATCTCCAATGCCTATCTTGGATGCACTTCCGTTTCTATCCGCGTGGCGAAAAATAACCACTATTGTAGGATGTGAAGATTTCACCACGCAGTAGCATGGAACAAGCACCGAATCAATAATCCATCATTAACACGACACTTGGGTTTATCATCACAAACAATAGCTACATCAATGTCGGATAGATACACAATCGAATCTTTATCCTCATCTTTTTCCTTAGACTGCTCCTTCTTTAAAAATCTGCACTCTCGTCTTATGTGACCCGGTTTCTGGCAGTGAAAGCAAATTACTTCTTTTCTATCTCTTGATCTTTCCCTGGATTTGTCATCTTCAGGAGAGTTTCTCCCTTTGTTTTTGCCCCTACTCTGTGCGACAAAAACTTGTGACTCAGCGCTAATCACCACCATAGTATCTCTTCGCCTCTGTTCCTCATTAAACAAACTATCTTTGATTATATCCATAGTCAGCGTACCATTGGGAGCGGAGTTACTCAGTGATACAACCAACGTCTCCCAACTATCAGGTAAAGAGCTCAACAACAACAAAGCCTGCATCTCATCGTCAATGACCATCTTCATCGTACTCAACTAATTTATCAAACTCTGAAAATCACTCAAGTGCTCTACAACGGAGTTTCCATCCTTGAATTTAGAATTCACAAGCTTCCTAATCAAAAAAGCTTTATTTTGCGCCGTCTTCCTTTCATAAATGGACTCCAATTTCTGCCAGAGAGCATTGGCTTTAGTTTCCATGGCAACATGATGAAACACACTTTAATCAATCCACGATCTGATCAGACCAATAGTCTTCCTGTTCATCTTGTTCCATTGCGCGTCACTCTTGTTTGTGGGCTTAACTCCATCGTTCTCAAGTGGCTCGTACAAATCCTTGCAGTAAAGCAAATCCTCCATTCTTGGCTTCCAAATTACATAATTTATAGCCTTGAGATTAATCATGCAACCTGTTGTCTAATCCTCCATTTAATTCGCACAAGAAAACACAAAAATAACCAAGCTCTGATACCACTGTTGGGAAAAGTATGCCAAATATAATCTATATCCTAGGAATTACTTTTCCGTCTTTGTGCAATTAAATATGAAATCAACAAAATCAATTATGAGAAAAAATAAAAAATAACCATCCACAAGCAAGACACCAAATTTACGTGGAAAACCCTCTAAAACTAAGAGGTAAAAATCACGGGTCAAACTCCGAATCTCCACTATATCACTAATAATGGGCTTACAATAATCCTCTCAAATTTTATGCCCTAAAACTTGAGGTTACATAATAAATTGAGATATTACAAATTTACCTTTAATTAGGTTGAGAAACTAATTAACTTCACCACCCAAAAACATCCCAAGCAATAAAGTCTTCAATAAAATTTTCAAGCTTTCAATTGAACGGAGATGGCGGCGGATATCCACGAACAACAAACTCTAATTCTCTCAATTTATTCTTTTAGCACCTTCTTGCTACTAAGCTTCTCTCATATATATCAAATAAGACTCCCTCATAGCCTTATTTATAGTACTCTTCCTAATCCATTCCTATTATGGATTAGAAACAATTTATTCTCCTAATCAAATTAGGGTTCACATCTCCTTGTCTTGGTCACCAACCAATCTAACAAGTAAATCTTTTTTCAACTTGGATTCTTTTCATGGAATCTCTAATTCCAATATTGCTTCCACTAACCCAATTTCTAATTGGATTAATATCAAGTAAACACACTTACTTGTTCACAAAGAAAATTAATTCTTTTCTATCTTGGATTCTATCTCATGGGTGAGGACCCACACCCAACAATTCTCCTACTCAATTTCTGCCAATTCAAATAATCATCTAATTTACCTTCACCGTCGCCTCTCTCTTTCTCTCTCTTTCTCTATATATAGGACTTATCAATAGATAAAATTGTCAATTTAAGGTTATCCTTACAACATTATAAGGAATTGATCCATGTAGGCGAATAGTTAATAAAGACTCAAAATCATAGCTTTTTAATTTTAGTATTCCACAGGATAAGAAAAATATCCAAAATACCCTTATTTAAAAAAGTATTCCGTCCGCAATATTAAACCGTTGCTGCCAAATAATAGATGAGACCTCTTTCTTTTTTATTCTCTATTTCCAAATTACTCATGCCCTGAGGGTATATATTGTTGGTTATGCTTAAAAATTATTTATTTTCTTTAACTCCCAATTTAATTGGTCTTTTATTTCCTTTAATACCCTAGCCGTTACCTTATTTATTTCTGTAACTCCCAAGCGTTTCATTAAACCATTAAAATCTCCAACGTTCCTTATAAGGGTTGGGCTAGTTGTTCTTCAGAGACAATATACATCATAATCAGTTTCTTCATCTTCTTCAAAAACAATAACAGTTTACGTTCATGAAGAAAAAGATACACACAATAACAGTTTTATTTTTCCGCTTTGTGTATCCTATTCTTATTCATATAGTCATCTCTTATACTATGTTA
The DNA here is from genome assembly GCA_020205615.1 of Panax quinquefolius. Lineage (NCBI taxonomy): Eukaryota > Viridiplantae > Streptophyta > Magnoliopsida > Apiales > Araliaceae > Panax > Panax quinquefolius. The sequence continues at coordinate 38,796,992 of CM035155.1, read as the reverse complement.
ATCAATCCACATAGACAAGTCCAAAGCCTCCTTCCGTGAGTACACACGATCGGAGACTTCATGAGTTGAATCTGGAGAGTACCGGCCGTGACCCATTTTAACTTTGTGATTATTATCGGTGGGGCAAAATCACTTTTAGGATAGTAGCTACGCTTCGTCTCTGGGTTTCGACTAAGTTGTTCCAATTTATTTATATTATTCGTCTTGTTAATTGCTATATTTTCCAACAATCTAAAAAGTGATTTAATCTATTAACAAGAATACATGTTGTTTTAGTTAGTGTACATATAATTTTATATCATTTACTTTATCAATTTAGTAGGGTCAGTATATTACACAATCTGAATATTTGTTTTCCTTGCATTTTAATTCTCAAGATGCTTTAGTGATGAACTTCATGTTATTGATTTGAGTTTCATCTTCCGATTTTAGTTGCATCTCTTGAAATTGATGCTTTCACGATCCATCTAATAAATTATTTTCCTTCTTTTTTATAATTCAACTTAATGGTTTGAGTTCCATTCCCATTCTGCTCTGAAATAATTATTTTCCCCGAAGAAGATTACTATCTGTATTATTTTCACTATATCACGGGGAGTAGTCAAAAGGAAGTATAAGCGGTCCGAGTAGAATAACATTTCACTTTGATATATGATTCCCAAGGATTTTTTAAAGAATTAATCAAGGCTTATTCATGTTTCATGCTCCTTGAAGCATGTAAAGTATAAATTGCATAATTCATGACTATGATCTCAACTCAATTTGGGAAGTTGGTTGAATTTGTTTTGTTTTGGCTATATCTTTGGAATGATTTTCTTGTTTAAATTTCACCCTAACAATATTTCAATGAGCACTGAGATTACGTATATAATGGGTGAATTTATTTGTCCCCGATTATTTTTGTTTGTCGATTACATTGCATAGAAATTGCATTGCACCTTTTAACTATCTTAGCCCTTGCTGTAGAGCCCAAATATATCTTCCCACATTAGAGTCAAGTGTTGAGTAAATTATCTTTGATTTAGATTACGGTATTTGCTCTTGCGCGATTGCAAAGATCTGTTTCACCCTTGAATTGATTTCCTTAGGTCACTGAGAGACTTGATTTATAAACAATTCAAAACTTCATTTGGCAAATAAAGTGGATTTGCCTTTTAGGAGGCTAATAAAGAGTAAGAATATATGTGTTTTGATATGATATGCGTACTGTTAGAATCCTTATGGTTTTCATGAATGATGGTGCCTCTAATTCAATGATAAAAGTCAATATGGAATTCATTCATATAAAGTTTTCAAATCTAGTCATTAATTTTGTTGGAGATCCATCTCAAGTTGCTCAATATCATCACACTTACGTGCATTATTAACCTCTCGAATTGGAGAGCGATTACATAGAAATGTATAGCATAAAAATTCCAAATCAATTAATAGTGTGTGGATTATAATCTGTACATTTTTTGTTTGGGAAAATTAATATATTTGGATAATTTTAATTAATCTCTAATTTAATTATGCAATAGTTAATTAATTGTGATAATTTGCATAATCTTCAGAAAATTTTTAGAAATATACAGTAACCTTTGGTGATGATAAGATACTGTTGTAAATTTTATGGAAAAAATTTAATGTGTTTATAGCATACTTGGAATATTAATTGAGTAATATTGTCTGTCATTTAATTCCTGTATTAATATTTTTAAAATATTAATTGTTGGTGCTTGGAATTAAATTACCATGTTGAAATAACACTTGTACCCTTGTTCCTAGTGGGGTGATTTAGGTTTTAGTAATTTAATTGAATTATTACCTAAATTCACGTCTTATGAGCTGAAAGGTTAATGATAAATAATTGAGCATTTATATGGATTGTGTTTCTTAAGCCTGATGTAGTCTTTCTTCTATTTTTATATTCTATTATTTTATGATTATTTGGTTCATGTGGCAAAGATGGTGAACAATGATATATGATAATTCTAGATATAATCAAATCTATCTCACTGCCTTTAAAAGATGAAGCGGAAGAAATATTTATTAAATAAAACTAAGGTTGAAAATTAGTTAGAAAGGAAAAATAGAACACTTAAAGATATGATGAATGTCATGTTAATTAGCTTCTAATATGTGGGGAGAAGCTTGCCTTTCTAAATAATCAATTTTTAATAGAGTTCCACATAAAATGATAGATTCTTTATTATGTCAATTATGGAAGGAACATGCACCTAACTTGGGGTATCTTAAAATGTGGGGGGTGTCTACCTAAAGTAGTTATACCAGAATTTAAAAAAAAAAAAAGAGAATAAAATTGGACATAAAACAATGGTTTGTATTTTTACTGAATATGTTTTAAACAGTGTTGCATATAGACTTTTGAAAAGTGGAGATGACCCTAAAATTTATGAAGAAGCAATAGATTCATTATGAGTAATCATACATGAGAGCTAGTTATTTTGCCTAAAAGATGTAAATCTATTGGGTGTTTAAAAAGAAGTTAAAAGCTGACCGATTTATTGATAATTTTAAAGCAAGTTTTTCTGTACTTGTGGTTATGTGCTAATGTTCAACGTTATGTGAAATTCTTGAGAATTATTTTAATGTGCACTTCGGGCAACAATGTGATAATAATTGTTAATAGTCTGTTGATGATTTATGTTAATTGTTCTATGTGAACTATATAATTTGAGAAATGCGAAGTATGAGCATTATGGAGCATGTATCAGATGTCAAACATGTATAAATGTACAATATGAGAAAGATGAAGCATGTATAAAATGCGAATTATACATAAGATGTGAAGTATGAGAAATGTGATATATGCATAACATACAAAAACATGAAAATTGTGATGTGATTATTTATTTAGATGTGGAAGATTTTCTGATATTTGGTACTGATGAGAAAGTTGTGATAACTATTAAAACATTTTTATTCTCTAAATTTGACATGAAAAACGAACTTGATTCTTGGCATGAGAATTAATTAAAATGCACATGGTTTGTTTTTATCTTAAGAGCTTAACAAGTCCAAAGCCTCTCCTTGGTGATCTGTGCGATCGGAGACTTCATGATTGAATCCTCGAAGAGTGATTGTAAAATGCCCCATTTGTACCTTTGATTATTATCGGTTAGAAGTGAAATCACTTTTTTAGACAAGAATGGGCTACTACTCTTTGCTGTTTTTCAATTAAGTTGTTCCAATTTATTTATATTATTCGTCTTATTAATTGCTATATTTTCCAACATATAACTCCCGTTAGTGAGGTTTTAGTTTCACTGAATGACCTGGGCTACTAAGCTACAAGACTCTCGCTTGTTTGTTCGTCGGGCTTTGGTTGTAAGAGATCACTTACTGATATACACACATATATTACGCACATATACAAATATTTCAGTATTTTTACTATATTACGCACAACAAAGAGAGGAAGGAATGCATTATACAATTTTTTGTAATGCTCTATGCACAATTAAAAATGGTTGATTATGATGAGGGGACACTCATCTAATAATACTTTGGATGTATGTACGTACGTACGTATGTATGTATTATCTTAACTTGAAGCTTTTTACAGAGTGAAAATGGCATAAAACAAAGGTATCAACATAGAGTACTATAATATAGTACTCCACCTGTCCTTTAATATATATGATTTTATTAGATGTTCTCTATTTTATTTAATTATTTGTCGTTTCATATAATATAGGAAAATTAGATACAATCTTTCCAAAATTACTTCACAATATTTCACCTAATTTTTTGAGATCTTTTTTCACAATTTTCAGATGCTTTAATTTTTTCTCTCTCCTTATTACAACAAAACTTACTCATATTTTCTCCGGTTCCCTAATTTTTCTACATTCATTTTTTCTTTTTCTCTTGTTTATCGTGGTTGAATTTCTCTATTAGCACGTGCTCCTCCACCGAAATATGTATTAGTATAATTTGAAAATTCTCCACTAGCTTGAGATGAAAGTTCTCCACAAAAATTAATATCAACATTTAAATCAAAATTATTTCTCATAAATTCTTGATTTTCATTCAACACATTCATTGAACTTTTTTCATCACTTAGAAGAATATTCAAATCTATAATTTTACTTGTTGCCATGTTGGAGTTGGTTGTATTTTTTTCATTTTAAAAATTGGTGTGACCTACATAGCTTTTTATAAACAAAAATGGTGGGAAAATCAAAAAAATAAAAAATAAACAAAAAAATCTTAGCTATAAATGTTGACTTCTGTTTTTCCAGTTCCAGTGCTTTAATCTAAAGTAACTTAGTGAGCGACATAGGGTGACGAAGGTTGAGTGCTAACGATTCTGTTACATGAATGGTTATGAGCACATGTGAAGCGAGACAGTTTTGACCCATCGATTCAGTCCAAGTGCAACTTTTGCAGCGAGTCATTGAGAAAGAGGGTTTTAATGATCTTGGAGTGGAGTGCATGGCGCCAATTTTTAACTTTTTTAAAATGAAAAAAATGGAACTCAAGATTTCAAGTATATTGTTAATTATGAGGGAGAGAGTGGAGAGAATTTCTAAATAATGGAAAGAATGTGAGTACTGAATTTTTTTAGAAAAAAATTATGAAAAAATATTGCATATGAGAGAGAGTATGACACAATTATAATAATTTAAAAATATTATAAATAATTAATATTATATTTAACATTTTTAATATTTATGCACAATTCTAAAACGATACTAACAAATTGTCTGATTCTCACTTGAACAATGAACAATAGTGGAGTATAGTTTTTTGCTATATTTTGTATGTATATTTGTTGCCGCTAGATGTGCGAGACTTATAAACCAGAAAATAACAAATAAATAAATTTAAACAAAAGTCATGCTGCCTCAATCTTAGCTAAACTTAAGAAATATTTCCTCTGGTCTAATTTATAAGTCATTATTGATTTTTTAAAAGTTAAATTAAAATATTTTCAAACTCAAAATTTACTTAAATTTAGTCAATATTACAAAGAATATTTTAAATATTTAAAATTAATATATAATGTTATAAGAATCTATCTCAATTTTACATTTGAAAATATTTTAAACTAATTTTCAAAAAATCAATAATAATTATTACGAATGTAGTATTAAGTATTAAATTAAGAAATATGTAAGAACTATTATTCTTAGAGTATCCATGATATATACTATCTCTGTTTTAACCTATAAGATTACTATTGATTTTTAAAATAAACTTAAAACATGTAGTATAAATTCAAAATTTACATGAATTTCGTTAATTTTAGTCAATAACAAAATTATCTAAAAATTACTATTTATACGTAAGATTTATTATTTCGTAATTATTCAATTTTAAATTAAAAAAAAATTAAATTAATTTAAAAAAATTAATAATAATCTTATAATTTGAAACCTCGAAAATACTAAATATCTTTCCCTCGCATGCAATAAGAGTATAATATAGGGGTGGCTAGCACGAAGTGAATTTCGTGGTAAGTTCACTTTATATCCAATACAATTATGACACGCAAGCGGAGAGATCACTATCCCAATAAGTTCAGTTCATGGTAAGTTAATCAATTGACTAATACAGTATTAACATGTAGAGAGAGAGATCACCTCTCGGTTTGCGTATCGACACTATATTGATTAATTGACCAAAATTAACTTCATGATAATCACTCCATATTATTTTACTAAAAGCTAGTAAAAGCAATTGCAAGACTACTTAAGAATATGGTTAAGCCAAAAGTCTTAAGATCATGTTGAGAAAGTCGAAAGGCCTCCGACAAGATAGGGCAACGCCAAATATACAATATTTTTTAGTTCTTTAATCTTTATATTTATCATTAAAGACTTTTAACATTGTCAGAGAAAAAATAAGGTTGTCCGAATAAATATTCAATATTTTTATAATTAATTATTTTAGCGACGTTTAACATTTTAAACTATACTTCTAACTCTAATAACAATATCAACCGCCTAAAAATAAAACTCTTTAAAAACAATTGATATTATTAGTATAACACTTCAGTCTCACATCGAAAGATATGAATTTTTTTTTGTAAGAATTAAATTACTAACAATATATAATATATTCAATCATGGCATTTTGAATGAGATTTTACTCAAAAGTTCAGGTCGAAACATTTGATCGGGTATTGTTTAATTAAATGGATTTGATTATTAGAGCGAATTTGATTATCAGAACTAATTCTCAAAAATTCAATCGGAACATTCAATCGGGTTGCGTAATCGGTTCTTGATTATCAGAGCCGACTCTAAAAAGTTTAGGTTACATGGAACAGAAGAAAATTAATATCATTTTGGTTGCTAGTTACTTGTTCTTTGTTTCTTGTAAAATGGAATCTTTGAAGCCTGCATTATCTGCATGCATTTGGCAGTAACGGGTTATGTTGTAGAAATACCGTTGAACTTATAAGCTTACGTAAACTGTGATTTTATATAAGGCATACTATTAATCACAATGTTCCAAAAGGATGCTCTTGGCTTTTAATGAGAATTTTATTAATTATATATACGAATTTATTTATTATCTATTGATGCTTCAAATATTGAAACTGATGGGACATATATACTTTGGCCATCTAGCATTGCAAGCTCTATCCACCCAAACATGTTGGAAATTGAATTTGCCATCCTAATTAAGAAAAAAAATAATTAAAATAAAATAAAAATATATTGATAAAGAAGTTCCAACTAATACTTAATAAATAAAGATTGTCCATGGATGACATGCTAGCCCTAGTTAATTAGTGATATTAATTTTCATTAGGAGTACGTATATATAAATAAATAAAGGTTCACCCAAGTCAAATTAAGCCCTTAGGATTAGTATACATATAAATTTTGCAGCAGGCTATATATTTATTCTTTATCAATTGATTTTTTTACTTAATTATTCAATATACTATCATAATTCTCTATATTTGTTGACTCAAAAGCATATATATCAATATATATAAATCGAATATGCTCCAAAGTCTATATATATATATATATATATATATATATATATATATGGTCCGGCCGTAATACTAAAATTCGGATTTTTTTATGTAAAAATTTCAGGTTAATAAAATATTAAAAAAAAATTTTGTTGTTTAAAAAAAATTAAAATAAAAAATTCAAATTTTAACAAAATTCGGACTCCCTAACCTTACCCTCATTATATATATATATATATATATATATATATATATATATATATATATTAAATTAGCCGTCGGTGCATGCCTAGCTAGCTTCTAGTAAGTTACTTGCAACCTAAATATGGCATGCTTTGCATCCCATTACTATTTGTTCTTCTAGATTGATTCTTAGCTGACTTTTGCATTAATTTATGTACGTATTTATTAGTTCATCAAGTTACGTTCTTCAAAAAAAGGATGCAACTGCATGCACAGTATAAAGGTTTTCATATAGTCCGTTAGTTAAAATTCGTTGACTTATATATTAAATTTTAAAATTAAAATAATTTATAAAATTTTAGAATAAAATAAATTTTGTAATTAATAATTTATGTTATATATTTTATAATTATATATAATATTATATCAATTAAAATTAAATAAATTCACATATGTTTAACCTCAAATTAAAATCAAAATTATTACTTCATTAATAATTACTAAAGATAACATAACTTTTTATTTAATTAATTATATAGTGTCCACTTTATGCTACTAGAATCCCATTTAATCTAAGCATGTGTAAAGGAAATTTTTGAGGAATTAAAGATTAAAGGACTTATTCCCTTGATTTCGCACCAAGTGAAATTACTTGTCTAAAATGCACAACTCATCATCTTTAATTTCCACATAATCTTGAGTGCTTTTGCATCTTTGGTACATAATACTATATTAATTAAGGAATCTACTAGTCTTACAAGTAACACAACCGAAAGCATGCATGATATGATATAACTAATGGGTACAATTTTCCACAAAGAATGTTCTCATCCAACTCACCAATTTTATTTTATATATATATATATATATATATATATATATATATATATATTTCACTTTTTTCCCTATTGTGGATTATGGTACATGGTTAAAATAAAAATAATTTTGTCTTAAAACTATTCCCCTTTAGTTGTCAAAGAAGAAAATCTCATTTAACTTATTGCTCCCAAGAAGGGTGCAATGAAAATGATAGAATTAAGATATATAACAAACACAAATGGGGGAGAAAACAATGTCACATTTCATAATGTTAACGGAAGTCTTGTTGTAATTTAGATACAATTTGTTGTAAATCACACTAACATGCATGCGTAGATAATTCATATGCAATAATACAAAATGGGGAACAAAAATGAGAAAAAAACAAGAAAATAAAAATTAAAGATAAAATTAAGGAGTACTTCATGTGTTTCATTTGTTGCATATGGCAGTACTGACAATGGAAAATAGTTTATTTAACAATTAAATTTTTAATCCGAATTTGACCATAGAATATCAATTTTGGCTTTTCTTCTTGTTAATTACTCCAAGAATCTTAATAATAATTAATATATCCTGGCTTTTGGCAATTTTTAGAGTTTTTTTTGTACACTTGTCACTGAAATCTTTAGGATAATATCAAGTATAATTATAATTTATTTCTTAAACCAATGTTCCAAGAGAATTATTTGGTCCTCTAATAATATACTTTGGGGGATAAGAATTCTAAGTCAAGTTGTTCATTTGCTGCCCTAAGCTTGGTGTTTTCCTCTTGGTCATATACGGCAGAAATTATCTCTTCCTATAAACTGTCCGACTTTTGATATTTTCACATATTAGCTAATAAAAATTCTACACATTAGCTAATATGTGGGTCATACGTGTGGAGATATCAAAAAATAATATGAAAATATTAGTTTCCTTCATAATAATGACATTTATATCTACTATTATAAGGGTACTTTAAAGAAAATGATATATTATGTATCAATTATTTTGTTGTCAGTTACGTAAAAAAATATTAGTGGTGTTAACTGTTTTAACATATATAATATATGGTGAGTTAATCTTATAATTCTATCTAATCTCATATTTGATATACGTTGTAGTTGTAATCTTAAGTCAATAGAAAACTTTCCCAATACATAATTGGACTTGAAATTTTAATATTTTTAGTTAAGCTCATATTTCAGTTTAAGTGATGCAAGTACCACTATATACAGCTAGCCTCCTAGCTTTGGTCTTGCTCAAATTCAGCATAAACCAAAAGTAATGGACATGATTGGGCTTAGGTAAGGGCTTTGGCATTGTGAAATTATGGTGGATGAGCCCATATATATATATATAATGGACATGATTGGGCCTAGGATTTGTTTTTATTTTTTAATTTATCTAGAATTAATGGACATGATTTGGCCTAGGATTTGTTTTTATTTTTTAATTTATCTAAAATTATTATATGTTTTTTTTGTCAATTAGATGACTGAATATAAGCAGATGTTATATTGTGTTTACAAATATTTCCAAATATCTACTTATTTTTATTCGAACAACACTTACAAAATACTTTTAAATATTTTTTTTATATTTGAATTAGCCTGAACATGACAACCTTGTAGACAATTTATTTTTAAAGATCATTTATAAGAGACTATATAATCCCAAAAAAAAGTAAAATTAAATAGTTACCCTTTTGAGTTTTCAAATAACCTTAAAAATAATAAAATAAAATAACTTACAGACATGTCATCTTTGAAGCAATACAAGAATTAAATAATACTTAAAATATTAAATTAATATAAATAAATTGAAATGGATCAACTCATGCAACAAAATTATAAACAGACATAATATTTGTATCCATGGAAAATAAGTTAGGGACCGAAGAATAACGTCCTTCGATTAAAACCCAGTTTTCAGAAATGTAAATGTTTGTAAAATTTAGCTATTGATTATTATTATTATTATTATTATTATTATTATTATTATTATTATTATTAACTTCTACATTATAAAGCGGAAGTAATTTTGAGCAATTATTAGTTGAAACAACTCAGGTCAAATCTCGAGTTCGGAACAAATTAAATTCTAAATCAAATCAACTTTGGGCTAATAATAGTATTTTTTTTTAAGTCATCTTAGTCATTACGCACTCACAAAAAAGGTCACGATCCGAAAATATTATTGTTAGTACCTTGATTCCTTAACTACATACAAAATGTTCCTATATCTTTTAATTTGCTTTCTTGTCCCCACTTCCTACAACTAGAACGAATGACCCGACCCGAGCTTTCGAGAGTCGGTTTTGATACCATAAAAATAATTTTGGTCAAATCCCGAATCCAGAATAAATATTGGGTCAAATCTCATATTCGAATCGAATCAAATCCATCCAAATAAGGCTTTAAATCATTGGCCCAATAATATTTTCTTGGGTCATATTATCCCACCACAGATTCATCCAAAATGTCATGATTAAAGATACTATTTATAATAACTTAATTTTTAAAGGGTCCTTAACACTAATATACAACAATTAGAAAGTATTTACAAAAATAAAAAAAACACAACATAATTACAAAAATAACGCAACATAATATTACGTTGCTAAAATTAAGGATCTTTATCTCTCTACACGTCAGTTACCGACTTTCATACTTCTAACTAACCGCACCTAAATTCAAGCAACTGAACAAAACATAAAAGATCGACAGCAACTCTGAGATCGAAGAAGAACCGATCGGAGAAACTTACTGCAACTGCAAGATCTATAACCAGAAAGTGATGAACTGCAAATCGGAGAAGAACATAAAAGATCGACAACAACTTCAAGATCTATAACTAGAAACTTACTTCAACTGCACTGATTGTTGATCATACTGTACTGATTTTTGATTCATTACAAATTTGTATACTGAGGTATTTGAGTTTTCAATTTATATGCATAGTGTTACCCCGTGTTTACTACGTATTCATTTATTGGTTACCTTTCTCAAATTTTTCGTTCTTTAAATGGTCACAAAGTCAGAATAATTATGAATGTTTTGAATGCAAAATGCATTTTAAAATGTTTTACACTCTGGTTACTAAATACATATAAATTGGTTACTGTTTATTATTAATTTGGTTACTGTTTATTATTGATTTGGTTGCTGTATAATGTTTATATGCTTGCTTTATAATTTTAAAGTTCATTCTACTGATGTTTTTTATATTAATGATTATTTATTAAATACATTGGTTACCTTCCTGCAACTATTGGTTACTGTCTAATCTGGATTTGGTTAGTATATAATGCTGACTTGGTTACTGTGTAAAATTGCAATGGTTACTGCATAATATTATCCCCAATTCATGTTACGTTACTAACATTATGTAGTTTAGTTCTTGTCCGACATTGAGTTGGTTACTTTCTGAACCATAAGCTAACAAAGAACAAAAAACATACTAAAAGATTGCTTCATCCGATATAATTTGCCTGGAATATTGCTTATAATCTGAAATTTGATTGACAATGTTGTTGTGTATTATACAGTTGAATGATTGACAATGCAAAATACGTATGAAAATATGTTTTATATTCGTTACTAAATACATATATATTGGTTACTATTTATTATTGATTTGGTTCTTTGTATAATGTTATATGCTTGCTTTATAATTTTAAAGTTTATTCTATTGATATTTTTATAATAATGATTACTTATTAAATACATTAGTTACCTTCCTGCAACTGTTAGATCTTTAAGTACATATTGATGTTTTTTATATTGATGTTTTTTATATTGTTTGTTTTTGCTGTAAAATGCATGAAAAAATATGTTTTATATTATGGATACTAGGTAAATATATGTTGGTTACTATCTAATTTGGATTTGGTTAGTATATAATGTTGACTTGGTTACTATGTAATATTACCATGGTTACTGCATTATATTACTGTGTTTTATACTGATTTTTTTATATTGATGGTTACTGATTAACTACATTGGTTACCTTCATACATCTCTTAGTCTTTAATTTGTAACAAGGTCATTACTGATTGTTTTGGTTGTAAAATGAATGTAAAAATATTTTTTATAATCTTGGTTACTAATTACATATATATTGGTTACTGTCTAATATGTATTTAGATACTGTAAGGTGTTTATTTGGTTACTGTATAATGTTATTGTGTTTTATAATTGTTTCTTATATATTGGTGGTTACTTATTGACTTCATTGGTTACCTTCATACAAACATTAATCGATTATATATATTAGTTCTTGTATACTATTTAATTTATTCTTGTATAATGTTTATTTAGTTGCTGAATAATATTAATGTACACTTGTACTGATATTTTTTATAGTTATGGAAAGATTTGATCCAGTGGCAATTTGATAATTTTTGTTAAGTTTGGAGTTTTCGATTTTGGCGTTTTCGAAGCCTAATTTCATTGAAAACGGGTCAACGATCAAAAATCACCAGCGTTGCTGGTGAACTGCAAGGTTTTTTGGTCGAATTCCATCATTTAGGCCTTCAAATTTGCATGTAAAAATTTTGGTTTATTTTCTAGTTACTAAGATTATGTAGTTTGGTTACTGTCTAATATTGATTTGGTTACTTTATAATATTTATTCAGTTGTTAGACAATGGAGACTGACAATAACCAATACAACAAATTTAATTGTTTATAGGAATATATAATTGTTTACTGTTAGTAACCATTAACCACGTGGTTGGTAACATTTTTGATGGTGTACAGTAACCAAAATTGATGTTGATTAATATTTTGATTTTTGATTCCCTCATGAGTTGTCATATTAAAGTAAATATATACATTGAACAATTGGTAACTGTTCTGAAACATCTTTATGTAAATTTGGTTACCCATCTAAAATAAAATGGTTACCTCTATATTCATATTTAGTTACCAACTGGCATGGACCATTTCTAAATAATTTTTATAACTACGTAATTTAAAAGTATCCACCAGGTAGATAAATGGGAACCCTTACATGTATATTAAGCACTTAATAACTGTTCTAATATAAGTTTTTAATTATTTGGTTACTAACAGAAACTAAAATGGTTACCCTTATATGCAGGTTTGGATACCAACTGCACCTCTCAAACTATTTTTATTTTAATATGAGATCTATAAATGACTATCATATATATAAATGGGAACTCTTAATTGGAGTTTCTTATTCCATCATGATGACATGGCATAAATAAAATATATACATTTAACACTTTATAACACTCCTGATACAAATTTATAATTATTTGGTTACTAACAAAAATAAAAATAGTTATTATATATATATAGGTTTGGATACCAACCTAACATTTCAACTGAAATAGCTGATGGATATTGTTCTGAACCAATTTTATGTAAATTTGGTTACTCACAAAAAATAAAATAGTTTCCTCTATATGCAGATTTAAATACCAATTGTACACTTTTCAGATAATTTTTATGAGTATGTAATTTATAAATATACATCAGCTAGATAAATAGGACACCCTCACATGTATATTTAATACTTGATGTTTGTCCTGATACAAGCTTGTAACTATCTAGTTACTAATAACAGTAACCATAATGTAACATAATAAAACAGTAACCACATAATTATATGATAGTAACTAGAACAGATTTTAATGGTAACCAAAATAGAAACATCATGTAATGAAACCCAATTTATGCAATTCATGTATACTAAACAATTACATATTAACCAGAATAAAAAATAAAAGTAACCAAAATCCCACATTGAGGACACAATAATAGTAGTCAAACCATAAGGTAACAGTAACCAAAACATAATAAAGAAGTAACCAAATAGTTATATGAAAATAACCAGAACATGCAGGATGTGTTTGTGAAAATGGAAGTAGAAATAGAAGAGCATAAACCTTGTAGAAGATATTTGAAGGAATTTACAAAAATAATACATCAATGTATACTAAGTAAATACATGGTTTATTATGACTTGGGTTTATTATTTACAAAAATAATACATCCACAAACTAATGATGCCTTAAACTTCTCCAACTGACTTGGGTTCAATTTATTGGTAATAATGCTGGGGACTTCCATGTCACCAATATATAACTTTTCCAATGAATTTTCTATTGCATTCCTCATAGTAAAGATCCCATAACTGCAAATAAATAAAATCAGATTTACATAGTCATTAGTAACTAGATATAAACAATATCTATATCATAAACAGTTACATAGTGACCAACAAATAAGAGCATACTAACCAAAACATAATATAACAATTACACTGTAGCCAAAACAGACTATAACAAATAACCAACATCCCAAATTGACTGCACAATAATAGTTATCATATCATAATATAACATTAACCATACCATAATAAAGCAGTAACCAAAAAGTTATATTATATAATCTAATGATAACCAAAATATAAACAACATGTAGTACAAACCATATTATGTAGTAAACAAAACATGTATACCAAAAAATATACTAAAGAAGTAACCAAACAGTTATATGTGTAAGACCCCAACTTTTATGAATAAAGATTAATTTCTCTCAAAATATATTTTTGAATATTATGGTGTGGATATAATATAATGTTATAGTTGGAAGTAGTATGCACACAAGCCAATCATGTTTGATGATAAAGCATATACTTTGTAACAATATTATTCATTTATTAATAAAAAGTATTAATTTATTAAAGGCTTTTACTTATCTTCATGATTGCTGTTTTATAATATGTGATAAACCCATAGTTTTAAGCAATGCTTTTAGAATAATGATGATGATCATTCTAATGAGATCTAAATTCTTAGAAAGCTTAAAACTAAAATAGTTCTCAATCGTTGGATTACTAAATTGGGGATTAGTGAATCCAGATAGATTGGTACATCGTTAACTTTTCATTGGATGAGGATGATTGATCTCATGATCATTTGTGCGGAGACACTAAAACAAGTATGTAGGTGCTTATTAGAGAATAAGTTCACTGAACGTGGCTCTCTAAGCAATACCTAATGGAGTTTTATTTGTCTGTCAATAGGAATTCCTGTAGTGATAGTAGTACAAGTGATCCTTGGACTTGAGAGCATCATAGTATCTTGTGTATGATGAGTTATACTTTGACTTATTCCTTAAGACCCTTAGGGTATATCAAAGGGTATGCTTGATTATAATAAGTTGTACATGGAGATAATGTATGATCAATAAAGAATCTATCACTTCTAGTAAAAGAAGAAAATGTCTATGTGATTCGATAAATGACAACCCAAAGAGTCCTTGGCGAAGATGAATGAAATTAGAAAGGAGTTTTCTAATTTGCATTATTTAGAGTTGTGCATTTAAGAGTCGAAATACATATAATTAAATAAAATAAGACTTGACAGTAATTCCATGTCTTATATTTAATTGGGACATTGTATGGTGGAAGGATTGAATTGTATGATAACTATTTACTCAAAGGTTTTTTTATGATTAATGTTGAAATCTATATTATCTGAAAAGTCGTTGATCGCTAGGGAGGCTTATCCCTATTGTAGAATAAATATTATTTATTTAAATAAATTAATATTTTAATTTATTTATTTAAATAAGATTAGAATTGTTCTAATTGATTTATTCACAACTAGTTTAATATGAAGAACCTAAAGGGTCACACCATAAAAGGAAGAATAATTATTTAAGATGTTAATGACATAATTGTAATAATATATTAAGTGTTTTAATTTAATCTATGGTGATAGAATAAATTAAATAGCTTAATATTTATTATTTAAAATTTTAGAAATATTAAATATTAATTAATAAGAGGAGTCTTATTAATATTATTACAATTATTATTATTTAATTCCTAAAGGAGTTTGGGAATTAATTAATAAAAGTACTCTCATTGATTCTTAATAAGATTAGGAGGCAAATTAATTAAAAGAATTTAATTAATTAAAATAAAATCCAATTCCTTAATTGTTAAGGAGGGTTGCCTACATCTATAAATAAGAGGAGTCTTATTATGGGTGTGGTGGTTTTTCATGTTTTTATAGAATACGTAATTCCAATAGTTGGGAGAGTACACCCTTTTTCTATGAGAGATAAAAAAACTAGGATTTTGCCAAATACCCATCTTCTTGAATCCTTCTTCTTCCTTGGTGGATCACCTCTAGAGGCCAAACGCTTGGGTGGCTAACGTTGATCAAAGGAAGGAACCAAACCCGGTAGATTCAAGTTGAACACGAAAAGGATTGGAGGTGAACTTGTACCTGAGGAAGCTTGAATCTTCAAGGGTATGATTCTTGTTCTTTCTTTTTCTTTTAATTAATAATTGTGCATAAAGGGTGATCCGGGTATATGATTTGTAAAATTTTAAAACTCTGATTTTCACGTTTTTGCTTAATTTGTGCAATTTGATTGCGTTCATGAATATTATAAACCTAACAATAGTTGTGGGTAATTATTACAAATTTTGCAAAGTAAGCAAGTGGTTATATAATATTCGATTGGTGGGGAATATTCGTTTTAACGGGGAATATTAAATGCGACGACACAATCATTAGTGGACCCTGGCGGAAGTATTGTCGTAATAAAGAAACGCATGTAATTATCTTTTATAAAAATAACGGCGGAGTATTCTTTAAAACCGTTGAACTACCCTAGTAGTAAAAATCTGATGTACGTGTGGTTGCATAGTAGCACACGGTATTAGTTATTGATGCTTACGTGAGAAGTCACCGCTTATACTCAATTATTGCTCGATAATTCTTGCAACATATCTCTCTCATATTATTGATTCAATTATTGTCACAATATCATCTCGTGCATAATATGTTATATTATTAAATCAATAATTGAGGCGACAAATTTTTTATATTATTAAATTGCAATATTTATAATGTCTAGAAGTTACATCGAGAGAGGTTTGGTCATCTAATTGCGGCTACCAATAAGGAGAAATCCTTATCATAAAGCTCCCTCTTTCCTGGGAACGACCTGGTTGTTAAATATTGTGAGTTATAATATTAATGATGAATAAGTTCGTGTTGATTAAATATGAATTTGATAGTTCCATTGTGTTCGGATTATTAGTGTTAGTGGAAATCGACATCTATTCCGATGATAATTGATATCTGGGGGTTATATTGATAAATCAGATAATTAATCGGATAAATGAGTAATTAATTGCTACTAATTCACATGATTATATAACTATTTGTTCACATGTGTGTACAATTGAATCACATTCATGTACTATTAGGGGAGTTGGTGCAAGATTGATAATACTTGCATGACTAAGTTAACAATGGAGGTATAGATGGAGGTACTATACTGTAATTCGTATTTTCACATGATTATAACTATTGATTCACATGATTAAACTATTGATTCACATTATTTACTATTAGGGGAGGTGGTGCAAGTTTGATAATACTTGCAGGACTAAATTAAAAATGAAAGAAAAGTTGGAGGTATTGTACTGTAATATTTTGGATCCCCAAAATGTGCAATTATTGAAACTATATTTTCCTATAAATAAAGCTCATTCTTCCTTCATTTCTCACCAATTCACTAAAGTTTTAGAGCAATTATTATAGAGAGAAATTATAGAGAGAAAGAAGAAGAGAAGTATGCTACCTCACTATTCCAATATCCAGTTCCTTCTAAGGTAAGGGGTATTATTTTTTCGTATTCATAAAGAGAGCTATTGTTATTCCATTCCTTATTATTATGTTGGAATAACTCAGTATATCTGAATACCGCATACATGGTGAAATTCTTCATTATTCCATTCTTTATTATTACATTGGAATAACTCGTCTGCATAAATCTATCGCATTGCGTGGTGAATTCTGTTGTTATTCCATTCTTTATTATTCATTGGAATATCACCGCTCATCTGGTTTACGTACGACCCGGTTCCATTCTTTATTATTACATTGGAATATCCTCGTCTGCATGCGGTTTCGCATGACTGGTTCCATTCTTTATTATTACATTGGAATATCACATGCATCTGCAAGTTTTACGTACGACTTGGTTCCATTCTTTATTATTACGTTGAGAATAACTTTGTCTATCACGCTCTTCATCGCATGCATGGTGAATTCTTCATTATTCCATTCTTTATTATTCTGCTGGAATAACCTTTACTATGTGGATTACCGCATGCGTGGTGAATGATCCTTTGTATTCATTCCTTATTAAATTATGGAAATGATCATCTCACGTGGATTACCGCGCAATGCGAAAAAATCCATTTGCGGTTTCATATATTCTATTTTACTCAGTTGGTTAAAGTTTTGGCTTCTATACTCCATGAAATTAGTAGAATATCCTAGATATTTGTGCTTCATCCAGTATCTTTTCATGGAAATATTCTTCTGAGCATTCTTGAATTTTACTCCACAAAGCAGTATCATGTTGACAATTTGGACGTTATTGATTTCAGGGTTAATTAACTTATAAATTTATTTTTGAACTTGTTTTATTGAATTATTATGTCATTGTCATCATCCTCATACTTATATTGTGATGAAAGTCATCTTTGGCTTACGTGCATAGATTGACTTGGTATGATTATGACCAGAGGATCATTCGGTATAATCATGACACCGTAATGTTATAAATAATGTGGTAAAAGTCCTCGAGAGCACATAATGCATTGATGGACGATTTTGGTATGATTATGACGAGGATTATTCAAATATAGTCATGACCATTGATGATTTAATGAATATCCTTGGCCCGTAGTAAGCGAGGAGGATTCGATGATGTGGTTTATTTATTAAAATTTGAGTCTCGTGATAAAAAAAATTGATGAAAACATTTTAAATCATAGAAGATAGTAGATATCATGCTATACTTGACTCTTAAATGGATTGCTTATTCAACTGCAGATTAAACTTGATGTCTATTGTATGTTATCAGTTTAACATTGTTGAAGACTAATGATAATTTATTTTGCATTATCTTAGTCATAATATTTCTTACTGGGTTAGTTGAGCTCACCCTTTCTTTCACTGTTCTCTTCTGGAAATGAGAACGTAGCCGGGACTAGTCGGAGAACGGAGTGATGGTCCAAAAGATAGCATTAGTAGTCTTCACTATTCTGTTAAATAGTGTGACAATAAATGTAATGAGGACTCCATTGAGTGTGGATGTTGTCTAGATGACAATATTCTTATTAAAACTTTTAGATTATGTTTTGTCGTATTTTACACGACTGTTGTATAATTAAGTTGTATTTGAATTTTGTACCATGTATTTGGCGACTCAAGATGGGTGATGTATACCTATTTTGGGGGCATCACAGTTGATATCAAAGCTTAGGGATATTATCCATGGCTGAGATGTGAGACAAGAACTAGGAGGGGAGAGACGGGGAATTCCTTCGCTAGTATGACCTACCTAAGTTTATTTGGTATTTAATTGGTCGGTCAGAGTATAGGGATAATATGTGATATGTTAATTAACCCTTGTTTTGTGGCAATATTTGAAAATGGCATCCGAAAATGTTGAGATAAACAATGAAGCACATGAGACCGTTGAGTCACCATAGATTAATGCCCAGGATAATGTGCAACAGGAAGACAATAATCCTCATGTAAACAATAACACTGATGAAATGGTGATTGATGGGATGTTTAGAGGCTTTATGCAATTCATGCAACATCAGGCAAAAGTGGCTCTTGTCCAAAATGCAGGTGGAAACACTGACAAATCTCGGACGGTCACTGCTAAGCAGTTCAAGGAGCTGGGACCACTGGAGTTTTTTGGAGAGCCAAAACCTCTTAAGGTGGAGACGTGGATAAAGCAGATTAACAAGATATTTGATGTCTTGGGATGCTCCGAGAGTAAAGGTTCCTTTGCCACCTTCATGTTATGCAGTAGAGGCGATTCTTGGTGGGAATCACGTAAAGCGTACTCATTTTGCCGCCTTGAAGATGTCTTGGGAAAAGTTCTAAGAACTGTTCAACGACAGTACTTTCCTGAAAGTATTCGTCACATGAAGGAGGTAGAGTTCATCAAGCTTGAGCAAAACAATATGACCGTGGCACAGTATGAAGCTAAGTTTGTCGAGTTATCTCGGTTTGCGTCCCACTTGGTTGATAATGAGGAGAGAATGACGCGAATGTTTCTAAGAGGTTTGAAACCTGAGATACGTCAATACCTTATCTCTCATAAACTGTGTTTGTATTCAGATGTTGTGAATAGGGCTCAGTTATTGGAGCGCGATAATGGGTCAACCCAACCAATAGAGAGCAGCCGGCAAGTCGATAATACCGGTGGTAGCAGTCATCGATGCGGTGATAACAAACGTGGAGGGAATCAACATGCCAGAAATGGTAATCACTTCGGTGGTAATCATGGCCATGACAATAAGAGTGGACATTCCAAGAAGAGGATATTCAACAATGATGGAAAGACGTCAGCACCAACACCTGTTGTTAAGGAAGGAGAACGACCGCTGGTCGTATGTTACAAATGTGGAGGGGAAGGACACATCAGTCCAAACTTCATGATGCAGTCTAAAGCATGTTACAATTGTGGAAAAGAAGGTCACCTAGCCCAATTTTGTCGTGCACCAAAGTCAAGTCCAGCTGGGATGGAGACATCAAAGGGTGTCCCAGACAAGACAGAACCGGTAGTTCAAGGGAGATCGTTTGTCGTAACCTCCCAAAAAGCGAGGAATCCAAACGAGGTGATCACGGGTAAGTTAATAATAAACTCTAGCGAAGTTTATACTTTATTTGATACCGGTTCTACCCATTCCTTTATTTCTCCTACTTGCGCTCAACGTTTAAATTTGACTCAGGAGAAATTAGACTTTGACTTATCTGTTGAAACTCCGTTGGGAGAAACCTTCATTACATCCACGGTTTATAAGTCATGTTTGATTCGGATCGAATCGCATCGTTACACCGTCGATCTTATTTCTTTGAAAATACTTGCATTTGATGTGATTTTAGGGATAGATTGGTTAACTACTCATCATGCTAAAATCGATTATTTTTGTAAGGTTGTTAGCTTTCATATTCCTAACCAACCTATTATACGAATTTAAGCAACCAAACCACTAAAGTCAATCACTGTCATATCAAGTCATAAAGCTATTCGTTTATTGAAAAATGGATGTCAAGCTTTCTTAGCCCATGTCACGAATTTAAATAAAAATACGTCAGATTTGAATGATGTTTCTATTGTTAATAAATTTCCTGACGTATTCCCTGAAGAACTTCCTGGCTTACCCCCAGATCGTGAAATTGAATTTTGTATCGACCTTGAATCCGGTACAAAATCCATTTTCAAAGCCCCATATCGAATGGCTCCTATTGAACTTTAGGAGTTAAAAACCCAACTAAATGAATTGTTAGACATCGGTTTCATTCGTCCTAGTACGTCTCCTTGGGGTGCTCTTGTTCTATTTGTGAAGAAGAAAGATGGAAGTATGCGACTTTGTATTGATTATCGGGAGTTGAATCATGTCACCATAAAAAATAGTTACCCGTTGCCTCGCATTGATGACTGTTTGACCCGATTCTGAGGAGCCAAATTCTTTTCAAAGATTGATCTTCGTTAGGATATCATCGATTGAAGATTAAAAGCGATGACATTCAAAGATCTTTCGAAATTGATGCGGGCATTATGAATTCCTAGTTATGTCTTTTGGATTGACTAATGCTCCTACTTTGCCTTCATGGACATGATGAACCGAGTATTCAAGGAATATTTGGATCACTTTGTGATCGTCTTTATTGATGACATCCTCATATACTCCAAAACCCGTGAAGACCATGAAAGCAACACTTGAGGTCGATACTTCAAAAGCTTTGTGAAAACAAGCTTTATGCCAAGTTGAAGAAATGTGAGTTCGGCTTGAGGAAGTTGCATTCCTTGGGCACGTAATATCAAATCATGGAATATCATTGACGACAAAGATTGGTAGCCGAGCAACCTAAGTCGATGGAATGGCAAGTACGTAGCTTAATTGGCTTAGCTGGTTATTATTGGAGATTCGTAGAAGGGTTTTCTCGAATCGCTACTCCATTAACTCAACTGACTCGAAAAGATACAAAGTTCGGTTGGAGCGAGGAATGTGAAAAGAGTTTTCAAGAACTCAAGAGGAGACTCATTTCAGCACTTTTTTCTGACAATACCATCTGGATCGGAGGGATTTGTCATCTACAATGATGCTTTAGGCAAAGGGTTAGGATGAGTTCTCATGCAACATGGGAAAGTCATAGCCTATGCCTCTCGACAACTCAAAGAATATGAGAGAAATTATCCTACTCATGATCTAGAGTTGGTAGCAGTCGTTTTTGCGCTTAAGATTTGGAGGCATTACCTGTATGGAGAGAAGGTGGAGATCTATATGGATCATAAAAGCCTCATATATTTCTTCACTCAAAAGGAACTCAACATGCAGCCACGACGATGTCTTGAGTTGTTGAAAGATTACGATCATACCATCCAATACCATCCTGGAAAAGCGAACGTAGTAGCTGACGCATTGAGTAGAAGATCATATGCACGAACGCGGCGCGTTATTATCAGCAACGAAAGGCCCATTGTGTATGACTTGGAAAGGATGGAGATAGAGTTAAAGACTCCAGGGAC
The DNA here is from genome assembly GCA_020205615.1 of Panax quinquefolius. Taxonomy (NCBI): domain Eukaryota; kingdom Viridiplantae; phylum Streptophyta; class Magnoliopsida; order Apiales; family Araliaceae; genus Panax; species Panax quinquefolius. The sequence continues at coordinate 38,774,438 of CM035155.1, read as the reverse complement.
CCATATAATGATAGCGAATATACGAGTAGAACCAACTTTAATTGATAAAGTTAAAGCTGCTCAAGCTACAGACCTGGAGCTGATGCGTATGAGGAACAAAGTACACGATGGCGCTATTCCGGAAGCAAGAATCGATGAAGAAGGAATACTACGAGTCAACTCCAGACTTTGTGTTCCTAACGATTCTGACTTGAGGTATAAAATCATGATGGAGGCGCACAACACACCGTTTGTAGTCCATCCTGGGAGTACCAAAATGTATCGTGATCTTCGACATACATTTTGGTGGAGCAATATGAAGAGAGAGATAGCTCTGTTTATCTCAAGGTGTTTAACTTGTCAACGAGTCAAGGCAGAGCATCAAGTACCAAAAGGTCCGTTGCAACCACTTAAAATTCCAGAATAGAAGTGGGAGCACATTACCATGGATTTCGTTACTGGTCTTCCCAAGGTTTCTCAAGGCATAGAGTCAATTTGGGTCATTGTTGATAGATTAACCAAGTCTGCTCAATTCCTACCAATACGAAAAACTTATACACTTGAACATCTTGCTCGTATATACATAAACGAGGTTGTAAGATTTCATGGTATGCCAGTATCCATAGTTTCTGATCGAGACCCAAGATTTACTTCAAGATTTTGGGTTAGTTTGCAAAAAGCTATGGGCACGGATTTATAATTTAGTTCGGCATATCATCCTCAAACGGATGGGCAGTCGGAAAGGACTATTCAAACTCTTGAAGATTTATTAAGACTCTGTGTCCTTGACTTCAAGGGAAGTTGGGACAATTTCTTACCATTGGTGGAGTTTTCCTACAACAATAGTTATCAAGCAAGTATTGGCATGGCTCCATTTAAGGCGTTGTATGGAAGAAAATGTCATTCTCCAGTATGCTGGGATGAGGTGGGTGAAGCAACGTTGTTGGGACCGGAGTTGGTACGTATGACTACGGAAAAGATTCAAACGATCCGACAACGTATAAAAACCTCACAAGATCGACAAAAGAGTTATGCTGATCTTCATCGAAAAGACGTGGAATTCAATATTGGAGATCATGTGTTGTTACGTGTTGCTCCATGGAAAGGAGTTACGAGATTTGGAAAGAGAGAAAAGCTTAATCCTCGATTCATTGGCCTATTTATAATCCTCGAACGAGTAGGAACTGTGGCCTATAGACTCACCTTACCGCCAAGTATGTCTCGTGTTCATAACGTTTTCCATATATCTATGTTACGTAAATATGTGAAAGACCCAAACCACATTATTGAATTAGAACCAGATGAGATAGAGGAAGATTTAACGTATGAAGAGTTACCTATTAAAATCTTGGAAAAGAAGGATCATATTCTACGCTCCAAGGTTATACCTCAAGTCAAAGTTTTGTGAAGAAACCACGATGTGGAAAAAATGACCTGGGAGTTAAAATCTGAGATGAAGTCAAGATATCCTCACCTCTTCGATATACCAGGTACGTACCCTAATTTTGAGGACGAAATTTCATAAGAAGGGGAGGTTGTAAGACCCCAACTTTTATGAATAAAGATTAATTTCTCTCGAAATATATTTTTGAATATTATGGTGTGGATATAATATAATGTTATAGTTGTGGGTAATATTTACAAATTGTGCAAAGTAAGCAAGTGGTTATATAATATTCGATTGGTCGGGGAATATTCGTTTTAATAGGAAATATTCGTACGATGACACAATCATTGTTGGACCCCACAACGGAAGTATTGTCGTAATAAGAAAACGACAGAATTATCTTTTTATAAAAATAACGGTGGAAGTGTTACTGTTAAAAAGCATTGAACTACCCAAGAGTAAAAGTACATGAATGTCTGGCATGGTTGCATAGTAGCACACGGTATTGGTTATTGATGCTTACGTGAGAAGTCACCCAGTTATACTCAATTATTACTACAGTAATTGCTGCATCATATCTCTCATATTATTGATTTAATTATTGTCACAGTATCATCTGCATAACATGTTATATTATTAAATCAATAATTGAGACGACAAAGTTATTTATATTATTAAATTGCAATATTTACAATGTCTATATGTTTTGTCAAGGAGAGGTTTTGTAAAACCCCAAATTTTACGAATAAAGATTTAATTTTCTCAAAATATTTTTTTGAATATTATGGTGTGGATTTGAGATAATTTTATAGTTGTGGGTAGTATTTATAAATTTTTCAAAGTATGCAAGTTGTTATATAATATTCGATTGGTCGAGGAATATTCTTTTTGTCGGGGAATATCAGTACGACGATACAATTATTGGTGCACCCCTCAATAGAATTATTGTCGGATTGAGAAAACGATAAAAATATTTTTATGAAAATAATGACAGAAGTTTTACCGTTAAAACTGTTGAACTACTCGGTAGTAAAAGTACAGTAATACGCGTGGTTGCATAGTAGCACACGTTATTTGATTCAATTATTGTCGATATTTTATATATTATTAAATCAATAATTGAGACGACGAAGTTATTAATATTATTATTTGCAATATTAACAATGTCTGAAGTTACGCCAAGAAGAGGTTTGTTCACCTAATTGCGTGCATAGGGAGAAATCCTTATTGAAAGCCCTCTTTCACAGGAACGACACAGTGATTAATATTGTGAATTATAATAATGATGATAAATGTTATTAAATATATTGAGGTGTCTTTTTTATGAAATCACGGAAGTTTATATATATATATATATTTTGATATATAAATTTTATTTTATTAGTATTATTAATGTAATAAAACAGAAAAGCTTTTTACATAAAATAGAATACTTTTATAAAGTTATTTGTTTTATTAGACAATAATTAGAATATAATATATTTTATTATGCGTAGTGTTTTTGCATAGTAAAATCTTTTTATATAAAATAGAATACTTTTATAAAGTTATTTGTTTTATTAGACAATAATTAGAATATAATATATTTTATTATGCATAGTGTTTTGCATAGTAAAATATTTTTATATAAAATGTATATACTTTTATAAAGTTAATTGTTTTATTAGATTTTAAATAATATATATATATATATATTATATTTTATTTACATAGTATCCTTTTCTATTTTCCTATAAATAGGATGCTTAGTTAGAATTGAAATCACACCGTAAAATTCAAAGAATTCTCTTCTATAATCTTGAGCGTATTTTTTAAAGTTTTAAGAAGCTTTGAGCGTAGTCTGAAGTTTTATTCAAGTATAACCCATACCAGGGTGAATTACTCTATTTATAAGGTAAGGATATTATTTCTTTCATATTCATGAAGAGAACTTCATTATTCCATTCTTTATTATTTTGTTGGAATAACTTTTGTATATGCTGTCTGCATACATGGTGAAATTCGTATGTTATTCCATTCCTTATTATTCTGTTGAATAACTTTTGTATATCGCCAAGTACCGCATATATGGTGAAATTCTTCATTATTCCATTCTTTATTATTATGTTGGAATATCACGTCACAATACGTATTTACGCATGACCTAGTTCCATTATTTATTATTACATTGGAATAACTTTTCTGCATGCGATTATCGCATGCGTGGTGATTTCTATTGTTATTCCATTCCTTATTATTCCGGTTGGAATATCCTCGCAGCCGGTCTTGAATTTTGTGCGACTTGGTTCCGTTCTTTATTATTCTCGCCGGAATATCCTCGCCTGCGTGCGTTCGCATTTATGACTCGTTCCACTCTTTATAATTACATTGGGAATAACTTTATGCATGCGATCTATCGCATGTACGTGAGAATTCTTCTGTTATTCCATTCTTTATTATTTTGTTGGAATAACTTGTCTATGTGGATTACCACATGCATGGTGAATGATCCTTTATATTCATTTTTTTTGTTAAATTATGGAAATGATCTGTCTACGTGGATTACCACATGGCGGGTGAAAATCCATTTGTAGTTTCGTAATTTTTCTGACCCTAAAAAAAAATTTTGGAAAGTGATAATATAAGCATTGGACTATTGATTATGATGAAAGTCATAATAAAAGCTTTGGACTGATGAAAATCATGGGTATATGTAGTATTAGTAAGTGTTATGATGAGTTAGGTTGGTTATTATGTGAAAACATGAAAGTTTCTTAGAAATTACAAAGGGTTGAAAATCAGATTTTTGGTGAAAATGGAACATGAAATTCAATTGACCATATCTCCTATTATATTTTGAATTTTTGAGTGTGGTCAAGTTCTAGAGATAGGTCTATGAGTTTTCTAACTTATCCAAGTGGAATCACTAGAAAAGGTGTTGTAGATTTTCGTATGGACTGATTTTAGCAAAGAAGTCAAAAACTGCAAAGTACAAAAAAGTTACTGCCCAGAAATTTAAAAGGGAATTTTCAGCCACTTGAATTGTGAGAAAAATTCCTTCCTTTTGGGACATGGAATTATAGGGTATAAAGTACCTCCTGTCCAAAAATGAGATCATTCCGACTTAAAATGAGCAAGTTATGACTATTTCAATATTTAGGTTTTTCCGACGAAAAATGCTATAACTGGTGTTCTATAACTCCGATGACCATGAAATTTAAACTGGAAGCGTACGTTAACATGTGTAAGATCCTTCCAAGATTTGGGAATTTCTGGAGTTAAACTTGAGGTAGTTAATTTTCTTAAGGAATCAATTAAATAATGATTTTTGAAAAATACTTAACGGAGTTGAAAAATTATAAAATAAATACTTGTTGTGTATGAAATATATGTATATATGTTTGGACAAAGGATAGAAAAATAATAAGTTGATTTGGTAATTTTTCATGAAAATGGTTTAGTTATGAACATATGAGTTAAATATATTATTTGAAGTTGAAAAATTGGTAAATATGATTTTATGGCTTGAAAATTCTATATAGGGTATATGCAGATTTTTGATGAGGGATTTGATCATTGGTGATAAAATCTTATGAGTATAGCATTTTGAATAATTAAATGAATTATTTGGTAAAGTGCAAACAATTAAAATAAATTGTTTATAAGTTTAAGAAGTGATTAAAATATTGTTATAATATTAAAAATATTAGATTATGAGTTCTTTAAAGTGATGGATAATATTTGGATAAATTTAAAGTCTTTAATATTTATCCTTGTTTTTGTTTGATTAATGTTTATATTATTGTCATCATTCTCATGCTTATATTGTGATGAAAGTCATCTTTAGCTTACGTGCAGAGATGGACTTGGTATGATTATGACCAGGGATTATTCGGTATAATCATGACCTGTAATGTTATAAATGATGTGGTTAAAGTCCTCAGTGGCCTGTAGTGCATTGATGGACAGTTTTTGGTATGATTATGACCAGGGATTATTCGGTATAGTCATGACCATTGATAATTTAATGAATATCCTTGGCCCGTAAGCGAGGATGACTCGATGATATGGTTTATTTATTAAGCTGAGTCTTAGCGATAAAAATTGATGAAAACATTTTAAATCATAGAAGATAGTAGATATCATGCTCTACTTGACTCATCTAATGGATTGCTTATTTCCGCTGCAGTTAAATTAGATGTCTATTATATTTTATCAGTTTAACATTGTTGAAGACTAATGATAATTTATTCTGCATTATCTTAGTCATAATATTTCTTATTGGGCTAGTTGAGCTCACCCCTTTCTTTCACTGTTCTCTTCAGGAAATGAGAATATAGCTGGAACTAGTCGGGGAATGGAGTGACGGTCCAGATGATAGCATTAATAGTCCTTACTATGGCATGACATGCAATATATAATTGTATTGAGGACCTAAGATGTGTGTGTCGTATTTTATACGTCACTTAATATTTGATTTTGGTGAACAACATTAGGGTGATAAGAACCCGACCCTGAAAGCGTCAAAAGTGCACCACAGTAAAATGAAAAGAACAGAAATTTTCTCGTGTCCCTTTGGAGACTTGAAATATTTGCTGCTGTACTTTGTATGGCATGTATTAATTTGAGTATGAATATTGTTATATTATATACGTTACTATATTTGTATTAAAACTCACAGTATATATGTCGTCGTATTTTGCACGACTGTTGTATAATTAAGTTGTATTTGAATTTTGTACCATGTGTCTCATGACTCAAGATGGGTGATGTATACCTATTTTGGGGGTGTCACAATTAGTATCAAAGCTTAGGGATATGATCCCCAGTGAGATGTGAGACAAGAACTAGGAGGGGAGAGACGGGGAATTCCTTCGCTAGTATGACCTACCTAAGTTTATTTGGTATTTAATTGGTCGATCAGAGTATAGGAATAATATGTGATATGTTAATTAACCCTTGTTTTGTGGAAATATTGGAAAATGGCATCCGAAAATGTTGAGATAAGCAATGAAGCACATGACACCGTTGAGAAACCTTTAATCACAAACTAGGTTAATGCGATGTCAGACGAAGAAGAAATTAGAGATATCTACGTGGTGAGTGAAGAACTAATAGTTGCACCCGAGCTAGTTGCAGAGGTAGCAGCTGAGAGTGAGGAAGAAGAGGAAGTAGAGGAACCTAAGGAGAATTGGTTAGAAGAATTTTATGATCAAAATTTAGAATTACAAAATCGTATTCATGACTTAGAAGAGCATGCTGAAGAACGACAGGCGGTCGTGGAGCAAAGAGATATAACAATTCAAAATTGTGTTACCCGATGTGCGATGCTTGAACAGAAGCACTCTTTGGTAGAGTATAAGATATTAGAGCAGGAATCTGAGAATGCTATGATCAAAGTTATGATGAAAGAAGAAGCAACTGAACGAATGAGAATAGATGATGCATGGGTAAAAGCCGCACGACTCGTAGATATTGTAGAAAAAGATGTCCGATCTAATAAGGCCAAAATAGATAAAATGGATTTTGCTTTTTGGACAGCAATTGGGAGAATCCAACATCGAATTCGGAATTACCCTATGCAGAGCGGTCAACCCCAATTCGATATGGATAGGAGAGTAATGATTCAAATCATGGTTCAGGAATGTGACGAAATAATTAAGAGTGGAATGTACTCTACAGCGAAGTGAAGTCCAACTGGGATGTCCCCGACAAGTCAAAATCGGTAGTTTAAGAGAGAGCATTTTTTTTGTGACGAGGAACCTGAACAAAGTTATCACGGGTAAGTTAATAATAAACTCTTGCGAAGTCTATACCTTGTTAGATACCAGTTCTACTCACTCTTTTATTTCACCTAGTTGTGTTCAATGTTTGAACTTGGCTCTTGAGAAATTAGACTTTGACTTATCTGTTGAAACTCCGTTTAGAGAAACCTTCGTTACATCCACTATTTATAAATCTTGTTTAATTCAAATTGACACTTTCACGTTACCTGTCAATCTTATCTCTTTGAAAATACTTGCGTTTGATGTGATTTTAGGAATCGATTGGTTAACTACTCATCATGCCAAAATTAATTATTTTCGTAAGGTTGTTAGCTTTCATATTTCTAACCAACCTGTTATGCGAATTCAAGTAACCAAACCTGTAAGACCGAAACTTATTATAAATGAAATTAAATTTTCTCTATTTATTATTTTGAAATAGTAAGGGTTGATTTGATTAATGTGGTTAGTTATGGGTAAAATACGCAAATATTTCAAATAAGCAAGTGGTTATAAAATATTCATTGTTTTCGGGGAATATTCGTTTGGTCATTGAATATTCTTGCTGTCGGGGAATATTCGTACGACGGTGCAGCCTTGTGTGGGCCCCATAACGAAAAGCAATTGGATGAAGAAAACGACAAGTATAAGTTGTTTATAACTAACGGCGTAGTTGTTACCGTTAATCTTTTTCTGATAAAATAACTCATTTAAATATATTATTATATTATAATAATATAATAATGGTGATATTTTTACAATGAATATGGGATATATGAGTATATGAGGAGGAAGAGTATTTTTGTTACTAAAAATATTTAAAACATGTTTTTCATGTTTGTGGATCCCATTTCTTGACTGAAATTTGATTATAGCCTGTAAAATCATCCGCATGTGGATTTCGGTCAATTTCTGTTTGGAATTTGGAAAAACTTTCTTCTGCAAAGTTGTAGAGAATTAAATTTTCTATGGAATGGACATAAGATTCAAATTTTTCTGATAAGAAGGACTATTTATTATGAATTATTGAAGTTCCAAAATTCTAAAATAATTGATTTTTTTGGAGTTTTAAATGATTTATTTGAGAAAAACATTTTTTGTGAGGTGGGCTACATGTGTGGCTGATGTTTGATTAAGAAAAGTGTGGGTAGGAAGTTTTAGAAAAATAATAATAATATTTATTAAATTTTCTGCTTTGGTGTTCTAAGCAATTTTCTATAAATAGGGTGCTTAGGTTAGAATTAAAAATCACACCAGAAACTAATGTTTTCTCTCTCTTTCTCTCTCTATATTATCGAGCGTATTCGTGTGACTATTTTGATACTTTGAGTGTTGCTATATGGTACAAGTTATTTTCAGCATTATATCCAGTATTCCAGCCAGAAGTACTATTCTTTCGAGGTAAGGGATGTTATTTTTTTTTAAATGATATTATTTCTTCTAATATCATTATGCCGGAATATTGGTAAGATTTTTCTTGTGAAATTCTTGTCTTTTAGTGTCGGGATTACTATTTACGTATACGACACTATTCACGAATATGACACTATTCACAGAAAAATTAAATTTTTATTTTTTGTCCAAAATATCTATTATGGATACTAGCTTTGATTGTATCCATGTTTTGATCATTCTTGAATTTTACTTCACTATGGTTATTTATGAAGTATTTTTGAACTTGATCGCTTTAAAGTACGAATCCTTATTATTTGTTCTTTTGTTTCACCGGATTCGCTTTTCTTTAAAATATTTTTCATCATCCTCATCCCTAAATGATGATATTCTTGAATATCTTTGATGCATAGTGCAAAATGGTTGATTTTTTATGAATATCTACGGCCCGTAGTGCAAAGATGTACAGGTGTTGAGATGAACATGACCAACTGATGAATATTTTTGGCCTGTAGTACAAAGATGAATATTTGACTTAAGATGTATATTGATTGATGTTACAGGGATAAAATATTGATGATGGACTTTTAAATTCATAGATAATAGTAGATTTCATTCTCTACGTAGCTATTCTATGAATTATTATTTCCGCTGCGAATATTGATTTAAAACTTGTTGTCTATTGTATTCTATCAGATTTTTCCCTGTTGAAGACTAACGATAATTTGTTCTATATTATCTTAGTCATAATATTCTTTACTGAGCTAGTTGAGCTCACCCTTTTCCTTTTTGTTCCATTTTTCTTCTCAGAAGGCGAGAATGTAACGAGTACTAGTCGGGGTATGGAATGATGGTTCTAGAAGTTGTTTTAGTAGTCCTCACCATTTTTGTAAAATAATGTATCAATAATTGTAATGAGGACTTATTTGGGTGTGGATATTGTCCAGAAGACAATATTTGTATTTAAACTCATAGTTTAAGTGTTGTCGTATTTTGTACGACAATTGTATTAATAAAGTTGTACTTATTTCTGTACCATGTGTTTGGCGACTCAGAATGGGTGTTGTATACCTATTTTGGGGGCGTCACAGTTGGTATTAGAGCTTTGGGATATGGTCTCTGGCAGAGATCGAGGAATAGAACTAGGAGGGGAGAGACGAGTAAATCCTTCGCTAGTGTGTCCTACCTAAGCTTATTTGTTGGTCGGTCATAATATAGGAATATTATGTGATAAGTTAACTTGTTTCATTAACCCTTGTTTTATGGCAGTATTTGAGAATGGCAACCGAGAATGTTAATAGTGGAGTAAATGAGACCGTGGAGACACCTTTACTCACCAATGAGGAGAACGTGCAACATGCCGGCAATGTTCCTCCTGTAAACAACACCACTGATCAGACGATGAACGATGGAATGTTTAGAAGCTTTTTGCAGTTCATGCAAAATCAGACGAAGGAGACTCGTGTACAAAATACATGTGGAAATGATAGCAACGCGGTTTGTCACAGCCAAGCAGTTCAAGGAGTTGGGACCACCAGAATTCTGGGGAAAGCCAGATTCGTTTAAGGCAGAGACGTGGGTCAAGAAAATTACCAAGATATTCGACGTCTTGGGATGCACGGAGGAACAGAAGGTTCCATTCGCCACCTTTATGTTCTGTAATGAGGCAGATTACTGGTTGGAATCTGTGAAGCGTACCCATCCAGCCGTACTCAGTATGTCTTGGGAAACGTTTCAGAAACTATTCAATGACAAGTACTTTCCTGAAAGTATTCGTTATATGAAGGAAGTAGAGTTTATTAGACTGGAGCAAAATAACATGATGGTGTCCCAGTATGAGGCGAAGTTCGCGGAGTTATCCAGGTTTGTACCTCATTTGGTGGAGAATGAGGAACGTATGATGCGGATGTTTTTGAGAGGTTTGAAACCCTACATACGTCAATATCTCATTTCTCATAAGTTTTCTCTATATTCAGATGTTGTCAATAGGGCTCAATTATTAGAGCGAGATAACGAGTATGTTCAACCGAGGGACCACAACCAGGGTCATACCGGTGACAGTAGTCATCGGAGCAACGATAACCAGCGGGGAAAGAAAAATATGGACAAAAGCGGCAACCACTCTGGTGGTAATCATGCCCATGAAAATAGAAGAAGCGAGTCGAGGGGAGATTTTAAAAAGAGGAGATTCAACAATGACAATGTGAAGACATCAACACCAGCATCAACTGGTTCTAAGGGAGGAGAACGACCACCGGTCGTATGCCATAAATCTGAAAAGAGGACATATCATTGGCGCCGTCCCACAACAGTTCAAGGTATGTTATAATTGTGGAAAGGAAGGACATATCGTTCGAGATTATGCGATAAGCGAAACCAAGTCCAAGGGGATGGTGACTCAAAAGGTCATCCCCGAAAAAGTCAAAGTCAACGGTTCCTGGAAGAGCGTTTGTCATGACTGGTCAAATTGCGAGGAACCCAAATGAGGTGATCACGGGTAAGCTAATCATAAATTCTTATGAAGTTTATACCTTACTAGATACCGGTGCTACCCATTCATTTCTCTCCTGCTTGTGCTCAAAGTTTAAACTTAACTCCAGAGAAATTAGACTTTGACTTATCTGTGGAGACTCTGTTAGGAGAAACATTTATTACATCCACTATTTATAAATCTTATTTGATCCAAGTTGGCACCATCACATTACCTGTTGACCTTATCTCTTTAAAGATACTTGCTTTTGATGTGATTTTAGGGATTGATTGGTTAACTACTCATCATGCCAAAATTGATTTTTTTCGTAAGGTTGTTAGTTTTCATATTCCTAACCAACCCGTTGTATGCGAATTCAAGCAACTAAACCACTCAAATCAATCAATCAACATCATATCAAGTCATAAAGCTATTCATTTATTGAAAAACGGATGTCAAGCTTTCTTAGCCCATGTTATGGATTTGAATAAAGACACATCAGATTTGAATAATATTCCTGTTGTTAGTAAGTTTCCTGACGTATTTCCTGAAGAACTTTCCGGTCTACCCCCAAAACTTGAAGTTGAATTCTTTATTAATCTTGAACCTGGTACAAAGCCCATTTCTAAAATCCCACATCGAATGGCTCCTATTGAACTTCAGGAGTTAAAGGTCCAACTACAGGAGTTGTTGGGCATCACTTTCATTCGTCTTAGTACATCTCCTTGGGGTGCTCCTGTTTTATTCGTAAAGAAGAAAGATGGGAGTATGCAACTTTGTATTGACTACTGGGAATTGAACCATGTCACTATCAAGAATAGGTATCCGCTACCTCGCATTGATGACCTATTTGACTAGTTGCAAGGAGCATAATTCTTTTCAAAGATCGATCTTTGTTCTGGATATCATCAGCTGAAGATTAGAACTGAGGATATCAAAAAGACTGCCTTCAGAACTCAGTACGGGCATTATGAATTCTTGGTCATGTCTTTTGGATTGACTAATGCTCCTGCGGCTTTCATGGATATAATGAACCAAGTATTCAAGGAATATTTGGATCAGTTCGTTGTTGTCTTTATTGATGACATACTCATATATTCCAAAAGTCGTGAAGATCATGAGCACCATTTGAAGCTGGTACTCCAAAGGCTGCGTGAAAACAAGCTTTATGCCAAGTTGAAGAAATGCGAGTTCTGGCTTGAGGAAGTAGTATTCCTTGGGCACGTGGTGTCAAAACATGGAGTATCTGTTGACCCGACGAAGATTGAAGTAATACAAAGTTGGGAGCAACCGAAGACGGTGACCGAAGTTCGTAGCTTTCTGGGCTTAGCTGGTTATTCTCGAAGATTCGTGGAAAGGTTTTCTCGAATCGCTACTCCATTAACTCAGCTAACTCGAAAAGATATAAAATTCGTATGAAGCGAGGAATGCAAGAAGAGTTTCCAAGAGCTCAAGAGGAGACTCATTTCGGCACCTGTTCTGACAATATCATCTGGTTCAGATGGATTTGTTATCTATAACGATGCTTCAGGCAAAGGGTTAGGATGTGTTCTCATGTAGCATGAGAAAGTCATAGCCTATGCCTCATGACAACTTAAAGAATATGAGAGGAATTATCTTACTCATGATCTAGAGTTGGCAGCAGTCGTTTTCGCGCTAAAGATCCGGAGGCACTATCTATATGGGGAGAAAGTGGAGATATATTCAGACCATAAAAGCCTCAAATATTTCTTCACCCAAAAAGAACTCAACATGCGGCAACGACGTTGGCTCGAGCTGTTAGAAGACTACGACCATACCATTCAATATCATCTTGGAAAAGCGAACGTGGTAGCTGACGCGTTGAGTAGAAGATCATATGCGGGAACGAGTGCGATGTTGTCAACACAAAGGCCCATTTTGTGTGATTTACAAAAGACGAAGATAGAATTCAAGACTACGGGGACCCAAGCGATGATGTCAAGTATACGCACAGAACCGACTTTAATCGAAAAAGTTAAAGTTGCTCAAGCCACAGACCCGGAGCTGATGCATATGAAGAATAAAGTACAAGAAGGTGCTATTCCAGAAGCAAGAATCGATGAAGAAGGAATACTTCGAGTCCACTCCAGACTTTGTGTTCCTAACGACTCTGATTTAAAGAACAAGATCATGATGGAGGCACACAATACGCCGTTTACAATCCATCCTGGAAGTACCAAAATATATCGTGATCTTCGACATACATTTTGGTGGAACAATATGAAGAGAGAGATTGCAAAGTTTATCTCGAGGTGTTTAACTTGTCAACGTGTAAAGGCGGAACATCAAGTGCCTAAGGGTCCATTGCAACCACTTGAGATTATGAAATGGAAGTGGGAACACATTACCATGGATTTCGTTACGGGTCTTCCCACGGTTTTTCAAGGCATCAATGCTATTTGATGTTATTATTGATAGATTAACCAAGTTTGCTTATTTCTTATTGATACGGGAGACTTATTCCCTTGAACGTCTTGCTCGTATGTATGTAAATGAGATTGTGAGATTGCATGGCATGCCAGTATCCATAGTTTAGGATCGTGACCCAAGATTTACTTCACGATTTTGGGTTAGCTTGCAAAAATCTATGAGCACGGATTTACGATTCAGTTCGGCATACCATCCTCAAACGGACGGACAATCAGAGAGGACTATCCAAACTCTTGAAGATCTATTAAGACTATGTGTCCTAGACTTCAGAGGGAGTTGGGATAAGTATTTACCATTGGTGAAATTCTCCTACAACAACAGTTATCAGGCAAGTATAGGTGTGGCTCCATTTGAAGCATTATATGGACGAAAGTGTCGCTCTCTAATATGTTGGTATGAGGTGGGTGAAGCAACATTGTTGGGACCCGAGTTGGTACGTATGACTACGGAAAAGATCCAAATGATTCGACAACATATACAAACGGCACAGGATCGACAAAAGAGTTATGCGGATCTTCATCGAAAGGACGTGGAATTTAGTGTTGGGGATCATGTATTGTTGCGTGTAGCTCCATGGAAGGGAGTAACAAGATTTGGGAAGAGAGGAAAGCTCAATCCATGATTTATTGGTCCATTTCAGATTCCTGACCGAGTAGGAAATGTAGTCTATAGACTCGCGTTACCTCCAAGTATGTCTCGTCTTCATAATGTTTTTCACATATCTGTGCTTCATAAATATGTGAAAGATCCGAACCACGTTATTGAGTTAGAACCGGACGAAATAGCCAAAGACTTTACGTATGAAGAGGTACCTGTCAACATATTGGATAGGAAGGAGCATGTCCTTCGCACAAAGGTCATACCACAAGTCAAAGTTTTGTGGAGGAACCATGCTATTGAGGAAATGACCTGGGAGTTGGAAATGCGAACGAAGCGAGGTATCCTCACCTTGTCGAAACACCAGGTACGTACATCAATTTCGAGGATGAAATTTCATAAGGAGGGGAGGTTGTAAGACCCCAACTTATTATAAATGAAATTAAATTTCCTCTATTTATTATTTTGAAATAGTAAGGGTTGATTTGATTAATGTGGTTAGTTATGGGTAAAATGCGCAAATATTTCAAATAAGCAAGTGGTTATAAAATATTCATTGTTGTCGGGGAATATTCGTTTGGTCGTTGATTATTCTTTAACATTGTCGGGAATATTCGTGCATTTACGAAGCAATATTTGTGTGGGCCCCCATAACTAAAAGCGATTGGATAAAGAAAATGACAAGTATAAGTTGTTTATAAATAACAGTAGTTGTTACCTTTAATCTTCGTTGAAATACTTTTGGTGGTTAAAATACGAGAAGACATTGTATGATTGTACCAATTATTGATTCTTACGAAAAGAAGGCACTACTCAATAATTGTTACAAAGAAATTACTTGCTCAATATTTTATTTTATTGATTCAATAATTGTCATATTGATATTTTATATTATTATTGTTGTTTCAATAATTGTCATTACACAATATTTTCCATTATCGAGCAATAATTCATATTATTTGAATAATATTATTAGATAACATTATTGGCAATGTCTAGAAAGTTCGCCTAAGGAGAGGTTTGATCACCTAATTGCGTGCGATAAGGAGAAATCCTTATTGAAAGCCCCATCTTTCCGGAATCACACGGTTGTCGATGTTGTGATTACGTAATATTATTTGTGAATAATTAATTATTGATTTATATGATGAGGAAAATATTCATTTTACGTGGATATAGATGGAGAAAAATTTTAATGTGATAATTGTTGAAAATAAATATTTTATCTTTTTCTGATAAAATAATTTATTTAAATATATTATTATATTATAATAATATAATAATGGTGATATTTTTACAATGAATGTGGGATATATGAGTATATAAGGAGGAAGAGTATTTTTATTACTAAAAATATTTAAAACATGTTTTTCATGTTTGTGGACCCCATTTCTTGACTGAAATTTGATTATAGCTTGTAAAATCATCAGTATGTGGAATTCGGTAAATTTCTGTTTGGAATTTGGAAAAACTTTCTTCTACAAAGTTGTAGAGAATTAAATTTCCTATGGAATGGATATAAGATTTGAATTTTTCTGATAAAAGGGCTATTTAATATAAATTATTGAAGTTCTAAAATTCTGGAATAATTGATTTTTTGGAGTTTTAAATGATTTATTTGAGAAAAATATTTTTTGTGAGGTGGGCTACATGTGTGGCTGATGTTTGATTAAGAAAAGTGTGCGTAGGAAGTTTTAGAAAAATAATATAATATTTATTAAATTTTCTACTTTGGTGTTCTAAGCAATTTCCTATAAATAGGGTGCTTAGGTTAGAGCATTCACAACAGATTCTCTAATAGACTCTCTATCCCCACATTTGAAGAATATATCAATAAATCAATATCCAACCGTTTTCTTATCCTTATATAATTCTCTATTTTAATCCCTATATATGATTTGACTCTTCAGGGTGAAGGAATCAAAAGAGCGTTCCCTATTTATGTAAAATGACATTTCACACCCTATTTATTACTATTTTATATTGGTCAAAGGATCTTTATCTCATTTAATTGCTGATTTGGATATGCATGCCTATCAAATTCACTCATTTTTATTTTTTAAACAGAGGATTTAGAGAAAAAAGAGAACTATAAAAAAAATTAAAAATCAGTCAAATTTTGATTTTGATCATTTTTGTAAAAAATATTACTACTAATTATAAATTTTATTATTTTATAATTAAAATAATGTTGTTTTAGTTCTCATAAACTCATAATGATCGTTGCACATTTTGATTTCTAGCAATATTTATTTTTAAATTAAAATAATTATAATTTTTAAATTCAAACAACAATTACTTTTAAATAAAAAAATAGTTACAATGTTCAAAACATGATTTGATTGTTGAAACTTTCAAATTTTAACTTTTAAATTTTAAATTTTAAATTTCTAAATTTAATATTTAAGGAATCAATATAAGGAACCTGTTGGGCACATAATGAAAAAATTGAATCTCTATCCTATAGAATGACCCAATAGCACTACAGAGTAGGGATAGAGATAAGGAAATTGTTGTGAATGCTCTTAGAATTAAAAATTACACCAGAAACTAAAGGTTTCTCTCTCTTTCTCTCTTTATATTATCGAGTTTATTCGTGTGAGTATTTTGATACTTTGAGTGTTGCTTTACTCAGTAAGTTCCTTTCAAAAGATTATATCCAAAGATTCCGACCAAGTACTATTCTTTCGAGGTAAGGGATGTTATTTTTTTTATAAATGATATTATTTCTTCTAATATCTTTATGCTGGAATATTGGTAAGATTTTTCTTGTGAAATTCTTGTCTTTTAGTGTCGGGGTTACTATTCACGTATACGACACTATTCACAAATACGGCACTATTCACAAAAAAATTAAATTTTCATTTTTTGTCCAAAATATCTATTATGGATACTAGCTTTGATTGTATCCATGTTTTGATCATTCTTGAATTTTACTTCACTATGGTTATTTATGAAGTATTTTTGAACAGATCTTTGTTAAAGTACGAATCCTTATTATTTGTTCTTTTGTTTCATTGGATTCGTTTTCTTTAAAATATTTTTCATCATCCTCAGTCCTAAATGATGATATTACTGAATATCTTTAGCCTGTAGTGCAAAGATGGTTACTTTTCTTATGAATATCTCTGGCCCATAGTGCAAAGATGTACAGGTGTTGAGATGAACATGACCAACTGATGAATATCTTTGGCCTGTAGTGCAAAAATGAATATTTGACTTAAGATGTATATTGATTGATGTTACAGGGATAAAATATTGATGATGGACTTTTAAATTCATAGATATTAGTATATTTCATTCTCTACGTAGCTCTTCTATGAATTATTATTTCCGCTGCGAATATTGATTTAAAACTTGTTGTCTATTGTATTCTATCAGATTTTTCCCTGTTGAAGACTAACGATAATTTGTTCTATATTATCTTAGTCATAATATTCTTTACTGAGCTAGTTGAGCTCACCCTTTTCCTTTTTGTTTTATTTTTCTTCTCAGGAGGCGAGAATGTATCGAGTACTAGTCGGGGTATGGAATGATGGTTCTAGAAGTTGTTTTAGTAGTCCTCACCATTTTTGTAAAATAATGTATCAATAATTGTAATGAGGACTTATTTGGGTGTGGATATTGTTTAGAAGACAATATTTGTATTTAAACTCACAGTTTAAGTGCTATCGTATTTTGTACGATAATTGTATTAATAAAGTTGTAGTTGTTTTTGTACCATGTGTTTGGCGACTCAAAATGGGTGTTGTATACCTATTTTGGGGGCATCACAAAACCACTAAATTCAATCAATGTCATATCTAGTCATAAGTATAAAGCCCTGAGCCTTTCGCTGGTGACTTCCAAGTCTTGGAATACACCGAAGCCAGACTTTCTGTAGGCGACGCCGTGAATAAAGATGGCAAGTTGATAGGTATCAATGTGACGTACTATCCAAGTCTTGGATGAGAGTCACAGTTTTTAAATGATATTTTTATTGTTAATAAATTTCTGGATGTATTCTTGAAGACTTCTTAGCTTACCCTTAGAGCGTGAAATCGAATTTTGTATTGACCCCAGTACAAAACCTATTTCTAAAACCCTCAAGTATTTCTTCACCCAAAACGAACGTATAATGCGCCAAAGACGATGACTCGAGCTGTTGAAGGTTACGACCATTTAATTCCATTGTGGAAAAGCAAACGTGGTAGCTGACGTGTTGAATAGAAGATCGTATGCGTTTATGAGTGCGAATATATGAACCTACGTGAAGATAACGAATATATGATTAGAACTGACTTTAGTCGATAATGTTAATGCTGCTAAAGCTACAGACCCGGAGCTGATGAATATGAACAAGAAGGTTCAAGAGGGCGTTATTTTAAAAGCAAGAGTTGCTGAAGACAGAAAATCTCAACCCTCGATTTGATTGGCCCATTTGAAATCCTCGATCGAGTAGGAACTGTGGCCTATAGACTCGTTTTACCGCCAAGTATGTCGCGTGTTCATAATGTTTTTAACGTATCGATGTTACGTAAATATGTGGACGACCTGAACCACATTATTAAATTAGAACTAGATGATATAGCAGAAGATTTAACGCATGAGGAGATACGTGTTAAAATCTTGGATAAGAAGGATCGTATTCAACACTCAAAGGTTATACCTCAAGAGTTTGAATTTGACGAGGTATCCTCATCTGTTCGGCATAATAGGTACGTACGTAAATTTCGAGGGCGAAATTTCATAAGGAGGGGAGATTGTAAAACCCTAAATTTTACGAATAAAGATTTAATTTTCTCGAAATATTTTTTTGAATATTATGGTGTGGATTTGAGATAATGTTATAGTTGTGGGTAGTATTTATAAATTTTGCAAAGTATGCAAGTTGTTATATAATATTCGATTGGTCGAGGAATATTCTTTTTTGTTTGAGAATATCCGTATGACAACGATCAATCATTGGTGGACCCCATTAACGGAATTATTGTTTGATTGAGAAAACGACAAAAATATTTTTATAAAAATAACTAAGGAAGTTTTACTTTAAAACTGCTTGAACTACTTCTTTAGTAAAAAGTATAGTAATCTGGCGCGGTTGTTGCATAGTAATACACGTTATTTGATTCAATTATTGTCGATATTTTATATATTATTAAATCAATAATTGAGACGACGAAGTTATTAATATTATTATTTGTAATATTAACGATGTTTAGAAGATCTGCCAAGAAGAGGTTTGTTCACCTAATTGCGTGCCAATAAGGAGAAATCCTTATTGGAAAGCTCCCTCTTTCCTGGGAACGACCTGGTCGATTAATATTGTGAATTATAATAATGATTATAAATGTTGTTAAATATATTGAGTGTCTTGTTATGAAGTCACATAAGTTTATATATATATTATATATATAAATTTTGTTTTATTAATATTATTAATGTAATAAAATAGAAAAACTTTTTATATAAAACATAATACTTTTATAAAGTTATTTATTTTATTAGACAATAATTAGAATATAATATATTTTATTATGCATAGTGTTTTGCATAGTAAAATCTTTTTATATAAAATGTAATACTTTTATAAATTTATTTATTTTATTAGACAATAATTAGAATATAATATATTTTATTATGCATAGTATTTTGTATAGTAAAATCTTTTATATAAAAATGTAAATACTTTTATAAAGTTAATTGTTTTATTAGATTTTAAATAATATATATATATATATATTATATTATATTCTATTGCATAGTATCCTTTCTATTTTCCTATAAATAGGATGCTCAGTTAGAATTGAAATCACACCAGAAATTCAGAGAATTCTCTTCTATAATCTTGAGCGTATTTCTTTAGAGTTTTAAGAAGCTTTGAGCGTAGTGCAAATTTTCTTCAAGTATAACCCCGCCCTACCCGTCGGAGTACTTTTCTTTATAAGGTAAGGGGTATTATTTTTTTCATATTCATGAAGAGAACTTCTGTTATTTCATTCTTTATTATTTTGTTGGAATAACCTGTATATGCGAAGTACCGCATACATGGTGAAATTCTTCTGTTATTCCATTCCTTATTATTCTGTTGGAATAACTTTGTATGCTCAAGCACCGCATACACGGTGAAATTCTTCATTATTCCATTCTTTATTATTCTATTGGAATATCCGCATGCGTGCATATTACGCATGACCGGTTCCATTATTTATCATTCTGTTGGAATAATCATGCATGCGGGTCTATCGCAAAGCATGGTGATTTCGTTGTTATTCCATTCTTTATTATTACATTGGAATATCCTCGTCGATCGAATTTCACCGACTGTTCCGCTTTCTTTATTATTCGTCAAAATATCTTGTGCAAATGCGCTTACGTATGACCCGGTTCCATTCTTTATTATTACATTGGGAATAACTCGCTCGCGCGCGATCTATCGCATGTACGTGGTGAATTCTTATGTTATTCCATTCTTTATTATTTTATTGGAATAACTCGTCTATGTGGATTACCACACGCATGGTGAATGATCCTTTATATTCATTTTTGTTAAATTATGGAAATGATCATCTACGTGGATTACTGCGTGGCGGGTGAAAATCCATTTGTAGTTTCGTAATTTTTCCGACCCTCAAAAAATTTGGAAAGTCATAATATAAGCATTGAATTTGCTTGATTATGATGAAAGTCATAATAAAAGCTTTGACCCATGAAAATCATGGGTATATACGATATTAGTAAGTGTTATGATGAGTTAGGTTGGTTATTATGTAATACAACAAAAAGTTTCTTAGAAATCACAGAGGGTTGAAAATCGATTTTTGGTGAAAATAGAACATGAAATTTGTAAGACCACAAAATTTTTAAATAAAAGGAATTTCCTTGATTTATTATTTTGAAATAGTAAGGGTGGATTTGATTAATGTGGTTAGTTATGGGTAAAATGCGCAAATATTTTAAATAAGCAAGTGGTGATAAAATATTCATTATTGTTTGGGGAATATTCGTTTGGTCGTGGAATATTAAATGCTCGTCGGGGAATATTCAGATCTGTCGGGGAATATTCGTATGCGGCCTTGATCTTTAATGGGCCCATAACTAGGCGATTGGATGAAGAAAACGACAAATATAAGTTGTTTATAAATAACGGCGTAGTTGTTATGCAGATTATCTTTGTTGGAATACCCTATGGTTAAAACACACTATGTATCTGGCGTTGTTGAGCGAAGCACACGGTATTGCAACAATTATTGATTCTTACGTAAGAAGGCACTACTCAATAATTGTTACGATAATTACTATTCAAAGATTTTATTTTATTGATTCAATAATTGTTGCATTGATATTTTATATTAACATTGTTTTCAATAATTGTCATTACACGATATTTTTTATTATCGAAGCAATAATTCATATTATCTGAATAATATTATTGGATAACATTATTGGCAATGTCTAGAAAGTTCGCTCTAAGGAGAGGTTTGGTCACCTAATCAATTGCCAAGATGAGAGAAATTCTTATCGGAAAGCCCTCTTTCCTGAACCTGCTGTTGTCAATAATGTGATTCTGTAATATATATTTGTGAATAATTAATTATTGATTTATATGATGAGGAAAATATTGATTTTATGTGGATATAGATGGAGAAAATTTTTAAAATGACAATTGTTGAAAATTAATATTTTATCTTTTTCTGATAAAATAATTCATTTAAATATATTATTTTAATAATATATTAATGGTGATATTTTTACAATGAATGTGGAATATATGAGTATATGAGGAGGAAGAGTATTTTGTGGCATTAAATGTTTAACACATGTTTTGTGTGTTGGTGGACACAATTATTGATCGAAATTTGATTATAGCCTGTAAAATCATCCGTTTATGGATTTCAGTCAATTTATGTTTGGAATTTGGAAAAACTTTCTTCTGAAAAGTTGTAGAGAATTGAATTTCCTATAAAAGACGCGAGATTCGAGTTTTCCGACAAAAAAGGACTATTTATTATGAATTATTGAAGTTCCTGTTTCAAATAATTGATTTTGGGAGTTTTAATTAATTATTTTGAGAAAAACGTTTTTGGTGAGTTTGTGAACCTCATTTAACATGTGTGGTTGGTGTTTTTGACCAAAAGGTGGGCTAAGGAAAATTTGTATAATTATATTAATATTATATTTAATTTTCGCTTTTGTTTCTAAGCATTTTCCTATAAATAGGTGCTTAAGTTAAATTAAAATCACACCGTGAAATCTGAAGTTTTCTCTCTATATTATCGAGCGTATTCTTGTGAGTATTTTGAGTATACTTTGAGTATTGCTATACTAAGCGAGTTCAAGTCATAGCTTATATCCGTGTTTCAACTAAGAAATCATCTGCTTTTCGAGGTAAGGGATGTTATTTTCTTCTCAAATGATATTATTTCTTCAATATCATTATCTTTGAAATATTGTTTGGAACTTTTTATCAAATTTGGAACTTTTCATGTCGGGTTACTTATTCATGAGTTACTATTCACGAGTTACTATTCATGAGTTACTATTCACGAGTACCATTCACGAAGCGTGAAGATGTTTTTTTTTGAAATTTCTATCTTTTGGTGTCTGAGTTATATTCACGTATACTAAGACTATTCACGAATCACTGGCACTATTCAATAGAAAAATAAAATTTCTTCTTTTCATCCAAAATATCTATTATGGATACTAGCTTTGATTGTATCCATGTTTTGATCATTCTTGAATTTTACTTCAGTATGATTATTTATGAAGTATTTTTGAACTCGGATTGTTTAAAGTATTAATCCTTAATCCTTGTCATTTTGTTTCACTGGATTCGTTTTCTTTGAAATATTTTTCATCATCCTCAGTCCTAAATGATGATATTACTGAATATCTTTGGCCTGTAGTGCAAAGATGAATGATTTCTTGATGAATATCTTTGGCCCGTAGTGCAAAGATGAACAGGTGTTGAGATGAACATGACCGACTGATGAATATCTTTGGCCTGTAGTGCAAAGATGAATATTTGATTGCAGATATATATTGATTGATGTTACAGGGATAAAATATCGACGATGAACTTTTAAATTCATATATAGAAGATAGTAGTTTGCATTCTCTACTTAACTCTTCTAATGAATTGTTGTTTCACATGCATTATTGTTGATTTAAAAGCCGGTTGTCTATTGTATTCTATTAGATTTTTCCTTGTTGAAGACTAACGATAATTTGTTGTATATTATCTTAGTCATAATATTCTTTATTGGGCTAGTTGAGCTCACCCTTTTCCTTGTTGTTCCATTTTTTCTTCTCGGGAGGTGAGAATGTAGCGAATCTTAGTCGGGGTATGGAATGAAGGTTCTAGAGAGAGTTGTTTAGTAGTCCTCACCATTTTTGTAAAATAATGTATCAATAATTATGATGGGGATTTATTTGCGTGTGGATATTGTCTAGATGGCAATATCTCGTATTTAAACTCAAAGTTTATATGTTGTAATAATAAAGTTGTAGTTATTTACATACCACGTGTATTTGGCGACTCGAGAATGGGTTGGATGGAATGGACCTATTTTGGGGAGTCACGGTTGGTATCGAGCTTAGGATATGATCTCGGAGGAGATCGGGAATAGAACTAGGAGGAGAGAGACGAGTAAATCCTTCGCTAAGGTGTCCTACCTAAGCTTATTTGTTAGTTGGTTAGTATATAGGGATATTATGTGATATATTGATTTCCTTAATTAACCCTTGTTTTATGACAAGATTTTGAGAATGTCGATTGAGAATATTAACGATTGGAGTAAATGAGACCGTGGAGATGCTCAGATTTACCAACGAGGAGGACGTCAACAGTCGGTGGCAATGTACCTCCGTGAACAACACCAATTTGAAAGCGAGATGATGAACGAGGGATGTTTAGAAGCTTTTTGCGCTTCATGCAAAATCGAGACGAGGGAGAATCGTGTTCAACATACTGGGAGAAATGATTGCAATTCACGGGTTGTCACAAACAAGCGATTCAAAGAGTTGGGACCACCGAAATTTAAGGGAAAGCGAGATCCGATCACATGGAAACATGGGTCAAGCAAATTACCAAGATATTCGATGTCTTGGGATGCGGGAGAATGAATGTTCCATTCGCCACCTTTTGTTCCGTGGCGAGGCGACATCGGCGGGAATCATGAAGCGTACCCATCCAAATTTCAAAGATGTCAGGGAGACGTTTGAAAGCAGTTCAATGACAACTACTTCCACGAAAGTATTCGTCGTATGAAGGAAGTGGAGTTTATTAGACTAGAAGCGAGAATAACACGACGGTGTCCCAAAGACGAGGCGGTTCGGAAGTTATCCGTGTTGCACCTCATTTGGTGGAGAATGAGGAACATATAACGCGGATGTTTCGAGAGGTTTGAAACCCGACATATGTCGAAGATCTCATTTCTCATAAATTTTCTCTCTATTCGGATGTTGTCAACATGGCTCAGTTGTTAGAGCGAGATAACGAGTACGCTCAACCGAGGGACCATAACCGAGATCATCTCAAGATAGCGATCATCGAATAACGATAACCACGCGGAGAAAGAAGAATACAAACAAAGCGGTAACCACTCGGTGGTAATCGTGGCCATGAAAATAAGAGAAGTGAGTGGGAGGAGATTTTAAAAGAGGAGATTCAACAACGACCATGTGAAGACGTCGGCGCCCGAGAAAGCAATCGGTTCCAAGGAGAGAAAGACCACCGGTGAGTATGTTACAAATCTTGAAAGAGGGACATATCATTGAAACCGCCTACAACAGTTTAAGGTATGCTATAATTGTGGAAAAGAAGGACATATCGCTCGAGATTATGCGGTATCGAAACACACCCAATGGAATGGTGACTCAAAAGGATGTCCTGAAAAAGTCAAAGTCAACGATTCTGGAAGAGCGTTTGTCGTGACCAGGTCAAAATCGAGTAACCCAATGAAGTTAGCACGGGTTAGTTAATTATAAATTTTTGCGAAGTTTATATCTTACTAGATACTGGGTTCTACCCATTCTTTTATCTCTTTCTTTGCGCTCAACGTTTAAACTTGACTACGGAGAAATTAGAATTTGACCTATTTATGGAGAATCCGTTAGGAGAAACTTTCATTACATCCGTTGTTTAGAAATCTTGCTTGATTCAGATTAGCACTATCACATTACCCATTAACCTTATTTCATAGAGATATTTGCTTTTGATATGATTTTAAGGTTAACTACTCATCACGCCGAAATTGATTACTTTCGTAAGGTTGTTAGTTTTTATATTCCTAAGCAACTTTATTCAATTCAAGCAATCAAACCATTGTAGTCAAACATTTTCATATCAAGCCATGAAGTCATTCGTTTATTACGGATGTCAAGTTTTCTTAGTCCATGTTATGGATTTGAATAAAGACACGTCGATTTGAATAATATTCTGTTGTTATTTATTTTTCCCGACGTATTTCACGAAGAATTTCTTGGCTTACTCCCAAAGCTTCGATATTAAATTTTGTATCGAATTTGAACTCGGTACAAAACTCATTTCTAAAATCTCATATCGAATGGCTCCTATTGAACTTCGAGGAGTTAAAATTCAACTATAGAATTTGGTACCGAGCCTTTATCTAGTGACTTC